>OY725342.1:4800000-6000000 GCA_963243735.1 Neocrepidodera transversa
AAAAAATTTGAAAGATTTGAAATAAAACGCAATTATACAAAAATTTCAAACAAAAACGATAAAAAACAAAAAATCAGAACAAAACTGAAAAGAAATTTGAGAAATGATAAAAAAAACGAGAAAAAAATCGGGGAAATTCGAAAAAAAAAGAAACGTTGGTAAAAGTTGAAAAAATTAAAAAATATTGGAGAAAAATGAAAAACAAAATTGTAAAATATGAGAAAATCAAAATAATTGTAAAAAACCTAAAAAAACGCAAAAATTAAAAAATCGGTTAAAATCGTCAAAAACAAAAAAAAGTCGCTTAAAAAAGACAGGAAATCTAAAGATTGCAAAAATTGCAAAAACCGGAAAGAATAAAAAAATTAAAAAATTTGAAATAAATCGCAAATAATTACAAAAAAATCTCAAACAAAAACTTATCGGTTGTGTCGCCTCAAAACTTTCTCAGATATTTATTGTTAAAAGTTTCAAATTTTGACATTTTTTTATTTTTGACACGTGACAGTCGGAGAAATAATTTTGACTATTCTGAATAGAGTTTTCAAGGACTTTCAAATGATATATTGCAAGTCAAATTCCCTGACATATTGAATCTGTCATTTTTTGATAGGGACACTTCCCTTTGACAGATGACGTAAAAAATCTAATGGGTTCTCCCGACGGGTAACCCAAACCCATATACCAAATTTCAGCTCAATCAGATTAAACGTGTGTCCTATATCATGGAAGAATACACACAGACAGACAGACAGACTTCTATTTGGAAATGGTGACCTCAAAATGGATATTTCCATCTTTATCTCGAAAATTTTTTTTAGTTCATTCACAATACTTTCTCTTCTCGGAGGTGGGTCGCGAAAGTAAAAAACTTATACAGAGTATTCCATTTTATCTAGTCTAATGGTAGACATCAAAATAAAAAATCCAATCCTAGATAACAATTTTTTTTTTCGGTTTACAGACATTCTTAGTCTCTCAGACCACTTAAAAGATCTCATAAACAAAATAATGAGGTTTATGTTACCGTTGCTAATACCTCTCTCAAAAAGTGATTCTGTTTGAGGTTTACCAGATACACCAGTATACCAGTAGTGTTTTTATCTCGTCGAGAACGTAAACAATATCTTCATTTACTCTTCACTGCTTCACCAGTCGTGCGTTAAGATTTATTTTATTTATTTAATATCGGTATTCGGTTGCATTTTCCCAGGGTTTAGCATGTGTTTTGGTTTGTTTATAAAAAAAAATTATCTAAATACATGACAATATTTATGCTAACTTTTAACACTACAATTTATCTTGTGACGATTAATATTTGATGAAAATCAAATTTTAATAATAATAGGTTGTTTTTAATTTTGTGAAATTTGACCTGTTATGAGACTAGAAACAAGAACCTCTTAATTACCATAACAATGTTATAATTTTAGTTATCAATAACTAGTTTTATGCGTTTATAATTAGATGAAGAACGTCAATTTATGATATAAATAATTATATCATGTGTTTAGATAGTGAAAAGTATTTTTCACCGAATTATCAATAAAAAATATTGAAATGAGTTAGCACCAGTGGCAGTTTGAACTTATGGCGTTAATAAATTAATTAATTAAATGTTTCAGATTTGTTCTACATTATTTTTATAAATAATTGTTAGTGACAATAAATTAATATTAAATAACAATAACATTAATATTGTTGTTTTGATTTTATATAATACTAAATAAGTTTTAAAATATTAGAAATCTATTATGGTTTTGTTTACTTTTTTATACTGAATCAAAATTTATAATCAAAATTAAAAATTTTACTAATTAGAAAAAAAATCACAAATTTAAAAATTTCATACCCCTATAACGATTTATGCGACCATGCACGTGTGCATCCGAGCATTATCCTGATGAAAAAGCCTATTTATTTGCCAAATGCTGGCATTTTTTCTAATGAAATTACCCCTTGGAAGTCCCAAAAACTATCGCCTTCACTTTTTTCGCAGAAGGAACGACCTTCGCGTTCTATGGATCCGTCACCGCAAACTTTTTTCTCCGCCTCCGAAAAATATGAACGAGGTGTCATTCGATTCGGAACAGCGTGTAGATGATTTTTGAAAAAAATTAAGAGCCGCTTGCAAAAATTGCAAAAGTTATAAACAATTAACTGAAAAAAATAGGGTTTGGTTTTTGACAAATATATAAAAACTATTTGACATTTTTCAAATTTGAAAAAAGATTCAAAAGGAGGAAAAAATTTACCAAAAAAAAACTATACCTCCCGGAACGGGTGGAGCCCTTTTAGGCACGGTCAGTTATATTCGAATTTAATCTTTTATTGCTTCTAACGGTGTAGTCGTTCTAGGCACGAAAACTGGATTGAGGGTTCTAGGAAAATGAAATAGGATTATTGAAACATTATATAAATTTTAAATAATATTTTTGTAATCTCTTTAATTGTGGGTGATTCCTAGATACAGTCTAAATAAAATTATTGTGAAATGATTGGATGGGGTTATAATAGTATAATTTTTAATCGGTATTTTATGTAGCTATTTAATATTTTTTCTAGTGTTGTATTTTTGTAGTATTATAGTTTTTTAATTTGTTTTATATATAGTTTAAATCATTTTTTTGTCAAATCATTATTTTTATTTAGAGAAAAAAATACTTAACTATACAAATCAAACCGAGATTATTTATTTGGACAAAAAAAAATCTACCATACAAATCAAATGAAGGATATTTATTTGGACAACATTTTTAAAAAATCACTGAAATTATTCCTATGATTTTTTCTTAAAAATATTACTTTGAATCGAAAATTTTAACTACTTTATGGTCGATAACCACTGTGCCCAAAGGGCCCACCTAATTTTAAAACTTGAGGTCAAAAGACCGGTAGGATTTTTTTTCCTTTTTTGAACTTATTTTTGAAAGGTCTCAGAAGAGATTCCCGTTGGAAAAATTAAAAAATTGTTATTTTTCACTTTGTTATAAACAATTTACTTAGGTTAATAATTAAAAAGCTTGATTAATCATTGAAAAAAAAATTTTATCATTACTATTGATCCATTTTTTTATGAAAATGATTTTTAAAAATTTTCATTTTCTATTGTTTACAAATGCATTGTTTATAAGATAATTATATTTTTTTTTTGAAACATAATTATGATCGTTCCTTAAAATTTTTTTTTAACGTATTTGTTAATTAACAATTTCTTTCCAGCATCAAAAAAAAATTTCTCAAAAAATAACACATGGTTGTTTTCGTTTCATTATGTAGAAAAAGAAAAAAAATATACTGAAAAATTTAATTGTTTATTAAATAAACAATGAAAATTTAAATAAAAATATTTTCTTTTTAGTTATCAAAGAACAAGATAAATTATGATTTAAAGAAAATAATAATTACAAAATTGTTAATTAACAATAAAAAAAAATTAAGGAACGATGTTTTAAAAAAAATCATATTTTGCATCA
The DNA here is from genome assembly GCA_963243735.1 of Neocrepidodera transversa. Lineage (NCBI taxonomy): Eukaryota > Metazoa > Arthropoda > Insecta > Coleoptera > Chrysomelidae > Neocrepidodera > Neocrepidodera transversa. Next base: position 4,803,477 of record OY725342.1, read on the forward strand.
AAGATTATGTTTCAAAAAGAAATTTTCAATTATCTTATTTACAACGCATTTGTTTATAACAATTTTTGTAGATAATAAGAAATAAAAAATTTAAAAAATCATTTTTAATCTTTAATTTTTAAAGTAAGTAAATTGTTAATAACAAAGTGAAAAATAACAATTTTTTTATTTTTTCAACGGGAATTTCTTCTGAGACCTTTCAAAAATAGGCCATAAAAACGAAAAAAAAAATCAGATTTGTTATTTAACAATTATCGCACTTATAATGTTCATGTTCAAGTAGGAAAAAATTGTTAATTAACTAATGCATAATTAATAGAAAAATAGCGATCAAAATTTTTTGACCGCCGATTATTGTTCATAAATCTATCCAGTAGATGCCTGAATTTTTTCAATTTTTATATTTAATAAGGGAGTCACTTATAATAAATTGTGGTCGTACAGTTGAGGGAGGTATAGTTTTTTTTTTGGTAAATCTTCTCCTCTTTGTGAATCTTTTTTCAAATTTGAAAAATATCAAATAGTTTTTGAGAAATTTGTAAAAAACCAAACTCCATTTTTATTTTTCAGTTAATTGTTTATAACTTTTGAAATTTTTTGCAAGCTCTTGTTTTTTTTCAAAAATCATCTTCACGCTATTCCGACTCGAATGACACCTCGTTTATATTTTTCGGAGGCAGAGAAAAAAGTTTGAGCCAAAAAGCACTAAGAGATGACCGCTGGAAACATTTCGCATACGATAACTATTTTTTCCCTTTTATCTCTATTTTTTGCTATTGTTCCCCATTTTTCCTAGTTCTTTAAATTTTTTTCTGTTTTCCATTATTTTTTTTTATTTGTACTTATTTTTCCCTATTTTGGCCATTTTTCGATAATTTTTCCCTATATTTTCTAATTCTTTATATTTTTCATGTGTTCATTGGTTTTTCCTATTTATGCCTGTTATTTTTTATTTTCCATCTTTTCCTTATTTTCCCCTACATTTTTCTTTGTTTCACTATTTTCCCATATTTATTCTTTAATTTCCCTTTTTGCCTATTTTTTGTAATTTTTTTCTGTTTCCCTATTTTTTTCCTGTTTTCTCTATTTTTCACCATATTTCCCAAATTTCACAATTTTGCCCTATTTGTTCCTATATTTCCCTATTTTTTCCCAATCTTTCACTATCTTGCCCCATTTTTCTATATTTTTTTTTTCATATTTTTCCATATTTATTACTACTTTCTATATTTCTATTTTTCCTATATCTTTTATTATTTTATGTGTTCCATTCGTTTTTAATGTTTTCTTTATTTTTCCATATTTGCCCTTATTTGTACTTATTTTCCCTATTTTGTAATATTTTTCCGATTTTTTCCTATTTTCCCTATTTTTAACTATTTTCCCCATTTTCTCTATTTTTTTCTATTTTTCTTTATTTTATCCTGTCTAGTTTTACCTATTTCACTTTTTTTCCCTATTTTTCTTTTTATTTTATTTACACTATTTTCCTGTATGTTTCTCCATTTCCCCTATTTTTTTCTTATTTCTGTATTTTCCATATTTTTGCCTATTTTCCCCTTTTTTACTATTTCCCCCTATTTTTCTCTATTATTTTCTATTTGTCACTAATTTTCCTATTTTTTTTCTATTTCTTTTTATTTTTTTGTGTTTTTTATTCGTTCTTTCCATTTTCTTTTTTTTCCTTATTTTTCCCAATTTGTTAATATTTTTCCCTATTTTGCCCGATTTATCCCATTCCTATATTTCCTATTTTTTCCTATTTTCCTTATTTTTTCATGTTTTTTCTTTTTGTTCTTATATTTTTCCGTTTTTTGCCATTTTCTACTCCTTAAAATCAAAATTTCGCAAAATCCTTTCTTAGTATTATTAACAGAACACATTCTCAAAATTTCAAGTCTCTGGGTTCAGTAGAATTTGCTATGTCTGATAAAGAATTACTTACTTCTCTGTTTTATTTGAGTAAGTCGAAAATTCACTTAAAACGATAAAAATCCAAAAGAAAGTGCTTATTTGCTGTAGAGAAACTCTTATGACAAAAGTAAATGAACATTGGGTCAATTGGAAAGATTTGGTAATCTTTGACAACTTCTGACGTCACGCTAAATTTACTACTAGTAGGAGAGAAATTTATTTTCAATCACATATAGTATAAATAATGACATATTCTAATACTTGTAGTGGAAAAAATATTTCATATAAAAACATATAATAAAAAATTAAAAAGAATACAAAAAGTATACCAGAAGAATAAACAGACAAAAAACAAATAGCTATATGAAGACGAAGCAGGTTAGACTGAGAGACAGAGACAGAGGAAAATTGTAAAGCACATACAGAAAATAAACTAGTAGATGAAAGAGAAAGAGACAAAAATAAGAAATAAACAGAAATAGAAGACACACCTGTGAAAGAGCAGACCAGAAGCGAATTGAAGAAGAGTCAGGAAACACTTTAAATTTTATATTTTTTTTTATATTTTGTTAAATTTATTATAAATTTAACCCAGTACGAATTGAGATTATTAAATAGGACATCTATCTACAGGGTGTTAAGTCTCAATAATTAATATTAACAATTCTTATCTAATTGATACCCAATCGCAAATTACATTAATCTAGATAAAAGTGTAATTGTTAAGTTAATAAAAAAAACAGACTGATTTCTATCGAAACCTATTAAATTTATCTCTAAATAGCTTTAGCACGATCTCTGCGCCCACATATAATTTAAAGTAAATTTTGTGCATATAGTACAAGTCAGTAAGTCGGTGACATCATTGTTGGTAAAATTCTAAATTGATCTGATGAGAAGTTAATGGCCAATTCTTGCCGATACATTGACTTTATTAAATTCTGCCAGTCGCACTGTTGTTGACGTCTGAACCAATTAAAAAAGATTCGGGACAATTAAAATTACGTTTATGAAAACAAAGGAGTTGATATTAAGTGGCCTTTTACCGTGTTTTGTTAATTACCAATTTGTGAGACGGTTTTTAACTGATTGTTTGCAGTAGAGACTGGATTTTATCGAAAGATTTTAATCAATAAAATTAATGTCCTTTTATTAATTTTTTCTATAGGGCATAATATCATTGTTTAAGGACGTCGCAAAGGAAATTGTTAGAGGGGGACCAGATAGATTAAAATCAATTTACAGTTAGACTGAAATTAATGAAATTCAGGGTAATTTGTTTATAAGCAAAAAGTGAATATCTTAATTTTTAAAATTTGCCAATAAGTTTGATAAGAGTATAAAAGTGCATTTTTAGACATTTTTACATAGTTCCAATTCGGCAATTAATTATTTTTTTTCTATTTTTTTTTAATATTAATAAAGGATATTCGTGAAATCTGTTAAAAATTACATATTTTTTTTAAATCTTTAAAAAACACAAGAATTCTAAACTTTAAAAATCCTTATGACAAATGCTTGAAAATCCTTAAAACGTCCTGAAAATTCCTTTTAAAAATCTTTGAAAATGTCTTTAAAAAATTCTTAAAATATCCTTGCAAAATAGTTGATTTTTTTTTAAATCTTTAAAAAATCTTTGAAAAATTATTGAAAAATCCTTGAACCACTATTGAAAATTTTGTAAAAAATGCTTTAAGGATACTATTAAAAAATTTGAAAAAAATAGTAAAAAAAACGTAAAAATCCTTATGACAAATACTTGAAAATCGTTAAAACATCACTGAAAATTACTTTCAAAAATCTTTGAAAATGTCTTTAAAAAATTCTTAAAATATCCTTGCAAAATACTTAAATTTTTTTTAAATCTTTAAAAAAATCTTTGAAAAATCCTTGAACCACTATTGAATATTTTGTAAAAAATCCTTTAAGGATACTATTAAAAAACTTGAAAAAATAGTTAAAAAAAAACGCAAAAATACTAAACTTTAAAAATCCTTATGACAAATACTTGAAAGTCGTTAAAACATCACTGAAAATTCCTTTTAAAAATCTTTGAAAATGTCTTTAAAAAATTCTTAAAATATCCTTGCAGAATACTTAAATTTTTTATAAATATTTAAAAAATGTTTGAAAAATCCTTGAACCACTATTGAAAATTTTGTAAAAAATCCTTTAAGGATACTATTAAAAAATTTGAAAAAAAATAGTAAAAAGAAACGTAAAAATTCTAAACTTTAAAAATCCTTATGACAAATACTTGAAAATCGTTAAAACATCACTGAAAATTCCTTTTAAAAATCTTTGAAAATGTCTTTAAAAAATTCTTAAAATATCCTTGCAAAATACTTAAATTTTTTTTAAATCTTTAAAAAATCTTTGAAAAATCCTTGAACCACTATTGAATATTTTGTAAAAAATCCTTTAAGGATACTATTAAAAAATTTGAAAAAATAGTAAAAAAAAAGACGCAAAAATTCTAAACTTTAAAAATCCTTACGACAAATACTTGAAAACCGTTAAAACATCACTGAAAATTCCTTTTAAAAATCTTTGAAAATGTCTTTAAAAAAGTATGCGCAGCAGCACAGTTAAAAGGGCACTAGCTTCTAACTTCGTTATTATTGGACCGATTTAGCAGAGCAATTATAAATAAATAATTGAAATAACATTTAGATCAAAAATAAAATTTAAAAAATAATATGCATTTTACAAAAAAAAAATCAAAATGACTACCAGTAAAAGAGTTTTAAGTCTGAAATTCACATTTTACAAGCAAATTTCTATAAGAAAATCTGAGGTCCAATTTCAATTATTTTTTTCTTTCGAGGTCACAGTCATCGTCGTCTTTTTCGACAGTTACTATTTTTTAAAAAAATGACATTCGTGGAATCTGTTAAAAATTATAAAAAAAGTATGCGCAGCAGAATAGTTAAAAGGGCAATAGCTTCTAACTTCGTTATTTTTGGACCGATTTAAACGAGCGAAACGTCATTCGATTTTAAATGAGACATGGAAAAAAAATTTAATAAAATTTTATTTGCACAGAAAAAATTGTTAGTTATTATAATAACCCAATAAAAAAATTATATTAAAATCTCTCAATAAAAAAATTATAAATAATTGAAATAAAATTTAGATCAAAAATAATATGCATTTTACAACAAAAATTCAAAATGACTACCAGTAAAAGAGTTTTATGTCTGAAATTCACATTTTACAATCAAATCTCTATAAGAAAATCTGAGGTCCAATTTGGCATTTATTTTTTTCTTTCAAGGTCAGTGGTCGTCGTCTTTTTTACATTTACTATTTTTTTAATAAAGGACATTCGTGGAATCTGTTAAAAATTTAAAGAAAATCATGCGCAGCAGAAGAGTTAAAAGGGTACTAGATTCTAACTTCGTTATTTTTGGACCGATTTAAACGAGCGTAACGTCATTCGATTTTAAATGAGATATAGAAAAAATGTTTAAAGGCAAAATGGTACGGGAATTTAAGTTAAAAAAAAAACACAAGGAGCGTTTTAGCAGTGTGTGACTGCCAGCCTGAAGGGGCAAAAGGCCCACACATTTGTTTATAGGCAAGTTTAAGCTATATTTGGTACTTTTCCACTATCAATACGAAATAAATTTTTACTTTCTCGCTACTAATATATAATACTTTTTCTTCCATGTCATTTTAGCTCATTTTAGCGTATTAAGGCAAAAAGGAGACAAATTAAATAATTATTAAGTTTTCAGATTTCTATGATCTATAAACAATATTATTAGACATGATAAAATTAGTAATATTTTTAATTTGTACTAATTGAACTTATAAACGGCGAATTAATTATTTAAATTATTTATTACAGAACTTATTATAAAACAAAAAATTGTTGTGTACATTTATTGTAAAAAAGTAATTTTAATCAGTTATTTTTTTATTTACTGATTGAAATGACCTACTCAATGGATAAAAAACAGAAATATGCCCTTGAATGTTTATTATTTCCCAAAACAAACTTGTGGAGCCATGTACAGATAAGTTATAATACATTTTTTATTTAAATTTATGATAATCAATATCATTTTACGTAAAAAAAAACTATTTATCTAAAACATAACTCAAGATAAAGATACGTATTTATCATGTAAAAATATTTAAAAAATACGATAAAATTATTAAAGTAGGCGCCAAAAGTAAACAAATTTGTTGTTTAATCAGACTAGTCCGGATTTTTTTTAACTTATAGAAATTATATTTGCTTATTAAAAAATATTCACTCCTTTCAGATTTAACAATTTTTTTCCTAATAAATCGAGTGTAAATTAATTTGTTTTCCAGTTAATAAGTAATCCTATGCTTTAGTAAGGTAGAGCGCCACGAAACATAATTAACCGTTTTTGGACGAGATCTCACCGAATATAGTATCTAAAAATATGCGGTTTTTTCATGATATTTAAATTATTTAGTAGAAGAGCGCTCCGAAAAAAGTTGATCACTAAAAATAATTTAAAAAAAGTGCCACATACGCGCTCTAAAGAATTAAATACAGAATCAATTGGTGAAAACCGCAGCTTCCTATCTTTAATATTAACGGAGCGCTAGTCCAAAAACGATTTTAGGCAAGAAACCATATGAAAAAAACTTCTATGTAATTGGGATGGTTTGAGTTCTCATAATCTGCTATTTGACAATTAATTAATAATTCCTTAATTGTTGATTAATAAAAGCATTAAAGCATAGAAATTTGAAAATTTTGGTATGAAATATTAAAATATCACTTTTAAATAACTTTGTATTTCTATCAAAACACTTGTATAATTAAACATACAAAGGTTATCATAATGAGAAAAATATTTTTGTTTTACAATGTTTAAACCATAAAAAAATTATTTTAAAACATAAAAATCAAAATTAATCGCAATATTTGGTTAATTATTATATTGGTTGAAAATTAATTAAAAATTGTTTGATTAAAAATTTTTAAAATTAATAAGTATAATTATCGATAATGTCAAGGCTCGTGGAATTAAATTATTGAAAAAATAGAACAATTTACGATTATGATAAATTTAATACGAGAACATGGAGGCGACTTCTTGAAAATAACAATAAAGTAACTATAAATCAAATGATATCAAGTTTTTATAAACTGTTGAAAAATCTTCCTTGTAAACATGACTAAAATTACTCTTTTAATAACAAATGAATTAAATTAAGAAAACAATGTTATCAAAATATGTAAATTAAATTTGCTGAATAAAATATTTAGATTTTTAGTCCCAAAATTGTTGAAGTTGGTAATCATAAAGCTAACACCATTTATTCGGCATCCATTGCATTGACTCTTATCTATTAAAACAATGGCACCTCTATATTTCAGTATAATTTTAAGTCTGTAAACTGAATAACATAATACAAAAGAAGAAATTGTCGGGTAATTCCAAAAAGTAATTTGGTATAAATGCAGTTTGGAAAGAATTCGTTAATTGAAAGAAAAACGACACCTTCAGCGTCCCCACTAATTTTCCCTTTGTTGTTTCATTCCCCATTACTCTAATTTTTACCATAGCGATTAAAGACAGATTCCCACCAGGCGGAAAATCTGGAGACGGATTTTCTATATCTATTGGTCGATTTCAAAAATTAATTCGAACTCGACCAATAGAATTGGATACAGAAAATCTGCCTGCAGACTTTCCGCCTAATGGGAATCAGTCTTTAGTGAGTTTTTTTTTTTCGCCAACTCAGCTGGGGATTGACTGATGGACTGCAGTCAATTGGGTTGTAAAAACCCAGTAATTTTGAACGAAAATCAAACAAATTGAATACGGATAGATTCCAGGGTTGCCAATTTGTGAGTAATTGCTCAATTGTGAGTAATTTTACTAGTTTGTGAGTAATTTTGTTAGTGGAGGGCAATTGTGAGTAAAATGTGAGTAATCGGAAGGTCAGCGTATATTTTTGGTAATGGTGATCTACTTTGATAAATTATTAAATCCTTTTAGTTTTTAGTACTTTGGACTTAATTTTACACGCTCTATTAGTCATCAGGTATAATTTTCAATTTTTAGTTTGAAAAATTACTGAAAAAAAATCCTTACAAAGTAGTTGCAAACTTTTTAAAATATTCTTGAAAAATATATGAAAACTCCTTTAAAAATCATTGGTAACCCCTTAAAGAAGTTCTTGAAATACTTAAAAAACATTTAAAATTCTTAAAAAAAATTGGAAAAAATCCTTAAATAATCAAAAAAAACGTTAAAAATTAATTGAAATATCCATAAAATGTCCTTAACAAATCCTTAAAAAAATTTGGAGGAAAGAAACTTAAAAAAATCTCAAGAAATTCCTCAAAAATCATTGTGACCTTGACAAAGGGGACAGACCAAAAATGAGGAAAATTAAAAAATCCTTATAGTGTGGTCTCTCCCTTTTCTCACAACCACAATTTTTTATCTAAATTTTTGAAAAAATTTACACATATAGAATATTTTTTTCTCTCTCCATCTGCACTTAGTACGTTTTAATAGCATCCACAGTTTTGTTGTTGCATGGGTTAAACAAATAATTATTTATTAAAATCTACAATTATCTAAGTTATTTTGTTTAATTGAAAAATATATTAAAATCTATTTAATACCATTAAAAAGAGAATAAAATATTCTTTAAATGGGAATTTTTTCAAAATTTTTAAACAAAATTTGTGACTTTGAGAAAAAGGAGAGACCAAAATGAGAAAAAATATAATTATGGTCTCTCCCTATTTTCACAACCACAATATTATATATAAAATTTTGATAAAATTCGCTTATATAGAATATTTTTTCTCTCTTTCTATCAACAATTAACAAGTTTTAATAGTATCGATAGTTTTTTTGTTACAGGGGTTAAACAAAAAATTATTTATTAAAATCTACAATTATTTAAGTTATTTTGTTTAATTAAAAAATATATTAAAATCTATTCAATACCATTTCAAAGAGAATAAAAAATTCTATAAATGGTAATTTTTTCAAAATTTTTAAGCAAACATTGTGACCTTGAGAAAAGGGAGAGACCAAAATGAGAAAAAATATAATTATGGTCGCTCCCTATTTTCACAACCACAATATTTTATATAAAATTTTGATAAAATTCACTTATATAGAATATGTTTTTCTCTTTCTATAAACATTTAACACGTTTTAATAGTATCGATAGTTTTCTTGTTACAGGGGTTAAACAAAAAATTATTTATTAAAATCTACAATTATCTGAGTTATTTTGTTTAATTAAAAAATATATTAAAATCTATTTAATACCATTAAAAAGAGAATAAAATATTCTATAAATGGGAATTTTTTCAAAATTTTTAAGCAAAAATTGTGACCTTCAGGAAAGGGAGAGACCAAAATGAGAAAAAATATAGTTATGGTCTCTCCCTATTTTCATAACCACAATATTTTATATAAAATTTTGATAAAATTCACTAATATAGAATATTTTTTCTCTCTTTCTATCGAAATTTAACACGTTTTAATAGTATCGACAGTTTTTTTGTTACAGGGGTTAAACAAAAAATTATTTATTAAAATCTACAATTATCTAAGTTATTTTGTTTAATTAAAAAATATATTAAAGCCTATTTAACACCATTAAAAAGAGAATAAAATATTCTATAAATGGGAATTTTTTCAAAATTTTTAAGCAAAAATTGTGACCTTCAGGAAAGGGAGAGACCAAAATGAGAAAAAATATAGTTATGGGCTCTCCCTATTTTCACAACCATAATATTTTATATAAAATTTTGATAAAATTGACTTATATAGAATATTTTTCTCTCTTTCTATCGACATTTAACACGTATTAATAGTATCGATAGTTTTCTTATTACAGGGGTTAAATAAAAAATTATTTATTAAAATCTACAATTATCTAAGTTATTTTGTATAATTAAAAAATATATTAAAATCCATTTAATACCATTAAAAAGAGATATAATATTCTATAAATGGGAATTTTTTCAAAATTTTTAAGCAAAAATTGTGACCTTGAGAAAAGGGAGAGACCAAAATGAGAGAAAATATAATTATGGTCTCTCCCTATTTTCACAACCACAATATTTCATATAAAATTTTGATAAAATTCACTTATATTGAATACTTTTTTCTCTTTCTATCAACATTTAACTCGAATTAATAGTATCGATAGTTTTCTTGTTACAGGGGTTAAACAAAAAATTATTTATTAAAATCTACAATTATCTAAGTTATTTTGTTTAATTGAAAAATATATTAAAATCTGTTTAATACCATTAAAAAGAGAATAAAAAATTCTATAAATCCGAATTTTTTCAAAATTTTTAAGCCAAAATTGTGACCTTGAGAAAAGGGAGAGACCAAAATGAGAAAAAATATAGTTATGGTCTCTCCCTATTTTCACAACCACAATATTTTATATAAAATTTTGATAAAATTCACTTATATAGAATATTTTTTCTCTCTTTCTATCGACATTTAACACGTTTTAATAGTATCGACAGTTTTTTTGTTACAGGGGTTAAACAAAAAATTATTTATTAAAATCTACAATTATCTAAGTTATTTTGTTTAATTAAAAAATATATTAAAGCCTATTTAATACCATTAAAAAGAGAATAAAATATTCTATAAATGGGAATTTTTTCAAAATTTTTAAGCAAAAATTGTGACCTTGAGGAAAGGAAGAGACCAAAATGAGAAAAAATATAGTTATGGGCTCTCCCTATTTTCACAACCATAATATTTTATATAAAATTTTGATAAAATTGACTTATACAGAATATTTTTTCTCTCTTTCTATCGACATTTAACACGTTTTAATAGTATCGACAGTTTTTTTGTTACAGGGGTTAAACAAAAAATTATTTATTAAAATCTACAATTATCTAAGTTATTTTGTTTAATTAAAAAATATATTAAAGCCTATTTAATACCATTAAAAAGAGAATAAAATATTCTATAAATGGGAATTTTTTCAAAATTTTTAAGCAAAAATTGTGACCTTGAGGAAAGGAAGAGACCAAAATGAGAAAAAATATAGTTATGGGCACTCCCTATTTTCACAACCATAATATTTTATATAAGATTTTGATAAAATTGACTTATATAGAATATTTTTCTCTCTTTCTATCGACATTTAACACGTTTTAATAGTATCGACAGTTTTTTTGTTACAGGGGTTAAACAAAAAATTATTTATTAAAATCTAAAATTGTCTAAGTTATTTTGTTTAATTAAAAAATATATTAAAATCTATTCAATACCATTTAAAAGAGAATAAAATATTCTATAAATGGGAATTTTTTCAAAATTTTTAAGCAAAAATTGTGACCTTGAGGAAACGGAGAGACCAAAATGAGAAAAAATATAGTTATGGGCTCTCCCTATTTTCACAACCATAATATTTTATATAAAATTTTGATAAAATTGACTTATACAGAATATTTTTTCTCTCTTTCTATCGACATTTAACACGTTTTAATAGTATCGACAGTTTTTTTGTTACAGGGGTTAAACAAAAAATTATTTATTAAAATCTACAATTATCTAAGTTATTTTGTTTAATTAAAAAATATATTAAAGCCTATTTAATACCATTAAAAAGAGAATAAAATATTCTATAAATGGGAATTTTTTCAAAATTTTTAAGCAAAAATTGTGACCTTGAGGAAAGGAAGAGACCAAAATGAGAAAAAATATAGTTATGGGCACTCCCTATTTTCACAACCATAATATTTTATATAAGATTTTGATAAAATTGACTTATATAGAATATTTTTCTCTCTTTCTATCGACATTTAACACGTTTTAATAGTATCGACAGTTTTTTTGTTACAGGGGTTAAACAAAAAATTATTTATTAAAATCTAAAATTGTCTAAGTTATTTTGTTTAATTAAAAAATATATTAAAATCTATTCAATACCATTTAAAAGAGAATAAAATATTCTATAAATGGGAATTTTTTCAAAAATTTTAAGCAAAAATTGTGACCTTGAGAAAAGGGAGAGACCAAAATGAGAAAAAATATAGTTATGGTCTCTCCCTATTTTCATAACCACAATATTTTATATAAAATTTTGATAAAATTCACTTATATAGAATATTTTTTTCACTTTCTATCAACATTTACCACGTATTAATAGTATCGATAGTTTTCTTATTACAGGGGTTAAACAAAAAATTATTTATTAAAATCTACAATTATCTAAGTTATTTTGTATAATTAAAAAATATATTAAAATCCATTTAATCCCATTAAAAAGAGATATTATATTTTATAAATGGGAATTTTTTCAAAATTTTTAAGCAAAAATTGTGACCTTGAGAAAAGGGAGAGACCAAAATGAGAGAAAATATAATTATGGTCTCTCCCTATTTTCACAACCACAATATTTCATATAAAATTTTGATAAAATTCACTTATATTGAATACTTTTTTCTCTTTCTATCAACATTTAACTCGAATTAATAGTATCGATAGTTTTCTTGTTACAGGGGTTAAACAAAAAATTATTTATTAAAATCTACAATTATCCAAGTTATTTTGTTTAATTAAAAAATATATTAAAATCTATTTAATACCATTAAAAAGAGAATAAAATATTCTATAAATGGGAATTTTTTCAAAATTTTTAAGCAAAAATTGTGACCTTCAGGAAAGGGAGAGACCAAAATGAGAAAAAATATAGTTATGGTCTCTCCCTATTTTCATAACCACAATATTTTATATAAAATTTTGATAAAATTCACTAATATAGAATATTTTTTCTCTCTTTCTATCGAAATTTAACACGTTTTAATAGTATCGACAGTTTTTTTGTTACAGGGGTTAAACAAAAAATTATTTATTAAAATCTACAATTATCTAAGTTATTTTGTTTAATTAAAAAATATATTAAAGCCTATTTAACACCATTAAAAAGAGAATAAAATATTCTATAAATGGGAATTTTTTCAAAATTTTTAAGCAAAAATTGTGACCTTCAGGAAAGGGAGAGACCAAAATGAGAAAAAATATAGTTATGGGCTCTCCCTATTTTCACAACCATAATATTTTATATAAAATTTTGATAAAATTGACTTATATAGAATATTTTTCTCTCTTTCTATCGACATTTAACACGTATTAATAGTATCGATAGTTTTCTTATTACAGGGGTTAAATAAAAAATTATTTATTAAAATCTACAATTATCTAAGTTATTTTGTATAATTAAAAAATATATTAAAATCCATTTAATACCATTAAAAAGAGATATAATATTCTATAAATGGGAATTTTTTCAAAATTTTTAAGCAAAAATTGTGACCTTGAGAAAAGGGAGAGACCAAAATGAGAGAAAATATAATTATGGTCTCTCCCTATTTTCACAACCACAATATTTCATATAAAATTTTGATAAAATTCACTTATATTGAATACTTTTTTCTCTTTCTATCAACATTTAACTCGAATTAATAGTATCGATAGTTTTCTTGTTACAGGGGTTAAACAAAAAATTATTTATTAAAATCTACAATTATCTAAGTTATTTTGTTTAATTGAAAAATATATTAAAATCTGTTTAATACCATTAAAAAGAGAATAAAAAATTCTATAAATCCGAATTTTTTCAAAATTTTTAAGCCAAAATTGTGACCTTGAGAAAAGGGAGAGACCAAAATGAGAAAAAATATAGTTATGGTCTCTCCCTATTTTCACAACCACAATATTTTATATAAAATTTTGATAAAATTCACTTATATAGAATATTTTTTCTCTCTTTCTATCAACAATTAACAAGTTTTAATAGTATCGATAGTTTTTTTGTACAGGGGTTAAACAAAAAATTATTTATTAAAATCTACAATTATCCAAGTTATTTTGTTTAATTAAAAAATATATTAAAATCTATTTAATACCATTAAAAAGAGAATAAAATATTCTATAAATGGGAATTTTTTCAAAATTTTTAAGCAAAAATTGTGACCTTGAGAAAATGGAGAGACCAAAATGAGAAAAAATATAGTTATGGTCTTTCCCTATTTTCATAACCACAATATTTTATATAAAATTTTGATAAAATTCACTTATATAGAATATTTTTTTCTGTTTCTATCAACATTTAACACGTTTTAATAGTATCGACAATTTTTTTGTTACAGGGGTTAAACAAAAAATTATTTATTAAAATCTACAATTATCCAAGTTATTTTGTTTAATTAAAAAATATATTAAAATCTATTTAATAACAAAAAAAAATAAAAATTAGTGGACAATAATGGACAATCCATGGACAAACGAAAGCACACAAAATCTTTGGGTGCCAACTTCACTGACCTGACAACAGGCGAATCTAAACCATTAAATTCAAAAAGATGTGTGACAATATTTTTAAATTAAAAGTGCACTTGTTATTTTCAGAAAACATATATAATTGTTATTTAAATTCGTAATTTATTATCGTGGTAAAACTCTGAAATGAACATGAACAATCATAAAATTTCGAATCCAAATTAGTAATAAACCAAATAATATTTTGTTATTTTAATAATAAAAATAGAAATAAAATATTGCATGTTTTAATGATAAAAACATGCTTACGGCTATAATTTAGTTACTAATCAGTTAAAGTAATAATAGTTATTTGTTAAATTAATACATATGGAAGAGTAATATATATTGTTTCATAATAATCAATAATCACCAATGCACGACAGGTGGTTTAGTTTAGTCTATTGGTTTATCTCTTTTGCAATTTAAATTATACTTGGAATTCAATATAATATATAGTGGGTTATGCAAGTAACTGGATTTCTTGATTTTTCACAAGAATGACTTGCCCTTTAATTATGTATCTGATTAAAATTTATTAATTCTGAATTGTATTTTATTACTAATATATCTAAAACTTTTATTACGAATTTCCTGTATAAAGGTATGCTAGCAGGTTGGAATTTAATACTTGTGCGACCCAATTTTCATGAATTAGTCGATGCACTGACCAGAAATCCGCTTCCGTTTTTCTTGTCAATCAGGATTTATTAGCATTAAAAAAAAAACCAAATTTATATGTTAAAAAAGAGATTTATAAGTATTCAATAAATATAGGCGCCACAAGGGTAATGGACTGAGGTATTTGTGGAGATAAAAATCATAAAAAAGATTTTTCTAGTTAAACAATTTAACAATTGTGAATAAAACAAAAATCTAAAATGGTTATTCCGAATAAGGTATCTATAAAAAAAAACAAGACCTAGTGACCAAAATAATCTAAAACAACAATTAACTAAAAAAGTATTTTAACAACAGTACTAATAAATAAAAAATAAACATTAAAGAAAGAAATAAAACATTCCAATACGAAAATAAGATAACCTCAAATTAAAAAAAAAGTTCTTGAAGGAAATTATGAAAAAATAGCAGGACCAAAAAAATAATATTAATATTAATTTCTACTAAAAATAAGTATGTTTCCGAGGAATTAATTTAAAAAATAAAAATAATTGAATAATTTTTAAAAATGTCAAAACTAAAAAAGAAACAAAAAAATTTAATTTAATCGTCAGAAATTAATTTAAAAAACAGATAAATAAAATTGAAAAATGTAAAAAGAAACTAAAAATTTGGAACCAAAAAAACAAAATTAAAAAACAATCATACAAATTTAATTCTTAAATATCTTCCAAAATATTAAGAAAGAATGAGAACTTTGACAAATTATTGTAAAAAATAAAAAAATTGATAAATATGGAAAAAGAAAATGCTAAAAACCCAAAAAAAAGAAGTTGATTGTCTGAAATTTTCCAATAAAAAAATTAACCTAAAAAACATAAATAAAAATAAAAAAAAATGATAATAAAAATCAACAAAATTAACCAAAATCCAAAAACTTAATTGAAAGAAATTATTTAGAAAATTAATATAAATATAAAAAACTTCAATAAATTTGGAAAATGTCAAAACCAAAAAATAAAAATGTTTTAAAAACCACAAAAAAATTAAATTGATTTTCAGAAATTTTCCCCTAAACAAAAATAACAGATAAATAAAATTGAAAGATTCACAAAATGAAAAAAAAATAATCAAAATGCTAAAAATATAATTTTTATACATTTTTCAAAAATGCTAATAAATAATGACGAAGTTATTGAGAAATTACTTTAAAAAATAAATCTGGAAAAGTTCAAAAATAAAAAAAGGAAAATGTTGTAAAAACCTCAAAAAAAAGTTTAACTTGATTGTAAGAAATTTTCTCATAAAAAAATTAATTTAAAAAAGAGATAAATAAAATTGACAAATACAAAAAAAACTAGTCTTTAAAATTTTCAATAAAAAAAAATAATAAAGACGTTTCTGAGAAATTATTTTAAAAATCAAATACTTGAATTTTGGGAAAATGTAAAAAATAAAAATGGGAAATATTTTAAAAACCACAAAAAAATTTAACTTGATTGTTAGAAATTTTCCAATAAAAAATAACAGATAAATAACATTGAAATATGCATAAAAATTAAAAAACAACTTAAGAAATTAATCAAAATCCTAAAAATTAAATGTTTAGACTTTTTTCAAAAATATTAATAAAGGATGATGAATTTATTTAGAAATTACTTTAAAAATTAAACAAATTGAATAAATCAGGTAAATTTCAATAATAATAAAGGAAAATGCTGTAAAAGCTCAAAAAAAGTCAACTTGATTGTGAGAAATTTTCCAATAAAAAATTAATTTTAAAAAACAAATAAATATAATTGACAAAATCCAAAAATACTAAAAATTTGGAAGAAAAAAACAAAAGTTTTATAAAATGAGAAAATGTCAAAAATAAAAAAGTAAAATATTTTAAAAGCCACAAAAAACTTAACTTGATTGTTAAAAAATTTTCCATTAAAAAATAACCGATAAATAAATTTGAAAAATAAACAAAAATTAGAAGAAAATAACAAAATTAATCAATATTTAAAAATTTTATTTTTAGATATTTTTCAAACATATTACCAAATAATGAGGATGTTTTTGAGAAATTACTGTAAAGTATAAAAAAATTGGATAAATCTGGAAAAGTTCAAAAATTAAAAAGGAAATGCCAAAAAAAGTTTAACTTGATTGTAAGAAATTTTCCAATAAAAATTAATTTTTAAAAATAGATAAATAAAATTACAAAAAAAAACTAAAAGAAAAAAACAAAATTAAATAAAATTAAAAAACATAATTGAAATTTTCCAAAAAAAAAAAATTAATAAAGAATCGGGAAAGTTTCTGAGAAATTATTTTAAAAATCAAATTTTGGAAATTGTCAGAAATAAAAAGGAAATTATTTTAAAAACCACAAAAAATTTAACTTGATTGTCGGTATTTTTCAATAAAAAATAACAGATAAATAAAATTTAAAAATGCACAAAAATTAAAAAAATTAATCAAAACCGTTTGAGAAATTACTTTAAAAAATAAAAAACTTAAATAAAACTGAAAAGGTTCAAAAATAAAAAAGGAAAATGCTGAAAAAAGTCAAAAAAAAAATTAATTTGATTGTCAGAAATGTTCCAATAAAAAATTAATTGACATATGCAAAAAAATCAACAAAATTAAGTAAAAATTTAAGTTTTATAAATAAAATTAAAAATGCAAAAAAATAAAAAATTTTGGAAGAAAAAACAAAATTAAACAAAATCAAAAAACATAATTCTTAGAAACTTTTCAAAATGTTAATAAAGAATGAGGTAAAAACCAAAAAAAAATAACCTGTTAGGAATTTTTCAATACAAAAATTAAACTAAAAACAGATAAATAAAATTGAAAATTGCAAAAAAAAGAAAATAAAAATTAACAATATTAATCAAAAATTTAATTTTTAGAAATTTTCCAAAAGTATTAATATCGAATAAGGAAGTTTCTAAAAAATTACTATAAAAATAAAAAAACCTTGTCAATGACAATAATAAAAAAAGAAAATACTGTAAAAACCCACAAAAAAAATTAAAATATACAACAAATTTTGAAAAAAATATTTTTGGAATCCTTAAAACCAAACGATGTCTCACATGAAAAAAAATAAAGCTCATTCTCTATAAATATTTTTTTAATCACGATGCAGGTCGATTATTTTACTGCTTGTTTAATTTCTACCATTTTGATAATTTTTTTTTGTTTTACTGATTATCGGAATTTTTAGGTAATGTTACATTTGTTTTGACGAAATTAAAATGAATTTACAGAAGTACTACGACAGGACCGTAATTAAAAATTATTATTAAAGTGACAAGTTTGAATTTTAACGTTCTATCAATTTTTGTAATTAAAAATATAGGTCCGTATTTTAAAAAATTAAACAAAGAATTGAAGATTTATTAGTAGAAATTCGTAGCAAATTTGAGATACATTTTTGACATTTTTTTTTAATAAAAATTATAAGAGTAAAAAAACCAAAAATAGCATTTTTTTCTCATTTAACCGCCTCGGTATCTTTTATGGTTTCTGCTATATAGCAATGTTATCCCTTCCAATTTTAGACATCCTGTATATTTAAGGTTATTTCGTTTAATGAAACACCCTGTAGTTATCAGTAATCCTACTTTTTATATAAAAAAAATAAAGCATGTGTAATTTAAAACTCCAAAATCCATTAAAACAGTAAGTTTAAAATTACGTAAGGTACTCATTAGATAACAAGCCATAAAATTCATTTAGTTTTTTTTTATTTTCGATTAAAACTAATTAGGTTAACTTATTTTTGGTAAAAATAAGCACACTTAATTTTGTCATAACAAATTGAGTAACGATTTTCATATTATAATAATGGTTTTTAATATTTATATGGAATTTTACTAAATGGTATTTTGATTTGACCTCTTGTACGCTTATATCGTTACATTTTAATTTTTTTAGAGTAACAAATATTTATATAATTAAATTTAAATGGTTATAATAACTAAATTGAAATATTTGACTAAATTTTACAATGTATGTAGGTTTATGACCTTTAATAATTTATAGCAAGTAATCATAATACTTTTAATATTTTTTTGTTATTTGGTGCCAAAGATTATTTTGTTTTTACAAATAAATAAAGAAAATCACAGAATTAGACTAACATGCAAAAAATTAATATTTATTATCTAGAAATTCTTTTGGGAGGTGAAAATAATAATCTGTTGGTTCATTAAATATTTCATCAACTATAGATTATGTACTCTATAGAAGTACCTCTAGCACCTATAGAAAAGTGGCTTGAAAATTGAAAAAAATCGACCCTTACAATAATAATTCTTGATTTTTGATATAAATTTAAAACTAACAATACAACATTCTATCCACTCACCCCTTTTTTATTCGTTTTCCAACTTGCCTTTTTTAATTTTTTAAATTTATTATCCTAGTACCACTAAATCCCATCGTCCACCCTCCTTAATATTGTATCTTGGCGCAATTTTTATTCCAAAGTCTTTTTTTTTAGTAAAATACAAGTAAAATATTTACTTGTTTGAAAAAATCGCAAATAATAATTTATCACGGAATTTTTAAAACAGTACCAGCCAATTTGTTAACAGATTCCTATAGAATTTTTTTATATAGATTTCAAATATGTGATCAGAGATTACGTTCAAAATCCAAAACAATGATATTGAAAAATATTAATAATTTCCTCCGCCTCGTATTCCATAAAATGGCTAATAGTAAGTAATAGCGATAAAACAGTTTGTGCGAGGACATTTGTACACTTATTACATCTAATAATTTAATCTAACAAGCTGTGCAGTTAAAGTGACCAAGACACGCTCGACGCCTACTAAGATCCACACTTATTTTTTCATTTTTCGTTGAAGCCATCTGCGAAAGTTATGTCATTTTAATGTTATGTCTGCAATTTCCGACAATTAGGATTTTATTTTTTTACTTTTTCGCTTTGTCTATCTTAGAGAAGTTTTTACCAAAAAATATAGTTTAATCAATTTCTGTTAGCAAAATTGTAGTATTCTTTTAAAACCCCTTCTATATCTTCAATTTAAAAGAAGTTGCTGTAATTTTGATGCTCACATCATTTTTAAAAATCTAGAGGACAAATGAAATACAAATTTATCTTTTTTCGATTTTTAAGTTTTGAATAAATTATCTAACAGATTGTGAACTCAATTAATAATAATGTTTATTCATTAATAATAAAGTTAGATGAAGTAGGTATATATATTTTTAAGAAACTATATTAGATAATAAACTAAAGAAGCCCATTTATGACCTGTTTAGGTTGCGCATGAGCATAGTTCCCTGATTATTTCTTTGTTTATAGTTTAGTTTTTTATTATATATATACATATATATTCTTTTGATATCTACCTTAATTAATTAACGTTTAATCGAATCAGAAGGGAAACATTAAGGAAATACAACATTAAGATAATACAAACAAAAAAATTAACTGTAAATGGAAAGGCTGCAGTTATTTGCAATTAATATTAATAGTAATAAATTAATAATGTTTTGTTTTTTAATTAGTAAAAAAAAAACAACAAAAAACGGAAAAATTTCTATTAGTACACATTATAAATTTTTTTTTTTAGATACACGTCGAGTTTATTGTTGCCATATATATTTTGTAGATTTCTGGAAGAAAATTAAACACCTTACTGTACAGGAACATAAGAGATTTTTGACCTATACATTTATTTACCAAAACAGTTTGAACTTTTTTTAGATTTTTACTTCTTGTTGGATATTTGTGTTCTATTTATTTTAAAACCCCTTTATATTTATGGATATATATAAGCAAATTAAAGATGTATGATTGTCTTATATCCATTATTTTAGTCTCTGTAAATAACGATGGATAAGTAAATTCCCTATTGTATATAATTTTTATAATTTTTTTGTCTTGTATCAATAAACTTTTTAAGATATTTAAATTTATAAAGTAGCGTTCTTAGCAAACTTACAATATTTTGTATATGGTAGTTCCATCTTAAGTGACAATCTATGGTTACTCCTAAATATTTTATGTGATCATTTTCAACTATCCTCTTTAAGTCGGTCCAATTGTTAGCTTCATAAACAACTACTGTATCATCAACAAAACTGACGAATTGTGCCTTAAGTATTTATTGTAAACAGGTTATTTAAAAAAATTGAAAATAATAATGTTCCTAGAACGGTTCCTTATGGCACACCATATTTAACTATTCGGCATTCACTTATTTCTCTATCAATTCTAACTACATGTTCTCTGTCTGATAGATAGCTTTCCAATAGATTTAGCGAATTTCCACGTATTCCTGTATCCTCCCAGGCCTCTAATAGTTGCAAGTGCCTTACAGTATTAAAGGCCTTGGTCAATTATACCTCAACATTTTTTTTAAATTTGTAATAACCATGTCTCAATCTTTGGACTAAAATCTCCGTGGAAAATAAATAATAATAATAATTACAGGGTGTTAAAATAAAAAAAAGTAATAAAAATCGTTAGACAACAACTGAAATAAAAATTTTTTTTCTGTTTTTAAGTTTTGAATAAATTATCAGATTTTGAACTCAATTATACCTTTCTAGTTGAATCTGGCGTGGAAGATTCCATCTGCACTAAAGCTCTAGCCCCATTGTGCCCAGAAGTTTTCATATCAGACCAGTACTCTTGACAAAGTCCAGAATAGTTCTGATGTTATCTCTTCGGTTTCGGGATACTGTGCCCCAAAGTGTCATTCCCTTTCCCTGAAATAGCATAATAATTCACATTTCTTATATAGGGAATTTTCCAATACCAATATAAGATTCTGATGTCTTCTGAGTCCGCAGTGCCCTATCAGGACACAAAGTGCAGTTTTAAGTTCCCTTATATTTAGACATAACAGCAGATTATTCCTGCTCTTGGGTGGACCTTCTATCAGTGCTTTGGACTGCCTTAGTTCCATTCAGTATTCCCTGTGTTTGTCCCTTAATTGTATCTCGAGCATACCCTTTACATGTTGGTAGAAAATATCACATGTGGGTTGCGGTCCAATTAAAGATTTTTCGGCAACTTTACCAGACATCTTCATTTCCTTCTATGCCCTCATCCCCAGGCACCCATTCAAGAGTTATCTTGTTATGTTCTGCCAGGACTATATTTCCACCCTTTTCATTGCTTTAAGAGATGCTGGGGTGAGTATGCAGATTCTCTTATTTCTAAGATCCTCGCACAACAGCAGATTTATATAAGCTTTTACCGCAGTTATTTCCGTTTTAAAGACCGTTGCCATATGTTCCAGGTTCTCCCTGAATTCATATGTTAGAATCCAGCATCTATGCTGTCTTCTGTTTTGGAGACCATGTTGAGGAATATTTTTTTTACCTCGAAATATTTATTTAAAAAACGGAAACTTTTCAAATGAATTCCAGAATCGAAAAAGCTTTCTTTCATACATTTTGTTTGCAACTAAAATGAATTTCAGAAAATCTAGGATTCGCCTATATTTAAGCCTAAACCACTGGCAATACTAGTGTTTGAGTATTATGTATTGGTTTAAGGGTTTGCACCTTTATAAAGGTAAAATAATTATTCATCTAATAGTTTACAGATATTTACATGGTTTTTATTTATCATTTTTTTACGTTCTTGTACCAATCATTGAATTATTTTAAACGTCCCGTATATGTTTCTGAAATAGTTTTGAGTTATTTCTTGATTGTCCAGTATTACTTTGTGTAATCCTAATAACTCCAGTTTTTCGTAATCATTAATCTAAATCCAAAAAGATTAATGTAGAAATTTTAAAATACTGAAATTATGTAGTTTACATTAGAGTAGAAAATTTGGGGTTTAAAGGAAGGTGGGCGCCACTGGTGTAATTAAAAATGCTGATTTTTCCTTTATATCGATAATTACAATTAATGCAATAAAAATATTTTAAAATGCAGGAAATACAAAGTAATGGACAATTTTAGCCTTTTTTTTAATTGATATTTGAATATAGAAGGTCTAAATGTACTGTTTATACCACTTTGTAATTTTTTTAAGACAATCCTTAAAGCTAAAAATATCCTCTTATTTAAATTACGCGGGCTTGATGGCCTCATACCAGAAGCTTTGTCTACGTCATATACTGTATGTTAAATTATGAATATGTTATAGGTCCCAAAGATGGAGCGATATTCATTTGAAAAAAATGTTACATCATAACACATACCGGATATTCTATTCGATTTTAATCGATTTTTTAGTAACTGAAATGTTATATGTACCAACATAAGTTAAATCACCGAATAAATGCCCAATTTTTAAAAAAAGGAAGTGTATTTGGGGTGGGTTTTGTTTTGTAACCGAATCGATATGATTAAGACTAAGTGTCAGTATATTAAAAATCCCAAAAATCTTAATTACTTAATTTTTTTGATATTTAAACACAGGCTATTATATTTTCCAAAGATATTTTATTGTAAAGTTTGTCTTCCGTTTTTAGAAACATGCTGTATAAATTAATTTATTTATAGTAAAAAGTAATGATCAATTAAAATGAAAAATTTTAGGGGGAAATGATTATACTACTCCACGGTTGAAGACGTTCATCAGGAAATACAACAGGTAGTAATAGGTCAGTTCTTACCTGTTCTATAAAGCAGTTATGGTCACAGGCGTAACTATAATGGTCTGTATCCGTCCGGTTCTGAAAAGAAAAAATAATAATAATAATAATAATGGTTCTTAAATATATATGACGAATAATTTTTTATTTATCATAGAATTGGTACATTTATGAATCACCATAAATAGAACAAATTGATGCAGCAATAATTTATCCACGTTATGTTAAATTGTGCAAATCAAATTCTTCGATTTATGGATTTCTTTTTTTAAATACTAATTTCTTTTAATTTCTGATTTCAATATAGGTAACTTGACAAAAATTATTTATATCCGAGTAGGATGTAAAAAATGCAAATTTCTTTTTACAGGAGAAAAATACAATGTGTCTCAAAAAATAGAAAAATATTACATTGTTAATTTTTGAGAACCTGTAACCTGTTTGTGTTCTTGATAAAATACTTAAAATACGATATTAATTTAAAACATTCACTGTTTACGAGGAAAGTAAAAAAATATGAATTTGATTCAAAAATTAGGTACAATCTGATCAGAATAAGTTGAGCTACCCCATCACGGAGATCATTTAACAAGAGCATTCAAACTGTTCGCTTCGTAAGAATTTAGTGCGGTGTTATCAACATGAATTCCAAAGTGGAAATTAAAACATTGGGCTCACAATAATATTTTTAAATATGCGTAAAAGGAAGCTGGAAATAAAAAATTAACAATAGATTTACAAAAAGTACAAGATCGAGTTGCTGCTTTAACAGGTAATTATATAAAAAATGTATTTATTGTAATGAAATACTCTGTATGAGTTTTAATTGTTCTTTAATTGTTAAAGAAATGTTTAATAGCAGAAATAATTTTTATGAGTTTTAAATGTTATAAATGTAATAATCAGATTATGAATTGCAAAATTCGGTCTCGTCAAATTGTTAAGCAGACGAGGAAAATTTAAACAATAAATAGCCGCTAATTTATTCAGTTCTTGTGGTATTATCTTTGATTATTATTTATATTTTTTCATTATTAACTGTTAGAATAATTCAAATAAAACCCATTGAGTTTAATTACCTACTGCAAATTGAGTTATATTTTTGAATAAATTAATTTAAAAATTCAAATTTCTAATTATTTGAATGAAGTTACCGTCAAGCCATTAACTGTAAATGTGTAAAGAAGAGAATACGAATGAAGAACAGCTGTTAAATCTCACTTATACAGACAAAGATGGAGAAAACCATTATATGATAATTGGATAAAGATGAAAACTTGGACCTATCCACTGTGAATTCGCATTCAAAATCGAGAGAGATAAATAGATATTAGATTCCGCTGTTAGATAAAGAAAACGACTATTTTAACGAGATCAGGTAATAATTTGCTGTTTGGTATATAAGTGCTGGGCACAAGCGTTCCTGATTAAGTAAAAGCGTCTGCTTACTAAATAGTTCATTGTTGTAGTTTGTACTCTGTAGGTAATTTTTCGTGTATATTTGTATTTGTTTTGCGTGATTTATGATTTCTTACTATGATGATTGCCCAGTAAATAAGGTGAACTAATATTTCAAGTTGAACTCCCCATTTAACAGAAAAAGTGAAATTTGGGAAAGTATATTAAAAGAAATTTTTGCTGTATAATTAAAAAGTAAATAGCAAGATAGTCAAAAGTTATCAAAATAAAAAAAGTATTTTTTTGAATCAAGTAAGAAAAAAGATTTTTTTTGGAAAAAAAACAATGCAAGAAAGGAATAATAAATAACGCAATTTTTGATCAATTTTTTAAAAAGTTTGTAAGAAATTTTTATAAAAAAATCTTATTGAATGGTATTATTATAAAATAAAATAAAATTGTAAATCAATAACTGAGAAAAATATAGTTTTAATAAAAAAAAAATTCAAGTTAATGAAGAAATAAGTAAAATTTATAATCGTTGAAGAAATCAAATATTAGTAGTAAAGAAATTTATTTGGAAGAATAGAGGGAGATCGAAGTTTGGAGCTAATTATACATAAGAAAGTAACAAGAGGGGAAGTGTAGCAAGACAGACATAAATCTATTTTTTTTTTATAATTTTTTTAATGTTTATTATTGTTTTTTCTCTAAAACTCACCTCAAAATGAGATAATATTATATCATTACATTATATTACTAGCAGTTTTTGAAATAGATAAATATGGGCGCTTAAATATCTAAGCAGAAATTTTTATTATTATTATTATTAAAATATGCTGCCAAAAATCACATTTATGTTCTAAAAAATATTTACTTTCTGAATCAAGAGGTATGTGATTCCTCGACCTATCATATAATTTATTATGTCTCATTAAAATAAAAAATAGAATCTCGGTTTATTAAATATGTAAATTTCTATTTTTATTTTTACTGATCCTCTTAATTCGTTTCGGTTCTTAATTTTTAAAAAAATTTAAAATACTTTTTAAAATATGCAACAAGTGTTCAGGAAGTATATGAACAGGTTAATTGAGGCATAACAAATTAATTTCAAACCAGTTAAAAATTCAGAAACTAATTTTACAGTCGAAAGAACAAAAGTATAAAAAAAGGGAAGTAACAAATAATCAACGTGTTTGCACCCTTTATAACTCACCACAGCGGTATTTAGAAATATTTATTTTAATTAGAAAAAGAAACAACTGACCGTATTAAAAAAAAATACAGGTTCATCGAAGATATTAAAACAAGTTATAAAAAACTGTCATCCGAGGTAGACACTGATGACAGTTTTTTCTAAGTTGTTTTAATGTCTCTATTTTTTTTTTTCAAAATATGGTCTAATATTTACTATAGTGTTACAGCGTTTGTCGTTACTATTTATTTTAAAGATTTCTTTATAATTACTAAACATTATTATACAGTAAGATATTTAATTAGTGCCAATTTTTAATTTGACTTTATAATGAATTTTTAATGAAAAATGTAAGGAAACAGAAATTTTAAACAACCAGGTTTAACTATCTATTTATGTCCTCTGGAAAAATTAAATCAGATTTTAGAAAAACCATATACAGGGTGAAGTATTGGATATGAAGCAGTCCCAAATGGTTTCGCGAAACCGGCCCTGGAATTTTTTTATTCTGAATTGTCAGTTAATTTTTTGGCACCAATACACACTTTTACCAAAAAATGTTTTGGTCAAGATCTATAATATATTAATAAAGAAAAGAAGACATTTTTTAATGGTCATTTCATAATCCCTTAAGATACCTCTGCTTATGGTAAAAGTATGTACAGTTCCTAGTGATTCACCCTGTATATTATAATTAGAAAAAACATACATTATAATTATAAATTAGTATTTCACCCCAGACTTGTACCAATTTAAATTCTATTATATCCAATATTGTTCCTGACTTGTTAGGGCTACTGACCACAGTTAAAATAATGGTAGGTTCCCACATAACTTAACATAATTTAAAAGTATACAGGATGGGTTAAACAAATAACTATAAATACGTACTTAAAGATGATTTAAGGAATAAAGATAATTTAAAAAAATAAATTAATAAAAAAATATACATTATGTTTCAAATTGGAAGGGATAACTTTGCAATATCAGATCAGACCATACCTAACAACAATTATTAGGTATGCTGTGATCAA
Source organism: Neocrepidodera transversa (assembly GCA_963243735.1). NCBI lineage: Eukaryota > Metazoa > Arthropoda > Insecta > Coleoptera > Chrysomelidae > Neocrepidodera > Neocrepidodera transversa. The sequence goes on from OY725342.1 coordinate 4,830,559, forward strand.
ATATAGTAAGAGATATAGAGGGGGCCAAATGGAAAAAAGTTGTATATTTTATAGCACAGTAAAGTGGATTTAAATACTATCGCCATTTTCAATTATACAAGAAAAAGCAAAAATTCCTTTTTTCATTTGCACTGCCCATCGTCTTTATTTCAAATAATATCAAAAAAAATATAGGGACATTTCTTTATACAGGATTTCCTATAACAGTGTTTTATTAAATTTTTTGAGTGTTTTATTAAATCTTGAATGCGACGTTTTTTTAAACTTTCCCGGTCCACCATCCAATGAGAAGGGAAAGTGAACGAGTTAAAAAAATTTTTCGAGATAAAAAAGATGGAAGTCTGTCTGTCTATGTGTCTGTGTGTATTCTTCCATGATAGAAGCCACACGGTTAATCTGATAAAGCTGAAATTTGGAAGAATCACTGTCAAAAAATGACAGATGCAATATGTCACGAAATTTAGCAATATGTCATTTAAAAGCCCTTGAAAAATTCAGATCAGTTAAAATTATTTCTCCAATTGTCACCTGTCAAAAATAAAAAAATGTCAAAGTTTGAAACTTTAACATTATATATCTGTAAAAGGTTTCTATAGATTTTTATTTTTTGTCCCTATTTTGCCTTTTTTCTTGCTTTTTTTACATTTTTTTACTTTTTTTTTTCTTTTTTTTAATTTTTTGTACTTTCTTTACTTGTTTTTTACTTTTTTGGCGTTTTTTGCTTTTTGCCTTTATTTTGTCTTATTTGACTTTTATTCATTTTTTATTTGGACTTTTGTTGATTTTTTTACTCTTTTCTCTTTTTTTCTTGACCAATATTTTTGCCTTTATTAGGAATTTTTTCCTTTTTTTGCCTTTTTATTGCGTTTTTGCCTTCTTTTACTGTTTTTTGCATTTTTATCATGTTTTTGCCTTTTTATTACATTGTTTGCCTTCTTTTACTGTTTTTCGTATTTTTGTCATGTTTTTGCCTTTATTTAGCTTTTTTTTTTTTTTTTTTTTTTGTCTTTTTTACAAATTTTTTGGACTCTTTTTGCATTTTTTAATTTTTTTTGGCCATTTTTGTATATTTTGCCATTATTTTGGATTTTTTACCGTTTCCTACTGTTTTTACTTTTTTTTTTACCTTTTTGACTTTTTTATTTTTTTGCCTTTTTTTGTCTTTTTACGTTTGGTTTACTTTTTTTTGGCCTTTTTGTCCTTTTTTGCTGCTATTTTGCCTTAAAGTTACCGTTTTTTGTCTTTTTTTATTTTTCCCTTTTTTTTTGCTTTTTGTTATCTGTTTTGTCTGCTGTTTTTCTCCTTTTTCCTTGTTTTTTACTTTTTGGCCTTTTTGTCCTGTTTTTGGCTTTTTTGTTTTCGCATTTTTTTCTTTATTTTTTGCTTGTTTTTCCTTTTTATTGATTTTTGTACCTTCTTTTACTATTTTTTGCGTTTTTGTCATGTGTTTGCCTTTATATTGCTCTTCTTTGCTTTTTTTCTTATTTTACTTTTTTTTCGCCGCCTTTTTACACATTTTTTAGACTCTTTTTATATTTTTTTGGCCATTTTTGTATATTTTGCCATTTTTTGGGACTTTTTAGCTTTCTTCGTTTCTTACTATTTTTACTTTCTCTTTACCTTTTTTATTTTTTTGGCTTTTTTGTCCTTTTTGCGCTTTTTTGCTGCTATTTTGCCTTAATGTTAAATTTTTTTGTCTTTTGTCTTTATTTTAATTTTTTGCTTTTACTTTGCCTTTTTTGCCTTTTGTTATCTGTTTTATCTGCTGATTTTCTCCCTTTTCCTTGTTTTTACTTTTTTGCCTTTTTGTCCTTTTTTTGGCTTTTTGTTTTTTTTTTGCTTTTGTTTTTTTGGCTTTTATTACCTTTATTGGTTTTTTGGCTCTTTATCTGTTTTTGCCAATTTTTACAAATTGTATTAGGATTCTTTTCCTATTTTTGTTTTTTGCCTATTTTCAGTCTTTTTTAATATAATTTGAATTTTTGCTGAAATTTAGCAATTCTTTGTCATATTTAACAATTTTTATTTTATTTTTTTTTTCAAAAAAATTGTTACCTTGTTGCTATTTATAATAACTTGTTGCCATTTTAGTAACTTTTGTCGTTTTAAATTTTAATAAATTTTTCCATGTTTACCCATTTTTTTTTCAGCAATTTATTTTATTTACAGCATTTTACTTTCCCGGTCCCATCGAAGGGAAAGTATAAAGAACGAGCAAAAAAAATTTGAGATATCGATGGAAATATCTATTTTGTGGTCCATCGAGAAGATTGAAACAATTTAGAAAATGAGGTTTATCTGTGTGTCTGTTTGTCTGTCTGTCTTCCACGAAATCTGTCGAACCGTTTGACCAATTAAGCTGAAATTTTGGTATAAAGGGTTGGTGTGTGCCTCGAATGAGATCATTAGTTTTTGTTTTAAATTGATGCAGTAAAAGGTCCTCAAGTACGATATTGATTCTTCTTTTTTAAATTAAATATTAAAGATGTGTACCTGAATTTTGGTATGCAGATGCCTCTTTCGCCCTTAAACCCATTCAGGAATTTTATATTTTGTAATTAAAATAATCCTATTCTCCGCATCCCAGCCGGGAAAGTTCTGGGGTGACACAGCCGATTTTTGTATTATTTATATTTACAATATTCATGAAAAAATTAAAAACCGTTTTTTAAGTTACAACAAAACCATTATTTTTTTTCCACAAAATTTATACTCAAAATTTGTTACACCCTGTATATAGATAAAGATAATATCCAACCCCCGCTGAACTTAATGTGATAATTGGTAATTCTATTCTTCATAAGCGGCGAAAATATTTTTTATCCGATACGTAACTGATATTAAATTTAAATTGTTGAACATCTCTAAACAATATTTATTTTTAATTACATGAAGAAACACATCCTAATTTTAAAATAAATAAAAACTATGAAATTTTAATTTAATTAATGCGTATTGGTTAAATTACATTAATAAATGGACAAACTTATTTCTATTCAAAAATTACTGTATAGTTTTGCCCCTCCCCATTGCGCCGCATGTGCTAGATGTATAATTTGGAAAACAAACAGAATTATAACCACTATAACGTGGTCATCTCTTTAATCCCGGAAGTTGTCATCAAACTCATGATTTTCAAATAATTAGAAGTCTAGAACTCAATTACATAATTAGAATGTTTTTTTAAAATTCTTAATCTCATGTTTATTATTTTACATTTAACAGACAAATATTAACTAAATAAAAAATTTTATTGAATAATTTTTACCTTGGAAAATGTATAAATTTTAATAAAATCATTCATTAAAATCGAGCAGTAGAATCTGGAGTTTATCAAAGATCAGTGACCTAATGAAGCTCATTAACAAAAATAACGCCTTATCTATCGATTGGCCCTAATTTCATTAAATAAAAAAGAATAGTTTATATTGTTATTGTATTTTTAAATAGGTACTACGCGTTTAGTTTTGGTTACAAGATCATCATGTCCTAGATTGATATATTATTAAAATAGTGTTTAATGATATTAAATAACAATAATGCCAAAAAAATACCAGTTTGTCCTGCCATAAAAATTTAATAAAAAGACTCATTATCTGAATTTTCAGAGCTTGAATTTGAATTTGGGGTCATAATAATTGGGTCAATGGAAGGTAAAATACAATATTTATTCTCCTTTATTCAAAATAATTATTATAAACATCAAGAAAAGTTCTCCACAACGCCATCTTGATCAAATAATTACAACAAGAAAACAATTTAGAAAAACATAACACTAATGCAAGTCACTCGTTAAAATTCGCAAGAACGCAGAATAAACTACTTTTATAAATCCTAATCCAAGCCCCGGCACTGACAATTCACTCGAAAATGCAAACACAATATCAGGGGCGTGCCGTGACATTTGGCCGCCCGTGTGAAAATTTTATTATTGCGCCCATATTTCAAAAAATATTTATCATTTTTATCCAAAAATTATGAGAAAAGGAAAAGACGATCTAATTTTATTTTCATATATTCAATGTATAGGGAGCTCTACAATGAAAACACACATTTTAAAAAAAATATTATATTTATATATAAACATGAAACAAAATCTATATAACAAAATATTAAGGATAAAAGCAAATAAACAGATATGATATTCGAAATATAAATTTCAAATAAAATCCACTTTTCTTGCTTTCTTTGCAACAAAATCTATTGTCAATTCGTCTAAGTTTTTTATGAACCATGAGGGAATACTGTAATTAGAAAGTCTATGAGCTAATATCACTCAGGAAATTTTTTTTGAATTCTCTGATAGCTAATTTTTTCATGTTTATGAAAAAAGTGGATTCGTGATGTCACGTTCATTAAAATTAGATATGGCATCGTTGTATAACTTGGGCACTATAAAAAATCAACTGTAACGTATCACATTTGTCCCTTAATACTTGATAGGCTCCACAGAGCAGAATATTATCAGATTTGTTCTCTCTTTTCAGCTCTTTTTCTAGCAAGTATCTCATCATGATTGGCAGTTAGATCTGCTACAAACAAAACGAGCCATTTGTGAAATTATTTTGTTGGGAAATTACTGTTCAGTGTGATTCGAAAATACCGGATATAAAGATATTCAACTTAAAATCAAAGAAAAACCCAACCCAACGGTAAATATTAATTCTTGATCCAAAATTCATAGCAAAATAAAAAAGGGAAGAAGCAGAAGATGAAGAAAACAAATATTAACCTCAAACCTCAGATTAAATATATATATTTTATTAAGCCAACATCTAGTTGACTTTTGTTGACATCGTCCTTTAGAAATTCCATAAGCGTACTTTCTAGCAGGATAATTTAAAATCATACATTAAATAGTTTACAGTTTGTGATTTGATTTGTGTTATTTTTGTAGTGTAGGTCGTACTAAATATTTTTGTAAACATTTTGAACTATTTTAAGTGATTTTCTTGAGTGGTTGTTAACCATGAGAAAGAAATGTGAAAAATGTAGTGCTTTTCTCAAGCCATTACATAATCAATATTACACTTCACAAGTAAGTTAGGAAAGTAGTTTTTGAATAATTTAAAATATATTTTCTTTATTATATAGGTTCCTTGTTGTTACATCAAGACGAGTAAAGTGGGTAATGCTTTTAATTTATATAGATATAATTTGATAAGATTTGATATTTTTTATTTTGCTTCCTTTTTTTTATGTTATGTAGATACCATTCACATTTTTTTATGTTATTCAAAATGCATAATTATGGTAAGTATTTTTTTAATAAATTAATTTTTAAACATGAGAAATTCAGTCTCAGCTCATTTTTCCAAAAATCACAATTTTGTTACAGTTTCCAGATGTGGAACTAATGGCAAAAAATCGTATATAATCGTACGTTTTTAATCGTACGAGCCAAATCGTATCATGTGAAAGGAGCTTTAGAGACAGGTCTAGCTGAAGCCTAGTTCAATTTGAACGGGAACCTGGAACCGTCAATCCGACCGCCACACTAACATGGAAGACCGTCTGATATCGCCGAGTAGAGGACCTTGTTACACAACATTTTCCTTTCATGCCAGATTTGGTAATTGGTTTGGTATCATCCATTATTATAATAAAAGTTTTATTTCTAATTTAATGAATTTTATTTTTAACTTTTAGCAGCTAATATCAAGGTACTTAACCCATTAGGGCAAGTAAAGCCCATCCATCTGGCCACCAAGTTATTGGTCTATACCATAACGATCGCTGCTGTATTTTTCTCCACTGAGGCTGCCCGGTGCAAGTGGCCTTCACAATTTAAACGGAAAGTGGCGCCCGAGGCAATTCGAATCCTGGCCTAAGTAGCGAAAAGACCGATTGACGACGCAAGGAGCGTTACAACACGTATAACATAGTAGGAAGAGATAACATTACTCGCTTTTGATATTATCATAATATAACAAAACATTTAAAGTCCATTAATTAAATGCGCGTAATTGATGGATTAAATATTTTTTACCTATTAAAAAAACATTGAAATGATAAGAATTACCATTAAAGTCTAATTAATGAGAATAAATAAAATAGTAACAGGCACCAAGTGATTTAGGACAAGCATTTTATAAGTATATTAAAATAATTAATGAAGACGAAAAATTTTCAACGAATACGGAAAAATGTTTATGTAGTACCAGTAAAATTTCAAATCGAATTATTTCAGCTTCAACTTGATATTGAGTAGCTTTTTAAAACTTTATTTATTTTTTTATAACTGGTAAAAGGGATTATTTTTTTGACAAAGGTCGAAGAAAAATAATTTTTTTGGTTGTTGTTGATATTGATAATCTTCTCTTGTTTTTTTCGTCTTCTTCTCTTCTGTTTTTCTGGCTTCTTGATTTTTGTTTCCTTTTATAAAAGAATTTTGACTCTGCTGATGGATCACTCTGTATCCTGAAATCCCTCAAAAAAAAACAGTGTCATTCTGTCATTCTGCCAACTATCTTTTGCTACAAATGACAAAATGGAGACTATTAACGTCATAAAACAATATTACAAAACAATAAAATTATTTATCTTCCGCCTTTGTCAAATCATATACATTTTAATAAAATGGTGGGGACAACTGAAACGATCCCAGCGCTCGTAGTGGTCAAAATTTCGTGAAATCTGGCTCTTGTCATAATAGTCCATAAGCTAGGTAACATCCTGTGTTGTTGAGAGGTCCACGATTTATTTGTGTCTCATTATGTTGTCTGAGAGATACAAATTTAGTGTCATTTGGTTAAAAGGCCGAAAAATGGCCAGTTTGATTTTTATACAGGGTGGTCATGTATTAAAACTAAAAATATGATATTCGCATATAAATGTTTTTAATTTACTCAAGATGTGAGTTTGTATGTGTTGTCAGTGTGGAATAGAATTTACAATATATCTATAAAATATTTATGTTATTGGTATTATACACGGCGGTCCAAACTATCAGTATATGACAAAAAAAAATCAGGTAGGTAGAACCAAAAACAAATATGGAATTATGTATGATAAGGGTTAGTGCACTGAGATGTTATGCGACAATGACAAAAAGAACAATATGTTAATCCAGCTGACCGGCAATAACAATTTTTTTTACATGAACATTTACCACAGTTGCAATTCGGAACTAATTTTTTGGCTGAAGAGAAAATATTATCTACTGATTTGGGTATAAGATTATCATTTTCCATCTTGTATCCAAACACAAGGGGATCCAAAGATGTTGTTTTTTTCTTCCAAACAGTTGTATTGGTTATAAACAATAAAAAAGGCTCGCAAAATATGTAGTCTTATTGATGCGCTCGTATGAGACAACTCTGTTACAGAAAAAGTTTTTCCATGGTGATACATCCAATACCTTAACTCATCAAATGTTTTTGAAGAGTTACTTGCACTGAACCATGCTAAATCGTCAGCTCTTAATTGAAGGTATGTTTCTGTTTTTATTGGATCGTAGCCATCATACTCCGAATCAATGTCTATCTCCGTAGAACTTTTCGTTAAAGTTAAAAAGTTCTGAAAAAAAGTTAAAAGCGGTTAAGGAATTCGCATATCGTCCCATGAATGTCTTAAATTGTTTTCATCGCAGAATTTATCCTGTAGATCAAAATTAACACCACAAAGCGATTTTCTTAGAATTCTTGCCTCTATCTCATTAGTTCTACAACCTCGGTAAGAGTCACGCTTGAGTGAAAAACTAATGTAGGTTTGTTAGCTTCCAATAGAACAGAAAACTGTATTTCTTTGTCAAAAGTGTCTACTAAATAGTTTTTAATGTCGCTATTTACATCATTACATATTTCAGTCAAAGTAAACGAATCTCCTAATTTAAGACGTGGCAATAAATTGTCTACAACATTTGATATAACTCTTTTCTTTACGTCTTAAAACTGTAAGTTTTCAAGTTTTTATATCTTTGATATTTTCGTTTATAAGAACGTAGGCAATTTAAATGGTAATAAATATCAGCTGCAAATATGGATTCAATAGGTTTTAAATCTGCAATTTTAGTAAAAACTTGATTGAAAGCAATTTCTAGTAATGTTTCTGCCCTATTTTTCTCACAAATTCGAAATTTTTTGCATGTTTTATCCAGCCAAATCTTACTACAAATTATACAATGTATTGTTATATCCCTGTTTACATCAGATGTCGAATGTCTAGTTGTAAACTTATCGCATAGAAGTTCCTTCACCTAAATCCTGCTTATCCAAATTATTTTCATTTTTTTGTCGTACATTAATTTTCTTGCAGCCCTTTCCACTTGTGTTTTCATCGTATAACTTCGGTAACAAGCGTTGGTCATGTGATAAAAAAATAATTAATTTTTTTTTTCTTCAAATAAATAACCTCGGTTGGATTTATATAATGATTTTTTTCAGTACCATTCTTGACTTTTGTGGCAATTATTTGTTAGTTTTATTTCTTTTAGCAGGAAATGATTATTTCAGAAGTAATCTACAAAAAGTTTTAAAATATAGAGATCCAAAAAATAATTTTTTTTCTTTTTCTGTTTTTTTCTCTTTTTTTCTAATTGTTCTGTTTTTTTTCCATTTTTTCGTTTTCTAATTGTTTTCTTATTCATTTGATTTATTGTGATAATTTGCGACTTTTTTGTAATTTTTTATGATTTTGTTACGGTTTTTTGCGATTTTTTGTGGTATTTTTCGATTTCTTGCGTTTTTTGAGCCCTCTTTTTCGTTTTTTAGCGTTTCTTTTTCGGTTTTTTGATTTCTTCGTTTTTTTTTGTATTTTACAATTTTATTTTTCATTTTTTTCCCAATGTTTTCCAATTTCTCTTTTAATTTTTTTCTTTTTTCAGAGCTTTTTGTTTTTTTTTTATTATTATTTTCGATTTTTTCTGCTTTTTTCGGTTCTTCTAGTTTTTTTCACCTTTTTTTTATTAATTTTTATGATTTTTTTTTTGTTTTTTCTATGGTTTTCTATTGTATTTTGTTTTGTAATTTTTTCTCATTTTTTCTTATTCCATTGATTTTTTGTGATAATTTGCGATTTTTTTTGTGATTTTTTGCGATTGTTTTGCGATTTTTGTGATATTTTTTGTTTTTTTTTTTTGTAATTTTTTCGATTCTTCTAATTTTTTCTCGTTTTTTCTCATTTTTATGATTATTTGTTTTTTTCTTATTTTTTAAATGTTTCTGTTTTTTCAATTCTTTCTTTTGTTTTCTAATTTTTCTCATTTTTTCTTATTCCTCTGATTTTTTGTGATTATTTGCGATTTTTTTATGTGTGATATTTTTCTTTTTCTTGCGTTTTTCGAGGCTTTATTTACGGTTTTTTTTTTGGGATTTTTCGCGTTTTTTTGTCTTTTTTACAATTTTTATTATTTCTCGTTTTTGCCGTAATTTACAAATGTATTTTTCATTTTTTCCCAATAATTTCTATTTTCTTTCTCAATTTATTTTTTCCTATTTTTTCTGATTTTTTCAGATTTTATCGATTCTTATCTTTCTTTATGATTTTTTGTTTTTTTTTTTCGTTTTTTTTTTAAATTTCTTCAGTTTTTCTCATTGTTCTGTTTTTTCCATTTTTTTCCAATTTTTTAATTTTTTTTTCTCATTTTTCTATTTTCTCATTCTTATGATTCGAATGGTTATGCGATAGGGATTGATTATTTATTACGGGCGCAAATCGGTCGACCGTCAGGTACCTTTTGAATTTTGGGCGCAAACCGGCTGAATTAACGAGAGGGCCCAATCTGGTCGGGCGCAAGCTGGCCGTATCCATACTTTTCGTATACTCCTCGTAACACGATTTTAATTATTTTGTTTAGATTTCAATTATAGAAATGATATTTAGTATACTTTGATCGTTGTGTTAAAATTAAAAACTCAGTAACAATTTATATTTAAATCAATGGAATGTATACTACAGTACAATCAAAACATATTTATATTTCTGTCGTTATCAAAGTTGCAGCTTATAATTAATTCGAAAAAAATAAACAAAAAAAAAAGTTTTATAAATGTATCAGCCAGGACTTGGGTGGCAAATGAATGTTTGCTTCTTCTAAACAATTAACAAATTTCCAACTATTAAATACTGATTGCGAAAAAATGTTTTGAATGATGCTATTACGATTCTAAAATAAAATTATTTTGTTTTTATGAAATTTTATCGATATTTATATGCTATGTTGTAATTTTTATCTATACATAGAACCACACTTAGGATGCAGTACAATTTAAAAAAAAATATTCTTCGACGCTATTTGTATCTTTTATAATTACAAACTTTTCAGGTAAAAATTTAGTCCATAGAAGTTAGGACTAGAAATAAATTTTGATTTTTTATTATCATGAAAATATTTTTTACAATTTCTAGGGAATAAATTTTAATGGTTCACTATTTTCTAAGAACAAAAAACAAATAAAATTTATTTACTATGTATAAGCAAAATTAAAACGGCTGCTGTCGCACTCTTCTTCTTTAATCTAACTTCAATTCCAACTAATTAAAACAAATTAACTGTAATTGGTTTCTTGGACCTTCTGCATATCTTAGAAAATTAATCGTTATTTATATTTTGTTTTATGTGCTTTAAAAAATATATGTACAATATAGTATTATAAAAATTTGTTCTCTATCTCTAAACACTATTTTATTTTAATTACGTTTCGATTAAATTAATGATTGATTAAATTTAACGAATATTTTTTTAACCGGTAGGTAATTTATCAATGACAATAAACGTTCCGCTATTTCTGTAAGTTTTAACCCTATACTTTAATTTAACGGTTGAGATTTTCTGACGAGCAGAAAAGACGTTGAAAAAAGGAAGTTCCGCCCTCCTGAGTCAGTGAAGTGTGACAGAATAAAACAGGTGGCCTTGTGTAAGTAACTGTCTTTCAGGTGAATAGTTAACCCTGAAAAGGTTAGAAAATTCAGCTTTATTTAATAGAAACAATATACAAAATCAGGTATAAAAATATTAGAAAATAATAGTTTTTTACCTAATCTTGTAATTGTTTTTAAATTTATTATAATTAGTAGAATGAAACAGAAAAGAAAAAAATTTTAATGTTTGGTTTTTTGAAGTTACCTCGAACAATATTTCTCGCTATTCAAAAATTTTTCGATGCTCAAGTATATTTAAATTTAAATAAAAAAAAATGAGGGGGTAATCCCACCCAACTTTACGAACACTCATAGTAAAGTAATTGTTTAATCGATTATTTTAGTTTTTCTACATCAAAATACATTAATACAGGTTTTCTGGATCAAAATGCATTAATAAAGTTTGTTTAAAAAACGAAAACAAAATCAAATTTTTTATGATGGTGGTGAGGTTTTCCGGGTTTTCCTGCGCCTATAGCCAAATGGCGCCATCAATCTTCAGTAAGTCGCCCCGGAGCGCCACGGCAAATAATAATAATAGCCGTCCCTTCCCCGCTTCTGGGGTTCACTCGTAAGGGGGTGAAATGTAGGGCGAGTATTATTATTATTATTATTAAAACAAATGAGAAAACGAGAAAAAATTAGAAGAATCGAAAAAATCTGAGAAAATAAGAAGAAAAAAAACACGAAATATTGGAAAAATCAGAGAATATTGACAAAAAAATGAAAAATAATTGAAAAGTACGGAAAAACGGAAAAAACAAAAATTTTTAAAAAACCAACAAAAAACACGGAAAAAATGACAAAAAACGATAAAAATCACAAAAAACGAAAAAATCACAAAGAATTAAAAAAACGGCAAAAATTTGGAAAAAACGAAAAAGCCAAAAAAATCGTACAAAATATTAAAAAATCCGAAAGAATCGAAATGAATCGAAAAAAATCAGAGGAATAAGAAAAAAATGAGAAAAATCTGAAAATAAAAGAGAGAAATAGAAAAAAAAACAAGAAAAAAACGAGATACAAAAAAAATCTAGAAAAAAACAAAAAATAGAAAATGAGAAAAAAAAACCGAGAACAAATTATAAAAATTGGAAAAATCAGAAAATATTGGGAAAAAAAAAGAAAAATAAACTTACGGAAAAAACGGAAAAATCGAAAAAATTAATAAAAAAAACAACAACAAATACGGAAAAAAATTGCAAAAATCGAAAAAAAACTTGAAAAAATCTTAAAAAATTAAAAATACGGCAAAAATCTGGAAAAAAACAACCAAAAAAATCGTAAAAACATTAAAAAATTAGAAAGAATTGAAATAAATCAAAAAAAATCTGAAAACAAAAGGAAAAAATAGAAAAAAAACACAAGGAGAAAGAATCGGAAAAAACAAGAAAAAAATGGGAAAAAACGAGAAAATAAGGAAAAACAAAAAAAAATCGCTATTACTTTTACAAATACTATGTTAAAATTATGAAATAATTTACACATATAATACTTTTGGATCCTTTTCGGATGTGCTATTTACTTTTTTCATTTATTTTATAAAACTAAATTACTTACAAAAAATTCTTTATTTTACCTATATTAATTACAATTTTAAATTTTAAGAAACTAAAATACATTTTAAATTTAGAATTTTATATTATCTTTTGAATGGTGACCCATTTCAATAACTTTAATATTTTCCACAATTTTTGTAATAAAATTTTGAAAAAAATTATAATTATAAAATTAATTATTATAAATTTAAAGATATTTTTTAAAAAATTTTAATATCAAAATTTAAGTAAAAAATAATAATTTAATAAAGATAAAAATTGTTTAAAAATTAAAATAAAAACTAGCGGCGAAACTAGAACTCAAAAAAAAAGTAAAGACAAAATTTGTAGAAAATTTTATGTTCTACAATTTTGATTTTATGTAATTTTTCATAAAAATCAATAATTTTGTCTCAAAATCTAAAAGTTTAAGTAAAAAAAAATTTAGCAATATTATTTATAAAAATAAAGGGATTTTAAAAAAAGGTGACCATTTAAAGGAGGCAAACAATAAATAATTTCAAAAGTTAATAAGGAGCGGAAGTAAAACGTGAAGACAGAAAATTAATATTAGGAGATCTGAGGAAGTGGCAGAAGGAAAAAAAAGATCATTAATTTTGTTAAGTTTTTTTTTATATTTTATTTAGGTCCCATTGAACCAAGTCCAATTAAGGAAGAATTTCTCCAGGACAGAAAAAATAAACACCTTTAACCAGAGAATTATTATTACAATACATATTATAGTGATCTGCATTTTTATCATTAATGAAACATTTTGATACTTTATCTCAATTTTGGGGTGGGTTCTGATCTAAATTAAAAAAAAAATCATAAAATTTAACAAATATATGAATAGTTAATGATTTTTTAATATCCTGTCTACAAAATGATTTTCCTCTTTTTTTATTATAGTCCAGTCAACGAGTGCTTTTTGGGTTAAACTTTTTCTCCGCCTCCGAAAAATATGAACGAGGTGTCATTCGATTCGGAACAGCGTGTAGATGATTTTTGAAAAAATTCAAGAGCTACTTGAAAAAATTGAAAAAATTATAAACAATGAACTGGATACGTAGACAAATTAAATTATTACAGATGTAAAATTTCAATTTTCTACAGGTGTTGCAATTTAATTTGTCTATTTTTTTTTGAGTACACCATAATTTTAAGAAAATGCATACATAGACAAATTAAATTACGACAACTATAAAATTTCAACTTTCTACAGGTGTTGCAATTTAATTTGTCTGGTTTTTTCCAAATACAATTTAAACAGCATAATTTAAAAAAAAATGGATACGTAGACAAATTAAATTATTACAGATGTAAAATTTCAATTTTCTACAGTTGTTGCAATTTAATTTGTCTATTTTTTTTTGAGTACACCATAATTTTAAGAAAATGCATACATAGACAAATTAAATTACGACAACTATAAAATTTCAACTTTCTACAGGTGTTGCAATTTAATTTGTCTGGTTTTTTCCAAAAACAATTTAAACAGCATAATTTTAAAAAAAATGGATACGTAGACAAATTAAATTATTACAGATGTAAAATTTCAATTTTCTACAGTTGTTGCAATTTAATTTGTCTACTTTTTTTTGAGTACACCATAATTTTAAGAAAATGCATACATAGACAAATTAAATTACGACAACTATAAAATTTCAACTTTCCACAGGTGTTACAATTTAATTTGTCTGGTTTTTTCCAAATACAATTTAAACAGCATAATTTAAAAAAAAATGGATACGTAGACAAATTAAATTATTACAGATGTAAAATTTCAATTTTCTACAGTTGTTGCAATTTAATTTGTCTATTTTTTTTGATTACACCATAATTTTAAGAACATGCATACATAGACAAATTAAATTACGACAACTATAAAATTTCAACTTTCCACAGGTGTTACAATTTAATTTGTCTGGTTTTTTCCAAATACAATTCAAACAGCATAATTTAAAAAAAATGGATACGTAGACAAATTAAATTATTACAGATGTAAAATTTCAATTTTCTACAGGTGTTGCAATTTAATTTGTCTATTTTTTTTTGAGTACACCATATTTTTAAGAAAATGCATACATAGACAAATTAAATTACGACAACTATAAAATTTCAACTTTCTACAGGTGTTGCAATTTAATTTGTCTGGTTTTTTCCAAAAACAATTTAAACAGCATAATTTTAAAAAAAATGGATACGTAGACAAATTAAATTATTACAGATGTAAAATTTCAATTTTCTACAGCTGTTGCAACTTAATTTGTCTATTTTTTGTTTCAACCATAATTTTAAGAACATGCATACATAGACAAATTAAATTACGACAACTATAAAATTTCAACTTTCTACAGGTGTTGCAATTTAATTTGTCTGGTTTTTTCCAAAAACAATTTAAACAGCATAATTTTAAAAAAAATGGATACGTAGACAAATTAAATTATTACAGATGTAAAATTTCAATTTTCTACAGTTGTTGCAATTTAATTTGTCTACTTTTTTTTGAGTACACCATAATTTTAAGAAAATGCATACATAGACAAATTAAATTACGACAACTATAAAATTTCAACTTTCCACAGGTGTTACAATTTAATTTGTCTGGTTTTTTCCAAATACAATTTAAACAGCATAATTTAAAAAAAAATGGATACGTAGACAAATTAAATTATTACAGATGTAAAATTTCAATTTTCTACAGTTGTTGCAATTTAATTTGTCTATTTTTTTTGATTACACCATAATTTTAAGAACATGCATACATAGACAAATTAAATTACGACAACTATAAAATTTCAACTTTCCACAGGTGTTACAATTTAATTTGTCTGGTTTTTTCCAAATACAATTTAAACAGCATAATTTAAAAAAAAATGGATACGTAGACAAATTAAATTATTACAGATGTAAAATTTCAATTTTCTACAGTTGTTGCAATTTAATTTGTCTATTTTTTTTGATTACACCATAATTTTAAGAACATGCATACATAGACAAATTAAATTACGACAACTATAAAATTTCAACTTTCCACAGGTGTTACAATTTAATTTGTCTGGTTTTTTCCAAATACAATTCAAACAGCATAATTTAAAAAAAATGGATACGTAGACAAATTAAATTATTACAGATGTAAAATTTCAATTTTCTACAGGTGTTGCAATTTAATTTGTCTATTTTTTTTTGAGTACACCATATTTTTAAGAAAATGCATACATAGACAAATTAAATTACGACAACTATAAAATTTCAACTTTCTACAGGTGTTGCAATTTAATTTGTCTGTTTTTTTCCAAAAACAATTTAAACAGCATAATTTTAAAAAAATGGATACGTAGACAAATTAAATTATTACAGATGTAAAATTTCAATTTTCTACAGTTGTTGCAATTTAATTTGTCTATTTTTTTGAGTACACCATAATTTTAAGAACATGCATACATAGACAAATTAAATTACGACAACTATAAAATTTCAACTTTCTATAGGTGTTGCAATTTAATTTGTCTGGTTTTTTCCAAATACAATTTAAACAGCATAATTTTAAAAAAATGGATACGTAGATAAATTAAATTATTACAGATGTAAAATTTCAATTTTCTACAGTTGTTGCAATTTAATTTGTCTATTTTTTTGAGTACACCATAATTTTAAGAAAATGCATATATAGACAAATTAAATTACGACAGCTGTAAAGTTTCAACTTTTCATCCTGTAGCAAATTTACGTCATGAAATTTCCCTACATCCTAGACTATTAAGCTTCCAGAGACATATATTTCCATACGAACTAAAAATTTTAGTAATGCACGGATTCACTATAAACTGCACTTATGCCAATTAATTTCATAATAAATAGTACTTTTGGAATAAATAAATATTTATACAAATAACCATTATCAAATTAAGTTTCTGCGTATTTTTGGTAAAAACATGTTATTTTGTAGTATTAAATCCAAAAAAATATTTAAAATGAACTGATAATTGTATTAACAAAAAGTAAATTTAATAATTTTCGTATTTACCTGTAAATGACAATTTTCAACACATCCACTTTCAACATCACTATCAGAGTAATCAAAACAGCTAGTCCTCACAATACCGCAACAAAATATCACCACAATCAAATTCTTCATTGTCAACCTATTTCTTCATAATTAATTCACAAAAAAAAACCAATGTAATTTTTTATATTCGACACAAATTTTAAAATGAGACGAAAATGTTCATTTCGTCTTCGTTCGCGCGACTGTCATAATTCGAAAACAAGACGCGCGCGTACGTTGCTAAGCACGCTTTGATCTGTGATAGAATTGAATATGTGCGCGAAGGGTGAAGTCGCGTTCCGTGCCATCCAATCAAGTGCCCGGCGACTACCGGGGCAACCCCACTCTGACGTTAAATGCCCGCCAAGTGCTTCAATGAGAAAAAAAATAATTAACATTGTCAAACAACATTTAACCACTTCCGTTGGGCGTTATTTTTTTTTTAAGGATTGAGTGAAGGACCGGACCGATTTGATTTTTTAATATCGATGTTTTTTTATAAATAAGCAAACGTCAAAATATGATTATAGCATATTTTACAACAAGAGATAAAAAAACGTATTTCATCTCGAGTAGGACATGCCATTTTTTCTACGATACATATCTATAATATAAGCGGCAAAGTCCTGACTAATTGACTGACTGACTGACCGTCTGACTGTCTGACTGACTGATTGATTGACTGATAACTGACTGATTGACTGACTGACTGACTGACTGACTGACTGACTGACTGACTGACTGACTGACTGACTGACTGACTGACTGACTGACTGACTGACTGACTGACTGACTGACTGACTGACTGACTGACTGACTGACTGACTGACTGACTGACTGACTGACTGACTGACTGACTGACTGACTGACTGACTGACTGACTGACTGACTGACTGACTGACTGACTGACTGACTGACTGACTGACTGACTGACTGACTGACTGACTGACTGACTGACTGACTGACTGACTGACTGACTGACTGACTGACTGAAAAACAATGAGTAAAAACGAGAAAACATGGTAAAAAATAGGAAAATGGGGGAAAACAAGGAAAAATAGAAAAATGGGGAAATTGTGTAAAAACTAGAAAACAACAGAGAAAAATAGCGAAAAATAGGTAAAACAAGAGCAAATCGAGCAAAATAGTAAAAAATAGAGAAATTTGGTAAATAGATTGAGAAATAAGGAAAAAATAGAGAAAAATAGGGAATAATTGGGAAAAAATAAGAAAAATTGAGCAAAATATGAAAATTTGAGACATATATTGAAAAATGGGAGAAAATAGGGAAAGTAACTACAAATAAGGACAAGCAAGGAAAAATAAGCAAAAATAAAAAAAAAATAGAAAATAATTGGGCAAAATTGAGCAAAATAGGGAAATTTTGGTAAAATAGTGAAAAGTGGGGAAAAGTAATAAAAAATAGGAAAAAATAAAAATAAGGAAATTAGACAATAAATAGGGAAACATGTGAAATATGGAAAATAAGAAAAAAATGGAATGATAAAATAATAGAAAATAATGGAATAAATATGGAAAAATAGGAAAAAATAATGAAAAACAGGAGAATATGAAGAAATAGAAAAATAGGGAAAAATGGGGAAAAATGGGGAAATATAGCGAAAACTAGAGAAAATGGGAGAAAAATAGTAAAATATGCGAAGAATAAAGAAAAATAGGAAAAAATATGGAAAAATAGGGGCAAATTGCAACAAATTAGATAAAGATCAAATAGGGAAATTAGAGATAAATACAGAAGATCGAGAAAAATAAGAAAAAATAAATAACAATAGGGACAAGTAGGGAAAATAAAAAAAATTTGAATAACAAGAAAAATTGCAGGATATGGGAAAAATAGGACAAAATATGAAAAGAAAGACATAGGAAATAGAGAAAATAGTGAAAAATAGAGGAAAATATGGGAAGAAAAAAATTGGGAAAAACGGAAAAAGAGTAAGAAATAGGGCAAAATTGTGAAAAATAAAGAAATTTGCAAAAAATAATGAAAATTAGAAAAAAAAATAAAATATCGAAAAATGGCGAACAATTGGGAAAACAGAGAAATTTGGAAAATAGATTGAGAAATAGGGAAAAAATAGAGAAAAATGGGGAACAATTAAAAAAAAATAAGAAAAATTGAGCAACATATGAAAATTTGAGAATAATATTGAAAAATTGGAAAATTGGCGAAAAACAAGTGAAAATAGTTTAAAATAGGGAAGTAGTAGGGAAAATAGGGAAAAATAAGTAAAATAGGACCAACTAGGGAAAAATAACTACAAATAAAGACAAGTAAGGAAAAATAAACAAAAATAAAGAAAATAGGAAAACTAATGAAGAACAGGAAAAAATAGAGAAAATAGTGAATAATTAGGAAAAACGGAAAAAGATGAAGATATAGGACAAAATTGTAAAAATTATAGAAATTTGCAAAAAATAGTAAAAATTAGGGAAAAAGTAGAGAAAAATATGGAAAAATTCTGCAAAATTGAGCAAAATTTGAAAATTTGGGAAAAATAGTGGAAAGTGGGGAAAAGTAATAAAAAATGTGAAAAAACACCTAAAGCTAAGGAAATTAGGGAATAAAAATTGAAACATGGGAAAATAGTAAATAATGGGGAAAAATTAGAAAAAAAATGGAATGATGAAATAAAAGAAAATAATGGGATAAATATGGAAAAACGGGAAACAATAATGAAAAACAGGAGAATATGAAGAAATAGAAAAAATAGGGACATATAGCAAAACATTTAAAAAATAGAGAAAAATGAGAAAGAATCGGAAAAAATAAATAATAATAGGGACAAATACGGACAAGTAGGGAAAAATAAAAATAATTAAAAACGGGAAAAATTGCGGAAAATGTAAAAAATAAAAATGGAAAAAAATGGGCTAAAGTAGAAAAAAAAACTAGGAAAATAGTAATGTGAAAAAAAAACAGGGAGAAATAAGAAAATATAGAGAAAAATAAGAAAAAGGGAATAAATGTGAAAAAATCGGAAAAAAACAAGAGGTAATAGTAAAACAGAAAAAAAATGAAAAAATAGAATACAATGGTAAAATGGAAAATTAGGTAAAATGACTACAAAAAAAAGGAAATAATAAGATAAACAGGTAAAAAATAGGAATAAATAGAAAAATAGATAAAAATATTAAAAATGGGCAAACATTGGAAACCGTAAAAAACAGTGAAAAATAAAGAAAAATAATAAAAAAATTTAAAAAACAGATAAAGTAGGAAAAAATTGAAAAAAAATAATGGAAAGCGGGAAAAATTGCGGGAAAATAAGAAAATTAGAGAAAAATAGGGAAAAATATAAAATAATAGGAAATACAGGATAAAATATGGAAAAGCAAGGAAAAATAAGGTAAGAAAATTATTGGGGAAAATAGGAGAAAATAAGATGAAACAGTAAAAAAAGAAAAAACAGTCAAAAATAATAGGAATAAATGAGGAAAAAAGGTCCAAATATGGACATATAGAAAAAAATAAGAATAAAATAATAGAAAAAAGGAATAAATTGAAAGAATTAGAAAAAATGAACAAATAGCGAAAAATAGAGAAAATAGAGGAAATTTAGTGAAAATTTTGGAAATAAAAGTGAAAACTTGAAAAATATGAAAAAATAGGGTAAAATAGGGAAATTTGGGAAACATACAAAAAAATTGGGAAAAAATGGGAAAATAAAACAAAATAGATAAAAATAGAAACAAATATGGAAAAACAAGAAAATGTAATGAACATCAGGAAAAATAGGCAAAAATAGGAAAACCAATAAGCTGAGTTCAGCTTGAAAAATTTGGTGAATTAAGTGTAGATTTTGAGTATTTGGAGTAACGTCTAATCTGAATTTTGTCAGTACCTGAACGGATAGATTAACGATGGGGTAAAAAGAATAAAAAGAGTAAGTAAGCCGAACTCACCTTTATTTGTAAATAAACTGTCAACTTATAAATTGACGCTGAACTGACAAACGACGTGACGTTTGTTTGCAGGTTCAACCATCGACATATACTAATAGACTTGCCTTCCGTTTTTCCATTTTTACTATATATTCTACGACATATATTCACGTACATGCTCAATTATGCTACTTCGATAGAAAGAAATAAAACGATGTTCCAGACCATCTCTATCTCTATCAAAATAGTATCGTAGTCCGAAAATATACGCCATCTTCCTATCTCTTTTCGAGCAAAAAAAAATACAATATTTCCATATGTATACGTCGATGGTATTTATTGTCACTTTTGACAGTTAGCAACATAAGGTACGTTCGGCATTACTTCTCGCAGAGTAGAGAGCAGATCTGATTTGTAGTCACGTGAGTTACGAGCACAAAGATTCATTTCGCTTTTACCGAACGCTTAACAAAATAGTAAGTGTCAGTTGTCAACTGTTTATGGATACGTATTTTCTGGAAATAAAATTCATTATGTGTCTGAATCATTAATTTGCACCAAATATTAACACCCTAGAAAAAGTATAGGTACTTTATTTGTTTATCTAACTTTATTCAGAGTGATAATTAGTGCAATTACGAACGCATTTCGAGAAGTTTGAGCACTTTGACATATAGATTTACTATATCGAACGCACCCCTACAGTCGCAAATCGAGACAGCTTTGAATATTTAGTAAAGATTTAGTTATGCCAACATAAAAAATAAAAATATCTATCGGTTTTTTTTTCAAATGAACTTTTGGTGAAAGTCGGTCCTGATTATTGATAAAAGTAACCCTCAGTATTTGTGTTTTTATTTGTTCATTTCCTGTACTTAAGGTGGTTCAAGTGACCGCTATGGTAATTAAGAAATAAATAGTTTTAATTTTAAAGTGTATCTAATTGATGGTCATTTTTTAAGACTAATTTAAAAAGATTAGGGTAGGCAATTGGAACGTCTTCGTTTTATTTTTAGAAAATATATAAAAATACTTTTTGAAAATTAAGTGTTTCATTAAACAAAGCAAGAGATATCATTAAAAATTAGATAAAAAAATAAAATATTTTCCAGTTGATTATTTTCGGATAGAAAATGGCGGGTGAAGAATACTTGAAGGTTTTCTATTAAAATTTCAAACTTTACTGTCTATAAAAAGTTAAAAGGTAATTAGCAAATGGAAATATATGTGATAATTAACAATTAAAATAAATTTCATATATGAAAACTTATTTAAATTTAAATAAAATCTAATATTTAAGAAATTAATTGTTGATAAAATCTGAAGATGTATCCAGAAATTACAACGTTTCTTTTATATTTTTTGTATTAATATAATAAATTAATATTAATAATTTGAATGACAATAATTTTTTTAGAATTCATAATATTAGAAATTTTGGATTATATTGGATAAAACATGGAGTCTTCTCGTAAATAGCTTTCTGCAATATATGTATTCTTAGTTGCTCAATGAGTTTCTAGATGGCGCGGTATGTATTTAATATACACTTGTGGTCGCTCAGTTGTCGAAATTCGACGGTATTTCACTAAAATTTACAGTTTATACCTATTTTTTTCCCTATTTATTCTTGTTTTTACAATTTTACTGTTTCATTTATTTTTCTCCACTTCTCCTAATATTTTGCTTCTATTTCCATATTTTTCTATTTTTTTCTAGTTATCCTTGTTTATTTATATTTTTTTAATATTTTTTCTTGTTTTTTTCCCATATTTTCATGTTTTCTCTATTTTCTTATTTCTGTCTATTTTTACCAATTTTCCTATATTTCTCTATGCTCCCCTATTTATCTACGTTTTATTATATTTTTATTTTTTTTCCTATTTTTTTACGTTTTAATATTTTCTCTATTTTCCCTATTTTTTACTTTTTCCCATTCTCTCCCATTTTTCTTCATTTTTTTTTCCTTTTTTTACCTGTTTTTCCTATTATTTCCTTTTTTGTCCTCTTTTTACCTATTTTCCATTGTTTTTTATTTTTTATTTTTTCCTACTCTTTTCCATATTTTCATGTTTTCTTTATTTTCTTATTTCTGTCTATTTTTGTCAATTTTCCTATATTTCTCTATGCTCCCCTATTTTTCTACGTTTTATTATATTTTTCTTTTTTTTCCTATTTTTTTACGTTTTAATATTTTATCTATTTTCCATATTTCTTTTACGTTTTAATATTTTCTCTATTTTCCCTATTTCTTTTACGTTTTCCCATTCTCTCCCATTTTTCTCTATTTTTTTTCTTCCTTTTTTTTTACCTTTTTTTTACTATTATTTCCTTTTTTGTCCTCATTTTACCTATTCTTCCATTGTTTTCAATTTTTTCCTCTTTTTTTTTGTTTTTTACCATTTTCTCTTGTTTTTTTTTCGATTTTTCCTTTTCCTTATTGTTTTCTATTCTTTCTTGTTTTCCCTGTTTTGTTTTCTAATTTTTTACCTTTTCCTATTTTTTTTTTACTTTTGCCTATTTTTTTACCATTTTTCTTTTTTTTTCTATTGTTTCCTATTTTTCCCGGTTTTTACTATTTCTTCCTATTTATCTGCGATATTCGACCGTGATTTATTAAAATTTAAAATTTATGCTTTTTCCTCTTTTTTCTTGTTTTTACTATTTTTTCTTTCTCCCCATTTTTTCTAATATTTTGCCTATATTTCATTATTTTTCCTAGTTGTCCTTGTTTTTTTTCCTGTTTGTTTTACGATTTTTTACTGTTTTTCTTTTCTGTTTATCAGCATTTTTCCTATATTTCCCAATTTTCTCTATTGTTTTATAATTATTCCTATTTTTGACTAATATTTTCTAGTTTTCCTATTTTTTTCTATGTTACTCTATTTTTTTACGTTTTCTTTTTTTGTTATATTTTTCCCTATTTCCCTATTTTTTTATGTTTTACTATTTTTCTCTATTTTTTCCTCTTTTTACATTTTCCTATTTTTTTCCATTTTTCTTATTTTTCTCTATTTTTCTATTTCTTCCCATTTCTTTCCTGTTTTTCCTATTATTTATTTTTTTGTCCTCAATGTTTCCATTTTACAATTGTTTTCTATTTTTTCCTATTTTTTCCTATTTCTTCCCATTTTCATATTGTTTCATGTTTCAATAAATAGTCTATTGTTTTAGATAAACAATAAATCATATATTATATTTAATTTAATTTATTTTGAATTTATTTGTAACACATATTATATATTAATTTTGACTTTCTGCACTCATCCTGTATATAAACTTTAACTATGCAAAATATCACACTTCTCCGTTCGCCCATTAAAAAGGGGTCAGAAAATAAATAAATCTTTCTAGACCCTGTTTTTACTTTCCGAAAAACAGAGTTGTATAGAAGAAAAATATTGCGATCATGATATTTTGACCATACCCAGATTTTAACGAATCTTTACGTTTTGAGGTCACCTGAATCCATTTATACCATTTTTAGCATGATGTCTGTCTGTGTGTGTGTGGGTGTGTGTGTGTGTGTGTGTGAACACGATTGCGTCTAAACGGCTGAACCGATTAAGATGAAATTTTATATACATATTTAGGGTAGGAAGGAGACGACCTGTATAGATTTTGGAGTTAATCGGACAACCGGAAGTGACAGTTGCTATAAGTGATGACGTCATTACTAAACAAGATGGCAATAAAGTTTGACACACATATTTTTTTTACGTTATAGTTTAATTTTAAATGATTAAAATTTTCAAAAACTTTTGCCATTGTTGCCAGATTTATGAAAAAGTAATTTCTTTTCATATATTTCTTAAATAACCAAAATAATGCACTTTTATGAAAAATTACAGGATATGAAAGTTGTAGAACATAAAATTTTCCACACATTTTGTCATTACCGATTTTTGAATTCCTCATAGTTTCGCCGCTAGAGGGCGTGAAAAAAATTTATATAGACATTTGCGACTTTTTTTAGATTTTGAGATAAAAATATGGATTTTTATGAAAAATTACAAAAATCAAAATTGTAGAACATAAAATTTTCTACAAATTTCATCTTTACTTTTTTTTCGAGTTCCGCATAGTTTTGCCGATAGTTTTTATTATAATTTTTAAGTAATTTTTATCTTTATTAAATTATTATTTTTTAGTTAAATTTTAATATTAAAATTTTTTAAAAAAAATCTTTAAATTTATAATAATTAATTTTATAATTATAATTTTTTTCAAAATTTTATTACAAAAATTGTGGAATTTTTTAAAAATTCGTTAAGAAACATTTAAAATTATATTACGATTTTAAACTAAATTTAATAACTTCTAAAATATTAAAGTTATTGAACTGGTATTTTCACCATTCTAAAAATAATATAAAACTTTAAAATTAAATTGTATTTTAGTTTCTTAGAATTTACAATTGTAATTATTATAGCAGAAAAAGATTTTTTTTAAATTTTTTGTAATTTCGTTTTATCAATATGTATAAGATCCAAAATTACCATGTGTAAATTATTTCATAATTTTAACATAGTATTTGTAAAAGTTATAGCGATTTTTTTTGGGTTTTCCTTAGTTTCTCGTTTTTTCTCATTTTTTGGATTTTTTTTCTATTCCTTTCTTTTCTGATTTTTCTCATTGTTTTCTTATTTCTCAGATTTTTTCAAATTTTTTGTAATTTCTGTAATTTTTTCTTATTTTTTCTAATTTTTTTGTTTTTTTTCTAATTGTTTCTTGTTTTTTTCCGATTCTTTCTCCTTGTCGTGTTTTTTTTCTATTTTTTTCTTTTGTTTTCAGATTTTTTCTTATTCCTCTGATTTTTTTCGATTTATTTCAATTCTTTCGAATTTTGTAATGTTTTTTGTTGTTTTTTGTTTTTTTTTTCCAAATTTTTGTCGTTTTTTCAATTTTTGTGGTATTTTCAAGTTTTTTTTCGTTTTTTGCAATTATTAGCTTTTTTGCAATTTTTTCCGTATTTTTTGTTGATTTTTATTAATTTTTTTGTTTTTCCGTATTTTAGAAGTTAATTTTTCTTTTTGTCCCAATATTTTCTGATATTTCCAATTTTTCGATTATTCTAATTTGTTCTCGGTTTTTTTTTCTCATTTTTTGTTTTTTTCTAGTTTTTTCTCATTTTTTCCCGTTTTTCTTCTTGTTTTTTTTTTCTATTTCTTTCTTTTGTTTTCAGATTTTCTCATTTTTTTCTTATTCCTCTGATTTTTTTCGATTTATTTCAATTCTTTCGGATTTTTTAATGTTTTGTACGATTTTTATGGTTTTTTGTTTTTTTTTTCCAAATTTTTGCCGTTTTTTAATTCCTTGTGAATTTTTCATTTTTTGTGATTTTTAGCGTTCTTTTGTCTTTTTTCCTATTTTTTTTGTTGGTTTTTAAAAAATTTTTGATTTTTCTGTTTTTTCCGTACTTTACAATTATTTTTCATGTTTTTGTCAATATTCTCTGATTTTTCCAATATTTCGTGTTTTTTTTCTTCTTATTTTCTCATATTTTTTCGATTCTTCTAATTTTTCTCGTTTTTTTCTGTTTATTTTTCTGTTATTTTTTTTGTTTTTAGTTTTTTTTTCTGATTTGTTTTGATAAAAAATTTGTTTTTTTTTTTCGTTTTTTAAACAAATTTTGATCCAGAAAACCTGTATTATTGTATTTTGATGTAGAAAAACTAAAATAATCGATTAAACAATTACTTTACTAGGAGTGTTCGGAAAGTTGGGTGGGATTACTCCCTAATTTTTTAAAAATTAAAATTTTGACAAATTTTCAAAATTGTAATTCAATTTCAGTAATGTAAATATATTATATTATACAGTTTAATTGTAACTTGTTATCTTACTCTCGCTGTCACTCCGGTCGGGATTCAACTCTGCATTTTGAAATTTTTGAAGTAAATTAAAATTTTTGCAATGGTGGAAATTTTTTCTGATACTTTCAAATTTTTGAATCTTTTTTATTGAAAATTTTGAATATTTTTATTGAAATACTCCAAAACAATTTGAAAGACAATTATATTTGATTTATAATAGAACTATAAAGTACAGGGTGTTTAATTTAAAATATACCAAATATTACAGATGGAATTTACCAATAATATATTTTTTGAAGAGTGTTGACAGTTGACTTTGTATTAACATAAATTGTCAAAAATTCAGACACTTAAATGGAACACAAAAAAACCGTAAAAGGATTAAACTATTGTCTAATACTTAATTCTAACAACACGAAAAATAAATAAATACCAAGATAACATTGTCTGTTAACAACTTTGTAAATCACTTAATCTAGTCCATTCAAATCGTTTCGGTGCATGCTTTCTCCTCTTTTCAAGCTATTATCATTAATTTTGTAGATCAAAGAATGTCGTTAATATGCTATTCAACAAAGATATCAATTTAGTTTACCTTGAACTGATTTTGCATATAATATACCTATTGCGATCTTGTTTTGATTTTTCGATCACTTTTGAACGCTCCTTAAATTCATGCCTGATGAAGGCCGAAACCTTTGATATATTGTGAATGTATGAGAATCTTCCTTGGTTTATTAAATGAATAGCTTTTTTTGACAAGTTTGAATAATAACAACAAATATACATCTTATCAAATCGCAACTTTAATATAATATAAAAAGTTACACTTTTCGTAATTATCTATATATGTAAAATTGTCGTGTCGCTGACTGACTGACAATCAAGGCACAGCCTAAACCAGAGGTGATAGAGACGTGAAATTTTCAGGGTAGTTTCCTTTAGTAGTGTAGGGGAGCACTAAAAAAGGAATTTTGAAAATTCGCATTTTAAGGGGTTCAAGATTGGGGTGAAACAAATATTGACCCTCTCGAGCAAGTGCGTCAACCAAAAACATAGAGGGTGATTCTTTTAGAGGGGAGTGGCTCTCCCCCCTGAGGGAGTGCAAATATTTTACTTTCCCGACCAACCTCCGAGAAAGGAAAGTATTGTAAACGAGCTAAAAAAATTTTTCCAGATGGAAGTCTGTCTGTCTGTCTGTGTGTATTCTTCCACGATAGAGGCCACACGTTTAATTCCATTGAGCTGAAATTTGGCATATGGGTTCGGGTTACCCATTAGTTTTTGAACGACATCTGTCAAACGGAAGTGTCACTATCAAAAAATGACAGATGCAATATCTCACGGAATTTGACATGCAATGTGTCATTTGAAAGCCCTATTCAGAACAGTCAAAATTATTTCTTCAACTGTCACCTGTCAAAAAGAAAAAAGTCGGTTGTGTCGTCCCAAAATTTTCCCGAGGAGTATCCAGATATTTTCAGATATTTTTTACAATTTTTAAAGTGTTAAACTTTTTTTGGTTTTTTTAGAATTTATATCATTTTTTAGCTCATTTTGTGCATTTTTTGCGTATGTTTGTATTTTTTTTTGCATTTTTTTGTATTTGTTTTACTTTTTGGAATCTTTTGCATTTTTTGTATTATTTTTACTTTTTGGAGTTTTTTTTTGCATTTTTAACATTTTTAAGCCTTATTTTAATTTTTTCAGCGCTTTTGACTTTTTTTTTAAATTTTTTTGCATCTTTTCGAATTTTTTTTAATGTTTTTTTGGCATTTTTTGCACTTTGTATGTAACCTTCTTTGACTTTTTTAGAGATTTTTTATCATTTCTTTGCATTTATTTTTAATTCTTAGCATTTCTAAGCTTTTTTTAGATTTTTTTTGGCATTTTTTAACATTATTTACAATTTCCTTTATCACTTTTTTAACTTTTCATGTATTATTGTGGATTTCTTTGTATGTTTGTATTTTTTTTGCATTTTTTCCATTTTTTTTGTTCTTTGTATGTTTGGGATCTTTTGTGCATTTTTAGCGTTTTTAGCATTATTTTACTTTTTTCAGAATTTTTCAGCATTTTTTTTAGATTTTTTTAAAACAATTTTTACAATTTCTTTTAACACTTTTTAAACTTTTTTCGCTTTTTTTTAGAAAATTCATCATTTTTTAGCTCATTTCTTGCTTTTCATATATTATTGTATTATATTTGCATTTTTCCATTTTTTCTTTCGTTTTTTTGCATTTTTTTTTTCATTTATTGGGATTTTTTTGCATATTTAGCGTTCTTAGCATTATTTTACTTTTTTTTCAGCGTTTTTAACTTTTTTTACTTTCCGACCCACCTCCGGGAAGGGAAAGTATTGTGAACGAGCTAAAAAGAATTTTCGAGATAAAGAGGTCACCTGCGATGATTAAGACCATTTCCAGATGGAAGTCTGTCTGTCTGTCTGTCTGTCTGTCTGTCTATCTGTCTGTCTGTCTGTCTGTTCGTCTGTGTGTATTCATCACGATAGAGGCCACACGTTAAATACGATTCAGCTGAAATTTGGTATATGGGTTTGGGTTACTCATCGGAAGAACCCATTAGTGTTTGTACGACATCTGTCAAACGGAAGTGTCGCTATCAAAAAATTACAGATGCAATATCTCCCAGAATTTAACTTGCAATATGTCATTTGAAAGCCCTTTAAAAACTTTATTCAGAACAGTCAAAATTAT
Source organism: Neocrepidodera transversa (assembly GCA_963243735.1). Classification (NCBI taxonomy): domain Eukaryota; kingdom Metazoa; phylum Arthropoda; class Insecta; order Coleoptera; family Chrysomelidae; genus Neocrepidodera; species Neocrepidodera transversa. The sequence continues at coordinate 4,859,444 of OY725342.1, forward strand.
TTTTCCAACTGTCACCTGTCAAAAATAAAAATTAATTAGAAATAGGAGAGAAAATATAATTTATTTATCTCAAATCAATTTTATCAAAGTACATGTTTGTTTATTTATTAAAGGAAATATACATATTAATTTTTAAGTGCATATTTTTTGTGTGGTTTTATTGGACCTCTCCCCTTCATTTTTAAAAATACATTTCTTTAGGAGAATCTACGTACCAATTTTCAAGCGTCTATCATCAGTTATAGTTTTCGAGATATTCAATATTAAATACAATATTCATCACAGAGTTTAAAAAGTAGGGGAAGGAAAGATATTATTTATTCAAACATCAACGCGGACGAAGTCGCCGGCAAAAGCTAGTAGATTTATAAAATAACCAAGTATTCGCGAAATTTATCAATAGAAATTTCAATAACACCCTGTATATTGTGTGGGTTATGAGATAAACATTGATGAAGAGTAGATGAACTACCAACATTCGTACAAATTTTTATTTCTATATAGATTTCCTATTTTTCTGTAGGATATGATTGATCTCTTCTTGTAGAAATATATACGGGTTGAAAAATATACAAAAGACCAAACATAATCATACACATAATAAAGTTGTAACATGTGTGAAGTAATTTGAAGGTGTGTTAGATTACCATATTCGAGATGCGGTTCTTGGTAGCATTCTCTTGAACCGTGAACTCTGATAACAAAGACGCATTCTATTGATATTTTTACATATTGTGTTTTTATTTATATCAATTATTTTATGTACTATTTCATACAACAAATGTGTAAAGGACATTTCACCATGGCAAGTATTAGAAACTATTAATATTTATATAAGTTTGGTATATTTAAAAAAAAATCTAATAAAACGGTTTGTCTAATTAAGGGTATAATAGCACCTCAGTTAAATTTGAAATCGAAAATCCTTTTGTAAAATGGCTGAAATTTTAAATGTATATATTGGAGGAAGTTATCGATTACTTCCGATTTTTTTTTTCTTAAAAGTACTTTTTGTTAAAGAGAAAAAAATTCGGTTTCCTCAAAAAATTGGAATTTTGAAAAATAGATATGACCTGACCTAGATAATGTCACAATGAATATGCTGTAAAAATTTTGTTTCTTATTATCAAACCGTTGTCCTTCTCCCGAGTGTACAGAGTGAAGTTGCTGCTAGGATATAATCTATATAAATAAGAAATTTTGAAAAATGTTATTTCGACAACGGTTTGATATTAAGAAACAAAATTTTTACAACATATTTATTGTGACATTATCTAGGTCAGGTCATATTTAATTGTCAAAATTCCAATTTTATGAGGTCGGCGAATTTTTTTCTCTTTAACAAAAAGTACTTTTAAGAAAAAAAAATCGGAAGCAATCGATAACTTCCTCCAATATAACCATTTAAAATTTCAACTATTTTAGAAAAGGATTTTCGATTTCAAATTTTACTGAGGTGCTATCCTACAGGGGTGTCTTTAATAAAGCTAATTAATAATAACCAGTTAAAAATGGGCAAACTAGAATTTCTAAGAAGAACTTTTAATTCACTTCAGACTCATATAACTTCTTAGTAACTCAAATTTTTCATAAAACAAAGTTTTGTTTACTTTCTTATGATTAATTTAAATCTGGAATCAGAATTTTACAATTGGACAGACTGTATTTTAAACTTCTTTAAAAATAGTTTATTATTTTTTGGTGGATATCTGTTTTTAAAACTAAAACAATTAGGGAGAAAATGAATATTTTATTTGATAAAATGTTCCAAAAATTTCTGCTTTCTAAAGAAAAGTAACAAAAACATTTTTCTGTAAGCTCAAATGTCATTAAAAAAATGGAATTAGCAATTTTGGAACGAACTATATAGAGTATCTATTAAATCTTAAGTACCCAAAACAATTTAATACCAACAATTAATTTAGATGACAAAAATATATTAAAAGCCTATACAGATTCCATAATGAAAATTATTAGTAACAAGATTCAGGATAATATACTGTAACGGTATAGTTTGTGTATTTCAAATGTTATTTTAATTGTTAGGTCCCATCTCTACTTTTAGCCATTCCAAGTACTGATATTTCGTTCAGAATTTTATTTTAAGTAAAATAAATAACTGCAATAACAAATAAAAGGACCATTCCGGTTTCTGGGGATTTTGATAAAAAGATAAAAAACCTACGTACCTCAAAATGAAAATCTTAATTTTTTTTAATTGAACTCTTGTAGACCCCTAATCACTATACAAAAAAACTGGAATATCCACATGACCTTTTAGGGTCAGATAATTTTTTCCTTAAGGGCATTTTAACTTTAAGTAAAATAAACATACCTACCACAAGAGGAAAATCTTAAATATTTGGTGGATATATACTAAGGATCAACTATAAGCTCTGTGTAAAAAATTTAAAATTGCAAACGACCCTTTGCGGCCAAATAATTTTTTGAGCATATGTATAATTAACTTTTTTGATTTTTTTCAAGATAAATAAACTTATCGGTCCAAAGAAAGGAATCTTAAATATTTAGTGGCTACATAAGGGATCACCTATAAGCCCTGTGCAAAAATTGGAAATTCCAGAGGACCCCTTGCGATCAAATAATTTTTTTGTATATACTTATAATCACGAAATTAGGAGAATTTTGATAGTACAAACTAATTTAAATGTAAAAATGGACATTTTTAAATATTTAATTTAACCCCTTTAAAGGTTGATTATTTTAATATAATTTAACTTTTGTACAAATACAACAATCAATGATAATGACAATAAAAATTTTATTTGTATAAAAAATTTTTTGATTAGTCTAAAATTTTAAACAAAAAGTTGAGAAAAATTCCCAAAATATCCATTAAAGCGGGAATAGTCTCTTTAATCAAAATATTAACTGTTTAAGTAAATACGAATAAATGAGCGTAGAAAAAGCTCTTCAGAATCAAAATAGTACTTTATTTCTTTAATCATACAGTCTCAGTTCTGCAACTAACCGAGTGGTTCTTCGACATAAAATATCTTTAAATCCACTTTGATATAAACAGACTATAACTCATGGCTGTTAATGTATGAAGAATTACACAGGGTATCTGACAAATCTGTGAATTATCAAAGTTATGTTTTTTTAAACGAAATACTGTTATTTTTTACATTTTTAAATTCGTCCTGATAAGCTGATTTCAAAAACCTATTACACGTATAATATACAGTGTGTCTACTTAAATCTGAACCATATGGGAAACTTTTTTATTAAGTTTATGAAAAAATGTTATTCTTCATAAAAAGAATTTTTGTTTTTTCAAAATTTTTCATTTTTTTAAAATTTTAGGTAAATTAAGCTCTTTACTGCAAAGTGTTTTAGTGCAAAGTTATAAAGCATAAAATTCCCTGCAACTATTGTATGAAAATTTTTCCCGAATTGCGAATTGTTTTCACACATGATTTTAGGAGATCCTAATTGTAGCAGTGTGATATACAACGTGCGCATGCGCAGCATATGTCATTATCAACATTAAAATATAAATTCGGTAGACGGCTCGCTATATTTAATGTGTTCCATAAATTAATGCTTAGTATTTTATAATTAAAATAATTCCATTCTCTACGGTCGAGCCGGGAAAGTTCTGGGGTGACACAGCCGATTTTTTCTTATTCTTCTGATTTTTGCGATTTTTTCGAGAGTTTTTTGCAATTTTTTTTACGATTTTTTAGGATTTTTAGCGATTTATTTCAATTTCGAATTTTTTCATTAATTTTTTTTTTTTTTGGTTACAATTGTTTCCGGTTTTTGGTTGCTCTTCGATCTTTAGCGATTTGTTGTTTCCTTATTATACAATTCCATTTTTCCTTGTATAATAAAATAATCACTAGTATATTGTTTAAAATTTTGATGACCTTGTATTATAATAAATAACTTTCATACCAAAAATCAAAAGAAAATTATCGATTAGATCAATTATTTTTGTAATACCTAAAATATATATTTTTTGGGACACCTTATCTCCGGTCGTAGATATACAATCTCCCTAAAACTTTCAGAATTTATTCATAATGCCTAAAAACATAATATATCAACTTTAAACGGGACCATTTTTCCCATGTTACCGGTACGTTGTCCTTTGCGATATATGCAATATATTTTGTTATATTGGAGCGCCCATTAAATTTTTTTAAATAGTTTCTACATACTATTCTGAATCGAATGACACCTCAACCATAATTTTTGTATAAGGCGAACTAGAATTCGTAAAAAGATGTACTTATTGACTAGACTACTAGGTATAACTACTGAATAGCCATTTAAATTATAAAAGTAGCTATTTTATTTATTTGCTTGTCCAATTACCAGCATGGATCCACTTAAATCACTTCTAATTTTTACAAAAGCTATTTCATAACAGAAAAATATTTGAAATATAGTCTGGTAAATAAATTAAATATTAATATTATTAAATCTCAAATGTGGTAATAAAACTTTAAGTCGAGTACCACATAAAATTTATTATACCATCCGAACAATGTTCAGCTGGCAACATGTACCCTATTAATTTTAATATTTTTTAACACCTTTTACCCCCTTTATTTCTAGTACCACAACTTTCCTTTAATTTAATTTCACTAACCCTTACATTTCTACACAATTTAATTTTTAATTTTATAATTTAAGTAATATCAATGATCACAATCTAATATTAGCCTGATGATGGCAGTTTGCCGAAACTAGTTGCCAACCCCTTCATTTCATCTATAATAAATATGTAGTACTCGACTTTTAGTTTTATTAGCTATTAATATTATTAGTACATTATTTACAATGTGGTGTTACTATTCGATTTAGAAATTGAGCTCATGATAGTCAGACAGTATATATAAAATTGTCGTATACGATTTTTGATCGCTATTAAATTTTTTATCGCACGAAATAAAAATCTCATGAAAATCGTGAACTTTATTAAAATGATCGTTATTTAATAAATCGATCACGCAGATATAACCTGTTATATAATTAAGATAAATCTGAAATATAAATATAAAATAACTAGAGGCATATACCACGCAGATACATAATAAAATCACTGTTGCTAACCAGTTTATCCACAACAAACAAGTCGATCTTTTCCTTATACACATTTTTTATAAAATTAATTCTATAACCATCTGGTAAATTAATAAATAAATAAATTGTTAGTTTATAGAATAAGAAAAACCATCCCATTTTATGTAGTGATTTCGTGATTAGGATGGTAAGCTGCAAAAATGTTGGAAGAAGGTGATACATTTCAAAACCAACCTTGACATTTTTGATTGGTATAAGTAGATACTCGCTATTTGAAAATGTCGCACGGATATGTGATTCTGCGGAAATAAATAAAAAACAATATCTAATATCTGATTACGAACATACCAATACTTAAATTTAGATATTTTACTCAATCATTTTATTATAATTCCCAAACTAACCGTCAACAGATAAAACGCTTATTAATACTAATGATTCAGTAAGTACAGGCAATGACGTTAGATTGTGATATTTGTCAAACGAAAATTTATTCTAAACGTCATTGTCCGTACTTTGTAATAACATGCTACTGACACAAACGAAAAAAAAACCTAAATTGATAGTTAGTGGAGCGCCTGGGGGTTTTATTATGTGATCGAAGTGGGATTTTGTTTTTTATGCTATAAATTTCAAAGTTTACCAAAAATGTTCTTGCCCTTTAATTTTTACATTATTTAAAAAGAAATTATTAAAAAATTAATATTTGAGAATATAATTTTACTTTAAATAATATTTTTTATGTATACGTTTGATGTCATATATTTAAAGCGGCTAGCGAAATAATTAGGAGGGATATGATATAAGAGATCAAGTGTATGATAATGAAAATTATACACCAAGTGACAAAATGCTTCTCGATTCCAAATTTTTTTTTTACTGTCATATAAGATAAGAAAAATAAAATCAAAACAATTCCTACTTATGAAAAAAAAAATGCAAATCCATCGTGTATGCTATAATAACAGTTGTGCGATCAAGATCATTTCTGTCACCTCTGCATATTACTTTAGATGTGATGTTTCATAGAAAATTTGGCTCCAAAAAACTTAATATGTCATTCCTAGGCTTTTGTGCTTCATAGAAAGAGGCTACGTTGTATGAAGCATCAGCTACTGAACGAATTATGAATATTAGTATTCATAACTGTTGAAAGAAAACTAGGCTGCGAACGTGTTAAAATAATTCCAGGATTTCGAAGGACCAAACTTCGTAAGTAGAATTTAAACCAATATGAATGTTTAAATAAAAATAGTATTTGAAATTGGAATGTAATTTTTTATTCCATTTTTTCCAAGTACGAAACATGATCATTTAAATTGTACTCAATCACTTCACTCACCGTAATTACATTTTTTATTATGAAAAATCAGAAAACTTTTTGGGTGCGGTTAATTACCCGCCATTTTATTTATATATGAAGAAACTTTTTTGCTCTAGTAAATGCATGACTGACTGGATTCGCGAGAGAGTGTGTGCTCTGATTTTTAACGGAGAGGAGAGTTGGTGGTTTTTTATTGGTAGGAGACATGTGACGTGGTATGTAAAAAGCCTTGAATTCGGAATCATAGGGGGAAGAAATATATCTATATTTTTTGTCTCTTATAATGATGAGATAATATAAGAGAAATATAAGCTTGCATAGCAACAGTCGCTTATGTATTTTATTTTTGTTAACTGTATTTTGTAATTAGACAGAAAAAAGTCTGAGAAAAAGACGGAATAATATTGTGTTGATTTTAAATCTATTTTTAGAGTATAAACTATTAAAATATACAATAATAGACATTAATATGAACTGAAAGATAAAGATTATTAATTTTAAAAGGAAAATGAATTAGTTTGTATTTTCTGGATAATCTCCACCAGAAACAAAGCAACTACACCCATTTATTAACATAAAAAAAATTATTATTGGCAAACTATTTTTTACAACACTGTACACTTTATAAATGCTCAGTAATTCACCGCTATCACTCACTATTTACTTTCTATACTAATTATTTACAATAATTTCAGAAAAATGAATGTGCCTACAGCAAGAAATGTTTGCTGTAGACACTGGAAACTTAGGCACAGCCTTATCTGGCTTACGTAGCGACTGACTTCGATCAGAAATGATCTGACAATGTCAAGTCAGTGTTGCCACATCAGACCAGAAAATAGTAGTAAATTGCGCAACCATAGGTCCTTCTTCAAGGTCATTTCACAATAATATAAAATAACCGTGTTTCCTAATATTCCCACAGACAGATTTGAACAGAATCACTATACATGTGAATCAATTTGATGTTTTTGTCATCGTTAAATAGCGTATGAGTTGTTTTCATTGGTCACAGATCTTTCGTCTTCCTCTTTACCTGGCAAAATTTACGCAACTACGCAAATAAAGGCGAGTCTCTCATTTTGATTATTTTTGAGTAAATGGATTAATAAAATAAAGTGTTAAAACTGAAAAACTATCAAATACTTAATTAAAATAAAATAAGGAAAACTCAAAATGTTTGACTGGCACAAACATTTTAATTTTGTCGTTTTTGTATTGTGCAAATATGGAAACAGCTTATCCTGTAGTAAATTGAAACTGCTGTGAATTGAGTATTTACTCCATTGACATTGAGTATATGTCAACGATTTATTCAAATATTATTAATATTCATAACTGAGGACAGACAGCGAAAACGGGCCTTCATAAGTCAGCTAATAACCAAATGTTAAATGTCCAAATATATTTCTAGGAAAAAAGAAGAAAAACGGGAAGAAAGTAGGTTTTCGTGTAATTTTCTCCTCTGAAGGCATTCGGCCATTAACCGAACAAAGTTCTGAAAATAATTGCAGAATTGGCAACTGTTCCTTTCGAACTACATATCCGTACATTTAACCGGAGTAGGAATCAATCTTTTGGAGTAGCGGAGTAAAAAATGATTAAAGGGAGTAGATTTACTCCAGGTGGAGTAGCTTCGGCAACCCTGTATCAAGTTTGGCATGGGGTTTTCGATCTTATCGAGAATCAATTTTTTGTAACTCGATATTCGATTTTTTGGATCGATTTTTTTAAGTTAAGATAATCGGAGAAATTAGTTGAGATCGGAGATCAATTCTTTTGTGAAGGTATTTGTAAAGTTAAGTAAAATCTAATACATGGGTATTGATTCCATAATTAACTTTTAAGCAACCTAATTTACTTCCAAACCAATCAAGTAATGAGTCAGTGTATACATACTTGAAAAATAATAATATTTGTTCAGCAGAATATTCACGATGTGTGTGTATCGTGAATTCAGCGCAGCAGCGGGCCAGAGGCGAAGTGTTCATGGCTACTGACGTCACACTGTCTAGTACGTTTTCCAGCCTCTCGCCGATCCTTGATTTTAAAATGCTAACAACAGACCTAAATATTAATATTTTGCGCTTAAATTTGTTTTGATCGTTTTTAATTAACAAAATCTCTAGATTTAAGTAAAAATAAAAAAATAAGAAACATGTCGAACCTACCTATTCTATTGAGGTATTTATTTATTCATTCAACAACATAAAATAATAAACATTTATGCGTTTGCATTATCACGTCTCGTAAAACAAACTTAAAGGTTCGCAGATGCATAAAGGTCCAAAATAGACAGTCAGCAATTTTTTTAAAGTAGCACAATGGAAAAGATATAGAAAGCGATAATAATTGTACCCACAAAGGTTTCTGTATAAAAGCACATTTATTTTAATGAAATTAAATAAAAAATAATTATAAAAATATGGAAAATATTATAAGTAAAGTTAGATTTTTAACTTAAACCATCCAGTTGTAAACTGCAAATTATTCAGATTATAAAATAGTATATTACAGTACTTGTGAAAAATCACTTTCGCAAAAATGATGTACACTATTTTTTCTACGACCACGCTATAATTTTATTAAATAATGTACATTTTAAGGTTTTTTGACAGTTTCACTTTTTGTTTGTTTTTAGTTTAAATAAACATTCATTTTCGTATTAAAATAAACATAAATATTGGTAATAAAGGTTTATTAAAAAAATTAACGACAACTAAGAAATAAACTGAGAAAAAATTGAATTATTTTGAATTTGCAAAATTTTCTATTAAACAAGATAACATTGTTGTTTTTCAATTGTTTACGTATAAATAACCTGCAATATGAATTCAGTAGACGATTGTCAATTAATTTCCAATACTCGCAGACTTTAGAAGGTCGTTTTAAGTTAAATACTTAAAAGTACGAAAACCAAATGTTAAACTAATTATTTGAGAGCTGAAAGAAGAGTTCGCACGAAGTGTACTAGCCTTCGACACTCATTAGATTTTCAAAGCGTGACGACGAACTCGACTCAAATTACGCAATATCAAATTATTTTTAACACATTCTTAATTAGCTGATCTGGAAAAAATAGATCGACACAGTAAAATTATGGAAACAAACACCTTTTAAAATTATGGAAACAAACACCTGTTGAAAGGCTTGTACCTCTTTTTAAAAGAAAAATAAAATTATGAAAACAAACACCTGTTGAAAGGCTTGTAAGTCTTTTTAAAAGAAAAATAAAATTATGGGAAAAAACACCTGTCGAAAGGCTTGTAACTCTTTTTAAAAGAAAAATAAAATTATGGACACAAACACCTGTCGAAAGGCTTGTAACTCTTTTTAAAAGAAAAATAAAATTATGGAAACAAACACCTGTTGAAAGGCTTGTAACTCTTTTTAAAAGAAAAATAAAATTATGGAAACCAACACCTGTTGAAAGGCTTGTAACTCTTTTTAAAAGAAAAATAAAATTATGGAAACAAACACCTGTTGAAAGGCTTGTAACTCTTTTTAAAAGAAAAATAAAATTATGGAAACCAACACCTGTTGAAAGGCTTGTAACTCTTTTTAAAAGAAAAATAAAATTATGGAAACAAACACCTGTTGAAAGGCTTGTAACTCTTTTTAAAAGAAAAATAAAATTATGGAAACCAACACCTGTTGAAAGGCTTGTAACTCTTTTTAAAAGAAAAATAAAATTATGGAAACAAACACCTGTTGAAAGGCTTGTAACTCTTTTTAAAAGAAAAATAAAATTATGGAAACCAACACCTGTTGAAAGGCTTGTAACTCTTTTTAAAAGAAAAATAAAATTATGGAAACCAACACCTGTTGAAAGGCTTGTAACTCTTTTTAAAAGAAAAATAAAATTATGGAAACAAACACCTGTCGAAAGGTTTGTAACTCTTTTTACAAGAAAAATGTATTTTTATTTTATAACAAATTTAACCCCAAAATATTATATATATTTAAAATAAAAGTATATGAATTGAATAAATATTTTACAAATTATAAACGTTTATTTGTTACCTTTTTATTTTCTTGGGCCACACTATAATTAATTTTTCTTCTCGCATTATATATTTTAAAAACCAAATTTACTTTTATTTCAGGCCGTTATCAGCAATTACCGTAAGTTCCACCTCTCGTGAAAATAGGGTCTATAAGACGTTCGTCCACCTCGATTTCGATCTCTTCTCGTATTATTATCTATTGAATAAGAAGTACAAAAATTTAATATTATCTTTCCCCTCAAAATTTTGGGTACTTTTCCGGAAGCACTAGCTTTATCCTGGGAGTAACATTTTTTCCTTAAAGCAACATTTTTTACTGAGAGCAACACTTTTTTTCTGGGAATAACATTTTTTTCTGGAAACAACATTTTTTCCTGTGAGCAACATTTTTTCCTTGCAGCAACATTTTGTTTGTCTGGGGGCAACCATTTCTCCTAGAAGCAACATTGCTTTTCTCTGAGATTATTTTCTTCCTGGTGGCAACAATTTTTTTTTCGGAAGCATCAGCTTTCTCCTGGGGACAATCTTTTTTTTTGGAAACCTAATATTCCTGTTACCTTCTCACGATCACAAGAAAAGAAATCAAGCTCAGTTTCAATAAAAAAATTAAAAAAAAATCCCTTAGACTTCTTCTAAAAGATGTTATAAATAAATCCAGTTTAATATTTACTTTAATTTATTTTTTTCTTCAATCAAACCAAAAAAAAAAGAAAACCGATTTTGTTGTCAATTGGTTCTAATACCAACTAAAAAACCTATATGACTGCCGCCGTATTTTTTTTTCAATTTTTTTCCCGACCCACCTCCGAGAAGTAAGTGCGTCAACCAAAAACATACAGGGTGATTCTTTTAGAAGGGAGTGATTCTCCCCCTGAGGGAGTGCAAATATTTTACTTTCCAGACCCACCAACGAGCTAAAAAAAAATCGAGATAAAGATGGAAATATCCATTTTGAGATCACCAGAAATGATAAAGACCATTTCAAGATGGAAGTATGTCTATCTGTCTGTCTATCTGTGTGTATTCTTCCACGATAGAGGCCACACGTTTAATCCGATTGAGCTGAAATTTAGTATATGGGTTTGAGTTACCCGTCAGAAGAACCTATTTGTCACGGAATTGTCACGGAATTTTACTTGCAATATGTCATTTGAAAGCCCTTGAAAAACTCTATTCAGAACAATCAAAATTATTTCTCCAACTGTCACCTGTCAAAAATAAAAAAATATCAAAATTTGAAATTTTAACATTTGATATCTGAAAAAGTATTCGTGGATACTCGAAACTTTTTTGGGGGGACACAACCGATTTTTTTAACTTTTTTGATGGTTTTTGTTCAACTTATTTTGGTTTCATTTGCTTCTATTTTGCCTTTTTTTGCCATTTTACATTTTTTGGCCTTTTTGTCCTTATTTTTTTTTTTTTAACTTTTTTGGCATTTTTTGCTTTGTTCCTTTTTTTTTTTGCTTTTCTTAACCTTCTTATTGTTGATTTCATTTTTTGATCCTATTCTCCACAGCCGAGCCGGAAAAGTTCTGGGGTGACACAGCCGATTATTCGTTTTTTTGCCTTCTACATTTATTTTGCCTTTTTTGGGCTTTTTTTTGTTTTCTATCCTTATTTCTTTTTTGGCCTTTCCTAAGCCTTTTTTGCTTGTTTTTGGCCTTTTCGGTTTTTTTTTTTAAATTTCTTCCTTTTCTTGATTTTCTTAACTTTTTCAATGTTTTTTTTTTTTAACTTTTTTGCCTTTTTGCTTTTTTACCATTTTTTGCTTTTTTTACTTTTTCTGTCGTTTTTTGCTTTATTTCCTTTACTTTGTCGTATTTGGCTTTTTTTTGATTGATTTTTTTACCCTTTTTCATTTCTTTTTTGCTTTTTTCCTTTTTTTTTGTTTTATTTTACATTTTTCCTTTTTTGCTATTTGTCTTTTTTCGCTCAAATTTAACAATTCGTTATCATTTTTTAAATTTTTTTCCTTTTTGATTTTTCTAAACTTTTTAATGTTTTATTTTTAATTTTTTTTGCTTCTATTTTGCTTTTCTTGCTACTTTTTACCCCTTTTTTGCTTTTTTTAAAACTTTTTTTTTAATTTTTTTTATGTTTTTTTGCTTTTTTCCTTTTGCTTTGTCGCATTTTTCCTTTTTTGTTGTTTTATTTTACCTTTTTACTTTTTTGCTACTTTTTCCTTTTTTTTTGCAAACTTTCACTCTTTTTTTATTAGTTTTAATTTTTGCTCAAATTTAACAATTTATTTATCATTTTTAACATTTTTTTTCCTTTTTTTGATTTTTTTTTAACCGTTTAATGTTCTTTTATTAACATTTTTTTTGCCTTTTTTTTTCGTTTTTTTTTGGCGTTTTTTGCTTTTTTTCTCTTTACTTTGTCGCATTTGCCTTTTTTTTAATTTTTATTAATTTTTTTTACCTTTTCCCTTTTTTTTGCCTTTTACTTCTTTATTTTTACTTTATTTTACCTTATTTCCTATTTCTGCCGATTTTTGCCAATTTTCACCCTTTTTTTTATTAATTTTAACTTTTGCTCTTTAACATTTTTGTTTATTAATGCGTTGACTTGTTGCTATTTATAATAACTTTTTGCCATTTTTATTAACTTTTGTTGTTTTCCAATTTAATTAAAATTTTTGCAATGCTTATCAATTTTTTGACAAATTTACTTCATTTTGTTTTCCTATTCAGAAATTTTGTAATTAAAATAATCCTCTTCAATACAGCCGAGTCGGGAAAGTTCTGGGGTGACACAGCCGATTTTTTATAATATTCTACGATTTGGTATATTTCAAGATCTACTCGACCTAAATTACAAAAAATATAGAAAGATAATATCGTTACATATTGACAAAAGGTAATAAAGTTCAACCAAAAAATCAATATTTTTATTATGTAAAACATCCTTATTTAGTCCTTACAAAATTGAAATCAATCTGAACTCATATTGAATTTGGGTTAAATCAAATCTAATTTATATCAAAGCTATTGTTAATGTTAATGTCAGTTGTAACAATCGACCTCTGAAGATGTTATAGTAGTTTCATAATACAATTAAATGATTTATACACATTTACAATTCTCTATCAGATGCGATCTTAAAAAAACTCAAAACACCTATCAACTTACGAGATATTGCTTTAATAGTACAGTCAATGAAGAATTAAACTAATTAACTCACACTTTGAGCATTTATCGATTTATAAATATACGTCAAATCTATTTTTCTAATGCCATAAAAAATTATCGGTTGTGTACATTTTCTTCAGTTTAAGTGAAAACTTTTTTCATAATTTTTGTGCTTTTTATCGGTTATATAAAGTTAGCACAACAATTATAGCACAATCTACTTAAGACTTTTTTTATAATTTTGTGTGCAATTTTTGTGCGCTATTCGCGATTTTTGTGCATTTCTACTTTTTGTTATATTAAAAGTTGTGCCAGCTTAATTGAAAGCTAGCTTGTTAATTAAGATGTGATTTTTTTTAAATTGGCGCCATAATTTTGTGCAAATTATGTGTGAAATCAAAAATTTCTCTGTGTCAAATAGTTTTTATATTAACATTAAAGAAGCTACTTAGTAGAATTTATCGCTTTCCCAGAATAAAATAAAGAAGGGGCAATCTGACTCAACTTTCCAAACAATAGAGGAATTGTTTAATAAATTATTCTTCTGATAAAAGAACTTTTTTTAAAAAAATACCGTTAAATTGCCTCAAAGTGAAATCCATTATGACACTTTTCTATAAACTTATATTTTTAATAATTTCCTGAAGATGGTTTTTCAACCGAAACTAGTCGCTCAAAAAATTTTTCTATATAAACGACTTTGTTTTATTTCTATTATTGAAACTTTGGACATTTGAGACATAATAAAAATTTAGATATGAATTAGTCAGTGTTAGTTTATTGATGAGATGAGTGAGGGTTGAGGGTTGAGTGAAAATTCGAATTTATTACCAGTTAAATCCAAGTCGAGATATGAACACGAATATCAAATTTTTACAGAATGGCGAAATCTGAACTAAATTAAAACTGTAAGTGACGATATTCTTCTAGTTTATTTTGTCGAAAAAGGTAAATCTATGAAATCTTCCACGTTATTTTTTATGTAACATTTTATTATTATGTTTTCATTTTCAACGAACTATAATAAAAAATATCGTTCATTGCACTCCATAAATTCTTTCCCCGTGTTCGGCTAAAAACCCATTTTCTGGACTCCTAATGAAATATACTATTTTAGTATCTGATCTTCTCTGGTAAGTTAAAACTTAATAATTAACTTCTATTATTTTATTTTTCAGTCATCAACAACCACTTTCAATTTTTTTTTAGCCCAAAATGTTTACCTACATTTTTTTTTAACTATAATTTTGGTTGACACCAACCCAATGACAAATCATTTCACCTGATAAGAAATGTGTCACAGGAAATTCATACTTCAAATGGCTTAAGACTTATTCATAAAAAAAATTAGTTTATACTTTTAATACCAGTTACTAAAATTTCTTTTTAATTTACATTTTTCTTTTTAATGTTAAAAATAAAGGAATACTGTTAATTTTAATACCAATTACTATCCATTTTTTTTTAACCCAACTAACCCCTATTTACTATAATATTTTATAACATTTCTCAAAATTACAGGGTATAACAAATTTCATATATATCCATTTTGTTCGTAATTAGTTTATTGTAAAAGTTTCACCACAGCCCTGGTTCTTATCTAAATATTCTATTTCTTCGACATTTTCTTCATTATAAGTTATGTTAAGTAAATTTTGAAAATATTCATCTGTTAGTAATTCTCCTCATTCGTTTTTTACTGCTGCAGTGTCCGTTGCTTTTTTCCTCTAAGGTTTTTGATTTTTTTGTAAAATAATTTTTGCTATTTTCTTCTATTATTTCAGCAAATTTCTTTTGTTTTTTTCCTTTAACTTTATTTTGTACTATCAGCCTTTGATTTTAAACAACTTATAATCCAAATAGATTTAAATATTATGGAACCTTAGTCGAAATTTTCAAATTTGGCAATAACCTTTAATTTCATTAATTTTTAACTAAATAAGGATCAGTCAAATGTGTCGTGCAGTCTTTATGTCTATGGGCGCTCGGTCCATAGCGACATTCGACGCCAAAAAGTTTTTGTTTACAAAAACCTATGTACACCGAAGGACGATCAATCCTTTTATATTTCGGTAAAAAAAATTTGTCTTGGTGATTCGTATAATGCCTAAAGGCGGCCTTGCATACCAGCTTCTACAAGTTGACTTCTTATTAATTGGAAGCTAGTTTTTGTTTCCATGCCTTGCACACAAACTTCTTTCAGCCCCAACTGTACAATAACAATGCTATATCGTTGTCCACTATAAAATTGTAAATACATCCGTTTACTTCGAATTTTATGCTTGTCGTTTTTGTACTCATTTTGCTTTTTATTTTTAAAATACTACAATAAATACAGCCTAGGAGCCCAGCTACAAACAAAGAAGTTTCGTTATGAAATGAGCATAAATAAAGAGAGGTATGACAATAAAAGGAGATAAAATGTGAAAAAGCCGCTAAGAAGATAAACTTTGCCCAACATTTAGCGGCATGACCTTGAAAAATAGCAGAAAGAAATTGAGCAATGTGATTGGTTATAATTTAGAAGCTGGTATGCAAGGCCGCCTTAACGGTATCGTTATTTATCTTGTCATGCTTTAGAAAAAGATTGTCTTAGACGCTGCTATAGAACCTATTGAGGTAATTTAATAAAATAAGAAGGGTTATAAAGTCAAATACAACGTATGAAATACTTTACAATAATACATTATCAGTGGGTATGGTTGATACACATTAAAGACTTGCCAGTAAAATTTGGATTGGGAAATCATTTCCGATATAAATTTCTTGCTTGATTAGATTAGAGTTTTCACATGTATGAACATGCACCAGAACCATATCAGTTAAATCAATGTCAGGAAATATTTTACCAAACAAAATCGCACTTCAAAAACACTTTACAATTAACAATCTCACAACACCGTTTGAATGTCAACTGATCGACGTAAATTTATAACCGATTGTTCAAAAAATACTCGAACGTAAAAATTCACATTCTGAGATAAGAAATTCGGTGTATTCGGATATAATCTAATACAGTGGCGTACTTGATTTAATAAAGCTGTTCGAAAAAAGAGGAGAAAATGGAAAAAAGTTTAAAACAAAGAAATTAGTAAAAAAGTTGAAGAAAAAGAGGAGAATAAAGTGGAAAAAAATGTTTGAAATATAAAGAAAACTAAAAAAGTAGAGGAAAAAGGAGACGAATCTGGCGAGCTTGATTGATTTCATTGCTCCGAACCTCGCTACGCTCGGCTCGGAGTGGATGTTGGGATAAATTGAAATAATTTCCTCTACCATCCACTCCGATCCAAGCACAGAGAGGTTCGGAGCAATTAAATCAATCAAGCTCTCCGAAAAAAGAGGAGAGAAGAAATTAGTAAAAGAGTAGAAAAAAAGGAGAGGAAAATGGAAATAAGTTTGAAAAAAGAGGAGATACCGGATGCAGGTTGAAAAAATTAAGAAAGAATTAATAAAATTTACCGAAAACTTTTACCATACAATGGTGTTGATAGACTAGACGAAAATAAAATTTCCGGATTGACAATTGACAATTTAAAAAATTACAGCCAAAATTGAACTTGATAAAAAAAAGACGGATTTAGGTAATCATATGATATATGTTTCTTCTTATTAATGTCATTTAATTTATATTCGATAGTTTAGGAGTACGTGGTTCGGTTGATTTATTGTTTTTTTCTGTAGTTAGATCAGTAATTAGACCCAGTTTTATTATTACTCTCCTGGTGGCAAACAAAGAATAATTTAACCCAGTTTCTATTTCGTAGAGTTTACGAATTGAACAACGTAAACTAGCCACCTCTGATTCATTATCAATTTTACGTAAAACATTTCTCCAATTCCTGAAACTCTTGGAATCCCCATAACCATCATCCTCTGGTGCGTAACCGAATCAAGATACAGCAGAGCAGGAGTGTCAAAAGTGGTGAGCACGAGTTCGAAACCATCAGTATCAGTAAGCAGTCCCTTCTCTTTAGCCTTGTGACCTGGTTAACCCGCGTCTCGACTCCCGCATGATCTAGCACCGGTCGGCGCGTCTTCTTATTGTAGACCTCATCTCCGTAGCGGCAACGGTACATAACCTAACCTAGTTGGTACTTGATTCGGTGGACCGTGAGGTGCGCGTGGTTATTATCGTGATGCGTGAACGGTACGAAATGGTTCCTTGGGTTCTAGTGGTTATTGGTATTGTTGGGGTGTTTTTTGGGGAGACTGGATCTGCTCAAAAGGTTAGTAGTTATTTATTTATTTCAGTAAGAAAAAATATTTCGGTGGTTATAAAATAGTAAGTAAATTATACAGTAAAGAACACAAATTTAACTATAATCGATTTATAATAAATAAAATTCACCCCAAAAGTACGTTAAAATAAAAAACCTGTTTTTTTGTTTAAGTGACCGACTGGGAATTTTTTAATTTTTAACATAAACTATCACAAATACGAAAAATTAATTATTAATATTAATTTTCATTCATAACTAATTTTTGCTTAGTCTGGTACATACAAATTTAATGACAGATAAAAAATCTACATAAAAAGAAAATTTGGGTTTTGTGATACCTCGTTTGAAAGGTTTAAATAGATTAAATACTTTTATATTTTATTTTTCCAAAATTTCGGTAACAAAAATTTGGTACTGGTATAATAGATTTTGTTGCACAATTTTACATTTTCATGGTCTATTAATTATTGTTTTTTAGGCGATTAGTAAAATGATACTAAAAAATACAAAATCTAACGTTTCATCTCAGCGTCACCATCAATAAATTTTTTTAATTACGGATCTGCAATTTTTTATGTATTTTTAAAAAGGACCAGAAAATAATCCTGTTTTATTCGATATATTATGGTAAAGTTTTGTCGATATGCTCAGCCATCATCAATAAAATTTTTAGCTACGACACTGTTTCCAATTATTGAGTTCCAATTTTAAAAATTTTTATTCATTTAAAACAGTGTCGTACCTGAAAATTCTGTTTGTTTTTTTGCGCCATTTCACCCCGTTTTTCATATTTAATTTTTATTTCCTCTTTTTGTCATACTTATTTTTGCCCCACTTTTTTACAAGATTTGTGTTTTCCTCAATTTTCTCCATTTTTTGTCACGCTTTTTTATTTAACTATTTTTTGGTAATTTTTTTGGTCCCATTTTTCCCCTTTTATCTCACTTGTTTTTTTTCACTTTTGTTCCTATTTTACCTTTTTTTCACAATTGTTTTTTTTTCACACACTTGATTTTTCCCCATTTTCCGCTTTTTGTCATGTTCGTATTTTTGCCCCATTTTTTCCCCTTTTTTCTCTCTTGTTTTTGTCCTCTGGTTAGTATTTTCCATTTTTTTCACAATTATTTTTGCCCCATTTTTTCAACACTTGTTTTTTCACCATTTTTCGGCTATTTTGTCACGTTAGTTTTATGCTCCATTTTTCCCCTTTTTCTCACTTATATTTTGTCCTTTTTTTTCCTATTTTCCCATTTTTTCACAATTATTTTTGTCCCATTTTTTTTCTCACACTTGATATTTCATCATTTTTCCGCTTTTTTGTCACGTTTATTTTTTGATTCATTTTTTCCTTTTTTTCTTACTTGATTTTTGTCCTCTTTTCCTATTTTCCTATTTTTGTAACAATTATTTTTTTCCCATTTTTTTCACACTCGGTTTTACCCATTTTCCGCTTTTTTGCCATGTTTGTTTTTTGCCCCATTTTTCCTCATTTTTCTCACTTGTTTTTTATCCTTTTTTTTCCTATTTTCCAATTTTTTCACAATAGTTTTTGCCCCATTTTTTCCCACACTTGTTCTTTCCCTATTTTTCACACAATTGCTTTTTACCTCATTTAAATTTCCTCTTTTTAGACTCGTTTTTGTCCCACACTTATTTTTTGCCCCCCATTTTGACTCATTTTTTCTTATACTTGTTTTTTGTCCCATTTGTTTTCCCCGTTTTCTTTCTTATATTTTTTTTGACCCATTTTTTGTTAAATCTGATTTTTGCCTCATTTTGGTCCCATTTTTCACTTGTTTTTTGTCCCATTTTTTCCATTTTTTCACAAGTGCTTTTGCCTCCTTTTTTCTTATACTTATTTTTTGTTCCATTTGTTTTCCCTGTCTTCTTTCTCATATTTTTCTTGCCTCATTTTACTTAAAAAAGGTAGTTATATCTTCTGGAATTGCATTTCTACTTTTTTTTTGTATTAAAAAAGTTAAGGTTAAATCTAATTTTTATCCCTACATAATTAAATTTTTTATTTATATTTTGATATTCATAAACAATAGTTAAATTTATTTAATAAATAAATATAATTTTAAATATTGACAATACAGGCTAATTGCTAATAAATTGTATCGTTTTAATATTATTAAAGAGTTAAGAGTGTGAAATTACGTTATTGTGAAGTATCATAATAAAAATTACGTAATAAAAACTATGAATGGTGAAGAATTTAAAATGAAAGGTTTAAAAAAAAAATAAAAAAAATATAGGAAAATTTCATAGTAAAATAATTAAATTATAAGAGATTAGATCAAATTTTAATAAAGAATTTTGTTAATAAATATGAAAATAAATAAATTAATTCAGAAAAATCTTTTTATGTATTTATGGATTTAAAAAAAAACTTTTTGATAGAATTTTAACCAAATTTTGATAATAAATATTTTTGGTTCTAATTAGTTTTTGTTTGGAGACAATTTAGAACTAAATATATATTGTTGAAATAAGTACGTTAAAATTTTTTTTATTTTTTTATGAAGATGACAAAACCTGAGGTTTTCTTCACTTACATTTTCTATTAAAATGCTTAGTTGAGGTTATTTTTTAATTAATAATAATCAAAATTCGACCGTAATTCAATAAATTTGTCTATATCTATTTTTTCATATATTTTTTCTATTTTTCTTTATTTTTTCCTATTTTCCCTGTTTTTTCTTTCTTTTTACTATTTTTACTGTTTTTCCTGTTTTTTATATTTATCCCTATTTCACATTTTTTTGCCAATATTTCCCTATTTTCCTGCTTTCCATGTTTTTTCCTGGTCTTCCCCATTTTTCCTGTTTTTTTTTCCTATTTTTACCCATCTTCTTCTATTTTTATTCTTTTCTCTTTTTCTCATTTTTCTATATTTTTCCTGCTTTTTCCTATTTTTTACAATTTTTTTTATGCTTTTTCGTATTTTTTACTGTTTTTTATATCTTTTTCTTCTTTTTTTTATTCCTTTCTCTTTTTCCCATTTTTCTTTATTTTTCCTGCTTTTTGTTATTTTTTACTATATTTTTTATGCTTTTTTGAATTTTTTACTGTTTTTTTTCTTCTATTTTTCTTATTTTTGCCTTTTTTTTTAATATTTTTTCAATTTTATCAATTTTTTTTATACTTTTTTGCGTTTTTTTATTTTTTCCAAATTTTTCCTATTTTTTCGTTTTTTACTGTTTTTCTCTGTTTCCTTATTTTTTTATTTCTTCCTTTTTCCTATTTTTCTTATCTTTCTTTTTTTCCCCTATTTTTTTCTGATTTTCCCCATTTTCTTTATTTTCTAGTATTTTTTTCTTTTCCAATTTTTTTTCGAATTTTCTATTTTTCGTTTTTTGCATCTTTTTTCCTTTTTTTTCTTATTTTATTCCTTTGTTTCCCAATTTTCTATTTTTTCCTATTTTCGCATTTTTCCAAGGAAATCTACCTTATTTTTTCTTATTTTCCATGGAAAAGATTTTTCCTATTATTCCCTATTTTTCCTAATTTTTTCATTTTTCGACGAAAATCGTTTATTTTAATTTTTCTTATTTATTTTTTATTCTTCCCTGCCTTTTTCATATTTCTCCCTACTTTCGCGATTCCCAATTGTATTCTGTTTGTTCCTATTTTCGCATTTTTATTTTTCCCCAATTTTCATTTTTTTTCCTATATTTTCCTATTTTTTACATTTTTTCTTGTTTTTTACCCCAATTTTTCTATTTTCCAGGGTAAAAATTTTATTCTGTTTTTTTTCAATTTTTTTGTGTTTTTTTTATTTTTTCCCAAGTTTTCCTGTCTTCTCTCTTTTTTTAAATCTTTTTCTCTATTTTTTCACTATTTTTCTTTATTTCTTCCTTTATTTTCTATTTTTCTTAGTTATCCTATTTTTGTTTATTTTCCCCTATTATTTTCCAACTGTCCCCATTTTCTTAATTTGCATGTATTTTTTTCTCTTTTTCCAATATTTTTTCTATATTTTCCCATTTTTTCCTATTTTTTCTTTTTTCCTATTTTTTCTTATTTTATCCCATTTTTTCCGATTTTTTCCCATTTTCCTATTTTTCTCCTATTTTTCACTATTTTCTCATTTTCTAAAAGAAAACATTGTCCCTATTATTCCCTATTTTTCCTTATTTTTTTTTATTTTTTCATTTTTCCACGGAAAACGTATTTGTTTCTATTTTTGCGATTCCCTATTTTCTTCTGTTTGTTCCTATTTTCGCATTTTTATTTTTCCCTATTTTTTTATATTTTTGCCTATATTTTTTTAATTTTTTTTCACTTACACACTATTTTTTATTAAAATGCTTTGTTGGGGCTATTTTCTAATGGATAATAATGGTCGAAATTCATTAAAATTTAAGGTTATGTCTACACCTATTTTTTTTTATTTTTTCCTATTTTCGCTATTTTTCCCTATTTTTTCTTTTTTTTATTTTTACTGTTTATTCCTGTTTTTTCTATTTTTCCAAATTTCACCTTTTTTTACCTATATTTCCTGCTCTTTTCTGTTTTGGCCGGTTTTTTCCCATTTTTTCTATTATTACCCATCTTCTTTTTTTCTCTAATTCTCTTCTATTTTTTCCCATTTTTCCTGCATTTTTTACTATTTTTTTAAGATTTTTCCTATCTTTTCTTTTTTTTCTATTTTTGCCTGTTTTTTCTTAATTTTTCTATTTCTTTCTATTTATTTTTATTTTTGCATTTTTTTCTATTTTTTTCAATTATTTTCCATTTATTTCAATTTTTTCTGTTTGTTATATTTTTTAATTTTATTCTATTTTTTAATTTTTTTTCTATTTTCTTCCTGTTTTTTCCAAATTTTTTCTGTTTTTTCTCTTTTTCTTTTACTGTTTTTCTCTATTTTTTCCCTATTTTTCTATTATTTTTTTTCCTATTTTTCTTAATTTGTTCTATTTTTTTATTGTTCCCATTTTTTTTTATTTTCTCGTATTTTTTTCTTTTTCCAATTTTTTTCTATATTTTCAATTTTTTCCATTTTCTTTCTGTTTGTTCCTAATTTTTCCTGCTTTTTCTCTTTTTCTTTTACTGTGTTTTTCTATTTTTTCCCTATTTTTATTTATTTCTTTCTTTTTTCCTATTTTTCTTAATTTGTCCTATTTTTAATTGTTTTTCCCATTTTCTGTATTTTATCGTATTTTTTTCATTTTTAAATTTTTTTTTCTGTTTTCCCATTTATTCCTATTTTTCACAGTTTCCAATTTTATCCTCCTCCTATTTCCTTATTTTTTCCTATTTTCGAATTTTCCAAGTAAAATATTGTCCCTATTTTACCTTATTTTTTCTTATTTTTCATGGAAATTATTTTTCCTAATATTCCCTATTTTCCTTATTTTTTCTTATTTTTTTTTAAGTCAGTTTACAAATCACCTGAAAGTTTCTTTGATCCATTTTGTAGTTAATAAAAGCTAGGACGGAGGGTTTAAAAAATATTTTGAAACCAAAATTATTATTTCCATGTCTTTATGACAGTCACTAGTTTTCTTTGGTTCAATAACAATTAAAATTATATAAACTTTTCAATATGTTTCATTACTAAATGTTTTCGATAGCTTTCTAGAAGAAATTTTCTCCAGCAGGAATGCCAATTTTTTACTATTTATGGTAATCTCTGACACGGTTTGTCCTTGTTTTGTTTAAAATATGTTAATAAATACAGTTTAAAAAAAAACTATGTAACTATAAAATAGAATTAATCTTCTGTAAGGCCAGTCACTGTCTCTATTTTTACTTTAATTAATTTTTCCAAAATATCATTTATATTCAGATGGGAATTTTTCTATACATGTAATGCCGATTCTTTTTGTATTAAATTTCTGTTATTTATATTTTAAAACTTCATAATTCGTTCGATAAAAAGCTGTATATTTCCTAATCGTATTACATGAAAATATTGAAAAATAAAATTTTTTTTAAGGTCAATATAAAAACATATTCGAAATTTAAAAATCCAATTTAAATAATAAGTTTGTGACAAAAGCTTGTTACGTGAAAAATCAATTAGTCACAGATTTACTACGAAACTTTTTTAATAGCATAGTTTATTTGACATAAAATATTAATGGTTTGGTAAAAACTAATTGTGATTAGAATTACCTAATAAATAAATAAATAAATAAATAAATAAATAAATTTAGTACTTAATATTTTCATTAGAAAATAGCATGTGTCAAAAGGATATTAATTTTTTCAGAAATCTGGAAAAATAAGTATTTTTAGAGGTGAAATACAAAGATTATTCAAAATTACTATTACTACATAATATTAATAAAATAAAATAATAATATTTTCCGTAATAACAATTTTTTTAAACTAAAATGTAGTGTTAAATAATATACAATAATATTTTTTTGGATATAGCTCATGGAGTTTTCTTTATGGAAAATATAATGGAAGAAATGTCCGGGAAGAATTGTCATGTTTTCCACTAATAGACTTGATCGATTTAAACATAAATACATTTATTTATGCTTTATAGATGTACTGGATAAATAATTTTTAATCATAAGATTGAAATCTAATTTCCAATTAAAAAAATAATTAAATATACTTATTAAAGAACATGTAAAATATGGATGCGTTTATAATTATTTATAATTTCCGGCATTTTAAATATTTCATTGAGATTTAATTTACATATAAAAAATGAGGGGGTAATCCCACCCAACTTTCCGAACACTCCTAGTAAATTAATTGTTTAATGGATTATTGTTGTTTTTATGCACTAAAATACATTAATTATATTACCTATCGAATGGTATAAATCCCATTTTAATATCTTTAATATTTTTAAAGTTATTCAATTTCTTTTAAACTTATATTCAATTTCAAAAAAAAAATTAGGAATTCTACAATTTTTTGAATAAAATTTTGAAAAAAATCACAATTATAGAGTTTTTTACTACAAATTTAAGGGTAATTTTTTTTTTAATTTTTAATTTTAACCTTAAAACAAATCAAACCTATTTTCGAATAATTTTAAAATCAATAAATAATTAATATCTCATTCAATTTTATTCAAAATGGGAAACAGACCTTTTTTTAGGTTTCTGGATCAAAATGCATTAATAAAGTTAGTTTAAAAAACTAAAAAAAAATCAAATTTTTTTTCAAAAATTCATGTGTGTGTGTGTGAACACGATAGCGCCTAAACGGCTGAACCGATTTAGATGAAATTTTATATACATATTTAGGGTAGCAAGGAGACGACCTGTATAGATTTTGGAGTTAATCGGACAACCGGAAGTGACAGTTGCTATAAGTGATGACGTCATTACTAAACAAGATGACAATAAAGTTTTACACATATATTTTTTATACGTTATAGTTTAATTTCGAATGATTAAAATTTTCAAAAACTTTTGCCATTGTTGCCAGATTTATCAAAAAGTATTTTTTTTTCATATTTTTCTTAAATAACCAATAATGCATTTTTATGAAAAATTACAAGATATGAAAGATGTAGAACATAAAATTTTCTACACATTTTGTCATTACCGTTTTTTTGAATTCCTCACAGTTTCGTCGCTAGAGGGCGTGAAAAATAATGTATATAGACATTTGCGACTTTTTTTAGATTTTGAGGCAAAATTATGGATTTTTATGAAAATTTACAAAATATGAAAATTGTAGAATATAAAATTTTCTACAAATTTTGTCTTTAATTTTTTTTCGAGTTCTGCATAGTTTTGCCGCTAGTTTTTATTTTTATTTTTTAGAAATTTTTATCCTTATTAAATTATTATTTTTTAGTTAAATCTTAATATCAAAAATTAAAAAAAAATATGTTTAAATTTGTAATAATTAATTTTACTATAATAATTTTTTTTCAAAATTGTTTAACAAAAATTGTGAATTTTTTTTAAAAATTAGCTAAGAAACATTTAAAATTATATTATGATTTTAAACTAAATTGAATAACTTCTACAATATTAAAGTTATTGAACTGGGATTTACGCCATTCTAAAGATAAAATAAAACTCTAAATTTAAAATGAATTTTAGTTTCTTAGAATTTAGAATTGAAATATTTATAACCGAAATAAAGAATTTTTTATAAATTTTTTGTAATTTCGTTTTATCAATAAGTATAAAATAAATGAAAAAATTAAATAGCAAATCCGAAAAGGATCCAAAAGTACTATGTGTGTAAATTATTTCATAATTTTAACTTAGTATTTGTAAAAGTTATAGCAAAAAATGAAAAAAGTTAAAACAATTCAATGGGTTTACCCATGAATTTTTGACAAAATTTTTTTTTTTTTTAGTTTTTTAAACTATCTTTATTAATACATTTTGATCCAAAAAACCTAAAAAAAAGGCTTGTTTCCCATTTTGAATAAAATTGAGTGAGATATTAATTATTT
Organism: Neocrepidodera transversa; assembly: GCA_963243735.1. Lineage (NCBI taxonomy): Eukaryota > Metazoa > Arthropoda > Insecta > Coleoptera > Chrysomelidae > Neocrepidodera > Neocrepidodera transversa. The sequence continues at coordinate 4,885,576 of OY725342.1, forward strand.
ATTGATTTTAAAATTATTCAAAAAAGGTTTTATTTCTTTTTAAGATTAATATTAATACTACAAATTTAAAAAAATACCATTAAATTGATAGTAAAAAACTCTATAGTTGTGATTTTTTTCAAAATTTTATTTAAAAAATTGTAGAATTCATTATTTTTTTTTTTGAAATTTAATATAAGTTAAAAAAAAATGAATAACTTTAAAAATATTAAAGATATTAAAATGGGATTTATACCATTAAATAGGTAATATAAAACTCTAAATTTGGAACATAATTTAGTCTCTTCAAATTTAACATTGTAATTATTATAACCAAAATAAAAAAAAAATTAAATTTTTTTGTCCTTTTGTTTTATCGAAAATGGTAAAACAAATGAAAAAAGTAAATAGTAAATCTGGAAGGGATCAAAAAGTACATTATGTGTGAAATATTTCATAATTTTTAAAAATAATACTTGTAGAAATTATACAAAATTATAAAAAGTAAAAAAAAAATTTTTACAAAAAATTAATTTTTTTTTTGATTTTTGTAAACTTATTTTATTAATGTATTTTGATGCAGAAAAACTAAAATAATCGATTAAACAATTACTTTACTAGGAGTGTTCGGAAAGTTGGGTGGGATTACCCCTCATTTTTTCTATTTGTTATATAGGGTAAGTAGTGTATCAATATTATTATATTAAATAAAAAAAATCTTTGCCGGAACTGCTAAAACATGCAAAATAATAAATTTATAATATTCATTTATTTGTATTGTAAAAAGTGCCCATTTATTTTCAATCTACATTTTACATAATTTTATGCAATTTTAAAAAGTAAATTAGAATTTAAAAATTCTTCAAAAATGATGAAATGAAATTTTTTTATTTTATTTATTTATTTATTACTGGATCAACCCCATTATAAAAAAATAATACAATAAAAACATAAAAAATATAGAAAATTAAAATATAAAAATACAAAAAAAATTAGAATAATCTTAAAATAATATTCATCTTAGCGACATCACCCTCAGGAACAAATTAATAATAAAAAAAAATTGTTACAAGCTATCGATAAGAAAAACTTTTTAAGGGTAGTCACATATAAATTCCTACTCCTGGGTTTAATTTTAATTTCTTCCTTTATTTTCAAAATTAATTTACGTATCCTAAAATCGACTCCCTAAAATTAATTTACTTTTGACCCGGATTAATTTGTTTGATAATTAAAAAGTTTAATTTTTTTTTAAATTTTGAATAAAGTTATGAAATTAAATTACAATATTAAATATCAAATATTTATACAGGGTGGTTTTACATTTTGGTATTGGAGCTTTGATAATATTGTAACACTATAAAAATATGAAAGTTAAAAACTTTTTATAAAAGTAAAATTAGAATTTAAAAAATTCTTTACAAAAGTTCCAACAACATTTTCCCTGCATATGTTCCTTAATTGATCATATCATGAAAATTGTAAAGAAAAAAAATTATATACTTATTTTATAATTTTTCGAAAATTAATATTTGTCATCCAAAATTTTCAAAAAAATTCAAGCCATGATTTTTTCTTATTTAATAAAGATACACTATTTGCCCTGTATCTTTCTTAATTGATCAAATCTATGAAAATTCTAAAGAGAAAAAAATCATAATTATTTTATAATTTTTCGAAAATTAATATTTGAAATCCAAAATTTTCAAAAAAATTCCAGCCATGATTTTTTTTTATTTAATAAAGATACACTATTTGCCTTGTATCTTTTTTAATTGATCATATCTATGAAAATTCTAAAGAGAAAAAAATCATAATTATTTTATAATTTTTTAAAAATTAATATTTGAAATCCAAAATTTTCAAAAAAATTCAAGCCATGATTTTTTTTTTATTTAATAAAGATACACCATTTGCTCTGTATCTTTTTTAATTGATCATATCTATGAAAATTCTAAAGAGAAAAAAATCATAATCATTTTATAATTTTTTGAAAATTAATATTTGAAATCCAAAATTTTCAAAAAAATTCAAGCCATGATTTTTTTTTATTTAATAAAGATACACTATTTGCCCTGTATCTTTTTTAATTGATCATATCTATGAAAATTCTAAATAGAAAAAATCATAATTATTTTATAATTTTTCGAAAATTAATATTTGAAATCCAAAATTTTCAAAAAAATTCCAGCCATGATTTTTTTTTATTTAATAAAGATACACTATTTGCCCTGTATCTTTTTTATTTGATCATATCTATGAAAATTCCAAAGAGAAAAAAATCATAATCATTTTATAATTTTTCGAAAGTTACTATTTGAAATCCAAAATTTTCAAAAAAAATCCAGCCATGATTTTTTCTTATTTAATAAAGATACACTATTTGCCCTGTATCTTTCTTAATTGATCATATCTATGAAAATTCTAAAGAGAAAAAAATCATAATCATTTTATAATTTTTCGAAAATTAATATTTGAAATCCAAAATTTTCAAAAAAATTCCAGCCATGATTTTTTTTTATTTAATAAAGATACACTATTTGCCCTTTATCTTTTTTAATTGATCATATCTATGAAAATTCTAAAGAGAAAAAAATCATAATCATTTTATAATTTTTCGAAAATTAATATTTGAAATCCAAAATTTTCAAAAAAATTCCAGCCATGATTTTTTTTTATTTAATAAAGATACACTATTTGCCCTGTATCTTTTTTAATTGATCATATCTATGAAAATTCTAAATAGAAAAAATCATAATTATTTTATAATTTTTCGAAAATTAATATTTGAAATCCAAAATTTTCAAAAAAATTCCAGCCATGATTTTTTTTTATTTAATAAAGATACACTATTTGCCCTTTATCTTTTTTAATTGATCATATCTATGAAAATTCTAAAGAGAAAAAAATCATAATCATTTTATAATTTTTCGGAAATTAATATTTGAAATCCAAAATTTTCAAAAAAATTCCAGCCATGATTTTTTCTTATTTAATAAAGATACACTATTTGCCCTGTATCTTTTTTTAATTGATCATATCTATGAAAATTCTAAAGAGAAAAAAATCATAATTATTTTATAATTTTTCGAAAATTAATATTTGTCATCCAAAATTTTCAAAAAAATTCCAGCCATGATTTTTTTATTTAATAAAGATACACTATTTGCCTTGTATCTTTCTTAATTGATGATATCTATGAAAATTCCATAGAGAAAAAAATCATAACTATTTGACAATTTTTCGAAAATTAATATTTGATATCAAAATTTTCAAAAAAATTCCAGCCATGATTTTTTCTTATTTAATAAAGATACACTATTTGCCCTGTATCTTTTTTAATTGATCATATCTATGAAAATTCTAAAGAGAAAAAAATCATAATTATTTTATAATTTTTCGAAAATTAATATTTGTCATCCAAAATTTTCAAAAAAATTCCAGCCATGTTTTTTTTTTATTTAATAAAGATACACTATTTGCTCTGTATCTTTTTTAATTGATGATATCTATGAAAATTCCATAGAGAAAAAAATCATAACTATTTGACAATTTTTCGAAAATTAATATTTGATATCAAAATTTTCAAAAAAATTCCAGCCATGATTTTTTCTTATTTAATAAAGATACACTATTTGCCCTGTATCTTTTTTAATTGATCATATCTATGAAAATTCTAAAGAGAAAAAAATCATAATTATTTTATAATTTTTCGAAAATTAATATTTGTCATCCAAAATTTTCAAAAAAATTCCAGCCATGATTTTTTCTTATTTAATAAAGATACACTATTTGCCTTGTATCTTTTTTAATTGATCATATCTATGAAAATTTTAAAGAGAAAAAAATCATAATCATTTTACAATTTTTCGAAAATTAATATTTGATATCAAAAATTTTCAAAAAAATTCCAGCCATGATTTTTTCTTATTTAATAAAGATACACTATTTGCCTTGTATCTTTTTTAATTGATCATATCTATGAAAATTTTAAAGAGAAAAAAATCATAATCATTTTACAATTTTTCGAAAATTAATATTTGATATCAAAAATTTTCAAAAAAATTCCAGCCATGATTTTTTCTTATTTAATAAAGATACACTATTTGCCTTGTATCTTTTTTAATTGATCATATCTATGAAAATTTTAAAGAGAAAAAAATCATAATCATTTTATAATTTTTCTAAAATTAATATTTGATATCAAAAATTTTCAAAAAAATTCCGATACACTATTTGCCTTGTATCTTTTTTAATTGATCATATCTATGAAAATTTTAAAGAGAAAAAAATCATAATCATTTTACAATTTTTCGAAAATTAATATTTGATATCAAAAATTTTCAAAAAAATTCCAGCCATGATTTTTTCTTATTTAATAAAGATACACTATTTGCCTTGTATCTTTTTTAATTGATCATATCTATGAAAATTTTAAAGAGAAAAAAATCATAATCATTTTATAATTTTTCTAAAATTAATATTTGATATCAAAAATTTTCAAAAAAATTCCAGCCATGATTTTTTCTTATTTAATAAAGATACACTATTTGCCTTGTATCTTTTTTAATTGATCATATCTATGAAAATTTTAAAGAGAAAAAAATCATAATCATTTTACAATTTTTCGAAAATTAATATTTGATATCAAAAATTTTCAAAAAAATTCCAGCCATGATTTTTTCTTATTTAATAAAGATACACTATTTGCCTTGTATCTTTTTTAATTGATCATATCTATGAAAATTTTAAAAAGAAAAAAATCATAATTATTTTACAATTTTTCGAAAATTAATATTTGAAATCCAAAATTTTCAAAAAAAATCCAGTCATGATTTTTTTTTATTTAATAAAGATACACTATTTGCTCTGTATCTTTTTTAATTGATGATATCTATGAAAATGCTAAAGAGAAAAAAATCATAATCGTTTTATAATTTTTCAAAAATTAATATTTGAAATCCAAAATTTTCAAAAAAATTCCAGCCATGATTTTTTCTTATTTAATAAAGATACACTATTTGCCTTGTATCTTTTTTAATTGATCATATCTATGAAAATTTTAAAAAGAAAAAAATCATAATTATTTTACAATTTTTCGAAAATTAATATTTGAAATCCAAAATTTTCAAAAAAAATCCAGTCATGATTTTTTTTTATTTAATAAAGATACACTATTTGCTCTGTATCTTTTTTAATTGATGATATCTATGAAAATGCTAAAGAGAAAAAAATCATAATCGTTTTATAATTTTTCAAAAATTAATATTTGAAATCCAAAATTTTCAAAAAAATTCCAGCCATGATTTTTTCTTATTTAATAAAGATACACTATTTGCCTTGTATCTTTTTTAATTGATCATATCTATGAAAATTTTAAAAAGAAAAAAATCATAATTATTTTACAATTTTTCGAAAATTAATATTTGAAATCCAAAATTTTCAAAAAAAATCCAGCCATGATTTTTTTTTATTTAATAAAGATACACTATTTGCTCTGTATCTTTTTTAATTGATGATATCTATGAAAATGCTAAAGAGAAAAAAATCATAATCATTTTATAATTTTTCGGAAATTAATATTTGAAATCCAAACTTTTCAAAAAAAATCCAGCCATGATTTTTTTTTTATTTAATAAAGATACACTATTTGCCCTGTATCTTTTTTAATTGATCATATCTATGAAAATTCTAAAGAGAAAAAATCATAATCATTCTATAATTTTTCGAAAATTAATATTTGAAATCCAAAATTTTCAAAAAAATTTCAGCCATAATTTTTTTTTATTTAATAAAGATACACTATTTGCCCTGTATCTTTTTTAATTGATGATATCTATGAAAATGCTAAAAAGAAAAAATTATAATCATTTTATAATTTTTTGAAAATTAATATTTGAAATCCAAAATTTTCAAAAAAATTCCAGCCATGATTTTTTTTTATTTAATAAAGATACACTATTTGCCTTGTATCTTTCTTAATTGATCATGTCTATGAAAATTCTAAAGAGAAAAAAATCATAATCATTTTATAATTTTTCGAAAATTAATATTTGAAATCCAAAATTTTCAAAAAAATTCCAGCCATGATTTTTTTTTATTTAATAAAGATACACTATTTGCCCTGTATCTTTCTTAATTGATGATATCTATGAAAATGCTAAAGAGAAAAAATCATAATCATTTTATAATTTTTTAAAAATTAACATTCGAATTCCAAAATTTTTCAAAAAATTTCCGGCAATAATTTTTTTAATTTAATATTCATGCCACTATTTCCCATGTAATTGATTATATCTATGAAAATGTTAATGAGAAAAAATGATAATAATTTTATACTTTTTAGAAAATTAATATTTGAATTCCAAAATTGTTCAAACATAACCTAAACATTTAGAGGTAGTATTATTTCAATTTTTGGTATAGAAATTTAAAAAAATGTTTGATATGCATCGCGACCTTAAAATGCACATTTCCCAGATTATATTAATGAAGATTCTATATTGTTGACCACTGAGCATAGTCCGTTCCTGGCGTTATAGAAACTTACTATGTAAATTTTTTTCTTTAACGGAGACAAAATTGTAATTGTCGTTAATATATCTTGATTATGACCAAAATTTAATTTAATTTTTAGTTAAAATCTGGTAAGAATTCGTTTTTAAAAAAATCTGCTGATGTTAATTTCTTGGATTAAAAAAAGTTATTAACGCCTTTTTTTAACAATCTGTTTATCTGATTTTATATGCTCTTTTATGTTACTAAATCATAACAATTTGAATAAAAAGTTAGCAACATTTTAATTAAATATAAGATTAACACCAACTAACTGAACACAAGGTTGTGAGTGGGTAAAAAAGTAGATCATTGTCATCGCGTAGCACATATTTTTAAGTGCTTGATTTTTATTAAAAGAATTATAAAAACTATTAAAATAAGATAATCCCGCAAAGAATAGGATATTATATACCAAGGGACTAAAGTGCATCTTTTAATCCCGAGGGTGAAGATTGCTTCCTGAGCGTAGCGAGGAAAACAATCACCAGAGGGATTAAAAGGCACTTTAGTCCTGTGGTATATACGCTTAAAATTCAAATAATTATTGAAATACAATTTTTTTTTTAATACAAATTTTTTTTAATATAACTTTGTTCTAAAACCCCTTTAAAAAAATTTAGTCGGTTAAAATATGTTTTTGCACAATTTAAAAAATTTATAATTTGATATATAAAGTATACTCTTGAGGGGAACACAAAATTGGAGAGAAACGAGGGGAAATTTTGAAGAAAGATTGGAAATTTGGGTAAAAAACAGGTAATAAGAGGTAATCTAAAAAAATCGGCTGTGTCACCCCAGAACTTTCCCGACTTGACTGTGGCGAATATGATTATTTTAATTACTAAATACAAAATTCCTAAATGGAAAAATGTTATAAAAATGAAGTAAATTGCTGGAAAATAAAAATAGGTAAACAGTGTGAAAATACTCGAAAATTAATTCAAATAAGAAACGACAAAATTTACTAAAAATGGCAACAAATTAATATAAATAGCAACATGTTAACGAATTATTTCAAAAAAAAGGCAAAAAAATTGTTAAAAATGATAAAGAATTGCCAAGTTTCGGCCAAAAATAAAACTATAATAAAAAAAACAGTGAAAATAGGCAAAATAGCATAATAATCTGAATACAATTTGTAAAAATTGGCAAATGGGCTAAAAATGCAAAAAAAAGCAAAAAAGGTAACAAAAGGAAAAAAAGGAAAAATAAAGAAGGTAAAAAGACTTAATAAAAGAAAAAATGGGCAAAAAAGGAAAAAATAGTAAAACCATCAACAAACAGTACAAAAAAAAAGACAAGTAAAGGGAAAAAAGCAAAAAACGCCAAAAAAGTATAAAAAAAGTTAAAAAAGACAAAAGAGGCGAAACAAATGCAAGTAAAGGCAAAAAAAGTTAAAAAATGGCAAAAAAAGTAAAAAAAAAATTAAAAAGTTTTAAAAAGGCTAAAATAGAGGTAAAAAATGGCAAAAAACTTCAAAAGATGCCAAAAAAAGTAACAAAAAAAATTTAAAATCATTTAAAAATGAAAAAAAAGATAAAATAGAGGCAAAATAAAGGCAAAAAAAGGCAAAAAAGTTCAAGAAAGACTAAAAAAAATTTTTAAAAGTTTTCAAAAAAGTCAAAACAAAGGCAAAAAAGTTCAAAAAAGGCTAGAAATTTTAAAGCAAAAAAAGGGCAAAAAAGTGGTAAAAATGCCAAAATGTATAAAAAGCCAAAATAAAGGCAAAATCGAAGCAAATAATTGCAAAAATGGCCAAAAAAGCCAGAAAAATAAAAAGGATAAAAAGGCTAAAAAAAGAAAAAGGTAACAAAACCAAAAAAAAAACAAAATGGTAAAAGAAGACACAACAAACGCAAAAAGAAATAGCCTTATTAAAGCCAAAAAAATGGCAATAAAGGAAAAAGAATAAAAAAACAAAAAAAAGAAAAAAAAAAAACAAAAAAGAGATAATAATGCCAAAAAAGTAAAAAAAAAAAACGGTTGTGTCGGCCCAAAAGTTTCCTGACGAGTATTCACGAATACTTTTTCAGATATTTAATTTCAGAGTTTCACATTTTGCCATTTTTTTATTTTTGACAGGTGACAATTGGAGAAATAATTTTGAGTGCTGTGAATAGAGTTTTTCAAGGTCTTTTAAATGACATATAGCATGTCCAATTCCGTGACATATTGCATCTGTCTTGATAGTGGTACTTCCGTTTGACAGATGTCGTACAAAAACTAATGGGTTCTTCCGACTGGTAACCCAAACCCCTATACCAAATTTCAGCTCAATCAGATTAAACGTGTGGCCTCTATCGTGGAAGAATACACACACACAGACACACAGACCGACAGACAGACTTCCATCTGGAAATAGTCTTAATCGTCTCAGATGACCTTAAAATGGATATTTCCGTTTTTATCTCGAAAAAATTTTTTAGCTCGTTCACAATACTTTCCCTTCTATGAGGTGGGTCGGGAAAGTAAAAGAGGTGATTTCAGAAAAAAGTGATAAAATTTGAGACGAAACAAGGGAAATTTGACAAAAATGAAAAAGAAAGGTTTATTTTAAAAAAGGGGTATTTTTAATGAGAGAAAAGAGGTAATTTTAGGAGAAAAGAGGAAATTTCAGATTAAATATTGAAGAATTTGAGAGAAACAAGAGTAAATTTTGGAGGAAGAGGGAAAATTTAAGGCAAAAATTTGAACAAAATGAGAATAAAGGGTAATTTTCGAAAAAAGAGGTAATTTTTTAAAAAAACGTGTAATTTACTCAAAAAAAGTAACAAATTTCACACCTAAAAAATTTAAAAGTAATTAATTATTTATTTGACATAAAGATTAGAAGGAAAGACTAGTTTTGGTCTAGTTAGTCATGAGTGTTTGTTGGTATGTTAAAAGTTAAGTAGTAATTGTTTAATTTTGATTTGCACAAAAAGTAAACAAAAAGTCTTATATGAATCAAGCCCATTACAAGTGTCATTATTTTGACATAAAAATTTCCACTTATTAATTTCGTCCAGGGTGCCCTGGAGGATGAAAATTTCCTGAAATTTTTTGGGTTACCATGGTAACCAAACAAAAAAATAGACTCTGATTGGCTTAAAAATGGCGGTGTGAAATTTTCTTTCTAAACCCATTGGGCTTGATTTTGGATAAATAATTACCATGGATAGTAACAATAGTTTGTTTAATACTTCATTTTTTTTTCTGGGTAAGTAGGCTTGATTTTAGACAAATAACTACCGTTGGCTGTAACAAGTCTTGTTTTTTGAACGTAATTAATTATTTTCTAAGCCCCAAGGCTTGATTTTGGATAAATAATTACCGTGGGCAGTAACAAGATTTTTTCTGCGTTTAATTAATTTTTTTCTGATCCGCTAGGTTTGATTTTGGATAAAACATTAAGGTGGGTAGTAACTAGAGTTATTCTGAACTTAATTAATTTTTTTCTGATCCGCTAGGCTTGATTTTGGACAAATAACTACCGTGGGCAGTAACAAGACTTATTTTGAACGTAATTATTTTTTTCTAAGCCCCTAGACTTGATTTTGGATAAATAATTACCGCGGGCAGCAACTACAGTTTGTTTTTTATATATTTTTTCCTGATCCAGTAGACTTGAGTTTGGATAGATAATTAACGTGGGTGGTAATTAGAGTTTGTTGAGTACTTCTTTTTACCTCTCGCACTTCAGATAAGAGAGGTATAGTAAGCATGCTAAAAATTGGGTAGTGAGTTTTCAATGGATAAACACGTTTTGGGGTCCATAGAATACGATATATTTGAGAGAAAAGAAGGGAAATTTGACAAAAATGAAAAAAAGGGGTACTTTTAATGAGATAAAAAAAGTAATTTTAGGGAAAAAAGAAAGGAAATTTGAGGCAAAAAAGTGACAAAAGTTGAGAGAAACAAAGGAAATTTTATAGGAAGATGCAAAATTTAAATCCAAAAAGTAACAAAAATGAGAAAAAAGGGGTAATTTTAGAAAAAATGGGTAGTTTTTTAAAAAACGTGTATTTCTGCAAAAAGTAAATATTTTTAAGAGAAAAGAAGGGAAATTCGACAAAAATAAGAAAAAGATAATTTTATATAAAAAAAGTGATAATGTTAGAGAGAGAAAATTTCAGGACAAATGTGACAAAATTTGGAGCTCGAACTCAGACCAATTTCGATCAGCATTCAAATCAATAATGTCAGAAGATTGCGACTTGTCTCATTTAAGATATTTTAGAATTGAAAACTGTACTACCAAAAATTGTTTCCTATACTCCAATATTTTTTCTACTACCATAATTTTTATGTACAAAAATAGATTTGGCATGCAAGAGGTTGATAAGCTATTTTCCAAAATATTGAAGTTAAACAGTTGACTTCAGGTACATAGAACCTTGGCGAGATACGAAAAATAAGGATATTGCAAAAAATGTGTTGCACATGTAAAAAAGTTATTTTAAATATTTAATTTTACTTTACGCACTAGTGAAAAAAAGTAAAACTTTACGCACGGTAGTAGAAAAAATTTTCTTTAGTATTTTCCGGTTAAAGTTAAATAATCCTACCTTCTACTCCAATTTTTTCTGTGCAGAACAGGGTAGAGCGCCATAAAATATAATTATTCGTATTTGGACGAGAACTTGCCTAATATAGCAACTAAAAATATGCGGTTTTTTTCATGATATTTAAAATATTTATGAGAAGAGCGCGTTTGTGCTACATTTTTCAAATTTGCCTAGAGAAAAAAGTTGATAGTCGTTTCACTTTTACGAAAATTATTTTTAAAAAAGTGCCACAGATGCGCTATGAAGAATTAACTACAGAATCGATTGGTGAAAACCGCAGCTTCCTATCTTTAATATTAACGGAGCGATAGTCCAAAAAAGATTTCAGGCAAGAAAACATATAGTATTGGGGGCGGATGTAATTTCGACCGGAAAAAGTACAGGTACAAACGGGGACATTTTTATTACTAAAGCATAAAATTTGCGCAAAAAAAATCATAAAATATTCTATATAAACTTCAATATAGGAACTTATACTTATAAATACCTGAATAAGTTTATAAATTTTCTAAAAACTGTTGTGATACAGATTTAAGAAATTCAGTCAAGAAATATTTCCAGATCGAAGCATATTAATCGTCTTTTCAGTAAATTTTAATTTATTTCTTACTTGCTTATCTTTAATTTTTGTTGGAACTTCATTTTTAAATATGCATCGATCTGAAATTTTCGATAAATATAAATATTGAGGGATGCCTAGAATAAAATAAGGAATTGAATTTCGAATGGAATGATTCGGTTTGTATGACATCAAGTTTAATATAAAATAATCTTTAGCTTCAGAAGATTTTAAATAAGTTAATTCAAAATTATGGGCCAGCCATTCACTTTCTTCAGAGTTTTTGTCTTTGTAGATTTGAGTTAATCATAAAAAATGATTTTTTTTTTGTATCACGCTTGATGTAAGTGAAATCGACAACCATTTATTTTTGTTTTGGGCATTACGCTTCTTATTGCGATATGAATCGCCATTTCAAAATCTGAGAATGCCTCCATTGGTTCAAAAACTATAAAATAAAATCCTCTAAAATCTTAGACAGTAAAAGTTATAATAATTTTGCATTTTTTTAATTTGTAAACAAAAATTTAAAAACAATTATCTCTCTTAATATTACAACAACCATTGCTTGCAATTTTTGTGTCCGGTCGAAAATGTCTGTGCCATTAGTTGATAACTTTCTTTGACCAGGTAGATAAAGGGATTATCAGTCGAAATTACACCCGCCGGGTATTGGCGCCTCTTAAACGTTAATTAAAATCCTTGGAATGGTTAACAATTTCAAGGGTTGAACCATGAAAATAAATAAATATCAATCATAATTGTTTTAAACTGAAAGTTACTGAAATCTATTATATTACAACAATATATTTTAAATTAATAAAGTTTCTATAAATTCTTTTTAAATTTATATAAATAGATTTCCTTTTGCGTTAAAGATATGAAAACGTATATAATATTTAAGTATCAATAACAATATGAACCTAATTCGTAGTTATGAACAAATAGCTCTTGACAGGCTCAGAATAGGTTTATACACACTTGACTTCCAATCACCTTTTATGTGGGTCTAGACCTTCACGTTGCCGCTCCTGTAACGAACATCTTATAGTCATAGCGGGTGATTCAATAGGTAGGGCCAAGTTCGTAGATGCAAAATTAATGAATATTTTTTTTTAATTTGGGATGGTGACACTTGACCTAATTTTGAATTATCAGACACAAAAATCCAAAATGGTGAACAAATTATATGACAGATGAAAAAAATATTTAGTTAGGTTAGACTAGGTCATATACAGGGTGGCGTAAATTTTATGGGTATTTGGTAAACCGTTATAGATACAAAGTTGGATAAATGGGAAAAAAGATGCGTAGTTTGAAGTCAAATTGAATGGTTTTTTAAAATTAAAATATTAGGACCGGTTTTTGAGATATTTAGGAAAAACCGAAATTGACGTTTTTCGTTTTATTTATTTAACATCAAAGAAACTTTTGTTATTGAAGGCCAAATATCGCATAACATAGCGTATCCAATTATTGAAAACAATATTTCGTCTTTGAAAGGCCATGCTCAACAATTTTTTTACTACGGATCTGTATTTATTATTTCATTTTTGAAATGCACATTTTTTTTAGGTTTTGACAATGAACTGTACTTTAAGAACGTTTCTTAGTACGATTAAATTAAATATCTAAATTAAATTTTCTTAAATAACCCCAATCAGAAAATAAATGAAATTTATTTAATGTAAGTTAGATATCTACCATTGTTTTACATCCTGGGCAGCTTCCCTCAAAAAATTAAAACAGGAAAAGTCATCCCTATTTGGAAAAATAAAGACCGTAAAATGATTAGTAATTATCGACCTGTTACAATCCCTTACAGTATTTCTAAAATATTTGAACCCGCCTTTTTAAATAGACTCATGAATTTCTTAGAAAAATGCAATATTCTTAGTAATAATCAACACGTATTTAGAACACAGATCAACATCCACAGCAATGTACTCTTTTTATAAAAAAATTGTTGAGTTTTTCGAAGCGGGTGAATGTCCTGTTGCTATTATTTGTGATTTAAGCAGGGCATTCGACTGCGTGAATCATAATATTTTGCTCTCAAAACTGGAACATTATGGTATACGTGGAATACCTGGATTAGGGCTTTTTTGACAATAGAAATCAATTTGTATCATTGACAACTGGCGATGGCCATCATCGTGTACGATACGATTCGGAACAGTTGCAATTAACAATGGGTGTACCCCAGGCCTCTATTCTGGTGCCCATCCTTTTTTTAATATACGTTAATCAAATTGATCAAGTTATTGAAAATATGTCTGATATGGCTTATGCTGACGACATATCAATTATTATATCAGCTAAAAATATGAAAAATCTTCAAAAAGAATATGAAAAAGTAATGAGCAAAGTATCAAGTTTTTTTAATAGTATTAATTTATTTTTTAACGTACAAAAAACTGAATTAGTTAGATTGCATAACCCGCAAAATAAAATCGAGAACATTCGTTTTCCTATAAATGATCAAATTATGGTCAATACCAATAACAGCATAAATTTTTTAGGAATCAACATCAATGAACATCGTAATTGGTATAACCATTGCCAGCATTTGATTTCAAAATTAAATTCAGTTAAATTTCTTTTCATCAATTTAAAAAATGTACTAACTCTAAGTCAGTTAAGGTTAAGGTATGGTATCTGTCTCTGAGGTGAAGCCTGTAGAGCCTCTAATGTTTTTATAGTTCAAAAGTCTATTATCAGCTATATTGCTAATGTTTCTAGATTATCGTCATGCAGAGAAATTTTCACGAGGCTAATTGTCAGTAGATACAACGTCCTTTAACTTTAACGGTTCTGTAACTAACGACAATGACGTTTAGATTGTGACAATTGTATAAGAAATCAACTCGTTAAATTTTATTCTAAACGTCATCACCTTTAGTTATTGAATCTTTAAAGTTAAAGGACGTTCTATCTACTGACAGTAAATATTTTAACTTTAGCTTCTATATACATTTTTGAACTGTCTGTGTTAATTTTTAAAAATAAGTAAGGAGATCTCCATGGATATAGTACGAGACTCAGAAATGAAATTCGTTTACCAGTCACGTCAAAAAAAGTTACTTACTACTCTCCTAATCATCGAGGACCCAGAGTATTTAATAAATTGCCGGGGAACATCAAATCCTGTTGAACTATTCGTGAATTTAAGACGAAATTGAAACATTTTTTGGTAGAAAAATGTTTTTATAGTGTAAATGAATTTCTATCAACTACTTAATATTAGATTAAATTTTAGGCATGTATATAAAATTGACTATATTCTTATACAGTATTATATTGTCACACGGAATTGCATAAATAAACAAATAAATCCTCTTCACTCAATATTGCACCATTGTGTTTCTAGGTGAGATTTGAGCCCTTAAGGGACGAAAATAGCTATCCGGTTTAAGGCCCGGATGCATGGAAATTAAATTCTCACAACTTACAAGTGTTTACGGTTTCATACTTTTTGGAGATGGCTCTTCTGTCGGTTCCAGTTAGTACTGGCGCTTATTACACAGGCGGAATATTTTCCCCATTCTTTTTAGTTTATTAATTGTTAATTTGATTTCTTGCATTTTTTATATTTAATGTTTCTTTATCTATATTCTGTTTAATAACCAGGAGGAGCGATTTGAATTTAACTTGGCAATTCTGTAGACTCCTGAAAGCCGCATCCATCAATGAACTGACAAAATGTATCAAGCTTTTTGATTTTTTTTTTAATTAAAATAAACTATTTTCAAAATTTAAAAAGTTAATATCCTTTAAAAGCGATGATCATAGTAATCTGTCATTTTATTAGTGATGCCGTTTTCAAACTATTTCACAGATTTTGAACAGGACTATTTCGGATTTCGGAACACGCTCTTTATAATATAAAATCTAGTAACATTTAGTGGTGTGAGTAAGGCTTATTGAATTACTCCTCCTGGTTATTAAACAGAGTATAGTTAATCCAAAAATTTCAAAATTTAAGAAAAAGTGGTCCGGTGAATTATGAATAGGTTCTGTATCTCATATTTGGGATTTTTTTTTTAGTTTGGGTGCCAAGATACACTTTATCAGGAAAAACTACCTCATTTCCAACCAAACCAGGAGTACTGTTAAAAAAGTGGAAAAAGTAACTAAAAAGTGTATTCGCTTTCGCTAAAAAAATAAATGATAATGTAAAATAATACAGTGATATTAAATTAAAATTCTCTTCAAAATAAATTGATCAATAAATTGGTACAACAATTATTATTAGGGCTTCAGACGAGACGAGATAAGGCGAGACTTTAAAAAATATCGTCTCGGTCTCGTTAATTGAGACAAAAATAAGTCTCGTTTCAATCTCGGTCTCGTCTCGTAACCGTTTGTCTCGTCTTGTCAAATTTCGTTATTGCTAAAACTTATTTCTAAGATTTTATTTCTATGATATTTAATAGCTATTTGTGTATTAAGAGCGGAAAGTGATACTTTGCTGCTTGAGGCAGAGAGTTGCCCGCGCGACGCGTAGCGGAGCGCGGGCAATCTGCCGAAAGCGGCAAAGCACTTTCTGCTCGAATTGCACACAAGATTTTTTCTACGATCACATTATTTTTAGACAAATAATTTAAAAAAAACATGAAAATACACTTCATAACCTAAAAATGAAATAATGACGTTTCATTAATTTCATAGTCTACTATTTGCACAAAACAGTAAGTAGATACTTAAATATGCAATCACTATTTCATATAGGTGTACCTAGGTGTATCTAGGTGTACCTTCTGACTGTTATATTTTTACTAGATAAATTTTATAAAATAAAGTTTAATTTCGTTCGAAATATCTTCAAATATTAATATTTCAACTAAAATATTCAGACTGCCCTACATTTTGTTTTAATATACCTGTTATTTACTACCTTTCTTTAGTTTATTGTAAATGAAAACAGGCGAGCGGAAAAGTACGCGCTAGAGCGACAATAATGTCAAATTATTACAGATCACGGAAAACGTCAACTTTGCGGTTAGATTTGAGTGTGCAAAAGCCTACTTTGGGTAGTGATCGTAGGAAAATACCTTTTTACATAAACTACAAACTACTTCTAGCACCACTTTTTAAAAAATCCCATACGTGTGATTTAACTGCACCAGGTTTCATTATGGAAAAAAACGTAGAAAAAGTTCGAACCAAAAGAGAAAAATCGAAAAATAAAAAATTATTTTTAAGAACAATCAATAACTTTAGTTGAAAGTTGTCGTTACCAAAAACTCCGGAAAGCGGAAAACTGAAATCCTAATCCAAGTAAAAATTAAGTTCTAAAACATAAAATATAAGCGATAAAATAGATTCACTTTTTTGTATAGGTCCATTTATTTTGCACATGTTTTAAAGTTTATGGATTTCTAGATAAAAAAATAAAGATCTTTTCAATCCTAATTTTTACAATAACAACTAAACTTATTTTTTCCTATTTCTTATAATTATTTTTATTATATTTATTCCACCAAATGGAAAATACAAATACAAATTCATGTTAGCCAAACAATGTATAACATTAAGAATTTTTATTTAATTTTTAATAAAAAATAACTAACAACATTTGTTATATAAACATGAATTGTTTTGAATTTTGTTCTCAAAAAATAAATAAAAACTGTGAATATAAAATCGCTTCGTTTATTCGTCTAAATACTCAAATACTCGGACTCGAATCAGTATTCGATTCTTAAATGTATTCCAATACCAAAGATTCGATTCTTAAAAGTATTCGATTCTGCCCATTACTACATTTTTGCTGTGACTGAAGTCCAAAATTATAAAATAAAATTTTTCAAAGATGGTTACCAGATTTTAGATTTCTTAAATGTATCGTAACCTATGCAGACTTTTTTTTATTATAAAAAATTTAAATGTTTGTACTGCTTGCCAGTTTATTTTTGAACGGGACCAGAACAAGACTCTCGGGTCTCGCCGTATGTGGTCTCGGTATCGAATAAATAATTTTCAAACAAGTCTCGTCTCGCTCTCGTCTCGGATTTACGAGATGAGACAAGTCGAGAAAAGTATCGTTCTCGTGTGAAGCCCTAATTATTATTGAATGATAACAACAGATAACTAGAATTTAAAATGTATTAACCTAAATAGTCATTGTGAATTATTTAAATTCTGTAAGAATTGCTCAAATTGTGCTCTCACTTGTTTAAGATATTTTATAATTCTTATACTCATATTTTTAGGGTAAAAATGAACAGGAGCGTACTTATAAAAATTTCTAAAGTACAGTTCATTGTCGACACAAAGTATTCTACATGGTTAGATAAAGAAAAAAAATCGGTTGTGTTTCTCCCAAACCGATGTGTATTTAGATACGAATGCTATATTCAATGTTTAAGTTTCAAATTTTGATATTTTTTTTTTAGTCCGTTCACAATACTTTCCCTTGGCGATGAATCGAGAAAGTAAAATGGGGATTATAAAGCTGAAATAAAAAGTACAGGTCCGTATTTAAAAAAAATAATTGAGCGTGGCCCTTCAAAGACGAAACGTTGTTTAAAAAAATGTATACGCTATGTTAAGGGCTATTTGAATTTCACTAAAAAAATCTTAAAAAGTTTTTTTTTATCATTAAAAATTTATTCATTAATTAAATAACAAATATCACCGAAACCAGACATCATATTTTAATTTTGAAAAAATTAATCAGTTCTTCTTGAAAATTCACATCTTTTTCCCATTTAACCAACTTTGTTCAATTAAATTTGTGCCACCCTGTATATATTAACAGAGGCATTTGTTTTTAATATCAGTATAGTAAAAATAGTAAACAATATATTAACATCTTTTTCTCTTTGTAATAAAACAGTGGGACAATTCTTGTAATCGAAAAGTGCAGGTATTTAAATTTGGCTTTCACCAGAGATGGCTTGAGCACTACTAGATTAATCTTAATTGAGTTATTCTTAAGGTTACAACAACTATTTACAACGACTTCTAAATTTTTAATCAATAATAATCCTAATTAGTTTCAACATATTTTATTATTCCTAATACAGTTAGATAGTAATTTAAAAATGTTAAAGTATAATAATAAATCAAATGGGAGATAATAATGAATAATTAATACGCTGTAATATTTTAAACTTTTTTTGGCATTATTTCTATTAATTTTTTTGTCAGATCATTAATCTGAAATAAGAGTTCCCATATTATATTTAATTTAAAATTTTGCTAGTCCATAGCTCAGAGGTCAAAAGCTTTAAAATTTTTGAAATGTTTTTCTGATATTTATGAAAGTTTTAATATTTTTTATTGAAATTATTGATTACAAACAAATTAGTCACTTTTGTAGACGAATCTTGATAATTTATTAAATAATTTACGTCTGTTTCAATTCTCATTCTATGTCTGCAATTTTATTTACAAAAAATTGATCAAGACAACGAGGCACTCTAAATTCTTTTACATTAAATTTCAAATCGGTAGTGTATTTACAAAATTTTTTTAAGTACGCAATAATTCATTTAGTCACGATAGCACTTTATGGTATTGTAATTCAAAATAAGTTATGTAATATTTAAAATAACTGGTCACAAAAGGTTAAATTTTCTCGTGTCAACTGTTAAATCCACTCGTAGTGGCGCCAAAGATCGCAATCGTTTCGAACAAACATGACATAACGACTAAATCTTCCTCGGGACTAAAAAACAATCGGGTCAAAGACTAAATGATAAATACCTTCCAAGACATGAGCGCCGGGAGCCAAAAATTTTCAGACAAGAAAGAGTTCTATTTCTTAGACAATGGGATTCTACATAAAAGTGGGAGAATAACAGAAAATTAAATAATGAATAATAAAAAAACTCCTCGAAGTCATACCACAATCATCATAATTGGTGAAGATAACAATTGAGGCTACATATTTCGGCCATTTAATGGGCATCATCAGGCCTATAATACAAAATATAAAAATTAGATCCGCAATAGGACAAAAATGAATGATTGCTTACAAAATATACGTGAAACATATACAACATAACCAATTTTACCATGACAATGGTATGATAAAAAATTGTAAACTTGGAGGAATAAGTTTTTTTTTGGTTTAAATTAGTGATAAATTAAATCTTAAATTAAAGCCACTCCATAGTGGAAGACTGATAAAGCATCAACTAAATCAAGTCAAAGTGACGATGTACTGCAAAATAATAAATTAAATTAAACAAATTAAAGAATATCTTTTACTTTCACCATGAGGCAACTGAGTGAAAAATGACAAATGGCAACTCAAGTAACAATTGAATCTGAAATAATGGACAATAAGAAAATAAGAAAAAAATTTTGGAAAAAGTTACCAGACCAACAGTATAATAAGGGACGAGATCAGATATTAAAGTAAAAAGAAGAATTACAACCTATAGAGGAATGAAGCAGTTGAAAATTAATTATTATTTATTATTCATTGAATAATTTACCACATTTGAGTACGGATAATGTTCTGTTGTAGAAAATTAAATAATAAATTTTAGTAAAACGTTCTGTACTCTTGACAGAGTTGGTATTAACATTTTCAGTATGAATGTTCGCAAGAGGGAACTTCATTCCTGCTTCTGTGATGTTCCCAAAAGAAAAAATATAAAAGAACTTTAATATTAACCTTCCGGTATCATAATGCCTTATAGGAGGAAGCGAGCACCACGCAATTAAATCAAAAACCGAAAGAATAAGTTTTTGAAACTATACACTCTGACCATTACCATACATATTTCGTCCTTATAGGACTCATCAGTTGTACTTTGTCGGAATGCACAGTTTCAAGAAAATATTCTGTCTGATTA
The DNA here is from genome assembly GCA_963243735.1 of Neocrepidodera transversa. Classification (NCBI taxonomy): domain Eukaryota; kingdom Metazoa; phylum Arthropoda; class Insecta; order Coleoptera; family Chrysomelidae; genus Neocrepidodera; species Neocrepidodera transversa. The sequence continues at coordinate 4,906,032 of OY725342.1, forward strand.
CCCCAAGTATTTCTATCATTTTTATAGTTCATAGAAATACTTGGGGTATTCAGACCGAATATTTTTTTGAAACTGTGCATTCCCACAAAGTACCACTGATGAGTCCTATAAGGACGAAACATGTATGGTAATGGTCGGAGTGTATAGTTTCAAAAACTTATTCTTTCTGTTTTTGAGTTGTACATTAACTTGAAAGTTTGATTATTCGTCACTATGATACGGTGTATTTTAATGGTAACGTTTATGTGTTACAAATAGACGATCTTGCTTAGATTCCTGAGGAAATCTTTTTTTTTATTTTCTTCTACGAAATAAATAGAAGTTATTTCTTTTTTTTAAATACACAGGCTAGATTTAGATAGCCACCCATACCAAAAATACCAATTTTGTAGAAAAGACCAGACAAAATTCTACAACTGTCATACGTTTACATCCACGTTGCAGCTATATACTATAAATATATCATTTATGACGCCTTTTAAAACAAGCTTGGAAAAATCCGTAAGTGATAAAAGTGGTAGTAAAATCGTACACGTAACGAGTTGCCCATACACTCTCCTTTATTTGGCCAGTTTTAGTCGTGCAACGATGGACCGAAAACATCTTTTGACAGTGGTGGCAGCATTAGCTGTAAAACTTAGAATAAGGAAAAAATGTTCAAAATGGTCTAAAAACTGGCATTTAAGAATACCACAATTTTCTCATGTAAACTTGATGGTAGAATTAAAGTTTGAAAAAAATTACTGGTTTAAATGTACGGTTGGATGAACAAATTTATTTAGAATTATTGCAGATAATAACTTCCCTCATTCAGAAGAATGAAAAACATTTAAGGACACCAATTTCATGTCATAAAAAACTAATTACTAAATCCTTGATCTACGTTATCGTACCCATTTCTCACGATACGCACTGAACAAACTTTTTTCTACAAGCGTGCGGAAAAGTATACTTTTCCGCACGCATTTGAGTGCGGACATTTGTATTTTTCCGCAAATTTAATTAGTTAAAATTTCCGAGTCAAATAGTTACTTTTTGGCCATACACGACGATCTTACGTACCCGATTTTATTAGCGCAATGAAAATTGTAAGTTAACACAGCCTAAGAGAAGAACCCCGTTTCGCTCAGTCCCCCCCACATTATCCTTCTAAAAAATGTGCAAAAAAATTTATATAAAATTTTAGACCCTAAATTTTATATAAAAAGAATTTTGAAAATGATTAATAAAAAATTGATATTAACAAAAGGAATTTCTATGGACGCCTATGCTTCGAGATCGGCAATTTAAAAGTATCAAGACACAATAGATTAAGAATTAAGATTAAGGACGTACAAAATTTAAAACTAAAGTTACGTAAATAATTAATCTGTTTAACACCTTTACATAAATAAATAGTTCTATTGGTACAACATAAATTATGTTTTTTTTTATGGTTTTAAGTTAGAAATGTGTATGTGGGCCATTAGCTTGTAACTTTGTTGAAATATAATCTGTGACTGGAACATTGTATTATAATATTATGGGAGGTCGTCATTTTATGGGTAACTTTAAAATAAATTTAATTTTTACATCATTGAAAAAAATCAAATGAGAATTTTGTACACAAAACTCAATAAAATATATGTACCTAGAGGTATTTGAAGTAATAATAATACGGGGTACGAAATGAAACTAGCCACAGGTATACATACATTTGGGACGCAGTACGAAGTGGGAAATTCAAAGGTAGCGGTACGACATGACACGGTACGAAATGGGCATAAGCCCATCAGACTGTCACTTGCCGTATGTCACTTTCTCCTTTGCCGGTGAAAGGGGTTCTGGCACGTGGATTAATTTATAATTTTTACTCCTCCGACGTTTACTGTTTAACTTTGTGATCTGATGACCAGTGTATGGTCGCTTTGTTTCACCCCCACGTAGGGTGGCTCCTTCAATTTTCTTATTTCCGAGATGTCGACCCCCGCCCCCTGTGGGGGTCTACCGACAAAAGGACGCGGAAAAAAGGACGCGTTAAAACAGGACGCGAGAAAAAAAGAACGCAAGACAAAAGGACGCCAAGCTTTTGCAAATGTTATAGACATTTTTAGAACAATTAGGGTAAGTAGTTATAGAATCTGGTTCCTGTATTGAGTCCAGTAACCGTAGGTGAAAAATAATTAATTTAGTTTGCTACCTGTCTCTTACCTACAAACAAATTGTGCAAATAGTTTCGGCATATCATTCTACAAATTGGGAAAAATATTTTTGTCTAAAACTAGGTACAGTTATTAACAATTTATTAAAAAAGTTTTTTTTCTTCAAATTTTAAATATAATTGTGGACTTTATAGTGAGAAAAATGAAAAAAAAAATATTGGAAGAGTCCCCTATTTCGATTTTTTTAAAAATTTGGTCTTCGAAAACCATCTCGAAATATTTTGGAAAAGTAACAAAATTGTACGATTACTCAAATGAAAATCTAAAGCCGACCGTCTTTCTTAGTGTTACAATAATTTTTTTGGGGTTTGTTCTTATACGTGGCGCCCTCCTGATACAAATTTATTGTCACTTGACCTCCATCGAAATCCTGCTAAATGAAAACGATTTGAAAAAAAATTCTAACTGATTTTAAAATATTCCAATCGAATTTCGTACATGTGTAATTTATTTAAACTGTTATTTTTTTGTATCTATCAGCAGTTAGTTATCTCATTCAAATATTATCTTTGAACATTTATCTTTTTGTTGTGTCGTGAGCAATCAAAATGTTTGATCACATAATCAGACAAAAGACTATTAGTAAATGGAAAGTAGCAATTACTTAATTGAGATATTTGTGTTAGTAGCTATTTGAATAAAAAGTGAGTTAATTTTTGAACTAAAAAGTAATTTGAAGAATAGAGGGCGGTAGAGGTGTTAAAATAAATTATCGATTTAGCACAAGATCTACCTTGACATACATTAAGAAATATTTTATTATATTAATTATTATTTTATTGCTTCTTAAACCACGCTTAGAGTAAATAGTACATAAGAGTAAGATATATAATATTTAATTTCAAATTCAATAATCCTTATTATTTTCTACTTAAATATGTATCTATAAATACCTATCAATTTTAATAACTATTAATCATTTTTGAAATGTACAATAATATGATCCGTTAAGAAAATGTCAAAACAATTAGTTCACATTAATAATCAATTATTTATTGATAAGTATATACCTGACACATATTTTAAACAATACGTCTATCGTCATTTGACAGACAGGCCGATCCTTGTAAATTTATAAACTATGAAATTATCATTCTTTCTTCTCTTTTTACATTTTCTTTTTACACTTACGTACATTTTACTAATTATCTTAACATCATCAACAAATTCCCAATTTAAGCCAATATTTTGAGTATAAAATATTTCATTACATAATCAAAGCAACTTGATTAAATAACTGTTCTAGAACTAATATAAATCTTGAACTACCATTAAGAACAGTGTCATAATAGCTTGATTACAATATTAAAAACAATACAATACAAAATGACATTATCCGGGGTCAATCTCAACACGACCTGTGCCAAATTTATAATAACAATGTATAACCAAACAACGTGGGAATTCACAAAAATTTATTTCAGAAGCTTAATACTTAATTTAAGTGATGGTAACAGCAATGTAGTTAATAAGCAGGATGTTCGTGTGTTGAAATAACCAGAAGGTGTTTCGGCTAATCAGTGGTAATTTTAGATAATAAATACTGAGGTAGATCAAGTGATAGCTATTTCTATTTATTAGAATTAATTGGGCTCGTAGATGCAACAAAGAATGATTTTTAGAAAATAAGCTTTAAAGGATGTATAGAGAAATAAGGGAGGAAAATATTTTTTTTTTACTTGTAGCTAATACATACGTAATAGTATAGTATTACATTACGTGTGCGAAAAGTGACATTTTCCACACGAGTGGGAAAAATCACTTTCGCACAAGTGATGTACACTATTTTTTATACTTCCACGCGATAATTGCACCAAATAATGTACATTTTGATTATTTTTTGGCAGGTTCTATGTTTGTTTGTTTTTAGTTATCATATTAAAGGAGTTAGAACTATGTTCGTTCTAGACCGGAAATGTGCTGTCAAAGTATTCAAAATGGCGGGAAATTTAAATAGGGCTGCGCAACAAGGTGTTCCGCATTGGAGGGGCTGAGCAGGGTTCTTTTAAAGGCCCCCATCTATCAATCTTTGACATAAGCCCAGTGTTGCCAGGTGGGCAAAATTTTCAGTACCAAAAAATCGATGAAAATGTATTAAATTTTGCTTCAGCGTCCCACTTTCCTTAAGCAACTTTGGAACTTAACCAACAAGTTGTCAAAGGTTGTTGGGGACATCCTTAAGTAATTATAATACTTTCTCTGTTCATTCAACCTCATTTCCTTTATTAAGGTGTTATAAGCACCATGTTGGCTTCTTCGTTGGAATATGTCCCTTACCCAAAATTTACATTTCATTTTACCACTTTTCTTCATTTGGTTTCGAATGTATATTAAAAATACAACATCCTTCTGCCAGTTCATGTACAAGAAGATATTCCTCAGGAGTCATCGTCACAAAGAATGCCAGTAATATCAATTATTATTATAAAATACGCGTAGAGTAATAAAATTGATGAAAACACAAAAAACAGAAGAGCTGAAGAATGCACTAAAAAATACTAAAATCCCTAGTTATATTTAGTAACATTATCGTCCATTTCCGCGATTTTATGGAAAGGGGTTTTGCGATATTGCAACCTTCGCGCATGCGCAGATTGAAATCGTCAAATCCTGCGATGGCAAATCTCGGAGTGGAAATTCGCTTTAAATCTATAATTTGTTCATCAGATCAAAACAAAATTATCCTCATAAACACACAGCCTCAAAAAAATTTATTTTTTAATTACGTCAATAGTTTTTGTTTCTTTCCTTAGTGCTAACATACGAAATTACTCAAAATTATTTCCGATCTTGTTAAATTAAAAATGTTACTGTGACCTTCCTAACCCTGGTATATATTTTTTTCAACTCCTGATGATTCTAACATAGCATAACGTACGTCGAGTATTTTTAAAAAATGTAGTTTTGGTTAGTAGTGACCATATTCTTCAATATTATTAAAAACCAAAGGTTCTTCCAAATTTCCAAAACATCTGTCCAATGTCTGTTATTTATTTTAATTATCAAAAGGTGGGTAATGTTCAAGGATATATCGATTAAAATAAAATTATCACAAAACAATATTTTTTCACTACTACGATGTGTATAAATAAGAAATTAAATGTACACCTACTACTGAAGCCTCTTGGCGGATATTTAATAATAAAAATGTAAATCACAGACATGTCCTTTTCGAGAACTTAATGAGCTGATACTTAAAATCATATTAAAATTGATTTACAACCCAATCGTTAGTTGCCAAACAAAAAACTTAAATAAAAAAAATAACAAGATTTTGATGATTTAATTAATTTGGTGATGGGTAAAGTCATATTTTTTATTTATTTAAATCAATTAGACAGTTTTTTACAAATTGCTTATGAAAACATCCTGTAGTATCAGGTTTAGCGATGATATCATGTGTTAATTAAAGTCGCATACCTGATTAAATGAAAAATGATGTTTTTCGTAAAATATGCGACAGTATTTATAAGTTCATAGACTGATCAAATACCTATGTAAATTTATTTAGTTATTTTTAAATCAATTATTTATTCATTCAAACTTATTTCATTAAATATTTAACAAAAATGTGGGTTTTGGTCGACAACCGGTGACGGCCAGTTTACTGCCGAAACTACCCTAAAAGCTGTTCTCCACCTATTTATTAATGTACTAATTTCAATTACAGTATACGTCTCTATGATACAAAATGTTGGTTTTATGGATATTGGATAAATTTCACTGAAAGTTTATTTAGAATTTACAATCATATGTATATGTGTTCTTAAAATCACATATATCTTATTCAAACTATTTATTATTTTGTAACAATTTTTCTTCAAGTCACAGCTTGCATATCTACGTCATTCAAATACCTAGAAAGATTATAACATTCTTTCGCAAGAATCTGTCTTCATTATAATTCTTTCCTCTCGGTCTCTCTTATACAAGACGAGAAATATTTTATTCCATAATTGCAGTTTGACTCAAAAGACCGTTACACAAAATCACACCACTAATTCTCAACCAATGACATTAGGTCAACTTATCTATCAGATACGCAACCAGCCACAATTATCACTGTTTTATTAGCTCTCAGAGAGAGCAGTCGCGTTCATTAAAAAGACCGGCTACAGCCGTTTTTTTTTATCACTCAATAAGCAAACATTTTCTTTCTCTAGTCATATTTGTTCGTGTTCCTTCATTACACATATTTTCTAAGATTTCACAAAAGTATTGTACCTATAATAAATGGGCGTGAAAATAACACTTCAATACGCGTTTTTGTTTATATTAATGTAACTGCTTGAAAAGCAGTTTCATAATAATTTAACAGCGTTGCAACTGTTTGGTCCTTCGATTATTAGTCGATGTTTACAGGTCGACTGCATTAGTAAATTTTCCAAACATTTATCGATTTTTAATCATATTTCTTTAGATATGGTCTCGTAGTGTACATTGACCAATGAAATGTCCTTCTTTGCTGTGTGACTTTGAATGCGACATATCGTTTATAATTTATTAGTGCGTTAATTTGCAAATACTATTAAATACAGGTAGTGTTGAGCATCAATCAATTAAAAATTAAATCAATTGATTAATTGATTAAAAAATTAATTGCAATTAATTTAATTGCAATTGAAAGTAATCACAGTTAATTGTTAATTGCACTTTGCAATTAATTTATTTAGATAAAGCTAGATTAATTGCAACTTTCAACTAAATCAATCACAATTAAATTAATCACAATTAACTTTTTTAATTATTATATAAAACAATTAAAACTAACAATTAACCTGCCCGTTTTAAGTTTTATGAGACTGCGTGGTACCATAAAAATTATTTTTATAGGTTTTTAAACGCTATGTAGGTTACAATTGTATACAAAAATCACCCAAAATTGTTTTTTGGTCATAAGTTCTAATTTTTGTTAGAGAAAAACAAAATGGGGGCTCCAAGATGGCGGACGAGAAGTGTAATTGTGGTTCGATTCAATTCAAAATTGGAATGTGGGGGTTTTGAGATTAATTTTTTTTTTCAAAATTATTAAATTCAAGATGGCGGACGAGATTTGTTACGTGGATGTTGTTGAGGTCGGAGACCATGATTTTTTTGTCAAAATTAATAAATTTAAGATTCATGGCATAATTAATAGAATACTTAGGGTAAAAAATTTAAGTAAAACAAAATATTTTTTAACAAACTTTTATTTAAATGTTCTAAAAAGAAGAAAATAAATTTTGATGCAAATTAAACGCATCATTTTCTTATATTATAAAATTTTATATAATAGAAAAGCTTGTCGGGAGACTTTCCTATGTAAAAAATACATAAATTTCTACTTAGAATTACTGGTGTCAATATATATCCATTCCCAAAATGATGGGATAAATTTACTTAAAAGTTTATTTTCTTGAATTTATTCATTGTTACAAAAAATTCATAATCTCAGATCCCAAAAACCACCGCATACCAATTTTGAATATAGTCGGACCATAATCACAAATCTCGTCCGTTATCTTGGAGCCGCCATTTTATTGTTTTCTCTAACAAAAATTTCATAATATGTTTTCATCTGATTTACATATGTGTGCAAAATTTGATCTAAACATACAAACATGTCAAGCCAATAAAGGTTTGTAAAAATTAATTAATTGTTAATTGCGACTACTGCAATTATGAGCACTACAATTAACAATTAATTACACTACAATTAACAATTAATTAATTGTTAATTGTAGTGCTCATAATTAACAATTAATTAATTGTTAATTGTAGTATTCACGATTAACAATTAATTAATTATTAATTGTGGTAGTCTCAGTTAACAATTAATTAATTGTTAATCGTGAATACTACAATTAACAATTAATTAATTGTTAATTATGAGCACTACAATTAACAATTAATTACACTACAATTAACAATTAATTACACTACAATTAACAATTAATTAATTAATTGTTAATTATGAGCACTACAATTAACAATTAATTACACTACAATTAACAATTAATTAATTAATTAATTAATTGTTAATTGTAGTGCTCATAATGAACAATTAATTAATTGTTAATTGTAGTATTCACGATTAACAATTAATTAATTATTAATTGTGGTAGTCTCAGTTAACAATTAATTAATTGTTAATCGTGAATACTACAATTAACAATTAATTAATTGTTAATTATGAGCACTACAATTAACAATTAATTACACTACAATTAACAATTAATTAATTATTAATTGTGGTAGTCGCAGTTAACAATTAATTAATTGTTAATTGTATTACTCACAATTAACAATTAATTAATTGTTAATCTTTAATTGTACGAACAATTAAATTTTGTCCAACACTGGATACAGGTAATTTTTTTTAAATATTTTTACTCAAGTAACTATATTTAATAACGTTAAAAAATGTTATGAGAAATTCGAATTGGCGCCGTTCGCTTTTATTTTTATTATTTTAAATTTTTATTTAAATTCATAAATTGTATTATTTAGTATAAAATTTTATTCATTTTCACTTAATTTCAATGTAATACCATTCAATATATTAAGACAGATAATACCAGTTAAATGACAGGTAAATTACAGATGAATGATATTTAAATGACAATTAAATGACAGATAAATGACAACGTTTGTCAGATAATCCAGCTTTATGTATATTATGCTTCAATTTTAATAAAAAATGACAGATGAATGACATTTAAATGACAGCGTTTGTCAGACAATCCAATTAATGAAACTTCACGTGCAGTATGCTTCATTTTTATTTATAAATGACATAAACATTTAAATGTCAGATAATCGACAGATAAATGACAGATAAACGACAGATAAACGACAGTTAAATGACAGATAAACGACAGTTAAATCACAGATAAACGACAGTTAAATGACAGTTAAATACATGTAGCTTCACATGCAGTACTCTTCATTTTTATTTACATGCTTTTTTTTATATTTCACGTATATTCAGATATTGTACAAAGAGTAACATTACTTTTTATACAATGATTCAGATATACTTTGTATAGGTACTTTAAATATCAGTCTAATTGAAATTCAGAGTAATCCATCATAAATAAAACAATCTAGTGTTGAGCTACCGTCTTGAGCAAAAACCCAACGAGCCGTAATATTAATTGATTGATTCGCCGGTCACGGCATCGGCATGACCAAGTGAAGACAAGAAATTCTTAGTTAGGTACGACCACTAAATTATTCCGTAAAAGTTCTTGGTCTAGAATCTCCAGGTCATCAGCGCGTATAAACTTCTCTAGCATTGATGCGGGCGCCAAATAAGTCCGGCAAATCGAAGGTCGGTGCTTTATGAGAGCTAAGTCGTTGATGGTTTTGATGTACATTTTGAAATTAAATTTTATTGCACTTAATTTAAAAAGCGTGCAAAGAAAGTTTTGCTATTATTCTTAACATATTTTTTTTGTAAACGAAGCAGAATTGAAAACAAAATAGATGTAAAAAAAAATCCAATTTGTGCTGAATGCAGTGAAAATATTTATTTTTCCTAATATATTTCTACTCAGTGATTTTTCTCTGCAGTTATAGATTTTTTAATACAGAATTATTTTTATTCTTAGTGTATTTTTACTTCTTATTTATCTTAGTACTTTTTGTCAATGTTGACATGTTTTTCCCAGTGTATTTGTCTTTTTTTTTAATGCAGAATTATTTTTATTCTTGGTGTATTTTCCTTCTTATTTATCTTTTTGTCAATGTTGAAATGTTGTTCCTAGTGTACTTTTCTTTGTTTTTAAAAATCAATTTTTTTTTTGTAGTTTTAAAATTTTTAACACGTCTGAGCGAAAAAAAAAAGTGTTAACTTGCCGATGTGTGAGGATTTTGTTTTAGTTCAATTTTAAAGTTTATTTTTCCTTCTTATTTATCTTTTTGTCAATGTTGAAATGTTGTTCCTAGTGTATTTTTCTTTGTTTTTAAAAATCAATTTTTTTTGTTGTAGTTTTAAAATTGTTAACACGTCTGAGCGACATAAAAAAAGTGTTAACTTGCCGATGTGTAAGGATTTTGTTTTAGTTCAATTTTAAAGTTTATTTTTCCTTCTTATTTATCTTTTTGTCAGTGTTGAAATGTTGTTCCTAGTGTATTTTTCTTTGTTTTTAAAAATCAATTTTTTTTGGTGTAGTTTTAAAATTTTTAACACGTCTGAGCGAAAAAAAAAGAGTTGTGTGAGGATTTTGTTTTAGTTCAATTTTAAAGTTTATTTTTCCTTCTTGTTTATCTTTTTGTCAATGTTGGAATGTTGTTCCTAGTGTATTTTTTTTTTGTTTTTAAAAATCAATTTTTTTTTATGAAGTTTTTAAAATGTTTAACACGTCTGAGCGACATAACAAAAAGAGTTAACTTGCCCATGTGTGAGGATTTTGTTTTAGTTCAATTTTAATGTTTTTAACACGTCTACGAGACAAAAAATCGTTATAAATGATGATTAACGTGTGATTTATTATATACTTTTTTATGCAATTTTAAATTTTTTAACACGTTTGCGCGACGTAAAAAAACATAATAAATGTTACTTGTCACCGTAGGGATATTTTTTAGTGCAATTTTTAAATTTTTAACACGTCTGCGTGACAAAAAAACGTAATAAGTGGCGCCCAACGTGGGACTTATTAAATGAAGATTTTTTTTGGTACAATTTTAAAATTTTTAACACGTTGTCAATGTGATATAATAAATATCATTTAGCAACGATAGGAAATTTTTATTTAGTGCAATTATAAAATTCTAAAACACGTTGTCTGTGCGTCAAAAAAATGGCGCCCAACGTGGGGCTTATTAAAAGGAGAATTTTTTTAGTGCAATTTTTAACACATTGTCTGAGAGACATAAAAAAAGATAAACAATAATAATAATATTAAAGTTTTTAACACGTTGTTTGCGGGACAAAAAAATCGTAATAAATGGGGGCCAATGAGGCCCTTATTAAAAGAAAAATTTTTTTGGTGCAGTTTTACAATTTTTAACACGTTGTTTCAATATAAAAAACATAATAAATATCATTTACCAATGTGAGGAATTTTTTTAAGTGCGATTTTAAAAACTTTAACCCGTTGTCTGGCGACAAAAAAAAAGTGTTGATTGGCGCCCAATTAAAAGAAGATTTTAACACGTTTTCCGAGAGACATAAAAAAAGATAATAAATGTCATTTGCCAATGTGGGGATTTTTTTTTCAGTTCAATTTTAAAGTTTTTAACACGTTGTTTGCGGGAAAAAAAAACGTAATAAATGGCGCCCAATGCGGGGCTTATTAAAAGGAGATTTTTTCTGGTGCCGTTTTAAAATTTTTCACACGTTGTTGCGATATAAAAAACATAATAAATATCAGTTACCAATGTGAGGATTTTTTTTAAAGTGCAATTTAAAAAATTTTAACACGTTATCTGGAGACAAAAAAAAAGATAATAAATGTCATTTGCCAATGTGGGGATTTTTTTTTCAGTTCAATTTTAAAGTTTTTAACACGTTGTTTGCGGGACAAAAAAACGTAATAAATGGCGCCCAATGCGGGGCTTATTAAAAGGGGAATTTTTTTATGCAATTTTAAAATTTTTAACACGTTGTGAAACAACCAAAAAAAAACACACTAATTTTACTACACTTAAGTAATTATTTTTCTCTGTTCTCTAAATATATCTTTCTAGTAATTCCACTATTTTATTTATATTACTTAGGTATAGTTTTTTTCCTTTTCTCTTTAACAAATTAATAAATAAAATTCCAATAATAACATAAGAACATTAACATTAACCTAGTTAACAACGTTAATAAACTTGAACTTATTATTACACAAATATATTATTGAGATTAAAATCTAACCACGTTAAATGTTAATAACTAGTTCTGTATACTTATTATCGAATTTAAGCAATTAGACGACCATCAACACACCATGAAAAATCCGAAATTGCTCAGATTAGATTCTATTTCTCAAACCGGAGCTAGAAAATTACACACCCAGTTTAACACCATATAATTTTTAAGACCGCAAATGGAAAATAAAAGCATGACTAGTCAAAACAAACAAAAATTATAAAAGATTAGTCAAATTAGCGTTCAATAATTACAAGGTTCCAAGAAAATCGTGTGCGCTCGGGAATTTATTATTGAATTGTTGGTTTAAGCGTTTTAAGTAAACATCTAGACACCTAGCAATTATAAAATCTTATCATTTTTCGATCGTGCATGGAAATTTCAACGACTGTGGGTTAATTTACGTCGTACCACATTTAAAATCCGCGTTACATAACTAAATCGCTTCTAGGGTTTAAAGATATTTGCTTTTAGTTTTAATCTTCCTTATTATTTCATTATATGACATTTTAGTAATTGTATTAGGAAATATGATGCGGGAGGTCCGATTTATACAACACTAAGTAATCCTTTCTTAGTTTATTTCATTGTTGAAATAAGTTTAGTAAACTTTCACAAATTCTTAATCATTAATAGTAGAATCAAACCAAATCAGCATTCAGGACTAGATAAAACTTGTCAGATTTTGCATAAATAAAATTCTTTTCAAGATATAAATTTTCTTCGTTTCTACTTGATGAAATTAATAAATAAAACAACGTTTTTTGATTTTCATAAAAATATCACAATTAAATTATAATCGATGACATATTTTGTTGTAGAATAACTTTAATTATTTACAAGTTATCAGAAGAATAAAAAGATTTAAAAGTGGTAATTTGGAATTTTTCATTGAACCAAAGATTAAAAAATTTCAAAATACATAAAAAGAATGTACAAAATATAAAATTTAGTATAATAGGCTAATTTTACAAAAAAAAACAATAGGCGTAGTCCAAATTTAGGAAAAATGTTTTTTTCGTCCGATACGGTCAAATTGCCGGTCCTCGGACTGGAAATCTGACCACGGTCGATCCAATCGTAATTCTACAATAATCTCTGTGCCAAATTCGTCTTTCTAAGACAAAACTACGGAGGAAAAATATTATCTCTACATTGTAAACAGACGAATTAATTTTTATCGAATTTGAGACATTTTTTGAACAAATGAGTTTTCTGAATAAAAAAAATTGACATTTTCTAAATATATTTACGAGAAAATCGATTTTGGCCAGTATTAAGGCTTATTTTTTCCTGTTTTCCGTTTGTTTTTCCTGTTTTCTTTAATTTTCCTTATTTTCCATATTTGTACTTGTTTTTCTGTATTTTGTTCTATTTTCCTCAGTTTTCCCTATTTTCCCAACTGTTTTCTATATTTAAGTATGGATAATATTTTGTTTTTAAATCAATATTATTTTCCCTGTATACCACTAAATTTGGTTCTTGATTATTGATTAAGCTTTTTATAAGAAATTATTTTATTAGTTAAATTAGTAATAAAAAATGTTTTCATTTGTTGCCAACTTTTTCAGACTCTCGTCACTATTCTCTATTTCATCATTTATCGATTATTTACGAATGATCTTGAAGTACATCATAAAACAAATTTTTTTAATTTGATTTATTTAATTTTAAAATAACGAGGATGATGTATTATGGCAAATAATATTCAAGGTGCTATATTTGAATTTTATTTGACAATTATTAACGCGGAAACTACGTGAAATACATATTGACGATTCGAAAATTCTTGATTTGAATTTAAATCGTGATTCTTCAATAAGAAAAATGTTCTAAAATAAATAATTCGGCTTTTGGAATGTGTTTGTATCCTTGAAGATTTGTTTATAATGCAGTTTGAAAGATTAAGGTAGAATTAATTAAAAATATGCTAAATTTGTTTTTAACCTTATATGTTTATGAAACCGCGGAAAAATTTAAAAAACAATAAAATACGGATTGTAATATATAAATTATTTTGATGAAAACAAAAATTAAATAAAGATAAATATTGTTGACAATCTAATGGACCGTTTTTGATATACAGGATGTTAAACCTGATGAGGAAATGTGCTTTCTTAGCTTTAGAAAATAAATAATGTGGCTATTAGTTTGTTACAGCAAGTTAAGGATAATAATTATAAAATTAATATTATTGTAATGAAAAGTTCTAAAACTCCGTATACATCCCATGTTAAAATTTTTACTATGAACAAACTCAGTCATACACAAAAACGAGTAGACTTGCAGAATACGTAAATATCATTTCATTTTAATATTGGATAATAAACAGTAAAAATACAAACTTTGAATTTTTCAAAAGGATTCAACCATCATAAAGTATAAACGCAATAATGTTTTTTTGTCAGAACATAACAATAAACCAGTATAAAAGTAAAACTGTATTTTCACAAACCACATTTCACATTTTATTTTATTATTTTTATCGAAAGTAAGTACCAGTGATAGATTTAAAAAAAGGGAATTCTTAAATTCACATCTATTTATTTTTTTTTAGTATAGAATTATTTAGTATATAATAAATAATATAAAATTTTAAAATAAAGTTAAACTGTTTGTCCGCAAGATCAAAGACTGTCATAGAAAAATAATTAACGAATTTAAAATAACATGCGACAAGATAAGTAAGACGTGCGCAGATACCGATATTTAGAGCAGTAGATTTATAAATCTATATAGGGTTTATTCTTCTTCTTCATCATACACTTTATAAAATAAGTAATGTAGCTGTGACATTATTACAAAAAGTTATAATTGTATATGTGACCTCCATAGATTGATTGTTATTGTTATAACTGGTCATCATTAAGAAAACAGTAAACTTTAACATAGACAATAAATCGTAACAAAAAATAGAAACTGATTTAATTACCATCTTAAAATGACAGATCAGGACAGTAACCCACTAAAATATTAATAACTTCTAAATTGATAGATCAGAACAGTAACCCACTAAAACATTAATAACTTCTAAATTGATAGATCAGAACAGTAACCCACTAAAACATTAATAACTTCTAAATTGATAGATCAGAACAGTAACCCACTAAAACATTAATAACTTGTAAATTGATAGATCAGAACAGTAACCCACTAAAAAATTAATAGATATTAAATCTCGAAACGATAGATCAGAACAGTAACCCACCAAAATATTTTATTGTATCTAGGGGTAAATGTAATCTGAGGATCAAAATTCAGATTTAATATTTGGTACCTGAACAAGCATATGTAAACTGAGGTAACCGTTTATGAAAAAACCGGTAATCTGAGGACCACGATTTAAATAACATTTATTATTTATTTTCATTTTTATCACCGCAGCATATTTACTTAAACAGAGTTATTTAAAAAATAACAAAATTCAAGAAAACATATTTTATGTACCTTCAGTGATAAAAAATATATAGTGCATCTACAATTTTCGCACGATTTACTATTTGTGCAAGTCCAAAAAGTTTCATCACATTTCAAAACATTTTTTTTATTTGAATACCCATTTATAAGTAATAATTTGAAGCTGCGCTGACCCGTTATAATCTCAAATTCACTCATTTTATACTCTAAATACTCTATTTATACCAGTTGACATAAGATATACTAAATTCAGATTATGTTTGCAAAGATAAGGTAAGTTAAAAAAAACCCTTTATACTATTAATATGTCATAATAATTTCAAGAAATTTGAAATATTGGAAAATTTATTAATTTTTCGTACTTAATATACTAAATTCATTATGTTTGTAACAAGTACCAGTAGAACCTGTATAGACAACATTGTTACAAATTTTGAGGGTGATTTTGAAGTAACTGTCTTACATTCTTTAATCTCGGACCATACTGCGCAGAAATTTCAATTCTTGTTAGACAACCATGAGGACACAAAAAGTACTTTTAGAAACTTTAGTGAAAAAAACAAAAAATCCTTTAAAAATTCGTTAAAAGAACTACAATGGGACAGATTATATGATCTACCAAAAAAAGACATTAATCATCAATGGGACTATTTCAAAAGTAAAATTATCGAAAAATTTAATCATTATTTCCCTATTAATATTAAAAAAGTAAGCATGAAAACTAAAAACACAAGATCAAATACAAATAATGAAATTAAAAAATGTAAGAGAGAACTAGATGTTTTATATATAATTAAAAATAGAGAAAATAGGTATGATGACATTTACAAACTAAAGAAAAAAGAGTACAATATGTTACTTCAAGACAATAAAAAACATGACTACTCAGAAAGACTTAAGAACTCTGACAATAAGTCTAAAAGTGCGTGGGCAATAGTAAAAGAAATAAGAGGAACTAAAACAAACAAAAAAGAAATTAACATAGAAGGAGATGCTCTCACAAAATCCAACGAATTTAACACTTTTTTTGCAAAGGCAGCGTTAGAATTATTGTCGAAGTTAGAAAATAGACCCTATACATCAAATATCCCATATTCTGAAAAAACAATTGAACACACAACATTAAACAAAAAAGAACTACTAAAATGCGTAAGGGAACTGAAAAATAAACAAAGTGCAGGACATGATGAAGTATCAATGAGTCTCATTAAATATATTGTCGATGAAATAGCCACTCCACTAGTTTACATTATTAATAATTCAATTAATTCTGGTATTTTCCCTGATGGTCTAAAAAACTGCACTTGTAGTTCCAGTTTACAAAAAAGGTGATGAGTCCCAAATTGAGAACTACAGGCCTATAAGTATGTTGTCATCTTTCTCCAAAATATTTGAAAAAATCATTGTTTCGAGCATCTTAAAGTTTATGAATTCAACTAATCAATTGAATAACATTCAACATGGGTATCTTAAAAATAAATCAACCTTAACAGCGGTTTTCCAATTTACAAATGAAATATTATTAACATTGGAAGAAGGAGACATTCCTTTGGGTTTATTCCTGGACTTATCAAAAGCCTATGATTCAATAAACTATGACATATTGTTAAGTAAATTGGATTGTTATGGAATTAGAGGGTCAATATTAAAGTGGATAGAATCTTACTTATCAAATAGGCAACAAAAAATTAGACTCAAATGCCGTAATAACCAAGTAACTTCTGACAGTATTGAGATAGGCCTAGGAATTCCTCAGGGGAGTGTGTTGGGACCAATATTGTTCATTCTATATGTTAATAATATAACAGAAATTATTGAGAATCCATTTTGGTGCTCAATAACAACTTTTGCGGATGATACAAATATACTGGTGAAAGGTGATAACTTAAATAATTTACAGCTCAGATCGAATAAAGTGTTTAATAGTAGTATCGACTGGTTCACAAAAAATAAATTAATCATCAATAAAGAGAAAACTGGCTTGATAATATTTAAAACAAATAGATCTAAATTAGATATACCAAATTCATTTACAATAAATGACACTCAAATCAAACCACAAGATAATGTTAAATTTCTAGGAATGATGTTGGATAGTACCCTGTCATGGTCTCAGCACATTGATTATATTCGTCAAAAGGTATCTAGGTCAACTTATACTTTAATTGTACTTAAAAAATATTTGGATTTCACGACTTTAAAAATGGTATACCATGCTGTCATTGAAAGTCATGTTAGATATGGCATCATATTATTTGGAAGCTGCACCGATGTCGGTAAATTATTTATTTGTCAAAAAAAAGAGCTTGTTGTTTAAATTGACCCTATTTCGTTTTGTGTTAGTTGAAACATACCTCTGAAATAAAGTTTTGTTTATTATTATTATTATTATTATTATTATTATTATTATTATAAGGTAAGGTTAAAAAAATTTAATAGTATTAAAATGTTATTATAATAATTTCAAGAAATTTGAAATATTGGGAAATGTCGTAATTTTTACCTGCTTTTATTTTATCCTCAGATTACATGTCGGATTATTAATTCCTGTTTCAAATGGTCCTCAGATTACATGTCATAAAGGGATTTAGTCTTGAGTCAACATACTCCGGTATCTAGAAATGATAGATTAGACCAGTAAGCCACTAAAACTTAATATATCTTAAAATAATAGGTCAGGACAGTGGCTTATGCCCATTTCATACCTTTAAATTTCCCACTTCGTACCGCATCCCAAATGTATACCTGTGGCTAGTTTCATTTCGTACCCCGTATTATTATTACTTCAAATACCTTTAGGTACATATATTTTTTTATCGAAAATTTATGTATTGATTTTATAAAGAATACATCATTTTGTAAGAAATATGTTTATTACAATAAAAAAACAATGTTAAGAGTAATTAATAAATTTATTTACATAATTATACAGGGCGGCCACGAGTCAATGTACGCTCCCAATATTTTGGTTGTTTTTGAATTTAAAAATTAGATTTTCTTCACACATCAATTAGATAATAATTGGCTAGTTTTAGACTAACAGGAACAAAAATATCACTTCCGGTTGAACTTAAAGTGACATTAACTTTATTTTCTTAAATGGAATGATTCTAATTTTTTGATGATTTCTCATTCAGCATAAATTTCTAAGTGCAACAGTTTTTCGAAAATTTTCTAAGTGCAAAATACCACTAATGAAAGTCATTTTCAAAGTTGTATATGAAAATAACCAATTAAGACTCAGTTTTGAAACTTGGAAACTAATAAGAAAAAATACTGTAGATGCTGAAAATTCCATATTCCATTATTTTTTTTGTGAAATCTGAGCAAGTAGGCGTTACACATAAAAGTTTGAACCATCGACCGAAAAAAAAATGGAATATTCGAATATCAAATTTGACATTTTCAAAATTTTTTGTATTAGCATTTTTTTTTATTTGTCTTTTCAACAGTAGTAATTATGTATTTTTTGAGAAAAAAAATTGAAATTGGTAAAAAAAATATCTCTATTTTGCCAACTTATATTTTGTATTTTTATAATATGGGATTATCCAAAATATGGATTTAACGTTAGAGTGATGTTTGTTATCAAAAATTTTGTGGAAACTTTTTAAAAAAACACCCTGTATATAATAGTACAAGGGGCTTGAAATATATTATAATTTAGTTTGTATTCGACTGCGACTCAAAGCCAAATTTACTATAATTTTATTCGAAAGTGGGGGACTAAGGCACTAACAGATATTTCTTTATTATAGGACTTTGCCTTTATCGCTCAAAATTTTTACACGACTTATCTAGATAAGTAACAAATTATTTATTATACTGCTACTAAAAGTTTTGTAATGAAATACTGGTCTTTCAATTTTTAAAATTACCAAGTTTAAAATTTTTTTTTTTAATTATATATTTTTTATTTTTTTTTATCTCTCAGGTTTGTGGGGGAAAAAGTTGAGCACTTACGAAATACACCGATTTTCACAAATCATCTAGAGCATATAAATATCACATTCCAAGAAAAATAAATCGCCGCAACCAACATTTAACACCTTTTTTCTTAATTTTAAATTTCGACTTTTTTGATGTTTAAAAGTAAAATTATGACACATTTGACGTTTCGAATTGATTTAAGAGTAAAATTATGACATATTTGTTGTTTCGAATTGATTCTCTGTTAAACCATTCAAACATAGAATTGTCATTTACATATACAGTGTTAACTTCACATCATTGTCATAAAAGTACCAAGAAAGCGATGTTGCCATATAGAGGTGATTAATTTACAAACATGATATAAAATTAATGAAAATAAAGCTGAATTGATAAATAATCTCTAAAATTGGGGTATGATACCACAAGGACAATTTATGTGCCCAGAATGTAATCGTACTTTAAAATTATCTTTAGATGAAAGATTGTAAGTTTAACATTTAACACTTACCATAAATTAATTATTCGATAATTATACAAAGGAGCAGTCCAAATGGGTTCAAAATCACTCTATAAACAAATCTTAATTATAAAATTGTATTTTAGACCCGATAAATATTTTTGAAGATGTCCGAATTTAATAAAAATACGTAATAAAAAATGCCAGAGACGGATACAAAACCAGTTTAAAGAAGGGAACTTTTTTTACAAATCTAAATCAGATCTAAAATTAGAATTAATGGAATAAAACAACTCGTAATAAAAAATTAATTTATTATAGGTGCATTCATATTGTAATGATGCATTTAAAAAAAAAAGACTAACTCAAAGCTAACCAGTTACAGGATGAGCCTAACAAACTAAAACCTATCCTAAACCTATACATTTAGGATTAAATAATTTATTTCTTTTTAACATGTCCAACAAGGATAAGTGTGTACGATAATTTGTCTAAAGACAGCCTAACTAACACATTTATTATATCTTTTTGTGTTCCTTTTTCACTAACTGGCTTAATGAACCAATTTTTTTTCAAATTTTATTTGTAAATTACTCCTTTTTTTCAATTTTATTCAAAAATGACCTCCGCTCCCCGACCAACTGACACAGATCAAAGAATATTATTTTGTTCTCAACAGCCTAATATCAATATCGCTGAATAATAAAAATCATGCAGTCACTATATTTTGTATCGCACTATGTTTATATTTTGCAGAAGAAAAATAAAAAAAATATTGCAAAATACAAACCAGTCAATATAAACTAAAAAAACTTTGATTTAAGGATATTTTACACAACTTGGCAACATCATGTAAGTCATTGTGATGTATCCAAACAAAACTAACCTTAAAAATAATATATTTATCAAAATGGAAAAAAGGTCTTAACAGTGGTTGCGGCAAAAAATTTTTTTTGGAAAGTGATATTTACACTATGTAGATGATTTCTACCATTTTTTATGAAAATCGGAGAGTTTCGTAAATGCTCAACATTTACCCATTAATACAAATTAAATTTTTAAAAAATATTTTTTTTACCCTTAGTCCAAATAAATTCTAAGTCATCTAATATCTCTTCTTTTCCCATCTTTTCATAGTCCATCACCTGCATCTTCAATGAATTGTGGATCACAATCCCATTGAGTTTTTTTTTCTAAATTTGATCTTCCTTATTATACTTTTTACAAATCTTTTATAATGTAAATTTGCTTATTTAATTACAGCTTTTTATAACAATTTCCCATTAGAATCTATTATTTTATACTCCAAAATCTTTTTTTAATTATCCTGACATTAAAATTTTTTTTTTAAATTCTTATATTTGTCAAAATTGACGACCAATCTTTCTGTCTTGATTTTTAAATTTTTAATTTCTTATACCAGATGTTTTCGTTTTAATTTAAAATTCATTTAATTACAGTATATTGGGGTCATATTCAGAAGGTATTAAGTGTATACAGGGTGTTTCATAAGTAAACTGACATACGTTATATCCGGAAATAAACAACACTTAGGTGATTCCAAAAAACCCATATTTGATGGGCCTGATCCGCCTCATAACTTAGTTACAGGGTAATTTCTCAATATTGATCATTTCTCCCAACTATCGTTTTTTGGAACCACACTGTATATTTATTTCATATTTGGTACAAGTGTAAAATCCCAATTGTTTACTGTTACCCAAGTTAAAATCCAGGTCCGCCTTAAGATGCATTACTTTAAAAGCCCAATTGTCTACTGTTACCTAAGTTAAAATCCAGGTGCGCCTTAAGGAAAATTTGATGATTCCCAAAACAACACCCTGTATATCATATTTTTTTTAAATTGGACCGGATATTTAAGAAGTAAGGATTTAAGTTACATACAAATATTTTTAGACCGCATATTTCCATTGACGTTTTATAAATAGTTCACTCTTATATAGAACAATTTTCTTCTAGAATTGCAGTAGATTCTGGATTTTATTTTATAAAGGCACTATGATTATATAATGATTTATATCATAAGCACGATCTCATCGTTTGAATTACTGTAAGCACTATGTAAAACATATTGCATTACTATTAATCATGCAATATCTGAATGTAACACTAACTATCGTAATGAAAATTAAAATTAATAAATCCCTGTTGGATTTAAAAGATCACGATCGGACTCGGCATGTTTGTTCTTTGTTGTGTAAATTTTACAACAATGGAAAATGTCATTTTTGATTTTTTGAGAGAGCGGAGAGTAGATTGAAATGGAAAGTATAATTAAGTCATTTTAGCCCAACGTCTATAGATAGATTGAATTGATACGTGCGGCCGTTATTTAAGATTATATTATTAATTTCGTTTGATAAATATCAATGACTTCTATTTTTCTTCATTCGTTAGATATATCAGTTTAATATCTAGTAAAGTCAATAAGGAACATAAGCTTTAATAGTTACTTAATATTGGAAGAGTGAAAATATTATAAAAATAAATTCTGTACTATTAAAGTTCCATTTAGAATACTACAATTTAACCATAATAATTTTTTATCTTTTTACCTCAATCCGATAATAACAAAAATGGATCTTTACATCTAACAGGCCGTGACTCTACCATTTATGACCGATATTTTTTTGTACACCTTACGCCTCCATTTAACTATATTTAACCCATTTACCCCTTGAACTGTCCATGTAAAAATAGTGCTGAGCTATTAATTATAACAATAAAAAAAGAAACCATTCAAAATTCGATAAAAATAATGTTAATAGTATCAAAAATTTCGCGAAAAAACATTATAATTATTAAATATAAAATAACAAAAAATGAAAACCAGTAACTGCTAAAAAATAAATTAAAAATTTGTTAACAATTGGTAAAAGCGATCAAAAAATGCTAACAAAAAAAATTGCGAACTATCGAAAAATAAAATGAAAAAGCTTAAAAATTGCTAAAAAATTGTTAGAACTTGTCAAAATTATGAACAACATTAAAAATTTGTTAAAAATTGATAGAAACGATCAAAAATTGCTAACAAAAAAAATTGCTAACTATCGAAAAACAAAATGAAAAAACTTAAAAATTGCTAAAAAAATGTTAGAACCTGTCAAAATAAAGAACAACATTAAAAATTTGTTAAAAATTGATAGAAACGATCAAAAATTGCTAACAAAAAAAATTGATAATTATCAGAAAACAAAATGAAAAACCTTCAAAATTGCTGAAAAATTGTTAGAACCTGTCAAAATTAAGAACAATAAAAATGTGCTAAAAATTGATAGAAACGATCAAAAAATTGCCGACAAAAAAATTGCAAACTATCAAAAAACAAAATGAAAAAACTTAAAAATTGCTAAAAAATTGTTAGAACCTGTCAAAATTAAGAATAACAATAAAAAGTTGTTAAAAATTGATAGAAACGATCAAAAATTTCTGACAAAAAAATTGCAAACTGTCAAAAAACAAAATGAAAAACCATCAAAATGGCTAAAAAATTGTTAGAACCTGTCAAAATTAAGAACAATAAAAATGTGCTAAAAATTGATAGAAACGATCAAAAATTGCTAACAAAAAAATTGCAAACTGTCAAAAAACAAAATGAAAAACCTTAAAAATTGCTAAAAAATTGTTAGAACTTGTCAAAATTAAGAACAACAATAAAAAGTTGTTAAAAATTGATAGAAACGATCAAAAATTGCTAACAAAAAAATTGCAAACTGTCAAAAAACAAAATGAAAAACCATCAAAATGGCTAAAAAATTGTTAGAACCTGTCAAAATTAAGAACAATAAAAATGTGCCAAAAATTGATAGAAACGATCAAAAAATTGCCGACAAAAAAATTGCAAACTATCAAAAAACAAAATGAAAAAACTTAAAAATTGCTAAAAAATTGTTAGAACCTGTCAAAATTAAGAACAACAATAAAAAGTTGTTAAAAATTGATAGAAACGATCAAAAATTTCTGACAAAAAAATTGCAAACTGTCAAAAAACAAAATGAAAAACCATCAAAATGGCTAAAAAATTGTTAGAACCTGTCAAAATTAAGAACAATAAAAATGTGCTAAAAATTGATAGAAACGATCAAAAATTGCTAACAAAAAAATTGCAAACTTTCAAAAAACAAAATGAAAAACCTTAAAAATTGCTAAAAAATTGTTAGAACTTGTCAAAATTAAGAACAATAAAAATTTCCTAAAAATTGATAGAAACGATCAAAAATTGCTAACAAAAAAATTGCAAACTATCAAAAACAAAATGAAAAACCTTAAAAATTGCTAAAAAATTGTTAGAACCTGTCAAAATTAAGAACAATATTAAAAATTTGCTAAAAATTGATAGAAATGATCATAAGTTGCTGACACAATACATATACAAAAGCCGCAAAATTTGATAAAAATTGTTAAACTATCAAAAAACAAAATGAAAAACTTCTAAAAAATTGTTAGAACCTGTCAAAATTAATAAAAACTGTTAAAAATTGATAGAAACGATCATAAGTTGCTAAGACAATTTACAAAAGCGGAAAAATTCGATAAAAATTGTTAAACTATCAAAAAAAAAATGAAAAACCTTCAAAGTTGGTAAAAAATTGTTAGAATCTGTCAAAATTAAGAAAAATATTAAAAATTTGTTAAAAATTGATAGAAATGATCATAAGTTGAAAATACAATATACAAAAGCCGCAAAATTTGATAAAAATTGTTAAACTATCAAAAACAAAATGAAAAACTTTCAAAATTTCTAAAAAATTGTTAGAACCTGTCAAAATTAAGAAAAACCTTAAAAATTGGTAGAAATGATCATAAGTTGCTAACACAATATACAAATGCCGCAAGATTTAATAAAAATTGTTAAACTATCGAAAACAAAATGAAAAACCTTCAAAATTGGACAAAAATTGTTAGAAGCTGTCAAAATTAAGAAAAACATTAAAAATTTGTTAAAAAATGATAGAAATGATCATAAGTTGCCAATACAATATATAAAATCCGCAAAATTTGATAAAAATTGTTAAACTATCAAAAACAAAATGAAAAACCTTCAAAATTGGTAAAAAATTGTTGGAACCTGTCAAAATTAAGAAAAACATTAAAAATTTGTTAAAAATTGATAGAAATGATCATAAGTTGCCAATACAATATACAAAAGCGGCAAAATTCGATAAAAATTGTTAAACTATTAAAAACAAGATGAAAAACCTTCAAAATTGGTAAAAAATTGTTAGAACCTGTCAAAATTAAGAAAAACATTCAAAATTTGTTAAAAATTTATGGAAATGATCATAAGTTGCCAATGCAAAATTTGATAAAAATTGTTAAACTATCAAAAACAAAATGAAAAACTTTCAAAATTGCTAAAAAATTGTTAGAACCTGTCAAAATTAAGAAAAACATTCAAAATTTGTTAAAAATTTATGGAAATGATCATAAGTTGCCAATGCAAAATTTGATAAAAATTGTTAAACTATCAAAAACAAAATGAAAAACTTTCAAAATTGCTAAAAAATTGTTAGAACCTCTCAAAATTAATAAAAACTGTTAAAAATTGATAGAAACGATCATAAGTTGCCAATACAAAAGCCGCAAAAATTTATAAAAATTGTTAAACTATCAAAAACAAAATGAAAAACTTTCAAAATTGCTAAAAAATTGTTAGAACCTGTCAAAATTAAGAAAAACATTAAAAATTTGTTAAAAATTGATAGAAACGATCATAAATTGCTAACACAATATACAAAAGAACCAAAATTGGATAAAAATTGTTAAAATATCAAAAATATCCAGAAAATAAATTATAATTTTTTAATGTCAATAATTAGAAAACAAAATGAAAAAACAATAAGATTGTTAAAAAATTGTTAGAAACTGTCAAAATTTTGTAAAAAAAAAAGGTATTAGAAATTGATATAAACGATCATAAATTGTTAAAAAAATATGCAAAACTGCAAAAATGTGAGAAAAATTATCAAAAAACAAAAAACGTTCAAAATTGCTAAAAAATTGTTATGGAAAAAAAGTATTCCCAAAAATCCAACTTCTCTTAACCCAAAGTGAAAAAATGATTTTTTTTTACCGTTCTCTGTTTTACTAACAATCACTTTAAGAAGGCATTGAAAATAGCTGCAGAAATATCAAAATACTTTACTTACGCAGAAGAAAAGAATTTTTTTATTAATATTTATACACAAATGTAGGAATGTATGATATTTGCACAAACTTATTATTTTGCAATATTAAAATAGAATAAAACAGAGAAATTAATGTTAGGTGGATAAAAATTCTGTTTATGGTATTCTGTGGGCGTCTTCGCGAGACTTAAATATGGCGAAATAAAATCCATGAGTCAGAATTCTTGGTGTGAATACGTGTTGACGGTCCATTTATATTTAAGATTAATTTTTGATTAATTATTTACAATTTTTTCAAAACTCACTAAGTACTTATTCATTTTTAAAATATTAAATATGTCATAATAATATTAATCAACTCGAATTAAAAACAGTAAAATAGATAATAAAAATTAATGGTTACGATACATATGACGGAAAAGTAAAATTTTGAGCAGAACCCAGATTTTACTTTTTTCGAATTTTTGAATAAAAAATGCATGCTAAAAATTATTTTATTCAAAATTACATTATTTAATAACCAGTAGCAAATAATTAAATATGAGTACAATATTTTTTTTTATACTTTTTAAAAGGTTAATAATGTAATTAATAAAACCACCCTGTATTTTTGCTATTAAAAAATTAAGCGATTTTGTCATTAAAAAGTGAAAGGCTACTTTTTTAAACAAATTAATACTAGGTAGATATTAAAGTAATTAAGATTTAAAGCAGTAGGTAATGATGTCATTAATATTTATTATAAAATTAAAATAATTAATTTTCAATGATTTCTGTGTCAACGGTTAGGTACTTTTAGAGTAGTAATTTTCCCACCAAATGTCAATATTTTTTAGAAAGAGAAGTTCATAAAAATAAGCTTCAGTTATAAAAAGATTTTTTATATTTAATGCATCTGAAATTATAGTTAATTTTTAATGAATCATTAGATTTTGGCTCTTTTATATTTAATTATAGTTGTTTTTTTTAATTGACTTGTTATCAATCTATGGGTTTAACACTGCCATATTAATTTTTTGGTTTTAGAAAAATTTCGATTTACAATCTATTTTTACACAAAATGAGAACAATAAGTAAAAATTTTGATCCAAAGAAGGTATCTACTTTAACAAATTTTTATATATTTTACAAATTTTTACAAATTTTTACAAATTTTTACAAATTTTTACAAATTTTTACAAATTTTTACAAATTTTTACAAATTTTTACAAATTTTTACAAATTTTTACAAATTTTTACAAATTTTTACAAATTTTTACAAATTTTTACAAATTTTTACAAATTTTTACAAATTTTTACAAATTTTTACAAATTTTTACAAATTTTTACAAATTTTTACAAATTTTTACAAATTTTTACAAATTTTTACAAATTTTTACAAGTTTTTACAAATTTCCGAAATTTATGAATATTGTGAAATTTTGAAATTTTCGAAATATTTTTAATAAGATGAGTAATTTTGTTTTTTCTTTTAAAATTTTTGATATATTTTAGAAATTTTTGAATATTCTGACTTTTTTTTTGAAACTTTCGAAAAAAATTGCAAAATTTCAAATTTTTCGAAATTTTTGATATGTTTTTGAAATTTTCGAATAATTTTAAAATTTTTTGAATATTTTGACATTTTTACTATTTAAAATTTTCGAAAAAAATTGTGAAATATCAAATTTTTGGAAATTTTTAATATACTATTAAAATTTTCGAATAATTTTTTTAAACTTTTGACATTTTTGAAATGAATAAATTTCCTGAAATTGAATATCCTGACTTTTTCCTCAAATATTAAATTTTTGGAAATTTTTAATATATTTTTAAAATTTTCGAATTATTTTTTTAAACTTTTGACATTTTTAAAATTCTTGAAATTTTTGAAATATTTTTAATAAGACGAATTATTTTGTTTTTTTTTGACATTTTCGATATATTTTAGAAATTTTTGAATATTCTTTTTCTTTTTTAAACTTTCAAAAAAACATTTTTCGAAATTTTTGATGTTTTTGAAATTTTCAACTAATTTTTTAATGTTATATAAAACTTTTTTGAAACGTTTAAAATTCGTGAAATTTTTTAAATATTTTTAATTATACGAATAATTTTGTTTTTTTTGAAATTATTAATACATTTTAGAAATTTTTGAATATTTTGACATTTTACTTCTCGAAAAAAATTGTGAAACTTTAAATTTTTCGAAATTTTTTATATATTTTTGAAATTTTCAAATATTTTTTTTAAACTTTTGACATTTTTGAAATTTTTAAAATTCTTGAAATTTTTGAAATATTTTTAATAAGATGAATAATTTTGTTTCTTTTAAAATTTTCGATATATTTTAGAAATTTTTGAATATTCTGACTTTCTTTTTGAAACTTTTCGAAAAAAATTACAAAAATTTCAAATTTTTCGAAATTTTGAAATTTTCGATTAATTTTAAAATTTTTTGAATATTTTGACATTTTCACCATTTAAAATTTTCGAAAAAATTTGTGAAATATCAAATTTAATATATTTTTGAAATTTTCGAATAATTTTTTTTTGACATTTTTGAAATTTTTAAAATTCTTGAAATTTTTGAAATATTTTTAATAAGACGAATAATTTTGTTTTTTTTTTGAAATATTTGATACATTTTAGAAATTTCTGAATATTTTGACATTTTTACTTTTTGAAATTTACAGAAAAAATTGTGAAATTTCAAATTTTAAATGTTTGATATATTGTTTTGAAATTTTCGAATAATTTTATTTTTTTTTTTGAAATATTTGATACATTTTAGAAATTTCTGAATATTTTGACATTTTTACTTTTTGAAATTTACAGAAAAAATTGTGAAATTTCAAATTTTAAATGTTTGATATATTGTTTTGAAATTTTCGAATAATTTTATTTTTTTTTTTGAAATATTTGATACATTTTAGAAATTTCTGAATATTTTGACTTTTTTACTTTTTGAAATTTTCAGAAAAAATTGTGAAATTTCAAATTTTAAATGTTTGATATATTTTTTTGAAATTTTCGAATAATTTTTTAATGTATTTTTAAACTTTTGACATTCTTGAAATTTTTAAAATTCTTGAAACTTTTAAAATTCTTGAAATTTTTAAAATTCTTGAAATTTTTGAAATATTTTTAATAAGACGAATAATTTTGTTTTTTTTTGAAATTTTTGATACATTTTAGAAATTTCTGAATATTTTGACATTTTTACTTTTTGAAATTTTCAGAAAAAATTGTGAAATTTCAAATTTTAAATGTTTGATATATTTTTTTGAAATTTTCGAATAATTTTTTAATGTATTTTTAAACTTTTGACAGTATTAAAATTTTTAAAATTCTTGAAATTTCTGAATATTTTGACATTTTTACTTTTTGAAATTTTCAGAAAAAATTGTGAAATTTCAAATTTTAAATGTTTGATATATTTTTTTGAAATTTTTGAATAATTTTTTAATGTATTTTTAAACTTTTGACATTCTTAAAATTTTTAAAATTCTTGAAATTTTTAAAATTCTTGAAATTTTTGAAATATTTTTAATAAGACGAATAATTTTGTTTTTTTTTGAAATTTTTGATACATTTTAGAAATTTCTGAATATTTTGACATTTTTACTTTTTGAAATTTTCAGAAAAAATTGTGAAATTTCAAATTTTAAATGTTTGATATATTTTTTTGAAATTTTTGAATAATTTTTTAATGTATTTTTAAACTTTTGACATTCTTAAAATTTTTAAAATTCTTGAAATTTTTAAAATTCTTGAAATTTTTAAAATTCTTAAAATTTTTAAAATATTTTTAATTAGACGAATAATTTTATGTTATTTTGAAATTTCCGATGTATTTTACTTTTATTTCATATAGACAAATTTCTTAAACAAATTTTAAATTTTTATGTCCATCAAATTAATACTTGTGCAAAAAATAGTGAAAATCATGCTAAACTAGACTTTTACTTCAATAAATTCCTATAATTTACCTTCAACTTTCATTCGATCCATTTTCAATATAAACTAACATATTTTTTTATATAAATGTTACGAATTCCACGATGCTAACGGAACAAAATAAATAGATTGGTTCATTTCATTTCGTTCTAGTCTTTAAGAACCCATTTAACATTTTTTCCTTGACATTTCGAACCGTGATCGTCTTAAAACTTTTCACTGCTTTCAATCCGTCAGTTTTTTATATGAAGAAATGAATTTCTTCGTTATTACGATTAAGTCTTTAATTAACTAGATAACTATGACTTTAATTACTTATGTTTATTGAGGAAAAAATATTAAGTATGGAATGTAATATGAGTAATATAAAAGTAACTTTTTCAATAATAAAAATAATGTTGATTTTAACGGATTTAGAGAATGAATTTTTTTTATTATTGTTAAAAAATATCAAAAGAATTTATTCTTTATATATATATATATATTAAATAAATATTATACAATTTTTTTTCATTAACGATCATCTCGTGTAGAAATAAACAAAGCTATTATCAAGGATGTGCGAATATAAGAACAACTGTAATTACGTTACGGTATAATTTATATTAGTTAATTATGAATTAACAATTATATAAGGCAGTAAAAACAGATTCTTCCTACTCTAAGATTTATACATATATAACAATATAAAGATTTGTAATTAATTTTTTCTGGATATTAAATAACAGAAAAAGACAGTTATTTATTTTTATTTTATGGAGTTTAAATTTTTTTTAAAATCTAATAAAAAATATTACACGGGGTAAAAACTTACATAGTACTTCGGTCCGAAAAATTCATTTTAACAATAAACATAAGAACTATACGCAACACGAAATTTATGGACATAACGCTATGATAAAATTTTAAAACTTTTAAAAATATTAAACAGACGCAATCAGAATGACATTTTTCATTAGCTACTTAAAAACGACCTCTACAAAAAAATTAAAAAAAATATAACATATCATCTAATTGTGGTGCGAGGATCTCTTTATGACAAAAAGTTTCGCTTCTGTCAGTCGTGTTTCAAATTTTAAGGAAAAATTGATTTTATTACACATTTTTGTTGAAATTTAATATTTTAGATTTTTCTTCCCATTTTTTTTTAATTTTTCCTATCTTTCCCCATTTTTTCCGTCTTTTCTTTTTGTTTTTTTCAATTATTTCGATTTTTATGATTTATTTTTAATTTTACTTTATTTATTTATTTTCGATCTTTTCCGATATTACCTCTTTTTTCCATTTGTTCCAGAATTTCCAGTTCTTTTCAGATTTTTACGGTTTATTACGGTTTTTTACGATCTTTCATGATTTTTTACAATTTTTTATGATGTTTTACTATTATTTAGCATTATTTACGAAATGTTACAACTTATCAGTTTTTTACCAAATTTTTTACAATTTATTACGATTTATTACGATATTTTACGGTTTATACGAATTTTTACGATTTATTGCGATTTTTTACGTTTTTACGATTTTTCGCGATTCTTTACGGTTTTTTACGATTTATTCCGACTTTTTTACGATTTTTCAAGATTTTTTACAATTTTACGATTTTTACGATTTTTTATGATTTTTTACGATTTATTCCGCCTTTTTTACGATTTTTCAAGATTTTTTAGAATTTTTTATGATATTTTGTACCAATTTTTTACCATTTTCACGTTTTTTTACAGTTTCTAGGATTACTTGCGATTTCCTAAGATTTATTACGACTTCTTACGATTTCTTACGATTTTTAACGATTTTTTTCATTTTTTTCGTATCTTTCTTAATTTTTTAAGAATCCGTGAATAATCGTAAATAATCGAAAAAAAAAATCATAAAAATTAGCTAATTAATTTTATAAAAATTAGCTAATTAATTTTATAAAAATTAGAACATAAAACAAAAGTTGTAGAGCGTTTAATTATCTTAAATCTCCCTATGTTACCTTTTTCTCGGAAATATATAATTTTAGCGGAAAATTGGAAAAAGATTTGAATAAAGATGAAATGGAAAAATTAACAAATATTTTCACATGGGACAAAATTTAAAAAAAATCAAAACCACAGAGATCAAAATATTCAAAAAATTAAAAAGATTCAAAAATTTTCCAAAATTTCCAAATATTTATAAGAAATTTTAATAATTTAGAAATATGTTATAGTTAATTTTTATGTCTCTAATTCCAATTAAAAATTATTTCAATATTTTAAGTTTTTCACGATTTTTCACGATCTTTCTTGATTTTTTAAAAATCCGTAAAATATCGTAAAAAATATTAAAAATTAGCGAATTAATTTTATAATAATTAAAACATAAAAAAATTCTTATGACCTGTTTATAACTTTTTTGATATTTCCCCTCCAGTTTTACCCCCAAAAAAAATTAAAAATAAATTAATTTTATAATAATTATAATACGAAAAAAGTGTAAAGAAATGTTACAATATTTTCAACAATGGCGGATATGATTTTTTTGAAATTTCTACCCTCTCCAGTTCCACCCATGAAGGTCAAATCAAAAAAAGTTTTAAGCGAGTTAATTTTATAATAATTAGGACATGAAAAATATCTTATGTCCTGTTTCCATATTTTTAAAAATGGCGGAGATATGAATTTATTGAAATTTCAACCCCCTCCAGTTTCCTCACCCTTACAGGTAGAATGCCTAAAAACAATAGGGGGGCTTATTAAATGAAGCATTTCTTGTGCAATTTTAAAATGTTGTCTAAGTGACATAAAAAAAACATAATAAATGTTATTTGCCAAGGTGGGATTTTTTTTGTGCAATTTTAAAATTTTTAACACGTCTGGTGACAAAAATAACTAATAAATGACGCCCAACGTGGGGATTATTAAAAGAATTTTTTTGGAACATTTTTAAAATTGTTAATCGACATAAAAAAACCCCTAATAAATGTCACTTGGGCAAATTTTTTTTGTGCAATTTTAAAATTTTTAACACGTGTGTGTTACAAAAAATACGCAATAAATTACGCCCAACGTGGAGTTTATTAAAAGTGGATTTTTTTGATCCAATTTTAAAATTTTTAACAGGTAATAATAAATGTCACTTGCCAACATGGAGTAAATATTTTTTAGTGCAATTTTAAAATTTTTAACACGTGTGTGCGACAAAAAATACGTAATAAATGACGCCCGACGCGAGGTTTATTAAAAGTAGATTTTTTTGGTGCAATTTTAAAATTGTTAACGCGTGACAAAAAAAAACCATAATAAATTTACCAAAGTGGGAAAAATTTTTTTATTACAATTTTAAAATTTCTAACATGTTGTCTATGCGACAAAAAGAACTAATAATTAAAAAAAAATTGTCCCTAAATTAGGAATTATTTTTTAATGTGTTTCTAAAAAATATTTTTTTCTTTAATTATTTTTTATTTGGTTAGATTTTATTGCGAAAAAATACATTTTAGCATATACCTCCGATCAAATTTAATTTATTACTACTTTATTTTATCCATTGCAATATGTCTATAACGGACAATAGATATGGTAATGGTAAATTGTACAATAAAAATATTCATTGGGTCAGCTCACTTCAAATTTTGAAACATAAACAATTTACTTTATTTTTTGTATTGATCAACTACGCAATGTCTGGCTAAATAATTTTGCAATGCAAAATTCAATAAATTGAAATAATATATAAATTAGTAAACACGTTTTAAATTAATTAACATTCCATCGCCTTGAATTTCAATATAGTACATTAGATTTCATTCACATAAAATCCATTTCTGTAGAGTGTGCCTCTTGTATCAGAGATCTAATCTTGCCCATGTGTGATGTGAATAAAATGTGTAAATATATGCAAAACGCATAATCCACATAGGTATTTACAAAATCAATTTTCTCTAACCTTGCATCTCCAAAGATCACTTTATAAAGTGTCTATAATTGAGCTATGCGTCCTTTTCATTAAATAAACAAAAGAAAACACCATGATCCATCTTTTAATTAAACACATAAGGTTACATGAAGACATTATCGTCTATTGTGTTATATTTTTTCTTCAACAGGAAGTTGTGACGTAAGACCTATAAACTAATTTTCTTTAATGTATTCAGACTTGCAGAGATCACGTTGGTGTTGCTTAAGACAATTGAATGTAATGTAACCGGTTTTTTTTTGTTTTTTATGTTGTACTGAAATGCACTTTTTATCGGACTTAATTGAAATTGCTGTTTTTGTTTAGAAACGAAAGAGTTTCTAATTTGATTAATGGTTTATTTGGCGTTGTTTATTTACTTTGTTTAATCGAGGAAATACTTTTTTAATTGTTGTATAATAACACATTTAAATTCATCTTTTCCTAGGTAATTGATAATATTGACAAAAAAGTACAGTACATTTATTTTCCTTCTTCTTATGCTGGGTTAACTGTTTTATTTTTCGCTGTCAAATAAATGTCATGTAACTATTATTTATCTGTTAGTTTTCCAGTTACGTCACATGCTCAAAGTGGTCAAACTTCTCGAAATTGCACTAATTATCACTCTGAAAGTAATATTCTGCGTTCGATGTTTGCATATACAGTAAAAAGTGAACTTATCCATTCGCTCCAATTTTAAGGACGAAGCAATTTGAAATGACATTGGGGGTGTTCCCTTCAAAGTGCCAACGTAGAAAAAGGTCTATGAAATATTTTTGATCAAAATCTTATTCATTATTTTAGCAATAATAAAATAGGTTTTCAAAATTTTACTGAGCTTTCCAGAATGTATCGTGTGACAAATATAATGATTTTAATATACACCGAAACTAGAACAGTGTAAGAAAAATAAAAGCATATCGTGAAAAAAAGACGCTTATATTCCAATCAACTTCGCATATACATAAACTAGAGCCTTTCACCTTGATTATTTCATAAACTCTCCCTTTTTGGACCTTGCACAGATGGAACCAAGTTTCAGCCAATTTCCATAAGGTTTGTTGCGGGGTAATTTGGGAGTTAAAATGAAAAAGAATAATCATGATTAAAAAAAAAATCCTGTCGTTAGGGTCGACAGGGGAGGTAGATTTCTATTGTCTAAATTTGAGCATCCCTCCCCACTCCACGATATGGTCAGATCGAAAAAAGTTTCAAACAAATAAATTTTATAATAATTAGGACATGAAAAAAGTCTAATCACCTGTTTCAATATTTTTAAAAATAGCGGAGATATGAATTTTTTGAAATTTCAACCCCCTCCAGGTCAATCCCCTTAGGTCCGATTAAAAAAAGTTTCAGACAAATTAATTTTATAATAATTGGAACATTAAAAAAGTTCTATGAACTGTTTCAATATTTTTGAAAATAGCGGAGATATAAATTTTTTGAAATTTCAACCCCCTTCAGTTCCATCCTCGTGGGTCGGATGAAAAAAAGTTTTAGACAAATTAGTTTTATAATAATCAGAGCATAAAAAAAGTCTCATGGTCTTTTTTAATATTTTCAAAAATGGCGGAGATCTGATTTTTTTGAGATTTCAACCGCCTGCAATTCTCACCCCCTTAGAGGTAGAATACCCATTTGCAATACGCAACGAATTACTGCCCCAAAGAATTTTTGTACCAAATTTGGTGTCGATTGGACCAAAATTGCGAACTCTATCGTGCCGGAACGGAATGTCTACACATACATACATACATATATATAGGTATATACCGATAAATTTTTTTTTTACTGATTTTTATTCAGAAGGTCATAATCGGCGTAGCGCCCCTATTCCTGGTGCTGGTTAACGTCATTGAATCGATTACAATAGGTAGATTCCATATATGGAAATCTACCTAAAAGTAAACAAATGAGAAAAAGGGAATTTGCAATAAGAATTAGGAAAAATCTCGAACGAAAATCAAAAAATAATAATGAATTTTGAATAAGAAAATGGAAATTCAAAGACAAAAATATTACAAATATTGCAGCAGTAGAAAAAATTGGAGATAGCGAACAAATATGTATGAAATATGCTGTAGATGTTTTATGTATTAAAAAATGTTTGCAACAAATTGTATCAGAGATCAGGAAATAAATAGACTGTTGTTAATTTTGTTGATAGTGCGAAAATTCGTGACTAGATTGTCAGGATTTAGAAAGCAGTTAAACCTATTATTAACTGAAAACAATTCAATTTAACAGTAGATCTTAAAAGTGAATTTATATTTGCTCATTATATAATGAATTACGTAATTATATTTTTTTAGATTGAATTTTGAAACAAAATGTTATACAAATACCCAAAGCTTAAATTCTAAATTTCATCTTTGCTTAAAATCTACTTGAGAATATCAAAATACAATGTTTATTTTACTCCTATACAGGGTCTTTCAAATATTTGTAAACGGTCCTTTGATAAAGAATTTTTTTTAATAAACAATCCCTTCAAGCAACGCATTACTAATGGGTCGATTCTGCGCATGTCTGTAACAGTCTGTAAGCCAATATGTAACGTTACAGACTTATTGCTATTCTGTGTACAACCGTAAGTTACAGAAACCCTTAAATTCATTATAGAGTTGATAAATATTTACGTGTGAGTTATCAGCTGTCGTAGTGATACAGAAAACGATTTGGAACGGTTTTTTTTGTTATAAAATATTTTTTAGCCTAAAACGAACAATCAAGCAGTGTCAATATTTATTGGAATGTTATTTGAAGACTATAATAGGTAAGAAATTCTTGTTTATAAAAAATATAATTCATATTATTTTAGCCAGTGGAAGAAAATTATAATATTAATGGTAATTATTTTAAATATTTTTTTTTTATAAAATACTTATTACAATTTTATTTGTAGATGCACCTGCAAATAATAAAAATATTTTTCAACTGGGAACTGAAGCAAGACTGTATATTCTAAATAAACATTTACAAAACTATTAATTTTTATTTCGATTAAAAATAACACATTCAAATATAAAAAATATATTTCAATATTGAAATATAAACAATCTGCATATTTTTGAACTTAAATACTATATTAAAACAAAAAACATTCAATACAAATCAGACATTAAATATAAAACACACTTTTTTTTTTTTTTTTTTTTTGGAGTGAATTACAACTATTATCCTGAGTTGTGGAGGCGGGAATCTTTTAACGACACTTCACGCTGGTCCAATGCGTGAAGTAGTGCAGGACTCTTCCCTGATCGCTCTGCACGCAGAGTCAGGGGAATACCTGCTAAACCCTCCTCGGTAATTTATCCGTCTTGGTTGTTTCCTTGTAACCTGCTGTAGGAGAATTTTTCTCCTTTTCAGGGATACAGTGGGTGTTGGTTTGATCTGAAAAGTAATTGATTAGTGTTTACTTAAGATATGCTATGGTATGTAAATTGTGGGTATACTTACGGGGAGGCTCTAGCGAGCAGTGGATCCTGGGACATCAGTGGGGTGACCAGCTCATCTGATGCTTAGAGGGGCCTCCTCTAAGAGATTTAGGAGCTCGTCCGGAAGATCTTCGGCTTCTTGTAGAACTTTTATGTTCGGTTGAGGGAATTTCCTTTTCGGCTTCTTGGGTAGAGGTCTTCCAATCCTTCCGTCTGTCCATCTTGTTCCTAAGGTTTCCTGGGCGTGGGTGTTGGAGCTGGCCAGTGTTCTCCTGACGTACCTTCCTTAGAGATTTTTTAGTCTGTGAACAATAGGTGTAATATTAGTGTGGTCGTATGGTTCGTTGGAAGGAAACCGTCAGGGGAGGTAGGCGCATTTCCGGAGGATCCTCCTCTCCGTTACCATTATGGCGTGCAGAAGGTGAGGAGGAAGAGTGGATAGGTTAAGGGCTCTGTAGTCTAGGATTGGTCTGATGAAGGTTTTGTAGGTGTGGAGAAGTGTTACGGGGTTACATCTCCCAATTCGTCCCCCCCAAGGCTCCGATGAGGGAGGCCCGTGTCCTTACTCTGTTAAGAGTTCTGTGGACTTCGATTGACCAATTGAGGGTACGCGTGAAGCGCACTCCCAAGTAGTCAATCTCGTCCTTAGGCACG
This sequence comes from Neocrepidodera transversa, assembly GCA_963243735.1. Taxonomy (NCBI): domain Eukaryota; kingdom Metazoa; phylum Arthropoda; class Insecta; order Coleoptera; family Chrysomelidae; genus Neocrepidodera; species Neocrepidodera transversa. The sequence goes on from OY725342.1 coordinate 4,943,990, forward strand.
AGTCTCTCTCCCCAGAGTCTTAGGTCAACGTCATTGAGAGTTTGGCCCCGTCTATTGGAAAGAGAAGGATGTCTGAAGATGATCAATTGGGTTTTTTGGGGATTTAAGGTGACCCTCCATTTACTGCACCATTCCGAAAAATGATTCAGCATCTGTTGGGTTTTGTTGTGGAGAGCTCTTGTGGTGGGTGCTGTAGCGGAGATGGAAGTGTCATCCGCGTACAGTTGGATGTCCTGGCTAGGAGTTGGGGGGAGGGGGATGTCGTGCGTGTATATGACATACAGCACGGGGGCCAACACTGAACCTTGGGGGACTCCTGCTTGAGGAGTGAAGGGATCTGCTTTATGGGAGCCAACTTTAACTATAATGGAACGATGGGAGAGATAGGAATGGATAAGTTTGGTGAATTGGGGAGGGATGCCAATGCCAGCAAGTTTTCGAACAAGTTCAGCGTGCCAGACCTGATCGAAAGCCTTCTGGACATCAAAGAAGACTGACGACGCACAGTAACCAAGGTTTAAAGATTTGGAGGTGAGGGAGTGGAGTCTCACTAGTGCGTCTTGGGTGGAATGCTCAGACCTAAATCCATGTTGGAATTGGGGGATCGTTCCCCTTTCATCCAGAAAATCCCAGATACGATTCTTGAGAAGATTCTCAAAGACCTTACCTAGAACATTCGTCAGGGATATAGGTCTGTAGGAGTTAGGAAAGGTGAGGACCTTGTTAGGCTTGGGGATGAGGATGGTGTGGGAAGTTTTCCAGTTAGAAGGAAAAAAGGAGCGCTGAAGGCAGGAGTTGAAAAGGAGGGTGAGTTATAGGCTCCAATGACTGTCAATCTTATATTAGACGAGGGATAATTCAGCACTTATCAAATAAATATATTAAGTACATAATAATAACGCAGTGTTGGGATCTGACTAAAGGCGAGTTCATGTAAATGCAAATCGCGATTTGCGAATTACGAAGATCCCTCCCATTGGTCAATTTCAAGGTCAGAATTTTGACAGATCAAAATTTTAAGTTCCTGCGAATTCGCATTATTCAAAATCTGGGGGGCGGGAAAATTGGAATTATTTTAAGATTTTGCGAATATCGGACGAATTTTTACGGGCGCACATGCGTAATTGCAGTGTTTATGTGGTGTTTTTGATTTTAGGTTATGGTAAAGTATACTAATATATAATATATACAACATAAAGGTGTTGAATTGTTAATTATTTGAGCTGGATATTTCATAGCAATGATCCGTGAAAGCAAGGAGGTTAGTTGATAGTAAATATATTTAGTTATATGTATTTTGTATCTAGTACCTATAAATTTCTTCACATCTTTAAGGCGCATTTCTCTTACTAGATTATGATATATTGTTGTTTCCTGTATTTGAATATATCACAGGCGTCAACTTTTCTGATCACTCTATTTTGTCTTCTTTTTAATAACAAATAAGCAGCTATAACTTTTCTTCTACGCCAATAAAACCAATTTATTTGGTTGAACATTTTGTTTTAAAATTTTTATTTATTGTGATGATACTAATCAAAAATGTTAGGTTAGCAGCAGTTTGGTGCCAACTGTTTTTTATAATTTAGTGGAAATAATTAATATTCCACAATGACGCCATATCGTTCGCATTTACATGAATTGACATAAAAAAAAACCGATTTTTTTTGCAAACTTCGCATTCGCAAATCGCGATTCGTATCTACATGAACCCCGCTTAACTTTGTTTTACAGAAAGCTCTTAGAATATTTATTGAGCTGTAAGGAATTATCTGTTTAGGATGTTTAAAGCATTTTTCAACGGTCTTTTCCGTGGAGTACACAACAAAATCATCTATAGATTGTATTTCCTTGGATTTATTAGAGGTGATATATTCTAGATCCATAGTATATAGTATATACAAAAGATAGCTAAAAATGATTCCTTGTGATAATTCTAATCCCGTTCGTCGAGGTTCTGAAATGTTATTTTGAGGAACGTTAACCGGTACGTCTGAGTAGGCAGATGTCAAGAATATAGCCAAAGATCAATATTTATAAGTTTTTGTTTAAGAATATCGAGACAGACATTGTAAATATCTGATGTAATATCCATGAAGGCTGCAATTGTTATTTAGTTTTCAGTGTTCCCTAAGTAGATATCATTTACTAGTACTCTTAAATCTTCTTGGGTAGATCTGAATTTTCTGAAGGCATACTGAGACTCTGAGAGGATTTTCTTGTGCTCTAAACAGTGTTAAAGTCTGTTTTTAATCATTCTTTCTAATGTTTTGAGAAAGCAAAAAGTTAATGATATGGTTTACCTTGTTTTTTAATGGGAAGTACTATTAATTCTTTCAAATTTCTAGGGAATGGAGTGTTTCCTGTCCAAATAGAAAGTTGTTTATTTTTATTTATTTATTTTGTTTTGATTTGTTCCTTGTTATAAATCGTAATTAATTTTTTTGTTCAAAGTACAGTGTCGATTTGCAAAGTTAAATTTGTTTTTTTTTTATTTTATTTAATTTTTTTTTATTTTATTTAATTTATTATGATGCTGGGTCTAGTTGCTAATTATAATGAGCATGCGGAACTGTGGCAACCAAAGTCCAACTAAGTAAGAAAATAAGTTTACAACAAAATGCATCTTCATCTTAAGTTTCCTTTCTTTAGTATTGTAGGTCATAACAATCTATTCACATTGCGTAGGCGTATATTTACATAACCGAAATCGAAAAGTATATCGTTCCATTAAAAGAAAAATATTTTTCATCTTTCGGCTATTTTAATCGACGACCTTTCCTCCGATTGCGATCTTTGCGGTCACGTAAGATGAAATTCCAATCGAGATATCTTTCATCTCCGACCATTTCTTCACTATTGTCACACGATGCACGATCTTTCTGTCGTTTAAGTAAATTGAATTATGCGGTAAGAAATTCCAGTTTCGAGATATTTTTAATGACAAGACAATAGACAAGATCAGTACGGTAAACCAGAATATATCGTTACGTTACATCTTTAAGAAGAGCGATTAGATTGTTAAAATGATGCTTAAAAATATAAAACAAAATCTACAAGTACATTTTAAAAGCAAAAAAAAAATTATACCTAATATAAAGAATAGTAATTTAATAGGACCGGACAACACCCTCCGCCTCATTGATATTGAGTGTTATTTATGATATACGAAGAGCACCAAAAATAATATAACAAATTCTCTTATACGGGTGTTTTTTTAAAGAGTTTCCACCCCCGATTTAGGCTTACCCAATAATTTTTGCCAAAAATGGCGAGACACGTCGATTTTTATTTTGAGGAGGACAAAATTTTTGATAACAAACATCACTCTAACGTCAACCCCCTTCACCCCTCGCCCCTCAACTTTAAAATTTAAATAGGGAACATACCATGTGTGGTACATCAGGGAAAAGGTAATTCAGTGCAGAATTCAAATCACTAAGTTTAATTTTTTTACTACCTCCCTGAACAGAAATACAGGGTGTTTTTTCCTACCCTCACTTTACGCTCGCACAATAATTTTTGAGAAAAATAGTGAGACATGTCGACTTTTGATTTAAAGGAAACGAAATTTTTGACAAAATTTGTCGCTCTACCTTAACCCCCTTCACCCCCACCCCGTAACATGAAAATTTGAATGGGCGATACACCATGTGTGGCACATCAGAAGAAAGGTAAGTGTGAATTAAAAAAATAAATACGTTTTTATTAATACAATCATTTCACTTTTTACACCTTGTATTTTTTATTTGCCAAAAAATTTTATTGATTGTAAAATTTCTAAATCTAATAATCAATATGAATGTGCAAAAAAAATTATAATGTATAATGTGTTTCAAAAAATAAATACATTTTTATTAATAAAATTATTTCCCTTTGTACTTTTTATTTGTCCTTATAAATTTTCTACAATGCTTTTCAACGAAGTTTAAGTTCAACTCAGTTTTTAATTTTTTTCAAGTACTCCCAATGTTTTTATATTATATTTTTCACTACCCATAAATGGTCACACCGTTGGTGTTTAATAATATTTTCTACCTAGATAGTAACTAATAATGAGAAGTTGAGCTTTACTCGTAGTTTCATAACCAATAATTTGAACGTTTTTATATTTATAGGCCTGATGATGGTCTGTGACCGAAACTAGTTGCCTTTTAATTCAAATTAAATTATTACGGTACCCGACTATGTACTTTATTTTTTGTAAACTTGGATTACATTTAAAATATGAATAACCTTTCGTATTTAAAAAATTAAATATTTAAAAATAATCAAACTTTACAATTATTTTTCTCTATTTATATATTTTGACTTGGTTTCCTACTTAACATATCCTATTGGAAGTGAAAAATATAGCAAATCGCAAAATCCCCTTTTAATGTTAAATGTTCGACTTATCTCGTCAATCGTTGAAGAGGACTGTGAATCGGTAAGCGTATAAGAGAGGAGTGTAAACGGCATACATTAAAAATCACGGACGCCGGGTCAATCAGAGCGCACAGAGGCGTGGCCTGAAAACCGCCAAAGTTAAATCTACAAATTTATTTTTTATTTACAGACTGGTATATCTTTTCTATTTAAATTATGAAAATACTTGGTAGCTACAAAAAATATTATGTATACTTACTTTATTTCCTTTTTGGATATAACAATGCTGTGAATCTACATGTGGGAAATGAAAAATAAAGAAAATAAAAATTAATTTTAACAATTTATTTTACACAATAAAAAAAATAAAAATTAATTTGAACAATTTATTTTAGACACAATAAAAAATAAAAATCAAACTAACAAATATATTTAATACACAAATGAAAACCAGGTATTATTTTGTAACAATATAATAAAAATCAACTTAAACTGTAAAAAATACACATTTTTGATAAAAATTATATTACACATTAACTCATTTAATCAGAAAAAAATGAAGCTTTACCATTCCCACCTATAAAAATATCTACATAGCCCACAATTCCAAATACAAAGTAAAATTATGCATGCAGTAAAATAAAGCCAATAACCATTCAAATTTTAAATTCTAAAAATAAAAAAATAAAAAACCTATGATGAAGATAAGTCAAATATACACCATTAATTTTATTTTTTATTTTGGAAAATAAGTTTGTTTTTCTATTTTTCTTTTTTTACTAATTGACTCTTCCTGCTCCTCATTTCTACTTTTTCTAAATTTAGCCATAAATTGAAAAAATGAATTCTCATCTAAGCTCATAACCACAAAATTCTTCCAACGTACGCTACAAATTACACAGCCTCTAATTAAAACTCCTGTATACCACAATTGCACATGATTGATTACCTTTCTTATTTCTTCAAAATTATATAGTTTTTGTTGTTGACTATTTTCCTGAATAAAATGCGTTACTTCATCTTGATATTTTAAGTGGCTTCAGAACTTGTAGAACCTACAACAGACTCGCTTCTCTCCTCAAATAAAGATACCGCATGTATATGTTTATAGAGTACCCCTTTAACAGAATTCTCTGGACACTGGCACTGATACACATGCAAACATATTTTACATTTGTAACAGTAGCCAGCTCTACATTCTTTATCACATATTTCATTTAAAGAAACAATATAAAATTTATCACTTACTGTACAAGAATTTACTTTAAATTTTCCCAATTCTGATAATTCTACCATACCATTCATTTTATCTTCTTTTGTGTGATTTTATGTTGATAATTATTCGCATTCGGTCTTTCATAGTTTACAATCCTCTTCCACATCTTTTCATTAACAAGTTCATCTAATAAATCCAGTAATTTTTCAACTCTACAAAAAACAATGTACTTCTTTAAAAAATAAAAAGAGTCTGGTGTACACAGTAAATGTGTTTGAGGGAGAGACGAGTACATGGAAGTGAAGGAAAGAAACAATTTCATTAAAAAATTGAATTTATTAAGACTAGGCTGAGGGCTTTCGGTCAATGACCACCATCAAATCCTTCATCAAAGGGGGATACCTCTAAAAAAACACAATGATAAAAGACTTTAATATAACAGCTAAAGACAATAAATTATAAAATGATATATCTAAAAACAAAGATTACAGGTTAATTATCATCCTTTTATTTACTTGTTATATTATCCCTTACTTCTGCAAATAATTTAAAAAATCATTTTCGTCTTCCCGTTCTAAATGTTTTAAATAGTTTTCTTTTAATTCCATAAATTTTGTTTTTCTTTTAATACATTCCTCATTTCTTTCTTCATTCCTTGCCTAATTTCTGCCTTCTTAATTTTTGTTCTTTCTTGAATGTTCCAGTTCTTGATGACGTGCCATGTACAAAGAAGTCTTCTGGGTTTTTGTTCTACATCCATTGCAAGTATCCAAGCATTATAATATTTGGGATCATCGTCACTGATTATGTATTCCGCTGCAATTGATTCCCCCAGTCTTGCTCGAAGTGCCCTAAAAAAATTTCTTGAATTTTCAGTCTGTTGGAAACTAAAAATGCAATGGGAAAACCCATATTGTTTTCATCTTTAACCAATACTATTGTGAGCTCCCAATTTCTTCTGTTAGTTCCATGTGTTCCATCTATACAAATTATAAAAGTCCCTTAGCTTCTTTTCCATGACACCATTCATGTATCCAACTCCAAAATCTTCATTCTTTAACCCAGGGTAGTTTTCACCTGAAATTAAATAAGAAACCTACTTCCACCACCAATACCTTAAACCCTGTTCGTATTTTATGAGAACACTTTACTTTACCTATTTGTTTGAAAAAAAAGGCATTGTTTTTCCTTGTTCATTCCATTCTTCAATTTTTAAAGCTGTGGCTGTCATGTCATCTATATTTCTTTTCTGATCAATATTATATTTTTTTATTAAGTTTGCTAAATCTAATCTGGTTATTAAATTTATTCTTTCCACTTTGTTATTTTGAAGTTTTCTGGCATCTTGAATAATACGTTCACTTGGCACTCCTTTAGTTAATTGTTCAACAATAATATTCTCATCAGTTTTTGAAAGTCTCTTGGTTTGCCATATTGCTTTCACGATGTCAAATATGTATCTTGCTCCAGTACAACTTTTATTAAAATGCAAATGCGGCACTTGTGGCGGGTTTGTAATAATATTTGTCAAAGAAATACAAATTTTAACAACTTTATTTACAGATCGGAAATATTTAATATATCAATTAAAGTATGTAAGTAGAAGAAGGAAAATTAATTCAGAGTAACCCCCATATCTCCGGTCCACTTTGACCTACAAAGCAGAAATTTAAACTTGACCGAAATATGAGCTTAAGGTATTTGTATATCAAGTTTGAAGCAAATCGGTCGAGTGCCACAGACAGGCACACTAACACACACTAACAGGATGATTTCAATAACTTACTTAGCTCTGAAGTAAGTTAATAAATATATTTATTAACTTTGAAGTATATTATGTGATATGTCATTAAATATGGCAAATTGGAAATTATTTAATTTTTTTAATTATACTTATTTTCGAGTCAGTTGCTTGAACGCACCTTTTTTTTTAAGCATAGCCAGTGTTTGTTCAGAAGGCTAACGAGAATATGTTTCTTGAAACCACCTTCGTTACAAACTGAAAAAGCTGTAAATCACGATACCTAATGATACAGTACGGAAGACATGAAGCATGAATCAATTTTCTGCTATTACCGAAGATATACGTGATAAATCCCTTGTCAAAACTAATTGATCAATCAATAATGGCCATTTAATTGTATTTTAAACGTGACAATTAGTTGTTTGGCTCTTTTGATGGATCTTTTATTTAATTTTTCAATTGATTACTTCCTCAATTATCGGTTTTTCGCACAAAAGGATGCCACGTTTGTGTTTGCATTTGTTTTTCCAAATAAAGAATGATGTGACATTGGGAAATTCTTGAGTTGCGTGTCACATATATAAATAAAGTAATTTTAAATCAATCAATGAGCGTGTGTACTACTTTTTTCCCATAAAAAAATTGAAGACACTTCTGATTCATCGAAATAATGAAGCGAGTTTAATGACAATTTATATAAAATTTCAAGGTTTACGGAATTTCATTATACTGGGAGTACAAATTTTTTTTATCAAGCTAAAAATTGATACAAATAAATTTGAATTGTCCAGTCTGATACCAGATTTAAAAAATTTCTAAAATCCCTGGTACTATATTAAGTAATTGAATGCTACTACAAATCATTCTGTATATAAAAAAATAGAAATATAATTATTATAATCATTCTGTGGCAGAAGCCAACCGCACATTAAATTTAGTATTTTTAATTAAATTTTATATTTTACAATTTATTTTTGTTTCAGATCACCAAAACATCATTTTCTTGCAATGGCCGAGGATCCGGATACTATGCCGATGTAGCTACAGGATGTCAGGTAAATGACCATATTAAATAACAACTACATTTTGATAAATATATTATTTAAATAAATATTCAAACTTCTTAATATTTAGGAAGTTTATATTAGTTTGTGACCAGAGAAATATATTAAAAATTTAAAGTTAAGAAATTTTTTAACAGAGACGAGAATACGGCGGAAGAAAAAAAACTTTAAAAAAAGTAAAAAACACTATAAGTATATCATCAAAGGATCTAAGAAAGATAGAAGAAGACCAAGACACAATGATGGATATGATGAAAGGTATATGGGACAAAATGAACGAAATGGAAATTAAGAAAATACGTGAAGAACGAAGAGAAAAAATACAGGAACTGAGACAAGAAAATCAAAAACTATTTGAAGATAATAGCAAAATGAAGGAAAGAATAACAGAGATTGTAGAAATTTCTATTAAAATTTCCACATAGGAGTACCCTTAGCGACCGCCAGTTTAAAAATCATTAAATTCAATATTTTATCCAATAAATTTCAATCGGGTTAATAACTTTGGATATTATTTGTTGTGTTTGGTCAGAATACTTACCATTTTGATAATAAGAAATAACCTACTTGGTCTATATCAATAACAACTTTAAGCACGACACTGGTATCGGCCAGTTTGCCAGGTACTTTGCGTTTGCCCATGCGCAACCGATTTCGGAGATCCTCGGGCCTCGTTCCCCACTTCTCTAATTTTTAACGTAGCGATCGTTTTAGTAGTTGGACAATCTATACTAAAGTGGTACAAAAGTACATTATTACGACTTTTAAGGAAAAATGCAAAATCTATTACTTTTTATTATTGAAACTTTACAAGTAGCGCCATCTAAAAGTCAAAGAGCATGCTTAAGATTTTTAAAAATAATGTTCTCCAAAATCAAAGAACTGAGCTCTTAATATCGATGTTTGCTAGTTTCAACAAATTAAAAATAGGTGTCGGTGTCATTTTAATATTTTTTATAGGTTATGGGTCGGGGATTACCACCGGAAAATTATTTTATAAACTTGTGTTTTTGATAACTTAAGAAGTCCTTATATTTTATATTTAAAATGGGCAAGTAAGACCATAGCTAAAAACTCATTTAATGTTTTTTTAGTTTGCTACCTCTAACTTTACAAAATTCTCACTAATATCGATTAATTTATAATTTATACAAATATCCATATCTGTTATGTCATTTTTTGTTCGGGTTGGAGTGGGGAGATTTTTAAATAAACATTATTTCTTTTTAAGCCTAATAGAAGAGTATAGTTTTATTCAATCGTAACTGTAACTATTTATTACAATAATATTTGTTGCTTCGGCAACTGGTCCTTCGAACTTTGCTCTTTAACCTAAAAACAATGAAGTGAAGAAACCCATCAAAATACAAACTCTAAAAATATACGAACCAGCCTCAAGTTTACTTCATCTTCCTTCATACAAGGACAAAAATTAGAAAACGAAAAAGGGGAAAATAATGTAGTTATGCAAGGTCTAAGAATAAATACAAATTACCAGAGTGAATTAAAAAACGCAATTGAAAATTTCCTGGAAAAGGAATTGCATATAAGAACAGTAGTATAGAAAGTGCAGTAAAGCTAAAAGAAATAACATGCCTAGTAAGACTAACAAACCAAGAGAGAAGAAAAAAGTAATGCAAAACAAAAATTAAGCTTGATAACTAAAAAAAGGCTGTCTCCAGGATGACATGTCGCAAAGAGATAGCGAAAACAAATCGAATTAGAAAGATGGCAAAAGAAGAAAGAGATAATGGGAAAACTGTTAAAATTGGGCTTAGGAGACAGATGAATAGAGATGGAATATGAAGGAAGAGAAGCTAGAAAACAGACAACAAAAAATAATGCCAAAAAAACCAATAACTCCAAGCAGATATGCAAAAGAAAGAAAAACTTTCTGGAGAGGAATTACGTATAAGGACGGTAGTAAGGTAGTAAAAAGTGCAATAAAGTTAGGAGAAAGAACATGCCTAGTAAAACTAGTAAACCATGAAGAGAAGAAAAAAGTATTGCAAAACAAACAAAAATCAAGATTGATAACTGAAGAAAGGCTGTCTCCAGGGTGACCTGTAGCAAAGAGATAGCGAAATACAAAATCAAATTAGAAAGAGGGCGAAAGAAGAAACAGACTAGGCAATGAAAATGGAAACGAAAATGGATTTAAAAAGCAAGGAAAGAGAAGAAATAACAAATATAGGAACATCACTACAGGAAATGTTATTTAATAAATATGGTGGAAAATTGTTTTCCCCACGATTGTAAAAAATAAAAATAAAAATCGGTCCAATAAGTTTTCTAAGATGACCGTTGTTATACAAGGAAATTTTGGTGGATTCCAGCGGTTTTATACTTCTTCCATGGTCCTTTAAAGATTAAAAAAATAAAATAGCCTACTGCTCGTTTTGCCAAAATAGCAAAAAATAACTTTACTACACATAAAATAATACAATTAAAAGGAAATATCTGGAAGAAATCAAAAGGACTGTAGTAGAAGAACAAAACCGGAATATAAATGAGGAATGGAAACAAAATACTTTACATACCAATTGCTTATATTTCATTCTTATCTAGCTTATTTTTTTTAAGGTTTACCACATGTGCGATGGCTTGGGCAGACAATTTAGTTATACCTGTCCGAACGCAACTCTATTCCAGCAAAGAATGCTAATCTGCGATCATTGGTATATGGTGAACTGCAGCAGAGCAACTGCAGATTACAGTGCTAATCTTCTGATAGGTCAAAGAGATAGACCCTTCGTTGAAGATTCAGAAACGAATCCTTATTCGAGGACTCCCAGACCAGATCTTTTAGACGCTCCTACCAATCTTACAGAATTCAATATCATATATAGGTAAGTTCATTATAAATCATAATATATTTATGTAATAACTGGCTTTTGCCCGCGACTTCGCCCGCGTGGATGTTGGAATAAATAAAAGTTTCCTTCTTATATCTGTTTCCTTCCCCTACTTTTTAAACTCTGTGATGAATATTGTATTGAATATCTAGAAAACTATAACTGGTGATAGACGCTTGAAAATTGATACGTAGATTCTCCTAAAGAAATGTATTTTAAAAATGAAGGGGAGAAGTCCAAGAAAATCTCACAAAAAATATGAGCTTAAAAATTGGTATGTATATTTCCTTTGATAAATAAACAAACATGTACTTCAGTTTTTGATAAAATTGATTTGAAATAAATAATTTTTATACTTTCTCTCCTATTTCTAATTAAATTACTTGGAGACAAATAATAAAAAATCGGTTGTGTTGCCCCCAAAACGAACATCCACGAGTACTTTTTCAGATATTTAATGTTAAAGTATCAAATTTTGGCATTTTTTTTATTTTTGACAGTTGACAGTTGTAGAAATAATTTTGACTGTCCTGAATAGAGTTTTTCAAGGGCTTTCAAATGACATACTACAAGTTAAATTATGTGACATAATGCGTCTGTAATTTTTTGATAGTGACACTTCCGTTTGACAGATATCATGCAAACACTAATGGGTTCTTCCGAAGAATCACCCAAACCCATATACCAAATTTCAGCTCAATCGGATTAAACGTGTGGCCTCTATCGTGGAAGAATACACACAGACGTACAGACAAACAGACAGACAGACAGACTTCCATTTAAAATGGTCTGAATCATCTCAGATGACTTCAAAATGGATATTTCCCTCTTTGTCTCGAATTTTTTTTTACCTCGTTCACAATACTTTCCCTTCTCGGAGGTGGGACGGGAAAATAAAATTCTAGGAGGTGGGTCGGGAAAGCAAAAAGTTAAAAGTGCTGAAAAAAAGTAAAATAATGCTAAAAACGCTAAATATGCAAACAATCCCAAAAAATGAAGAAAAAAAAATGCAAAACACGAACAAAACAGTGGAAAAAATGCAAAAAAAAATACAAACATATACAATGAAATGCACAATAATATATGAAAAGCAAAAAATGAGCTAAAAAATGATAAAAATTCTAAAAAAAAGCAAAAAAAGTTTAAAAAGTGTTAAAAGAAATTGTAAAAAATGTTAAAAATATCTGAAAAAGTATTCGTGGATACTCGTCGGGAAAGTTTTGGGGCGACACAACCGATTTTTTTGTATTTGACAGGTGACAGTTGGTGAAATAATTTTTACTGTTCTGAATAGTTTTTCAAGGGCTTTCAAATGACATATTGGGTTCTTCCGACCGGTAACCTAAACCCATATACCAAATTTCAGCTCAATCGGATTAAACGTGTGGCCTTTATCGTAGAAGAATACATACAGACAGACTTCCATCTGGAAATGGTCTTTATCATCTCAGGTGACCTCAAAATGGATATTTCCATCTTTATCTCGAAAATTTTTTTAGCTCGTTGGTGGGTCGGGAAAGTAAAATATTTGCACTCCCTCAGGGGGAGAATCACTCCCTTCTAAAAGAATCACCCTGTATGTTTTTGGTTGACGCACTTACTCGAGCGGGTCAATATTTGTTTAACCCCAATTTTGTACCCCTTAAAGTGCGAATTTTCATAATTCCTTTCTTAGTGCTACCCTACACTACCAAAGGAAACTACCCTGAAAATTTCATATCTCTATCAAATCTGGTTTAAGCTGTGCGTTGATTGTCAGTCAGTCAGCGACAAGACAATTTTATATATAGATTTAAAACTAGAAGATATAAAATTTAAGAGAAAACTTTCGATAAAAATGATCAGCAGTTAAAGATAATAAAAAATTTTGCTATTTAAAATACATGTGATGTTATAACCCCTATATCTTTAGTAGGGAGTGACTCCTGGGGCTGAAATTCAACCCCATAGATTGCCTTGACCTGAAGTGCCTGTGTACCAAATATGACGTCAATCAGATGTCTAGAAGACAGACGGGATTACGTTATTATTAACTTTCAGCTTATTTACCGAAAGTTAATAAATCGCACTTTATTTTTTTTGGATTGATTGCACATTTTTTTACATATTTAAATTTTTTGATAATTAACATAAATTGATGATCTGTTTTTATTAACGAGGCTCTTTTAAAAATGTCTCGTAATAATGTGAATTAAAATATAACATTGAACACGCCTGTATTTTTAAATGTGGCAAATTTGTTGCAAACTCTGTAGTAAGGTTACAACCACAGACAGCATAAACAATACAAAAACAGATCTTTAAGATCTAATATCCTATTGTTTTAACGTTATTAGTAGGTCATAGAGAGAGTAATAGTTCTAGTTAATAACTTATTATTAGAAGAATGAATAAGGAATATAAAATTAATAATAATTGATAAAGTTGACGTTTACATTTCTCAATATATTCTTGTAACCTATAGAAACGAAAAAATTGAAACTGGTTCTAATCAAATAGACGCCCACTATTTTTTATTGAAAAATTGCATGTAATTTACTTATTGAAATTTCATCGCCCACTTTAAAAAACGACTTATTGCTTATGCATATTCATTAGCATTTAATAAAATAAATAAGAGGTTAGTATAAATATGCTCTACTCATCTCTAAATGTCACTTTTCAAATCAAATATTTACAAATATAAAACCACCTTTACTTTCAAAATTTCAACATATTCTTAATGTCGTTAAGCTCCTATTTTAAAATCCAATAAATTGTTTTATTATAAGATTAAATAATAATATTGAATCCACGATTTTAAATAAAAGTCAAAACTACACAAGTGTAAAGTTACCTTATTCAGAATTAATTATAAGAGCCTTTTTTATAATGTAACAAAAATATATTTAAAAATAATTAATTCTGATTTTTCTATTTATATTTTAGAACCGGAGAACAAAATCTCTCTCCTCGTGACTTTGTAGGTGTAGAAAGTGAGGACGAGAGTGTTACAGATCAACCGACTTATTTTCCACCCAGCCATTGGTCCACCGAAATTTCCAAACAACGAACAACTTTAGCGCCATTAGTTGAAAATAATCGTAATAAACAAAACGATTTCCAAAGAAGACGAACACAATCTCAACCAAACGGTTTCCAAAGAAGAGGATCTCAAGTTTACCAAAATAATTTCGATAAGACCCCACAGACTCCAGAAAATAATGTGGAAACCAGAAGATCTCAGTATGAAGAAGACGATGGTACAGGATTAGCGAATTCTAGAGTCAAGGGCAAGGCGATTGATGTATTTTCTTCAAATAAAAACAGTAAGCTTTAAATTAGTAACTATATTTTTTCAAAACAATTTGAACATGATAGTTTCTATAAATTGCCAGATTCGTTTTCAAACTGCAATACCCTTAAAAAAAACTCTTAGGTTAACATTGAAAAAAGCAATCATTTTTTTAATGTTTTATTAGACCTCGTGTTTATTTAGAAATCTTTGATCTTTGGTTTAGATTTATTTGACAACTATATTCTTAAATTCAAGAACTAGTATTATCTAATAGCTTCACTTGGTCAGACCACCAGCATCTTCTTTGTCCTCTCGCATTTGATATTAACAAAAATTTCACTGCAACACAAAACAGCATTTCAATATTTCGAAATCAAGGATGTTCATCACTTCTGGTAAATATTCTCGAAAGATACGTAAGATTTAAATTAATTAGATAACTCATTCACTGAATATTTTGCATCCTCTGCAAGGACAGGAGCAAAAGTTTCATAAACATTTTGCCTACACCATTAACATTGTGTTTCTGCAAAACCGATAAAAATACCGTTAAGAAACAAAAAATGTTTGTCAATGTTTCCTTTGATCTTTACCGCTAAATATGGAAATAAACAACTTATACGTACTTTTGTTTCTACAACCGTATATAATAAATAACCTAAACATTTAGAAAAATTTGGAAAGAAGTTCCAGGAACAAGCAATATAAACACAATGTTCATATGTGTGGACGTAGCTTAATAAACGGTTCAAACGGATGCTTTAAGGTAACGGCATCATAAAGAATGAAGAGGACTCAAGGATAACTACGAAATATGAAAAAAAAAACAAATTAAAGAATTAGGTGGATCCGGGGCTGGGACAGTATCATCTCTACAACCAGCGACTGTTTTTGATCAAAATTTATCAAAATGAAACAGTATAGAGTATTGAAGATGAGTAAATAAGAGAGAACAAGCACCTCAACCCAATAAAATAAACAAACAGTACTTTCACATTACCAGCCTTCACCGCGTAAAAGAAATGTAGACGATTTGGAGAAGCATATTTTACACAATCTGATTAAAACTTTTCTTAAATGGTCTTGCTTTTACAAAAAGGAGGAAGCTTAATAAGCTACGTCATCCAATTTTGGAAGGCGCAACCATCACTCTGGAATATTAGAAGGGTGTGCGGCAATTCGTGGGGAATGAGCCCTAAGCTGATTTACTGGATTTATCAAACAGTGATAAAACCAATGGTCACACATGGCGCAGTAGCCTAATGGACTAAAGGGCTCCAATCTATTACGGCTGCTAAGTTGTCTGGACTTCAGCGACCAGCTTGTGTTATAGCTACCACGACAGAGGAAATGGAAAGAACTCTGAGTCTTACTCCTCTCCATATAATATTGGAGCAGGAGGCCAGAATAACCTATAGAGCCGTGCCGGTGGCTAGTCAAATCGAGGGTCGAGGCTAGAGGATCACTCTGGACTGCTGCGAGAGATGAGTACTCATCACACTCTTGAAATGATTTCAGATGTGCTCTTCTCCAGAACTCACGTGCAGACTCCTTTAACGTCCTTCTGCCGAGAAGAGAAGAATGGGAAAAGGGGGAGATTCTCTTTCCAGGGACGGCTTATGTACTGTACAGATAGTTCTTCAGATAGAGGTCTTTATGATAGAATTGTGTGCAAGAGAGTTGGCAAACCATCCTCTTGTAAACAAAAGTATTCACATTTTGTCGAACAGACAGGCAGAGCTTTAAAAGCACTGAGCTCCAACCGGCCAGACTCAAAGCTGATACGGAACTGCATCGAATGCTTGGATCGCATTGTTACCAGTAACAAAGTAACCCTGGGTACCTGGATACGAAGGGGTGGAGGGCTACGAGAAAGCCGACACTCTTGCGAGAAAAAGTGCAGAATCAGAGTTGTTTGGACCGAAACCATTCTTTAGCAAAGCCAAAAATAGTGCTAAAGATACTGTCTAGAAATGGGCCGAGAGGAAAACTTTCCAGCATTGGAAAGATATTTCTGGGTTGCCTCACTCTAAGGCGTAATCAAACCCTCAGGCAGTACTCTATCGCAGATCCTAGAATAGAGTAGAAGTGGTCCACGCATCTTAATTGGACTGCTTACAGGGCACTGTCGTCTGAGTTACCATCTGCAGAAGGTAGGTCTGAGTCAAACATCGGACTGCAGTGTGGAAGACGAAACAGCGGAGCATATTCTATACTCCCGTCCTGCCCTGGAAATGAATAGGCTTCGTACATTTGGTTTCGTACAGCTGGAGCCTACTAACTTTAAGGAAACTTCACCTAAATCAACCACAATAGGCCTCTAATGGCCGCAGTTTAGGGGCGAGCTAAATGTGTATTTCCTTGAATATGAGGAGATATCAGATTTAATAGTTCTTCAAAACGTATATTGATTCTACAGTAATCGAAAAGTTTCCCATCAACTGTTTTCAACGCCTCATATTTTCTTTTGAAGTGATTTCTATCGTTCTTGATAATAGTTACAAATGGTTGTACCCAGTACTCTCTTTTCCGTTTTTTTTTTAATGGAAGCAGACATAGGACACATGTTGTGCAGTCGACTTCTCAATAAAAGAAAACTGATCAGCGTCTTCTCGATGACGTATAGGATGAAATTTGTGTTGCGCCATCAAAAAGAATTCACTATAATATCATACCTAGTGACCAATGAATAATTAACAGAACTTAAACACAACCGTACACAACTATATGCTATTTTTATTATCGATTTGGTTTTGATCGCGTCTGCTCTTGTTTATATTCATAATTAAATTAATCAACACATTTTATGAACTATTTTACGTATGTATTAACCAAGATTGTAATGACATCTATATTTATCAATGCTTTTTTTAATACAATCTTTTTTTATTTCAGGAAACAACGTTATTCCCGTAAACTTCAAATCGAACTTTAAAGCAACAACGCCCGTTTATCCATTATCAGTAGAAGATACAACACGCACTCCCAACAATATTGGTCTTCTACCTCCTAATTATGATGACGAAAAAATGGATTATTTTGAAGAAAACGAACTGCCTTTAGCACTACTACCTCCTCGAAGACCGCAAACCGATCAAGAAGTTATTATTAAACAAGATAATAACAACGCATTTAAGATAAACTTTCCATCGAATTATAAAGCTACAACACCCGTTTATCCATCGGAGGACGAACTCGGTATAGATCTCCAAGATAAACTGCCAGAACCATTACTTAAAATTAATTTTCGATCAAATTTTAGTGCTACCACTCCAGTTTATCCAAATGAGGTGGAATTAACTAGCATAGATCCTGATGCTTTAGGAATTCTTCCACCTAAAGGGAATTTAGTAAACTTTCAATCAAATTTTAAAGCTACCACTCCTCAATATCCTAATTCAGTAGAACCAACTAGTCCTGAACCTGGTGACGCTGGTGTTTTACCACCCAAAGAAAGCGACAATAATATTCTAGTTAATTTTGAATCGAAATTTAAAGCAACTACACCTAATTACCCTACATTTGTGGAACAAACCAGTTCTAATCCAAGCGATGTTGGATTATTACCTCCTAAAGGAAATAGAGAAGTGAATATTGTTAATTTCGTTTCTAATTTTAAAGCAACGACTCCAAATTATCCCACTTTCGTCGATTCAACAAGTCCAGAACCAGGAGAAGCAGGCGTATTACCTCCAAAAGATGAAATAAACGGAAGTGAAGATATTCATGTCAATTTTGAATCTAAATTCAAAGCAACTACACCAAAATACCCAAACTACGTTGATGCTACTAGTCCAAATCCAAACGATGTTGGTTTATTGCCGCCTAAACTGAAAGTAGCTTATAAATCTAGGTTTAGAGCTACAACTCCAAAGTATCCTTCTTATGTTGAAGCTACAAGTCCTAATCCTAGTGATGTAGGTTTAGTTGCTCCTAGAGACACTGTTGTTAATTTCCATTCGGATTTTAGAGCTACTACACCCAATTATCCTACACATGTAGATGCCACAAGTCCAGATCCAGGACAAGCGGGTTTACTAGCACCTCAATCTCCAAATGTAGTAGGACTTACTAAATCTAACCACAATATTAGAGATACTAATAAAGACTTTAGTGATAATTTTGATCTTGCGGCTAATTACTATCAACCGACAAATCTAGAACCTGACTATGTAGAAGGAGAAGATGATCTGCAAGAAATACCAGGAATTAGGCTATCAAATTTTATGAAATCTTTCAATAGAGAACAGTGGCAAGAGCTGAGGCATGCTTTCAAGATACCAGAATATGATTTTCCTTTAGATGATGCTACTAGACCGAGTTATGATAGTGTTGTGAATTCTTTTGAGCCTATTAGGAAGTAAATTGAGATTGCTTTAGTTGATTGTAACTTCTACAGTTCCTTAATCAAAAAGTGGTATGACTCTTTTTAGAATTATGAGAGAACGAAAAGTGAAGATGATTATTTTCATTTTAAGGGACTTTTTTACATTTTTTTAACTAAATACTAGTTTATGGAAATACCGGTAATCATTTACTCACGTCAAAAATATTTCTTTCTTATTTTATCTAAATGTCTACGGATTAATTTGACTAAGAAAATAATAAGACTTCAATATTGTGAGTTAATACTACAATAGGGAGCTTGTCTAATTGTAATACCAATTTATTTTTTAGTAAAACATGGTTACCTTAATAATATATCTACTAACTTTTACTTACTTTAAAATTTCGTTCTCTGTTTTCTATAATCGATTTTTTGACGTGTGTAAAATTATTTTTAAAAGTATCTTTAGCTTCGTACCTAATAATTTTAAATGGGACAATTAAGTGAGGTGGAAAAGGGATAAAATAGGTACTTAGCTATGGTATTCATGTTGTTTAACTTGAGAAAACACTAGTCAGGATCAAATATTAAATGACATGAACGTTCATAAAATTAGATTATTTGTACATATTTACATTTTAAGTATTTATTTTAGGTTTTATATAATAGATATACTTTTTTTGTAAATTTACCAAAAGAAAATTTTAAATAAACCTTTTTATATTTAATTGTACTTGTGCAGAATTGATTTATAACAAAAATAAAATGATTAAATAAGTGGTAATGGTTTCTCTATTTTACCTTTAACGAAATCTATTTTTACTACCCTCTACACGTATTGCTAATAAATTTAAGTTAGCAATATTTAAAAACACATGCCAGCTTTTTTGAGATCAAAATGAACAAGTGGGTTTAGAATATTTGTTGTTCACTTCTCAATCCGACATTTTGTCATTTTGCAGTGCCATCTCTCGGTACATTATTTTTCCCTTAACGTTTCTTCTTCTTTTTTCATTCAAGGAGATGTTAATAAGAAAAAGAAGAATTAAACGTCAAAGTCAAAACAGAGGTGGCTGATTGCTTACACACATAACACATATTCAATGCCGAAATTAATATAAAGTATCCTAAATTTTTTTATTTGTATGTAATTTTATAAGTTTTTGTAATGTCTACTAGAAAACGAAGTGGTTCCGGTTCTAAAAGACAATTTAAGGAAAAAGTAGTACAAATATACGAATGTTTACTTAAAGGCGAAGACGTATCTCATCAAAATGCTCTATTTTGGGACGAATTCTTTTTACTGAAACCAAAAGTGGCTACAATTGAAAATGAAATACAGAAACTCTCAACGGAACAATTAAATGTAGCTAAACAAAATATTAATCTTCTATTTAATCAATGCATTGAAATTTTGGACCAACAAAATATAAGGGTGGCTTATGGATTGTTGACCTTATGTGCTCTTTTACATGCTATTTTTAAAAAAGGTCTAGATGGGCAACTTGAAGCTGTCGAATTTTTAATGGGCTTTGAAAATCTAGTTTCAAAGACACAAAAGTTATTAAAAATTTGTGAAAACTTTCTTGAAGGTAAGTGCAAAAGATACAATTGATTTATTTTCATTTGACTTAAAAAAATTAAGATATAGAAGTCATAAATACTTCTAAATCTTATTACTAATTTCTATTTTACAATTATTTTCATCTCTAATCCCTAATCCCTTAACCTTTTCACTGCGGCTAGCGTTTAAAACAATTTGGTCTCCAGTACGGCTGTTGTCGCTGGTTCAGGGCCGTATTTACAATTAATTATATAGGGGCAACTCTGAATTTAACTTGTTGCTATTTTCGTCGAAAATAAATAAAAATACCTAACTACACTCAAGAATATGTAAAAAAAAAAATTTTTATTTAATAATCATAATAAAGTAACTAAAAGTATTCTGAACAAATTATAATAACTAACGACACTAAAGAATACACAAAAACAATATTTTTATCATATAATAATTAAATCATATAATAATAAAAAAATTAGATGATGTAACTAAAAATGAAGTAAAAACTATAAAGAAAAATTAAAAATTTTTAATATCTTTCATCTAGACACCCTGATTCGTTGTATATAAAATCATGAATGATTGGTTACAGATGAAGAAGCTATAATCTCTTCATTATGATGAGGAAGCTACAATTTCTTCATTTTATAGTTCACTGTCAGATTCATTAATTTCTGCAGCGGATTCATCAATTTCTGCATCAGATTCGTGTAGAATAAACTCCTCCTCGCTGTCACTTCTCGTTAAAAGTTCATATAGTTCAGCCTCGGTCAGAGATTTTCGATTGTGAGCCATCTTTGTCAAAGTCAAAGAAAAACCTTCCCTGATAATCTAGAAATGTTGCAGTACCACTCAATGCCTGCTGATAACATTGACTTACCAAGTTTAATTACGCACTTATTTTGAATATATAAAAATATAGAAAAAAATAAGAAAGTTTTAAATACATTCACATATTACCCTCGAAAACTACAATATTGTGTTACACGTTCCAGAACTGAATTCTCAAATTGCAGCAAGTCAATCTAATTTTAGAATTTAGAATACATAAATACGGCTAAGGCAACCTCTGAATCCCAAATATAGTATTAGAAGTTGCATAACAACAAAGGGAATTCGTATCTAACAAGATATAAACCTACCACCAACTTATTACAACATAAGAATAAGAAGTTGAATAAAAAATAAAAGTGGATTCATACGGTTCCAGCAGTGAAGCGCTAAATTTTTCAAAAATATTGTAAACTTTGTCGCCACATATCTTACTACCAACTATAGGCAACGCACAATTCGTAAACAATATCTGTTGTATGGACACAATATTATTTTACGTATATGTCCGGTTCCCGTAGTGAAAGGGTTATAAATAATATGAATTGTGTTATGGACTTGTTTTTGATTATAATCATGTTTAAATAATGTATATGGTAAGTTTTTTATAAATGTAATGTATAAAATTGCTTGTCGAACTGGGTAATTTGTTTCCAGGCCTGAAGATGATCAGCCGAATCTAGTTGCCCCTTAAAATTTTTACTAATATATGTGGTACATGACTTGTTTTATTTCTACTGAATAAATATTCACTTTTTACATTAATTATAATATTTTTAATAATTGAACAAGACAAATTGCCAAATTCCTACTGAAGACCATAGGTTGCACATAGGTTTGGCAAAATGTCTGCCTAGAACCAATCCTAATAGTTACTCTACTCGTTAATTAAATTGAATACTGTACACACCACACAATTGACATGAATTTGTAAGAATAATTATTAAATGGCACTCAAAAGTTTTCTTTCATATTTTACATCTTCTATTTAATGTCACAGCAAGTTAAAAAAAGGAAAAGCGACAAGTGAGAAATGTCAAATATTTTTAATAATTCTGGGATTAAATATGATAAATAAAATTAAAAAGTTCATTAAACTGAATGATTAAAAAATGAAAAGGTGAAAAAAAATTACATATTTCACTCAATGTTTTGCAGTTTTAATTTTTAAATTCATTACTCTAAAGATAAATACCATAATCTCTAATTTAATAAATTACATTGATTAATGATTCTTTAGGTAGGTTCAAGTAAGTGCATGTCTTGTTGAATGCAATTTTAAATCAATTCTAATTCATTAGATCACTATTTATGTTCATCTCGTCATTTATTCTATAATATTTCATAAATACAATTTGATTTGATTTTAATTATAAATGAATTTGAGAGCTCCATCAAGCTGGCAATGAAAGGTTATCGGAATCAAAAAAAAAATACATTGGAATTAGTTGCTAATTAGTTTCCAAAGAAACGATTTAGTTGCTCAGAAAAAAATATACTCGAATTAGTTGCTAATTAATTGCTAATTAGTTACCAAAGAAACGATTTAGTTGCTCATACCGGTCACGATAAATCTCAAATACCGCTAGCTTTTTATAAAGCGTAGGAATTTATTGCTAATTTGGTGCTCAAATAATAAGCAAGAAACTGGCCGATTTTCAATTGCAATTTTGTTGCTGACTAAGTAGACCTTATGTATCAATATCCCGATCAGCAACAAATTCTATTCAAATGCTGAACACTAAGAAACCGGGGTGTCAAGATGGCAGGAACAAAAAAATCTATTAATTATATAAAGCTAGCAATATTCGCAATTGCTCGTGACCGGTATGAGCAACTAAATCGTTTCTTTGGTAACTAATTAGCAATTAATTAGAAACTAATTCGAGTGTATTTTTCTTTTTAATTTCGCTAACTTTGTTCAAATTTTTCCGCTACCTTTATATGTAAAAAACTAGCGTTATTCGCGATTTCTCGTGATCGGTAAGAGCAATTAAATCGTTTCTTTGGCAACTAATTAGCAACTAATTCCAGTGTATTTTTTTTTGATTCCGCTAACCTTTCACTGCCAGCTTAATGGAGCTGAATTTGAGCTATACTTACTTTTATCAAAGTTGCCTATTCTATTATAAATACCTCAAGGTAATATTGCTCATATATTTTTTGTAGGAGAATCTACAGAAGCAGTGAAGGCACTATGTCTTAAAGTCATTCTTATATTAACAACAGGACTGGACTCAATTAATCAAAACACTCTTATAGAATACATAATGATAACTCCTTTATTTGAATGTCTTGTAAAGCTATTATGTGATGTGCCTACTAGGCAAAGACATGGTTATGATGTAGTATTAATCATAACTCTTCTTGTAAACTATAGGAAATATGATAACACAAATCCTTATGTTGTGAAACTTTCAATTTTAGGTATACAAACTGTTTTATCATCACATATATATAATACTTATATAATGATTATTTGTAGATGATGAATTAGCTTTAAATGGTTACGGACAAGTAATAACATCATCTTTATCAGAATTCTGTAACCAGTACAACGCAGAGCATACTGAAAATCAGAATTCGTCATGGTTCTCTTCGTTGACTAATATTGTCGGCAATATGTTCATATCAGAAGAAGGTGGTTTCAGAATGCAACAAGTTAGGGCTAACAATGCTTTGCTTTTAGCTTTTTACGAAGCAGTGCATCTTAATAGGAATTTTATTACTACTTTAGCACAAACTCAGACTGATTCTAGTTCCCCTCCTTCTCCTAATAATACATTGAGTAATGTACAGAGTGTGCCAGATTTATCTACTGCTCCAGCCACTTTTGATATTACAAGTCAACCTTCCAATTTGTTGGTTACATTTTTTCAGTATTGGTCAGTTGTTGAACCTAAACAAGTATGATTTTTTAATATAATTTAATTTTTAGCTCGATAGTAATGCAAGATACAAAGACTGAAGCTGGGACAAATACAGTAAAATTGTGTTTTCTCATTCTTAGCTGTATAACTGAGGATCAATATGCAAATTCCTTAATGCATGATGTAACATTAGCTTTTAAAGTTAGGCTGCATAGATTTCCAATGAGACATCGTAAACTTGCTTCAGATAAGACTACTTCCAGTCAGCCTTTAGTGTGCACATTATTAGGTAAATATTACTTGGTAGCTAAATCTTTTTTTTTTTAAATTAAATTTTTCTAGATTTATTGGTAGAATTTGTACTGAGCCATATGATGAAAAAATTCCCAATGGAACTATATCTTTTATGTACAGGAGTTTTACAGAGGATACTTTGTTATCAAAAAAAATGTCGGATAAGATTAAATTATTCTTGGAAAGACCTATGGACCGCCCTCATATCATTGCTCAGATTTATTTTGCAAAACGAAAATTATTTAGGAAAAAAGATCAACATATTTGATCTTTCAATTAAAGTCGTTAATATATTAAATTTTTTTATAACTTATGGCGATAACTTCTTACCTACGCCTGGTAGTTATGATGAGCTCTATTATGAAGTAATAAGAATGCATCAAGTCTTTGACAATATTTATTCGATGGGTAAGTAATATAAATATATTTTAATAATTAAGGTTTTATACAGAGTGTTTCAGAATTTGACATTGAACGGTTTACTAATAAAATAAAGAATATCTAGGTCAGGATCTTAAAAATCATTAATTTTCCAAAATAAAGGGTGTTAAAATAAAAAAACAGTTTTTCCCCGTAACTTTTTTAAAAATAAATATTTTTTAACGAAACTTTGCAGCTCAGTTACTAGATTAACGGCTGTCATTGTAACGAGAATTTTTTTCAAAATATTTTACCAGTGGCGTTCTAGTTGGATATGTGGGAGCTGCTTTTGGTACATAGCTGAAAAATGTTGCAGAATAATTATTCCAAACTTAATCACATTTCATAGAATAATAAAACTCGAAATCATACCACATGAAATATAATTAATCAATCAACTAATTAAAATGGTGAGGGCGACATGTTTCGGCCAAACAATGGCCATCATCAGGCCTAGAATACAAATTTTAATAGTTATGAATAGGAAAAATTACAACAAGTTAAAATTACTTACATATAAATTAAATGACACTGGTATGAAAATAGTTAAAAACAACTGATCAAACATTTTTGAAGAAATTAATACATAAAAAAATTGGATGTAAGTTAAAATATAAAAAACTTTTTTTTTAAATGTTTAGATTAATATAAAATTTTTTGAAGCCTCAACAATTTACATTTACATCGAAGTGCATCCTACAATGTAAATGTAAATTGTTGAGACCCTCCACTATGTGAGGCTTCAAAAAATTTTGTGTTAATCTAAACATTAAAAAAAAAAATTATATTTCAACTTACGTCCAAGTTTTTTATGTATTCATTTCTTCAAAAATGTTTGATTAGTAGTTTTTAACTATTTTCATACCAGTGTCATTTAATTTATATGTGCATATTCTCTGTAAGTAATTTTAACTTGTTATAATTTTTCCTATTCTTAACTATTATAATTTGTATTGTAGGCCTGATGATGGTCATTGTTTGGCCGAAACATGTCGCCCTCGACATTTTAATCTGTTGATTGATTAATTATATTTCATGTGGTATGACTTCGAGTTTTATTATTCTATGAATAATTTTTACCACATTTGAGAATGGATAATCTTCTGTTTTTTAATCATATTTGTTCAACATTATTGAAAACTCATTTTTCAAAAAAATGTTGGATACTGTGTTTTGGCATTTAGCCGCCGAATTGACTGGATAACAGCTTTTTCGTTTGAAACTACTTAAGTTCAATTTCGTTGTGAAAGTTTTAATTTTATATATAATTTTTAAATGTATTTTTGAAATACTTTCCTAATGCGTTCTTGTTGCCTTTGTTGATCCACTATATGTGTTGGTATCATTGATATTGTTTATTTTAATCATTTAGTTCAATGCATTATTGTGAGAGTAAAGTTTTAGCAGAAAATTACACACCTAATATTTTCGACCAATTAAAAGCCTGTATTTTGTATCGTTACCATAGCAGCTAAAAAAATTTTTCTCCAAGGAGCATGAAATTACACTGGAAATTTTTTTGACGTTTATAGTAATTGTTTGCCCATTGGATTTTGATTTCATATTAAATAATTACAACCGTTTACACCGACTTATCTAAGGTACACTTAACGCTAAGTATTGCTTAATACTACAAATTCCGTTTCACCAATATTTAATGAAACCTTAAGATGTCCTTATGAAAAGCTTAGCCAAGCCGCCAATATTGGCGACTTAAATTATTATTTGCATTATGGAACGAACGAAGTTTGTTTATTAAAAACGGGAATTATAAAAATAAAAACATAAAATCTGTAACCTCAAAGTTTAATAGTAATTGAAGTTTCCTGTTTATTTTATTATTATTTATATCTTGCAAAAGATGAATGCATATGATAATGATGATGCTGATATATATGAAATCAGTGATTATGGTTTCCCAAGAAGACAAAATGTGAGAAAGGATCCATTTTCATGAAATAGACGAATTTCCAGATGCATTGAAATGATCTGCTATTTTCTTCCAGCATTCATATTTCTGTACTATGAATACAGTGTTAGTTTTTTTATTTTCTATAAATGGCTTTGTATTTGCTAATAATGTTCAACAAAAAAGATTTCTCCAAATTAGTAAAATTAGGAGCCCTAAGTCTTCTTTTGAGACATATCTAATCGATCGAAATATAAATGAAAGGATGATGAAGATGATTTATGTTGATATAAACACATATATAAAAAAAGTGTAAAAATGTTTTAATTTAATATAAAAAACACAATAAATAAAAAAATTAAAATATTATCCTTTAAAATTCAAACTAAATGGTTTCATAATTATATTAAAATGGTCAAAAATATCCGAAGGTGGAATGTATAAATTAATATTCATTGTCACGTTTATTATAATCTACAGGAATAAGAAAGCAGTAACTATCTGTTATTTTTTGCTATTGGCATTTAACCCTTTAACTGCGGCTATCATATATATATAATTCGTAAAAATTCTATAGTGTGGGCATGGTAAATAAACAATTTTGAATATTTTCTTATTTTTCTACAAGTTTTTACATGTTTATACATATTTTACATTTTTTTTGCAATTTTTTAAACTCCTGATATTTTTGAAATGTTTAAAATCCTTGAAATTTCTGAATTTTTTTAAATTTTCGGATTTTTTTTCGATTTTCGATATAGTTTGATGTTTTCAACTTTTCGAATTTTTTAAATATTTTTTGTAATTTTCGAAAATTTCTTAAAATTCAGTTTTTTTTATTAAAGTTTAAAATTTTTGTAGTTCTTCAAATGTCTAAAACGCTTGAAATTTTTAAAATTTGAAATTAATATATTTATGCTTTTTCGATATATTATCGAAATTTTTGAATTTCTAGACATTTTTACCAATTTTCTTAAAATTTTTTGAAATTTTGAATTTCTTAAAATTTGTATTTTTTAAAAAATATTAGAATCACGTTTATTGATGTTCCATTTAAATTGACTAAAAATTCAACTAATGCCTATACAAAATTTTACCAGCAGTTAAAGGGTTAAATAGTTGTTCCTTCAACAACAAAATTTATTTTTAATTCATTCAGGGGATAACTTAAGTAGTCCTTATATATTTAAGAAAACTTAACAAAGTGGACCTTAAGAAAATGTCAGTGCAAACGGAAGTTTTACTGTCAGTAGATAGAACGTCCTTTAACTTTAACGGTTCTGTAACTAACGACAATGACGTTTAGATTGTGATAATTGTACAAGAAATCAACTTGTTAAATTTTATTCTAAACGTCATCGCCTTTAGTTATTGAACCTTTAAAGTTAAAGGACGTTCTATCTACTGACAGTTAGTTTTGTAAACATTTTTCTACCTGAATTTTATTAATTTTTAGCATTAAGATATTCTAGTGGCGATGGCGACTTCAAAGAAGACGCTTTAAAATTGAACAACACCCTGTTTAATGTTCGAGCAATTATAAAACATTTTAATCCCAAAATAGAGCAGTGGCTAGCGTCGGCTAATCTATCTACTCCCAGCGAGGAGCAAATTTTAGAAATAGTTAAAAAGAACTACGATAGTCTGACATTAAAATTACAAGACTCTTTAGATCACTATGAAAGATACACGGAAAAACCGCAATATGCTATGTTTTTTACCAATATGGTGAAAATAATACTTTCGGATACTAGAAATAATAATAATTGTTCTTTGTTAAATTTTACTACGATTGCCAATGAATATCCTGTTATATAATTCAGGTTTAAGATTATACTATATATTTTGTTGTACAAAATTGTTTTTTTATTACCAGTGCAGCCAGAAACAAAGGAATTAAAATAAAAAAAAACGACTAGCAAAGATTTAATATTTTCGTGTTCCTAAAAAAACTACGTATACTGTAATCTAATATTTAAATGAAATGAAGTAACATTTAAAAATAGTAGGTTTATTTAATATCTGTGATAACAATATTAGTACATACATAAGTGCATTTTTATATAATAACTTATAGGATAAAAGCTGACTTTGTATGTATTATTTTAATATTTTGATTATTTTTACGATATAAAATATTGTTAAAATTATTCTAAATAACATTTATAGAATTTTATAATACATTATTATTTAAAATAACACGAAAATGTTTTAAATTAAAATATATAAATATATAACTATCATATAAAATTTTCGATTAAACATTAAGACATTTAATATAAATCCTATGAAAGTCAATAAAATATAAAACAATTATATCACACATTTTTGATTGAGTTCAAATTTTAATATATCTACATTAATATTTGAAAAATTTGTTTTATTAAGATTACATGTTCTATTTATTTGAACAGTATCTATTATTATTGTTGTATTTAATATATATTAAGTTTATAAATATTTTAAATAAAATACAGACCATTTATGTACTGATATTTGATACTGTCCAAATAATTACTAGAATAACTAAATTATAATTGTTTACACAAACGGATTTTACTAACATTACCTACAGCAAATAAAAAACAATTAACAATCATCGATTTAAGACACTGTTTTTAAAAATACCCTGTGTGTACCACAATACACAACAATTCTGATGGAAAATTAATTTAAATTATATGAATAATCTTCTCCGAAATAAAAACCCATATACGTTTTATCAAAATGAAATTACACTGATTAGAGTTTTTCTATGACAATGAAAATTTTACTGCAGTTACCATATAAACCAGGTTGTGATGAAGCCAAAATTTTAAAATTTGACTTTGCTTAACCAGTAATCACAGATGCGGGGTCAAATTTTCTCAAATACTGATTTTTCCCCATATCTAGTAGATTTCTAATTTTTTTAGTAGATTTACACCTTTTTTCCGAAAATTTTAATAGCCAAATTTTCCTTTTGGTAGATGTAAAAATCCTATTAAAAATAGAATTATTGTAAAAATTATTATAATCAAGCATTTACTTTAATTTCGGCGACCTTGGAAGAATCTAGAACGAACCTTAGATATTTTTTGAACTATTTAATTTGGGGTATATACCAGTACTCTCATAGCTCCTTTACTCTTGTTCTTTGATGCTGATTGCATATGTTTCTCTCTCTCTCTCTCTCTCTCTGGGACTATTTTATTTTTTTTGTCTTATCTCATTGTCTTCTTTACAGCTGATTGCTTCTCTTTCTCAGATTTGTGGTTTAGTTGCTTTTTTTCTCTCTCTGGCTCAATTTTAATTTTTTTTCGTCTTTAAAGCTGATCGCTTATTTTTCTCTAATTTCTGGTGTTTCTTTAGTTATTTTTTTTCTCGCTCTTATATACTATTTTAATTTTTTTGCATCTTATCTCTTTATCTTATTTGATACCGACTGTAAATTGGGAAAACATTTTTCTACACTCGAATTTGAAAAAAAAGAAGCAAGAATTGTTTCACAGATTAAAATTTAGAATTACCAATTTTTCGGTAAGAGTTGCTATAGTCCAATTCTCAGGAAAACAGCAAAAATGCAGTTTTGAAATATGAATTGAAGAAAAAACAAGCATGCATTTTTTACAAACAAATTTGAAAAAAAAAACGTAAGCAACAATGCATTTTTTCCCACAGAAATTTATAAAACAAAGCAACAAC
The DNA here is from genome assembly GCA_963243735.1 of Neocrepidodera transversa. Classification (NCBI taxonomy): domain Eukaryota; kingdom Metazoa; phylum Arthropoda; class Insecta; order Coleoptera; family Chrysomelidae; genus Neocrepidodera; species Neocrepidodera transversa. The sequence goes on from OY725342.1 coordinate 4,974,410, forward strand.
TAATTTTTCCCCACAGGAAACTGAAAAACAAATCAAAAAATATGAAACTTTGAAATTCAAAGCAAAAGTGCATTTTTTCACAAAGAAAATCGAAAAACAAAGCAACAAATGCATTTGTTTATATAAAAATTTGAAATTCAAAGAAAGAATGCACTTTTTCAATCAGGGAATTAAAAAAACAAAGCAATACTGCATTTTTTACACATGAATTTGAAATATGACAGTGTTATACTAAAAAACATCTTAAAATCGTACTCGACCAACCATCGGGAAGTTTTAAAAACGTTCGTTAAAGTACCCGAGAACGTTTATAAGACGATTTTCTATAGTGCAAATGTCACAACTTCTAACGTCAGATAGATGACGCCAAAGGCGTTTCAAAACGGACTAAATAAATAGTTCAACAAAAAACGTTTCTTGGACGTCTTTTAAAACGTCCACTGGACGTCCTTAAAGTACCCAAGAACGTTTATAAGACGTTTTTATATAGTGCACCGTACAAAAACGTTTAAAAAACGTAAAACTTTCTGACTTTTCTCAAAACATGCTTTTGAGGACCTAAACAACGTTTTTTGAAAGTTTATACTAGTATACGAGTGAAATAAAACGTTTAAAAAACGTCCCATTTATGATTCTTTGTCAAAACCTACTTTTGCAGATATAAAAACAACGCCTTTTGGACGTTTTTTTACAGTGATTATCAAACAACTTACAAAAAAGTAACTTTCTTACTTTTTCTCAAAACATGCTTTTGAGGACTTAAACAAAACGTTTTTTGAACGTTTTTACTGGTAGTTTTAAAAACGACTCAAATAAAACGTTTTAAAAATGTCCCTATTGTGACTTTATAAAACACCTTTTGACATGGACGTTAAAAAACCATTTAAGTACTAGAGGTTTTAAAAACATCTTAGTAGTGTAGCTTAGAAAACGTTTTTTTTTTAATTTATGACTTCGGACTTTTTGTCCACATATTTTGGACATTAAGAAATGTCTTCCTTTTAAAAACGTTCTTGCATAAAAGTTTATAAAACGTTTTATTTTGGTCCTCGGACGTTCTGACGTTAAATGGACCATAAAAAACGTCAATCGGACCTTTTGTGCCATCAGGGAAGTTTTCATTACGTCATCGAATCATTATGGTATTTGAGTTTTCTGACTAGTGGTAAAATTATTTCATTGAGCAAAGGATATTATTTTACAAATATTTTTATATAGTACTAATTCCTAACTAACATTATCATGTTCTAATTTTGGTCATTGATGTTTAAATATGCCACAGCAACAAGCTATCATTATTACACATTTTTGTCGAAGTTTTACTAGTTAAGAGCTTAACTATATATGTTATTTTAGCCCTACTTTTCCAATTTTTCGAGCAACTTTTCCAATTTTCCCTTCCCTAAAAACCTTATTCGGACTATTACGAACATTAAAAAAAAATAGCCAAACCTGTCCAATAGAAAAAAGCACCTTTAGTTTTTCGAGAATTTTCCAATTTTCCTGGAAACTTTTCAGCTTTCCGTTTTCTACCTTATTCGGACTAACACTTAAAAAAATGGGAGTGAATAAAGGTCCTATAACATATTTTATAAAGATCCGCGGACCTTTATATAAAAAAAATATTTATTTTATTAAAAGAAGTCTTGACTGTCTAAATCTAGCCTGTGTTTAAAAAAATTAATTCGATCCCCGGACCCACTGCACCACTAGCGGGCACTTCAAACTTATTATTTAAGCGAATCACGTTTCACGCAACTCGCGGATCTTTATAAAATTTGTTTCCACTCCCTAAAAAAATTAGCCAAATCGGTATACCCGTTCTTAAGTTCTGCGCCTACCAAGGATCAGCATATTTAATTTTTATTATATACTTATAGTAAGTCGGAACCATATGGAAAACTTTTTTATTATTAGTTTTATGAAAAAAAAATTCTTCATAAAAACTTGGGCATCTAAAATACAATGATCAGATATAAAATTTTTTTAGTCGTATATCGAAAAAAGTGTTTTTTTTTATTTGACAATTTCAAAAACTATTATTTAGAATTAAAAACTGGGTATTAAAAAATAGCCCTGTATATATCTAAGTAACAAGTGATCATCAAATCTCGTTCTAAAATAAAACTAAAATGTTATGTTTATAGAGAAATTTTTTTAAAAAATAAAAATTCTTAGTGCAAATTGAAATATCCGAATGTAGTTTTCAATTCTGATAAACTTTTCCTTATAACAATTTTCAATATTGATAAAAATAACTGTAGTTTAATTGCACATTTCACATTCATAAATTATATTTTTTGACACACCTCGTATACTACTAAAAAATAATAATATTTGATGATTGTATTTTAGGTTTTAGACCATGCACATTTTTTTATGAAGAATACATTTTTTGCATAAAATTAATAATAAAAAAGTTTCCCTTATGGTTCCGACTTTAAAAGATACATACTAGATTTTTCGCAATATTATTAATTCAATTTTCAATATATTTGCTTTCGAAAGTTAGCCGTATTTCATCATTTCTTGCCTAAATCCTCTTCACAAGCCAAATCAAATTCTCCAAAATAAAAGTTTACAAATTTTTTAATCAATTTGTTTACTACGTTTTACTACGATTTACTATATAACGTACGACCTTGTCACGCCTACAAATTCCAATATGGCGTCTTCATTCATAAAATTTTGTTAACCAATGGGATGCCCACTAAAAATGAAATATTTTCTGGGAACTTTAAGTGCCAGTGCCAGAAGTTGGTAGTAGTCAATTGTCATCCAAACTTCAAATGTCAATCTGTCAAAAGTTTCAGTTTATTTTAAATTTTTACACCTTATATCAGTCAAATTATATTAAGTTGTTGGTCGATGTCTGTAATTGTACTATAAACAATCCAGAAACTATATTAACCCTAAAAAAACAAATCGAAAAAGTTGTTGAACGGAATCCGTTGTATTTAAAATGTGCAAGTGTGTGTTTGAAATGTGAAGCCGAAAAAGTTGTTGAACGAAATCGTATTTAAAATGTGCATCCTGTGTTTGAAACTTGAAGCTGTTTTGCTGTAGTAGAGAAGGTATGTTTATTTTCTTATTTAAAATTAAATTCATTTTCCTATAAATACCAGAAAGGTAGTGAAATAAGTATGCAAATTATTAAATGTGACCGAGTCGCTGTAAAAGGATTTAAAATGTATAATCAGTATGAAATCATATATAGTCAATGTATTAAATATCGGATTTAATTTTTTTAATATCTTTTCTGGAATTTGATTTTCAAAAATACAAAATCGAGTCAATAATATTCCTTAAACTGTTCTTATCAATGTTTCCAGAATTTGGTACTTTTGATTAGTTAAAAACTAATTTTATTCTATATATCCAATTCAACTCTGCTTGGATATGGTTTTAGAAGATTTAAGCCTTAATGCAATAAATCCTTCCAGAACTTTATAAATTATTTCACACATTCTGGTATCGGATAGTTCAATTGTCAATATTAAGTTTTTTTTATCGAAATTGCAACATTTTCGTAGCTAAATAATTATATATAGGCATATTATCATAATGATAAATGACAAAGAACCATTTAATAATATTTTAACAAACAATAAAAGGAACTTAAGAGTTCTTCGATAAGAATTTTCAAAATACGTAGTAATTTAACATAACTCCTAACCTGATATCGAATTGGTTAATTTCAATTAGATATTAAATTCTATAACATTTAGTGATCCACGTAGACAGTACCTACATAAATATAAAAATCAATTATTTTAATATTACTTTGGTAAATATCTAAAAGAACAAAATTGTCCAAAATCATCTCTTCTTAAAATCATATAGCATAAAATTTGACTTATTATGTGGATAATTTTAGTTGCAATTCATTTATAACAATTAATTAAATATCAAGTTACAAAAAATACACCAGATAGAGTTAAAATTTTTAAATATATAAAAAGCTAGTTGATTTAATCAAATTCTAGTACTAAATTTAATAACTTGGATATTATTTCCTACGGCACAATCACAAAGTGACTGTTTAACAATTAAATAAGTTATTATGTTTTTAAGGTAAGTAAAATTGTAAATAGATTTGAAAGGATACCATAAATTGGTATATCTTATTGTAATTATGTAACCAAAAAAACGTTCATTTGGAATGTACCCTTAACATCATCCAACCAATGTATCCGTATAACAATTAAAAATTCTTTTCATTAGATCTAACCCTAATATACTTGGGTAACTTCCCAGAGATATTATAAATAGATGTAATATAAAGAATCCTCTAAAAGGAATTTTGTAAGATTTTAAAAATTATTTGTAGTTGATGTAACACTAAATTTCTTTATTGACTTTCCACTAATATTCAGAATAGATGAAACATAAATGTCGTTTATAAGAACTTTTGAAATATAAATGTGCGTGTCTCTAAGTGTTGTTAATGCAGATATTGAAAAATGACAAATAGAAACGATTGTTTTTATTATATTATTTTTTCAATCACCAACATGCCTGTAAAGTTACCGACATTTAATTCCAGTGTGAAAGAAGAACCTAACACCTAAAATATTTTTTTGCAAGTTATTTTTTTCGTGGTCCTGACAGACATAAATCCGGAAATTTATTTTTAAAACCAGTCTAGTGTGTTTTGTGATAAAATAGGTATGTATATAAGCCAATAAAAAATTTGTCTCAACGACAAAAAGGGGTTAAATTATAAGGGGTCTTAAAAATCAAGCTCAAATAAGTAATATTTCTAGTTCTAGTTCTGAAAAAACTATTGATGAAACTAGATGTGGTACATGAAAGTTCGAAGTATACTTCAAAATTATTGAAGCAGACCGTCAGTGAATTTTATTGCAAATATTAGATAATAAAAATATACTTACATAAATTTAAAAAAAAAGTTTTTCATTTTCAATCATGATGTGTGAGGCGTTTCATTGAAAAACTTAACATATTCTTCACTCTTTTGGCAAAAATAGTTAAGGAATTATGGAATAATTAAACATTAATAACAAAGAACTTTTAAGAAAAAGTGAGAAAAATAGTTATTTAATGAAACGATGATAAGTAAAAAGAAATTCTCTTGTAGTTTCTTTAATTTTTAATAGAGATGAATTGACCAGGTACTGCAAGAAACGATACTGTGCAAGTATTTAGTAATGTTGGGTGTCAGTTACATTCATACTACATACCATTATAACATTATCGGTATACATGCCATTCAGATCAAAAAGTCACATTTTAACATCCCAAAAATATTATTTAATAACGTAACACGAATGTGCTATAAAAGTGCTGCAGTTGCGGAAATTTGGCTGTTGTATAGACATGCGATGTTCAAAGTACCTACATCACATCTGAAGTCAAACGTTCTGTCAAAATGTTACTGGTACATTACAGTAATGTTTTTGTGCTTACTGGGATAAAATAAAACTTGCTAAAGAAAATGAAAAGGAAGGAGAAAGTGAATAAGGTAAAAAGAAAAGTTTGCGACCTTCATCACATATGAAAGTAATTCTTTGGTTGATTTTTTCCAATGATGTTTTTGTAAAACTTTTAAATTGAATTTGGAATTTGGAACCTTTGATTTTCAACCGTGCTGAAGAATATCGTCACTACTAATAAAAACTACGCTTTTAAAAGTTTAAAAAAAGTGCAATATGGGTTAGTGGCGATAAAACTTTCAGGCAAAAATGTTTATGAAATTGTATGAAGCTGTAAAAATACAATATTTAGAGGTGCATCTAAATTTGTTTTGGTTCTTCGTCAACCACATTTGGGTATTAAATATAGGGGATTTAATTTCTTATTTGATATTTTGAGTAGATTTACTATGACGAAAATAGAAGAAGATAAGTTAAGGATAAACTAACGAAAGATAATAAGAACGATTCTGGGGTCAGCGAAGATCGGAGAGCAGGAATATAGAAGGAGAACGAATCAAGAAATATTAGAAGAATTGAATGGAGAAGATATAATTAAAACTCAAAGAATCATGGCTGCCCAGGTCCTAAAGATTGCTCGGTGAGCTCTTTTTAGGAGATTGTGACAACTTTTATAACTTCTCTGAGCGATTGTCGATCTACATCTCCTCCAAATGTCCGCCGCCGGCATATTCTTAACGAGGGTTTAGCGATATCACAAGTGGAAATTCTGAAACAAAATACTCTGGAAAATTCTCTACGAAATATTGTGGCAAGTTCTCTTCAACATCTTGTGATGATCACTATGAGAAATTCTCATTTAGTGCTCATGTCGAGGTCTCTGTGAGCTATCTGTGAGCTAGCAGTTCTGTAGTAAATTTACGTCATCTGCTTTTGTTGAGATATGTGTGAGATCGCTTTGGTCCTCATTGTATATTGTGCTCTGGTTATTGATGTTCTCTCTGTGTTTAAGGTTTAAGTTACTAGGGGGTCGTTAAGGAACTCGCAGTAAGAATTTCTTGTTCTGCTTACATTCGAGATAACTTTAGGAACTCGCAATAAGAATTTCTTATTCAGGTTGCGTTCGGGATATCTTTAGAAACTTGCAATATGAAATTTAATGTGAGATCTCCAATATTTCTCCTAGAGACACCAATGAGAATTTCGCTTAGTTACAGCATAAAGCGATCACTGAGACCTCGCAATAGGAGTTAGCATAAGATCCTAATTATAACTTCTCAGAAATATCGAGGATAGAGGTCTGTGTTACCTGGGTGGGACATATTATGGAGACAAGGACCAGAAGTAGTAACAAAGGTTACAATGGCAGCCAGGAGGAAAAAGAAGACGTGGAAGATCCTATCGAAATGGTTGGTAGAGGTAGAAGAGGACTTAAGCAGGGCAGGAGTTACAATATGGAAGGAGAAAATAAGAGACCGGAAGAAATGGCGGAAAATCACCGGTGCAATTTCATGACCATGAGATGTTAAGTCATATATATACTAGATTTACCCAAAAACAAAATAGATTTCTATATTATCCAACTAAATTTTTTTTACTGATTAATATTTTAGAAAATGTTATTTTCATAATTTTCTCTTACCTAAGTACATCATAAAATGATCAAAAGATTCAATGGTGTACTTTTAAGGACTGGTATTATTTTTTCTAAAATTGAATATATAAAAAATATTTATTTGATGCAAAAGGTTTGACTCTATTTCTACCTCGCTTATAAATTTAATTAATAAAAAAATGTTTCTGAAACGTTTAAAATTAAATTGTTGGAATTAAAGTTAAATTAACACCCTGAGCATTCATTAACCTAAATTTTTATTAAAATGTTTATTTGTTACTAGAACTATTTACTCGCAGCTATTTTACGTATTAAATTACTTAATAAATATGCGATTTTATCAGGTTTATCCATATTTTGAGCTTATTAGGATATACCAATGTTAGTGAAACCCGAAAACAAATATTGTTATTAATTCGTAGTTAAAATTACAAATACCTTACATTACTTTCTATATTTTCGTTTTATTTTAAAGAGTTGGAATATGTGATATTTTTAAGTTGTTTTTTTAATATAATTGTTTTAGACACATAAAGATATTTATTTCCAAATCACCACAAAATGTTACATTCTCCCAACTCTTAAAATATTTAGTATGTACGTAAAGCTCGTTATTTAAGCACCAATTATTTTCTTAACTGTATAACCAGGAATTGAGTAGAAGAACAATAAGATAATAAAGGCTAGTGCTAAGATTATAAATAGTTTAAGAATAGTCCACTTGTAGTTGTGCCATATTATATATCTTATCGATTTCAAAGGGTTCATGAACCACATAAAGGATGCGTCTGGGCGACTAAAAAATAAAGAAAATAATATTAAATTACTTTTTTCGCAATGTATATATATAAAAAAAAAACTTACTTGGGCTTTTCTAAAGCATCCGGTTCATTTCTTCCTAAACCTGCAGGTGCCTTTTCCGCTTCGTCGATACTCAATAAATGTATTTCGGCTTCCACTTTTCCAGTTAGTTCCATTTCTTCGTTATCTTTTTTGACAAAAAATGGCCACCAACCTTTAACTCTTTTCTGTTTGAAAATACTCACCATAGGAACGGAACCGTCCGTTTTTAGCATGTCGAGAGTACAGAGTTTTGAAGATTTAGCACCGCGTGGAAATCTGTTAAGGTCTAGTGTTATTGCTCCTAAAAGAAGTGCAACAATTTTGTTATTCTGTATACTATTTTTTTTTTTTTTCATGAATGTAAATTTATAAAACTAAAATGGTTTAAATAAACATTAATTTTGTAGTAACTTATAAAATGAGTTTACCTAGAAAATCATCTGCAGAAAAATGATCGGCGTCCCACACTTGCAATTCTAATCTTGCGGGAATTTTAGATTCGGATTCATCCCACGAAAATAATGATTCTTTTCTTGATATCACAATTTTTTGTTCGGCTACTAAATAATCGAAAGGATAAATAAATCTCCAATTAAAATTTCCTTCTCCGGTAAGAGAACGATAATGAATGTCGGTACATTGACAGTCTTCGGTTCCTTTTACCCAACTAAAAAACAACAAAATATTATGAATAATTAAAAAATGATACAAAATTTACCCTTTCACATAAATGTCAGACATTTTCTCGCCGGTAAAGAAAGCGTCATCTTCAAGCACCACATCGTCTGTATTCCAGATGACGACCCTCAATTCGTAACTTTTTGGTTTCCTAGGAGAGATATCTATAGGTGGTCCTGGTAGTGGCATATCCATCGGGAACATATCAACCCACATTTCTATTTTTCCTTGTTCAATTCCTGGTTTGTCTGGATTATATAAGGGTCGCGTTTCTACATGTTCGGGCACTAGGTTACATCCTACATTAGGAAACTCGTTCCACCTAACAATTAAAGAACCAAATAATGAATACTCTACTAAAAGTTGTGACTATTCTAGGAATAACAAAACATAAACATTGCGATGGGATCATTAAACATAGTTAGGCAAACATCTATACAAATAGTCGGACGGTAGACTGAAGGCTATAGCCACATCCACTTGATCCCAGACAACATCCTGTTTTTATGTAAGTTTTTTTAGTAAATTTAAACAAAACAATAGACAACAGCCAGAAACCCCTAATAAAATTATATTTTAGTTAAAAGTGAATGTGTCAAATTTCATCGTTAAGCATTTCAAACCATATTTCCAAAGAAATTCGCCATGGGTGGAAGTAAATGAAAATTTTTATGTTGTTTGTGTTACTACAAGTAAAAAAATGGTCAAGTTTAAATTTTCTGCTATGTATGGTTTAGCCTCTACAGAGTGTTAAAAAAGTAATACTGTTTTGGTAACTAGAATGATACTAAGTTTGATTTATTTGTATTTCTGAGCAGAAACAACAAAAAAACTAAATATAATAAAAAATTGTGCGTTCGATTGACTCTCGTAAGAACGATGTTCCTTACGTTACTTTTTCACTTTTTGAAATTTTCAAATGAGAAAAAAATCGAAAAAACTGAAAGAAATTGAAATAAAAAATCAAGAGGAATCGAACGAAATCGAAAGAAATTGAAAGGAATCGAAAGAAATTGAAAGAAAAAACGGAAAATATGAGAAAAAAAACAAAAATCTTTGGAAAAAATTATGAGGAAAATTAGAAAACGCTGAAAAAAAAACAAAATAAAACGCAAGAAATCGAAAAATATCGCAAATAATCACAAAAAGAGAGGAATAAGAAAAAATAATAAAAAATTAGAAAATGAAAGAAATAGAAAAAATAAGAAAATAATGAAGAAAAATTAGAAATAATCGAAAAAATCAAGAAAAAAATAGAAAAAGAACGGAATGAAAAAAAATTATAAAAATGAGAAAAAACGAGAAAAATAAAAAAATATCGCAAAAACCATAGAACAATAAAGAAATTGAAAACAATTGTGACCATAAAAAAATTTAAAACAATTGAAATAATTATGAGGAAAATCAAAAAACATTGGGAAACAAACAAAAAAAAAAACGCAAGAAATCGAAAAATTTCGCAAAAAATCGCAAAACAATTACAAAAAATTGCAAAAAATCGTAAATAATCACAAAAAGAGAGTAATAAGAAAAATGATAAAAAATTAGAAAACGAAAGAAATAGAAAAAATAATAAAACAATGAGGAAAAATTAGAAATAATCGAAAAAATCGGTAAAAAAACAGAAAAAAACGGAATGAAAAAAAAAACAAAAAATTAGAAAAATGAGAAAAAACGAAAAAAATAAAAAAATATCGCAAAAACCATAGAACAATAAAAAAACTGGAAACAATTGTGACCATAAAAAATGTAAAACAATTGAAATAATTATGAGGAAAATCAAAAAACATTGGGAAAAAAACAAAAAAAAACGCAAGAAATCGAAAAATATCGTAAAAAATTGCAAAACAATTACAAAAAATTGCAAAAAATCGTAAAAAGAGAGGAATAAGAAAAAATGATATAAAATTAGAAAACGAAAAAAATAGAAAAAATAAGAAAATAATGAGGAAAAATTATAAATAATCGATAAAATCGAAAAAAAAAATAGAAAAAGAACGGAATGAAAAAAAAACAAAAAATTAGAAAAATGAGAAAAAACGAGAAAAATAAAAAAATATCGCACAAAATCGCAAAAACCATAAAGCAATAAAAAAAAACTGGTAACAATTGTGACCATAAAAAATTTGAAACAATTGAAACAATTATGAAGAAAATCAGAAAACATAGGGAAAAAACAAAAAAAAAACGCAAGAAATCGAAAAATATCGCAAAAAATTGCAAAAAATCGAAAATAATCACAAAAAGAGAGAAATAAGAAAAAATTAGAAAACGAAAGAAATAGAAAAAATAAGAAAACCATGAAGAAAAATTAGAAATAATCGAAAAAAAAACAGAAAAAGAACGGAATGAAAAAAAAAACCAAAAAATTAGAAAAATGAGAACAAACGAGAAAAATAAAAAAATATCGCAAAAATCATAGAACAATAAAGAAACTGGAAACAATTGTGACCATAAAAAAACTTAAAACAATGGAAATAATTATGAGGAAAATCAGAAAACATTGGGAAAAAACAAAAAAAACGCAAGAAATCAAAAAATATCGCAAAAAATGCAAAAAATCGCAAATAATCACAAAAAGAGAGGAAGAAGAAAAAACGATAAAAAAATAGAAAACGAAAGAAATAGAAAAATAAGAAAACAGTGAGCAAAAATTAGAAATAATTGATAAAATCGAAAAAAAAAATAGAAAAAGAACGGATTGAAAAAAAAAACAAAAAATTAGAAAAATGAGAAAAACCGAGAAAAATAAAAAAATATCACAAAAAATCGCAAAAACCATAGAGCAATAAAACAAACTGGAAACAATTGTGACCATAAAAGAATTTGAAACAATTGAAATAAATGGCCAAAGAAATCGCAAAAAATCACAGGAATAAGAGAAAATTAGAAAACAAAAAAAAAAATAGAAAAAAATCAGAAAAACCAGATTTCCGCAAACTTAATTTTTTTATTTTCTTGAACTTTTTTTTTAAAATGTTTATCTATTTGGGGGGGAGGTGCGATCGCCCCCTCTTTAATCCGTGCTTGGGAATGAGCGTGTGGTTCCCCGAACGTAAAACCTCAAGAATAAATTATGGGAAAGAGCTCCTGTATTTTTTGTAATTGCAATTATTGAGGATGCAAATATTTATGTCAACAATGAAATAGAGTGCTTTAGAAATTATTATGACTTTAAAAAAAGGAATAAATTTTTTTATTATTATTTGGCATTTTTCCATAATCCATTGGTATAACTGACTAAAACATAATTAATATTCTGTCTTAATTGTAATTCTGTATTCTGTATAATGCAATTTCCTAATTGCATTACAATTTAAATCCGGATTAGTGGTTGTAGCGCGGTTAAATTTACTATTTAATTATGAACTGAAGTTGAGTGTGAAGCTTACAATTAACCATTTTTTTAAACGTAATTCCAACTACCATTCAAATGAAATAACTTTATAATGAAATTTCCTAATATCATATATTTTAAAATAGATAAGAAAAATATTATTTTACCTATGCAATACACCTAGTGCCATATGTTCTTCAGCTTCTTTTGTCTTATAAAAATCGATATCGTCACATTGAAGGAAAAATAATTGTTTTCCAACTTTAACCAAACCATCTGCATAAATCGGTGGATCAACTTTGGCGTCCTTGCAAAGTTTCGCTAAAATTTGAGACGGTTTCATCGCATCTCGCCAGGCGTTGTAACCTTCTCTGAAAAGTAAATATTCAAACATAGAAATTGACAATTTTCAACAAGCATTGGACCGAGCCGTTTCCCTAATTATCACCTCAGTTGAAAATAATCCCACTTCGCAATTCACTTTATTTATGTACTTGTAATATGCTCTAAAAGTTTGATTTACGGTGCTTAGTTTTGAAAAAAATTGAGTCAATTACTGGACTGGATTATTATTGCTACTATATGCTCCATCAGAGAAATATGAATTAACCTAAGCTAATGGAGAAAAAAAGTTTTCCCATGCAAGACACTTTAATTTGTATGGCGGGTACCGGAAAGGCCGATGCGATCCTGCTCAAATTCAATATGGTTCTTCCCTGAAGGAAACTAACTGAAAACCGGAACTCGATCGAAGTTTTCGTTCAAAAGTTACAGTGTTTACATACAGGCAGACCGTCAGACAGACAGACATCCAGACGTCCGGACAGAGTTTTTTTTTGCATTTTCGGACTCAGGGAATTCGGAAACGTCGAGAAAAGTGATAAAAAGTAGGGATATGAAATTTTTTACGCCATCACGAAACTATTATTGAGGCTTTTGGGCCTCAGTAATTCGTTATGAATAGGAAAAAATTATAATTAATGGTTAAAAATAAAAAAAATTATAAAAATGGGAAACAACAAAAACTATTAAAAAAATAATTATAAACCGTCTAAAAAATAATTTATTAAAAATACCGTAAATCTATTAAAAATTGTGCGTTCGGGGGATCCCCGCTAGGAGATAAGTTTCTTACGTTATTTTTTCAATTTTTAAAATTTTAAAATAAGAAAACAAAAATCTGAAACTTTCAAAAGAAATAAAAAATACAAAAGAAATCGAAAACAAATCAAAAGAAATTGAAAAAATGGAAAGAAATCGAGAAAAGCGACAAAAATCGAAGAAAATCAAAAGAAATCGAAAGAGATGGAAAGGTCAAAAGAAATTTTAAAAAAAAAACGAAATAAATCAACGAAAATCGAAAGAAATAAAAAAAAGACAAAAATCGAAATAAATCCAAAAAAACATCGAAAGAAATATAAAAGAAATGGAAAAAATCAAAATAAATAAAAAAAACGACAAAAATCGAAATAAATTCTAAGAAATCGAAAAAAAATTAAAAGAAATGGAAAAAATCAAAAGAAATAAAAAAGAACAAAAAAAATCAACAGAAATCGAAAAAAAAAACTGACAAAAAACGAAGAAAACAAAAGAAATCGAAAAAAATATAAAAGAAATGGAAATAATCAAAATTAATTAAAAAAAAACGAAATAAATCAACAAAAATAAAAAGAAAACGACAAAAATCGAAATAAATCCAAATAAATCGAAAAAAATATAAAAGAAATTGAAAAAATCAAAATAAATAAAAAAAAACGAAATAAATCAACAAAAATCGAAAGGAATAAAAAGAAAACGACAAAAATCGAAATAAATCCAAAGAAATCGAAAAAAATATAAAAGAAATTGAAAAAATCAAAATAAATAAAAAAAAACGAAATAAATCAACAAAAATCGAAAGGAATAAAAAGAAAACGACAAAAATCGAAATAAATCCAAAGAAATCGAAAAAATATAAAAGAAATTGAAAGAATCAAAACAAATAAAAAAGAACGAAAAAAATCAAAAAAAAACCGACAAAAATCGAAGAAAACAAAAGAAATCGAAAAAACTATAAAAGAAATGGAAATAATCAAAATTAATAAAAAAAAACGAAATAAATCAACAAAAATAAAAAGAAAACGACAAAAATCGAAATAAATCCAAAGAAATCGAAAAAAATATAAAATAAATGGAAAAAATCAAAAGAAATAAAAAAAGAACGAAAAAAATTAAAAAAAAATCGAAAGAAATCGAAAAAAACTCGACAAAAATCTAAAAAAATCAAATGAAATCGAAAGAGATGGAAAGGAATCAAAATAAACCGAAAAAGAAATATAAAAAAAATCAAAAGAAATAAAAAAAAAACATCATAAATCGAAAGAAATCGAAAAACAATATTAAAAAATGAAAAAAATCATAAGAAATGAAAAAAAACGAAAAAAAGAAATGGAAAAAATCAAAATTAATAAAAAAAACGAAATAAATCAACAAAAATATAAAAGAAATTGAAAAAATCAAAATAAATAAAAAAAAAACGAAATAAATCAACAAAAATCAAAAGAAATCGAAAAAAACTCGACAAAAATCTAAAAATGTCAAATGAAATCGAAAGAGATGGAAAGGAAAAAAAACGAAAAAAACCAACAAAAACCGAAAGAAATCAAAAAACGACAAAAATCGAAAAAACAAAGAGAAATCGAAAGAGATGGAAAAGAATCAAAAGAAGTCGAAAAAAATTTAAAAAAAAACAAAAGAAATCGAGAAAAAAACGAAAAAAATAGACATAAATCAAAAAAAAAACGACAAAGATCGGAAAAGATTAACAAAATTCGAAAGAGATCGAAAAAATCAATAGAAATAAAAAATAATCGAACGCAATTGACAAAAATCAAATGAAATCGACAAAATCCAAAAAAAAATCGGAAAAATAAGAATAAGTTAGAAAAAACTGAAGGAATTCGAAAAAATATCAAAAAACAATAGAAAAAATTCAAAAACAACAGAAAAATGAGAAAAATAAAATACGAAAAAACGGAAAAATCAAAAAAATGTCGGAGGATAGGAAAAAATTAGAAAAGAAAAGAAAGAGAACAATGAGAAAAAAAAACAGAAAAAATTAGAAGAATCGAAAAAATCTCAAATAATCTAAAAAGAAACAAAAATTATTGGAAAATATTGGAAATTATTGGAAATTAATGAAGAATAAAATTGTAAAATATGGAAAAAATATCAAAAAAACGCAAAATGGCAAAAAATCGAAATATATCGCAAAAAACGGAAAAAGTTGGAAACAATCGTAAAGAACAACCAAAAACCGGAACAATTGTAAACAAAAGAAAGAAATAAATGAAAAAAATGAAAGAATTGAAATAAATCGCAACAATACCCCAAAAAACTGCCAAAAAAATCGTAAAAAAATCGGAAAAAATTAAAGGAAAAAGAAAAAATGAGGAAACAAAAAAGAAATAGAAAAAAAGTAATTAAAAAAAAAGAAATAGAAAAAAAACGAAACCACGACAAAAAAGAGGAAAAATCAGAAAAAGTCTCTTTCTATAAAATAATAAAATTATAAAAAATTAGAAAACGAAAGAAAAAGAAATAAAAAACAGAACAATGAGACAAAATGAGAAAAGATTAGAAAAAATCGAAAAACAAAACAAAAAAAACCAGAAAAAAAACAAAACATCAGAATAATGAGAGGAAAAGTAAAAGAAAAATAATTGAAAAAAAAATGAAAAATATTACGGAAAAAACGAAAATAATCAAAAAAAAATTGTAAAACCGAAATAAATCGTAACAAAATCCCAGAAAAATGCCAAAAAATCAGAAAAATCAAAGGAATAAGAAAAAATTTAGAAAACAAAAAAGAAATACTCAAAGAATAATAAAAAAACTCGTAGTCAATACCATAATTATTTCAAAAAAGTATTCTTGTAAAAATCTCGAATTTTGATTTATGTTGAGTTATTTTGAAAAAGCTGAAAAAGGGCTATTTTGGCAATGTTTGTTTAATTTTGTAATAATTTTTTTATTTCAATAATTTCTTTTTAAAAATACGACACTGAATATTTATACTAACACTTATGGAATAAAAATGAAGCATTTCCATGAATTTTATTAAAATTTGTAATTGCGTAAAAACATGAAGCAAAACAATTTAATTTTAATAGAAATTAATTCTGTGCTGTCATCATAACTTTTTACTTCAAAACAATAAAATCTTAAACAAAAAAGATAAATTCCACCTCCACCGACGCAACGACGCGATAGAATGTCCAAAAAAAAAGAGTCGACTATGAAATATTTCTGAACAACTCCGGGAATAGTGTTACTTACAGCGGTGAATAAACTTTTACAAAATTGATATAAAAATTGTGTTTAGTGATTTTGAAATTTGTAAATTATAAAAGGTATGTGAGAAATTTATATGAATTTCTTTATATTAATATTTTTTATGGGTTTAAAATAACAGAACGCATATAAAAAAACCAATTTAAAATGTTTTGAAATTTTTTTTATAAACTTTGAATTTTCTTTACAGTAATTATAACTGTTTTAATGGTTGATTCAAATTTATATTATAATCTTTTATTTTCGTATTACCTTCTATATTTTTTTATACAGGATGCTAATTATTTTCAGGTTCAATTAAAAAAAAAGTTTTCTATAGTCCTTTTTAGCGGACAATTCAAATTTTAGAACTGTATACTTATAATTTTTTTTTGGTTTATTTTTTTAATATTTAGCCCCTTTTATTTATTAATAACACGTTTTTTTTTTCAGTTAAAATAAAGTGAAGTGAGAGAAAAAACTGAAGATACCTATACGAGCTTCGCATCATAAAGGTTAGAATTATATATTTTTTTGGGAATGGTTAAATATTAAAATAGATAAAAATTTGATTTATTGATAACAAGTACACGAATTTTCCTATACTATATTTGTGAAAATTTAAGCAATTTTTTTGATTTTTTATTGTGTTTTGTTCCAGTAATTTTGGACTTTTTCCAAAATATAAACTAATTTCTCTTGACTCATATATAATTACCTAATTTTCTTTGAATATATTTTTAAAAAGTTTAAATTTTTTTTTGTAACTTTCCTCTAATTTTAACAAGATTTTTTCAGTAAGTTTAGATTTTTCAAAAAATAAACCAATTTATCTTGACTCATATTTTTGGCAAATTAAATAATTTATTTTTCTCGATTTTCTTTTGTTTTGACTACATCGGTTGAAAAATTGTTGATTTTCCAGGTAATAAACTAATTTCCCTCGGTTACATTTTTTAAAAATTTATTCAATTTTATGTTTTTAATTTTATTCTAGTTTTAACAATATTTTTTCAGTAATTTTAGATTTTGCAAAAATTAAACAAGTTTCCCTTAGATTAGTTTTGGTACAATAAATAATTAATTTTTTTGCAATTTTCTATTGTTTTGGTCACATTATTTGAAAAATTTTTGATTTCCCAAGTAATAAACTAATTTCCCTCGACTATATTTAAAAAAAATCGGCTGTGTCGCCCCAGAACTTTCCCGGGTCAACTGTAGAGAATAGGATTATTTTAATTACAAAATACTAAGCATCAATTAATTTATGGAACAAATTTTAAATAGCAAGCCAATTGATATTGCAATGTTCATATGACAGAAGCAAGCGCATGCGCACAATATATAGCACACTGCTATAATTAGCATCTCCTAAAATCATGGTTGAAAACTATTGGGAATTCGAGAACATTTTTCATACAAAAGTTGTAGGGAATTTTATGCTCTATAACTTTGCTCTAAATGTGTTTATTTTTCGCCCTCTAGCGGCGAAACTATGGAAAATTCGAAACAATTTTAAACATTAAAGTTAAAGGAAATTTGGCTCTCTACAACTTTGTATAAGAAAATTTTGCACTAAGCAGCATTGGTTGTCCTCAAAATTTGAAAAACTACGGAAAACTTACATACACATTTTTTGCGCGCTCTACAGTGGCGCAACTATTGGAAATTCCGGAAAAAGTGTGATGTAAAAATTGTAGGAAATTTTATCCTCTAAAACTTTGCACTACAACATTTTGCACTAAAGTGTATTGTTTATCCATAAAATTTAAAAAAAGGCAAAAAAATCTTCATTCAATCAATGTCAGTCTTGAGGAACTTGTACTGTACCAATTTAAACCAAAAACTAACGGTCGCGTCCGAGGCACACACTGACCTTTCATACCAAATTTCAGCTTGATTGGTCAAACGGTTCGGCAGTTATCGTGGAAGATCACACATAGACACACAGACAGACCATACTCTGGAAATCGTTTCAATTTTCTGGGGGAACCTCAAAATGGAGATATTATTTCCATCGATATTTTAAATTTTTTTCCTCGTTTACTATATTTTCCCTTCGATGGGTCCGGGAAAGTTAAAAAAAAAAAAAATTAAAAAGTCACTTTCTATAACATAATTATAAAATATAAAAAAATTAGGAAACGAAAGATTGTAAAAACTAAATAAATCTCAACAAAATTCCAGAACAAAGCCAAAAAATCAAAGGAAAAAGAAAAAATGAGAAAAAATTTAGAAAACAAAAAATAAATAGAAAAAAATGTAATTAAAAAAAAGAAATAGAAAAAAAAACGAAACAATGACAAAAAAGACGAAAAATTAGAAAAAATAAAAAATCAGAAAAAAAACAAAAAATCAGAAAAATGAAAAAAAAATTAGAAAAAGTCTTTCTATAAAATAATTATAGAATATAAGAAATTAGAAAACGAAATAAAAAGATATAAAAAACAGATCAATGAGAAAAAATAAGAAACGATTAGAAAAAATCGAAAAAAAGAACAGAAAAAACCAGAAAAAAAACCATCAGAATAATGAGAAAACAGCAAAAATAAAAGAAAAATAATAGAAAATTATTAGGAAAAAACGAAAATAATCATAAAAATTGTAAAAACGAAATAAATCGCAACAAAACCCTAAAAAAATCGTAAAAAAATCGGAAAAATCAAAGGAATAAGAAAAAATTTAGAAAACAAAAAAGAAATTGAAAAAAAAAGTAATTGAAAAAAAAAGAAATAAAAACGAAACAATGACAAAAAAGACGAAAAATTAGAAAACATCAAAAAAATTAAAAAACTAAAAAAAATTAGAAAAATGAAAAAAAAATAGAAAAAGTCTCTTTCTATGAAGTAATTATAGAATATAAAAAATTAGAAAAAGAATTAAAAAACAGATCAATGAGAAAAAATAAGAAAAAATCGAAAAAAAACAGAAAAAACCAGAAAAAACAAACCATCAGAATAATGAGAAAACAGGAAAAGTGAAAGAAAAATAATAGAAAAAAAATGAAAAATATTACGAAAAAAACGAAAATAATCAAAAAAATTGTAAAAGGAATCTGAAAAAATGAGAAAAAATTTAGAAAAGACAAAATAAATAGAAAGAAAATAGAAAAAAAAACGAAACAAAGACAAAAAGATGAAAACTGGGAAAACATTAAAAAAATCAGAAAAAAACAGAAAAAAATAAAAAATCAGAAAAATTAAAAAAAAAAAACAGAAAAAGCCTCATATCTCTTAAACCGTTAATTTTATCGAGTTGTCACAAGGGGACGTTTTTCTTTTAAAGATGTTTGTGGAATTTAGCTGTCATATTTAGAAGTGAAAAAAATGATAGATAAAAAAAATGTGCCTCATTAACCATTGAACTTAGTCCGTACCTGACTTCACAAGGGTAGTGCAGATTTGTTTATAACGCTATTAAGTGCGCAATTATGGTGTTTATAAATGGTTAATTTTTTATTCATTTCAAATAAGTAGTTTAATAATTATAAATAAAAAACCATCTTTAATTTTTAACTTTGGAGGGCTATAATTCGGACAAATTTTATATGAAGTACCATCATTAATTTTAGCCCCTCTATCATCTCCCAAGTTTTGGGTACGAACTCCTGGGACACCTTGTATATACAATAATATTTTATATAATTTACCCACATCAAAAACCAATAAATCGATTTGGAGGAAAAATAAAATACAATAAAATTTGAGCATTTCACTTACTCCTCATATAGTTCAGGTAAGCCGCAACAGGCTCTATGTCGGCTGTAAAAGCGATTTTCCAAATCAATTTTCGTCTCGCCGACCATATCGTCGGATCCTACCAAATCCCAGTCATAAATCTGGACTGTCAGTAACGAATCTTGTGGAAAAGTTGCTTCGATCTCGAAACATCTAAATCAAAAAATAAACGATGATTGATTTTATTTATTTTGAAATATAAGGAAAATTATAAAAAAAAAATTAATTTCTATTGTAATTCAAAATCACTCACTTTCCAAAAACGGGATTCAATTGTTTTGAAATATAATTCTCTTTGTCGCTGATCCTCTTAGAACCGAGTTGCAATACCACGTAGGGATCTGCTTTGCCGTTTAAATCCATCGGATGTAAATCGTTCGCTTTAACTATATACACTCGAACTAAAACCCTTATGGGATCATTAGAGGGTAGACCTTGAAACAAACCGTATTGTGGATCTAATCCCATTATTGTTTTGTCTTCTATATCTTTAGGTAGAGGCCATTTGTACACTTTAATTGCCCCCTACAAATTTCCAATTTAATATTAATGTAATAAAAAATCTGGAAACTAGTTTCGACACAGTGACATCATTAGGATAAATGAAAAATGGTTATATCGAGGTAAATCCCTTTCATATCCAGTTTTGCATTGTATAGACATGTTTTTTTATTTGTTTTAGTTCAAATTAAAAATCTACAATTGGAATGGAATTCCGTTAAAATTAATGATGATGATAATGTCGAAACTAGTTATCTTCTATTGGTTTTTACTGAGTTTCAGCATTTATTTCTAGTAAATTTCAAATATTACATTCTGTGTAGTTTTAAGTGCCAGAAGGGTTTGCCATATTTGGAAATCCAACCTGTTAGTCATAAATAAATTTTCCTTTTATATTCCAGAGCAGTTAACAGCCATAATCTATAATATAAGCGGCAAAGTCCTGACTGATTGATTGACTGATTGACTGACTGACTGACTGACTGACTGACATAGAATCAGCGTAGAGCTAAATCTACTTAACCCAGAGACTTGAAATTTCGAGAACATGTTCTGTTCATAACATAGACACCCACTAAAAAAGGATTTTGTGAAATTTTGATTTTAAATGGTAGAAAATGGTTAAAAACAGTGGCTTACACAGAATAAGTATATTTATATGTTGACGCACTTACTCGAGAGGGTAATGGTAGTTGGAAAAAATAGGGAAAAGAGGAAAAAATAGGCAAAACGGAAAAATAGAGAAATTTGCTAAAAATTGGGAAAAATTGGAAAAAATTGGGAAATATAAGAAAAATTGGGAAAATAGAGAAAAATAGGGAAATATATGGGAAAATAGTGAAGTAGTGAAAAGTAGGAAAAAATTAAGAAAAAAGTAAAGGAAAATAAGAAAAATAAAAAAAATAGAAAATAATAGGGATAAATGGGGAAAGACAGAAGACATCCTAAAAATAGGGAAAAATGGAGAAAAATAGGGAAACAGGGGAAGAGTAAGGGAATATAGGAAAAAAAATCGGTTGTGTAGCCCCAAAACTTTCCCTACGAGTATCCACGAATACTTTTTCCGATATTTAATGGTAAAATTTCAACTTTTGACATTTTTTTATTTTTGACAGGTGACAGTTGGAGAAATAATTTTGACTGTTCTGTATACAGTTTTTCAACGGTTTTCAAATGACATATTGCATGTCCAATTGCGTGACATATTGTATCTGTTATTTTTTGATAGTGATACTTCCGTTTAACAGATGTCGAACAAAAACTAATGGGTTCTTCCGACGGGTAACCCAAACCCCTATACCAAATTTCAGCTCAATCGGATTAAACGTGTGGCTTCTATCGTGGAAGAATACACACATATACACACAGACAGACAGACAGACTTCCATCTGGAACTGGTCTTAATCGTCTCAAGGGACCCGAAAATGAATATTTCCGTTTTTATCTCGAAATTTTTTTTAGCTTGTTCACAATACTTTCCCTTCTAGGAGGTGGTCGGGAAAGTAATAAGGAAAATAGGGAAAAATAAGTACAAACAGAAAAAAATATACCACCCAGAAGTTGACACCCCAAATGCCGGAACCCTTTAATTTTTTTGGAGTTCTGCACTCGTCTCGAAGAGTTCTAGAGTTCTCGAGAGGGTGCAGATAGAGTTCTGCAATTTTTTTGCGGAATTTTTAAAAAACAAATTTTGGGGTGCCAACTTCATGCCGCACCCCTTTTGTGAAAAAAATAATTCTGGGTGAATAGATATCTCAGAAATAAAGTGTACTAGAGTTCTCGGTAGGTTTTGCAAAGAATTTTCGGAAAAAAAAAATTGGGGTGCTAACTTCATGCCGCACCCTTTTTTATTTACTGGGTAGTTTTAGTCACTTGGTGCTGCTTTTAAATACAGCACCCTTGAGTTCTGACTCGAAAAAATACTGAAAATTATGAAAATGGATATTTTCGAGGGGTGTTACAAAGTTTCAATTTTTGTCGCTAAGTTTTCGCCAGAATATTCAATTTTTTATTTATTGGGTAGTTTTGGTCAGTTAGGGCTGCTTTTAAATACAGCACCCCTGAGTTCTGACTCGAAAAAATACTGAAAATTATGAAAATGTAATTTGGTTGGTCCTTCGATCTAATGACGGTTGATGTCAAAACGTCGACCGCCTAGTAATTATTCCAAACTTTTTTTAATCATATTTGTTCATACTGTAATAATTACACATTAATTAAGTTTTTATCTATTATTTGTATAAAATCATTTATAAGGAAAATCAGAAAATCATATTTAATTTAAATATTTTAAAGAAGGACATACAAATATTTGTTTGATCTAATGTTGTTAAGAAATTGTTAAAAACCTCTGATTGTCTGTTGCAGACAACAAGGGGGTATTTAAGTCGTACCGTTGCTGCCGTGAAGCGGCAACGCCGTAAAGAAAATCCTCATTTAGTTTGCACTACCTTATCCATCGTACACTGAATTTAATGCTTGAAATTTACTATAGGTTTTTTTTTTGTTTACCTTAAAGTATCCTACAACTCTACTATCGTCGTCTGTATCTTCTCCAGTCTTTTTGCCTCTGTAAAGTTCGAATGTATGTAACCATTCTTTAAATTCGTTAAAATCGGGTCTAGCTTCTAATTCTGTTGGATAAACCTGGAAAAATGTATGCTAATTTTCGATAATACAGACAATCGATAGTTACAAATAAATGGTTGTTTTTGTTTATATTAATGTGACTATGTGACACGCAGTTTCATATTTAAAATATTAAAAAAATCCATTTTTTATAGTTGGTCCTTCGATGATTGGTCGATGGTAACACGTCGACTGCCGTAGTAAATTTTTTCAACCATTTTTGGATTCTAAATTATATTTGTTTAATTATCTTTTTGCTGATGGTTAATATTTGTGAAAACAAAGATCCCAGTACTTTGGATACGTCATGCCTTTAACTTTTTTTGATACGCCATGTTCGCCTTCTTTTTATGTGGTCTTAAACAACCTGTTTTTTTTATAATTTCGCTTTTTTTATTTTTTATAATAAATGATAGTTGGCACGGCTGTGGCTTAATAATACTTAAAGAATTTCATTTCAATTTAATAAAGCAAAGTAAAAACAAAAAAATCCAACACAAAACGTAAAGGAAATTAAAAATTCGCGTTATTTATAGTCCTACCTTACACAATGCCGTTTTATATTTAGTCCTTTTTCTCGTACTCTTCGGACTTATTTTGGCGGCAAATCTAGATGCCGTAGCGGCACTCTTAAATCCGAATCTGTGCGTTTTTCTATACTCGACTCCTGGACTTTTATCCGAACTGTTTCCAGATTGTGGATTATTGTCGTCGTCGTGTACTTGCCAATTTCCGTTTTGATTGAGAACCTTTTTCGCTTCTTTGGATTCGTCAATCATCCGCTCAACCGACGCGAAATATTTGGTCCACCTGTAAAACGTATAAATCATCAATAACAAACTCATTTTTGATTATCCGCAGTGGTAAATATAAAAAAAAATAATATAAGAGATTTTTTTCTGTAAATAGTTTTACATTTTGAATAATGTATAATAGATTGCTAAAGAGCAAAATAAAAACGGTTTTTGTATTTATTTTTCAGTTATTTATGGTTGTAAAAATAAAAGTCAAATTGACAGGACAGAGATTGTTTATAAGTAAAATTAAAAAAAAATGTTCGGCCAGGGGAACCAAGTTCCTTATGTAATTTTTTTTACTTTTTAAAATGAGGAAAAAAATCGGGTAAACCTAAAAACTTGGAAAAGCGAAAAATTCCAAAGAAATCGAAAAAATCAGAAGAAAAAGAAAAAATGAGAGAACAGAAAGAGAAACAGAACAATCCCAAAAAATGGGGAAACATTTAAAAAAATCAAAAAAAAAACAAAAAATCTGGAAAATTTTGATTAAAAGAATGTTGAGTAAAATTAACAAAAAATTGTTCATTCGGGGGAACCAAGTTCCTTATGTTATTTTTTTACTTTTAAAATGAGAAAAAAATGGGGTTAACCTAAAAAATTGGAAAAACCGAAAAATTCCAAAGAAATAAAAAAAATCAGAAGAATAAGAAAAAATGAGAGAACAGAAAGAGTTAAAAAAAAAAACAATACACTGCCAAAAAATGCGAAAACATTAAAAAAAAATAAAAAAAAAAACAAAAAATCTGAAAAATGAGAAAAAGCAACAAGAAAAAAACCGGAAAAATGAGAAATCAATCAAGAAGAAATTAAAAGAATCGAAAAAATCAACAAACTCGGAAGAGAAAACATTGAAAAAAATCAGAAAATTTGGAAAAAAAATGAAAAACAAAATTATGAAATACGAAATACTTTTTTTTAGTTTATTTTACTTTTTATTCCAAGTTTTTTGACTATTTAAATAGGTTTTTTTTATAATGTGACTTTTTTATTAACGATTCTCGGAGTTTTTCTTTTTTTTTGACGTATTTTGACGGTTCACCTAAGTCTTGATTTTTTATTTAAATTTTCTTTGTTTTTAGAACTTTTTTATTAAATTTTTCATCCTTGTTTTACGGTTTCTGTTATGTTTAAGTCTAATTTTCTTCCATTTTTTAACTGTACCCACTTAAGCCGTTTTTATTAATGAACTAAATTTATTTTATTTAATTATCAAAACCAGTATTTTTTTCTAAAAGAAGTAAATTTGTCTTATAAAAACTGCTGATTCAATGAAAATTTATAATCAGTTCAAGTAGGAACTCTTGCCTATAGATCACTGAAAAATCAAGTTTTTATGAAAACCAAAATTTGCAATTTTCAGCACTCATGCTTTTTTAGGTAAAAAAAACCTGGGTTCAATATTTTTTTTTTGACAATATCGCCTCAAGTATTATCCGGAAATTTGGAAAAATGTCAGTTTAATTTTTCAAATATTATTAAATTTGATCTTTTCATGATTTTTTTCTTTGTGGCTGTAATAAAATTCAAATTAATTTTTTTGTGTCTTCAAAAAAATCGATAAAAAAATCGGAAAAACCGAAAAAATTGAAAAACTCTAAAAAAGGTGAAACATTCAAAGAAACAACAAATAATTCGACAAAATCCAAATAAAAATTAGATAAAAATCTGAAAGCATTTAAAAATGAAAAAACACAAAATGAGAAAAAAACTGGAAAAAATTCAAAAAAAATCAGAGCTAAGTATAAGAAAAAAGGAAAAAAAATATAAAACAAAAGAAAAAACCAAAAACATTAGGACAAAATAAAATAAAAAATACAAGTACGGAAAAAGAGAAAATCCCAAAAAATAACAAAAAAAAACGCACGTCCAGTACATTTTTCCCTTGAAAATTTTGGTTTTAAATTTATTTGTACCATTTTTTTGGCATTCGACGAGTTAAAAATAAAATCTGTTTGAGTAAAAACTTAGTAAAGAGAGAAAACCGTTTTTATTGGATTTTTTAGTTATTTTAACACGTCCAATGCTACATTGTTCACTTGAGAGTTTTTGTATATTTGGTATTTTTTCTTATTTTTATAAAACTGTATTTGTAATTTTATCTTAATTTAGAAAAAAAGAAATTGTCTCGATGACCATATTTCGCTAATTAACAAAATATTTCTTATTGACATACCAATCTTTGCTGTCCTCCTCATCGTCGATTTCTTCTTCAAAACTTGGTTTTCTCTTTTTATTCATATCAGTCTTTATTTTTTTCGATGTTTCTTGTGTGCCATAACCTAGAAATATTTCGTCATATTGCAAACAATTACATATATCATTAAAAAAAATAACAAAAATTAAATCAGTAATAAGTATCGACTTGTTTAGATCCATTTTAGATAAACTGAAGATGATAAATTATTACCGAAACGTAATACCTAAATAAAGAAAATTTCAACTTATAAAAAATAGAATATTGGGAAATAATATATGATAGTAGTAAAAAAAAATTAATATTTTACCAGTTTGAATAGATATATCCTTTGGTAGTAAAGGGCTTTTCTCTTTTTCACTGAGATGATTTCCTAGATTTATAGGCGATAGTTGGGGGCATCCTCCTCCTGTACATTCCGCTGCTTTCAATTGATTTAACGATTTTTTTCTTTCTTCGGCTTCTCTATCTTTCTTTGTCATTGGCTTATACATATATCTTTGTATAGAATTAATAATGTGAGTGCCTACTAATGTATACCGGCCAAAACTTCGACAATCCACTGCTCTTATTGTTACGGGAGGTCTGAAATGAAAAAAAAAATATTCAAACTCATCTCTACTTTATTATTTATTTGTTTTATGTATAAGAGAAGAGAAAATAGTTTAAAACATGGTAGGGTTTGGCTTAGAAAAAATTGTAGTAAATTTTCAACTAATCGCACTCTATTTTCATTCTACTTTTTACGCGCCAATAATTTTTAAAATTAAAATTAAAATTTTTGTAATTAAATCAATCAAAATTTTAAAATTAAAATGAAAAAATTTTAAACTTTAAGAGAGAAATAATTGAAAAAATATGCACAAAGAAAAATTTGAAATGAACCCAAATTTTGGATTTTTAAAATAAAATTTTAGAAAAGTTTTGCCATTTTATCAAAATATAAAAATATATTAATTTAAAGCCTTTTAACTAAATAAATAAATAATTATTTACCTATAAAGTTCCTGTTCTGGTAGATCCAAGTCCAAACATTTAACCGGCGTACTAAAATTCGGATTTTTCTTCCTATTCTGTATAATACTCGAATACAAAATATTCCCGGAACATTCTATATCAACTCGTGGTTTATCAACAGTCAACAAGTGTATCCGTTTGACATCTCTCAATCCCCAAAAAAGAACTTCTATTCTATATCTAGCTAGAGTTGGTCGTATTCCTCTAGGAATAGGTAAAAGAGGTTCTATTTTTTTCGGATCCGTTTCATGATACATAGGAATGTCTTTCGGATGGGGTAGAGAAGGAAGGGAACCTTCTGTTTCAATTTCTAATAGTTCGAATGCTGCTAAAAGTTCTCCGGCTCTATTTATACCGCGAGTTATGGTAAACCTGGAACAAATTTGATTAATAAAAACTGAATTAAATATATTTTTATCTTACCATTCCAAAGACGGTGGAAACTTCGGCTTCGTATAAGAATCTTCTTTAAGCTTAACAATAGGTTTAGCCAAAGTCCTACCAATGAATTCGCTTTTTCCAACTTTATCTTGATCGAAAATTTCAATGAGTATCGGAGGCGGATCGTTTTTAATTTCATCTCCATCTCCGTATATTAAAATTTCTTCGAATATGAGTAATTCGTCCCATGTCGGACTTAACGTTTCGTCGATGACTTGGGTCGTTTTGCTAAATTCTCCGGCGATTATTCTAGCAAATGGATCTGATAATCCGGAAGCGTCGCTTCCGATTAAAGATCTCGCTTGGTAAATGTGAGCACGGAGTTGGAATATCTGTAAAGCGACGGCAATTTTAATTGAGCTAAAGTTTTACTCTTAAATAATTAATTGGATTATGCGGATTATATTGTCATCGTTGTAAGGATAAAAGATAATTTAGAATGAATTACGTTTATGTACTGTGTCTAAATCCATGCTTACAGTTATACTATTCAATGGCGGCTCGTGAACTTTTTGAAAGAGGAGACTGGACATAAAACGTTTTTATAAAAATATACTCTTCAGCCAATTAAGTTAACCTTTGCGCAGCAGCACTAGTTAGAAGTAGTTGTTTACAATCAAATCATGGATTTTATAACTTCCAATGAAATACTATGTAGTTATCAATCTGGCTTTAGAAAAGTTCATTCTTGCGAGTCTTGTTTCAGACATGAAAAATATTCTTGACGAGCCAGGAGTTGGTATCTGTGCAGTTTTCATTGATCTTAAACGTGCCTTTGAAACAATCGACCGTAACATCCTACTTCAAAAGTTAAAAAAATATGGATTTAGGGGAGCTGTATTATGATTGGTTACATAATTATTTATTTAATAGATATCAAGTAACTAAAATTAATAAT
Organism: Neocrepidodera transversa; assembly: GCA_963243735.1. Lineage (NCBI taxonomy): Eukaryota > Metazoa > Arthropoda > Insecta > Coleoptera > Chrysomelidae > Neocrepidodera > Neocrepidodera transversa. Next base: position 5,002,803 of record OY725342.1, read on the forward strand.
AAAATGTCAAACCCACAATTAAATACTTTTGGGGTGACGCAAGGGAGCGTGCTCGGACCCTTACTATTCATGATTTATATAAATGACTTGGGAAAGGTTCTTAGGAAATGTAAAATAAAACATTTTGCAGATGACACGTTCATTTATTATTTTGGGGACAATTTTGTTGAGGTTGTTAATACTGTTAACCATGAATTGGGGTTGTTAACATTAAAATTTAAACAAAATAAATTAAAAGTTAATGAGATGAAATCTAAATTTATGTTTATTGGTAACAACTTTTTATATAAAAGATTTTTAAATTTCAATTTAAATATCAAAATAAATGAAGAAGTAGTAGAAATGGTTCAAGAAATAAAATATTTAGGAATTATGTTGGATAGAGAACTAAAATTTAATAAACATATTGAATATATCTGTAAAAAAATAGGAAAAAAAATTGGATTTTTAAGGAGGGTGTCACCGTATCTATCAATTATAACTAAATTGACTGTATATAATACACTTATTCTACCCCATTTTAACTATTGCTCTTCTTTAATATATACAGGATGTACCAATTTCGATAGACTTCAAGTCCTACAAAATAAAGGAATGAGAGTAATTTTAGGTTGTAGTAGATATACAAGTATTCAGTTCATATTAGAAATTCTCAATTGGTTAAATGTTGAAAAACAATGATTTTTATATATAAAATAGTAAATAATTTGTTGTCTGAATATCTTAACTGTCAACTTATCCCGATCACAGATGTACACCAGAGGAATACAAGAGCAGCAAACTCAATAACATTTTATATACGGACAACTAATAAAAGTATTTCCATGAGAAGTCTATTTTATAAGGGAATTGCTCAATTCAATCTTCTGCCTGAGAATATTAAAAGTAGTACCAGTACCAGTCATTTTAAGAATGAACTCATTTATTGTGTTAAAAATAATTATTCACTAACTAGATAAAATTTAAAAAAAAAAAAAATTTAATAATTACTCTTTTATTTAGCTTAAGAAGTTGCGCTCTTGTTATGTATATTGTTATGTATTATAATTTTGAGAATTAATTTAATTTTACTAGTTTCATTCTGAATTTATTATGAAGTTTTATATTTACATTTATAATTGGTATTATTGTTTAATTATTTATATGCTATGATATTATTATCTTTTGATAAATAAAGTTACTTACTAGTACCAGCTACTTTAGTGACAAAATTAATTGTTGCCCAACAAGAACCAACGTGGTATAGTTTCTCTTGCCAAACAATTTTTTATCTTCATTTTTTGTTTTTTATTTTAAATATATTTCCTTTTTTTTGTAATCTTTCATATGTTGTTTTTTTTTGTAATTTTGTAATATTTTAACGTAATTTTATGGTCTTTAGTTTGTGAAAAATTATCAAAAATATTATCATAAAATGTATCATTTTGTTTTTTTAATAGATATTAAACCAACATTGTATAAACGATTTTAATTCGTTTGAGAGTAAAAAATGATCTCTCCATCGACGTGACAGGAATGGTGACCCACACAATAGACATGTATCGGATACCACCGTCTGTACTGAATTGAAAAAAGGCAGGCGACAGCGAATACCACAATAAAATTACTATTTTACTGTGACGACAAGCTAGAGGCTAACCTACGGAGGGTGTTGTCATTTCAGCTATTTTTTACGGTTCTTAGCAATTGGACTGGTCGGCAACTGTGTTGAGCAACACGAGTTTAGGGTTGAAGAAAATACACAGAGTTTATGAGTCTAGCCTCAGGGCACTGTTGTCAGATTCAAAAATAATTACTGAGAACAAGGAATTAATCGTAAAATTAAAAAAAATATTAGAGAAACAGGAAATAAAATGAAGAATGATCAACAAAATATTTCCGGTACTATTTGCTGGATAAATTGGTGAGGAGGCTGAGCCTCCTTAGCCTCCTTCGAGGAGCCGCCACTGATACTATTTAACAAAAAACCCCGCACAAACCTTATGGGAATTGGCTCCCGGTCAAATTGGCTGAAATTTGGATATGTTGTTCGTTTCGGCATCCTGAACAAAAGTCTCAATGGGCACAAAGTACAGTTTTGCTTATTTTGGCTCCTACGGTGCTCCAAAGCTCCACGGATTTACCATTATTTACTACTTAAAAGGGTAATCTCTTCCAAAGTTTAGTATTTGTTTTTGAGGTTGCTGAGTTCAAATCTGATGTTAAAAAATCGATGTTGACAGTTTACAGCTGTCAGATAACTGTCAAACAACAAGCAATTATCAAAATTGATAAAATTAACATGTAAATATATGTTTTTTACGTTTCCGAGTTTAAAACTGATGTTAAAAAATCGACATTGACCGTTGACAGCTGTCAAATAACTGTCAAACAGCATGTAACACTCGAAATTGATAAAATTGACATGTAAGGTTGCCTAATTCTAATCTGATGCCAAAAAGACGATATTGACAGTTGAGTACTATCGTTAATTAAATATTTGACTGTGCATGATAATGTGTCAAGACAGATTATTGCTTATTGTTTGACAGTTAATTGACAGCTGTCAACTGTCAATATCGTCTTTTTTACATCAGTTTTGAACTCAACAACCTCAAAAACACATATTTACATGTAGTTTTTGTCAATTTTGATTATTGCTTGTTGTTTGACAGCTGTCAACTGTCAATATTATTATTGCCATTGGATTTGAATGCAGCGACCTCGAAAACATAAGAGGGGACTTTTAACTCAGCAAATACTAAACTTTCGAAGAAATTATCCTTTTAAGTTGTAAATAATGGTAAATCCGTGGAGCTTTGGACCACCGTAGGAGTCAAAATAAGCAAAATTGAGCTTTGTGCCCATTGAGATTTTTGTTCAGGATGCGAAACAAACAACATATCAAAATTTCAGCCAAGTCCCATAAGGTTTGTGAGGGGTTCAATTCGTGACATATTGCATCTGTCATTTTTTGATAGTAATACTTCCGTTCAACAGATGTCGTACAAAAACTAATGGGTTCTTCTGACGGGTAACCCAAACCCCGCTGCCAAATTTCAGCTAAATCGGATTAAACGTGTGACCTCTATCGTGGAAGAATACACACACATACACACAGACAGACAGACAGACTTCCATCTGAAAATGGTCTTAATCGTCTCAGGGGACCCGAAAATGGATATTTCCGTTTTTATCTCGAATTTTTTTTTAGCTCGTTCACAATACTTTCCCTTCTAGGAAGTGGGTCGGAAAAGTAAAACAAAATAAAAAAAAATATTTACTCGGGAATCGAACTGAAAAAATAGTTTTTTTATTAAAAGATATCTTGATTACCTAAACTAGCCTGTGTATTAAAAAAAAACTGAAAAAAAATATTTCCTCTGGAATCGAATCCGGATCTTTTATATGTAAAGCATGCAGTTTATCTATGGGGCCACACACCACACAATGATAAATAATCAAACTTTCAAGTTAACGTTAACCGCACTAATGACAGAAATCAAAGTAGAATTTCTGTCTCTAGACTCTAGTGGATAAACGCAGCTCCAGCCGTCTATAGAAAATGCATAATAGTACTGAAACTATAGCCCAAAATCGGAGATGACTACAGGAAGCTAGTCAAATACCTGGAGGAGCACCCAGGGGAGAAATGACACATATACAAGCTCGAAGAAGAGAAGACCAAAAAGGTAGTGATTAAACGTTTAATAGAAACCTTCATAATTGAAATAAAAACTGCACTAAATGAAATAGGACTCAAGCCCAAATCAATCAATTAAGAAGCAGATATGGAGCCAAAAAAAAGCTACCAATAATTGCACTTGAGATAGATAATGACGAGGAAAGAAAATAGAATGAATTAAAAATAATCCTTTATATGAGGGTCAATCGAGGATCTCAAAAGGATTATACCACTTAAAGTGCGATTTACTTCGAGGAGAAAATATATTTTGCTTTTCTTTCATTCTTAATCTGGAAATTTCTGATAAATATTTCCTGTAAGCTTTAGTTGGAAAAATTTATCTATGTGTTATTACGCTATTTTGAAACTTTAACTCCTGGAAATGTGACAGTTAAATAAATTGTTGTGGAAGTGCAACTAAACGTTAGAATTTACGTCAGACACTTTGATACATTGTTCGTATATTTTGTTAAATGTATTGAAAAGGAAATATGCACTTTTAGAATTGTTTCGATATTTTCTTTTTAAACCTGTAAACTAACATTGTCTTCAAATAAGAGTAAATATAAAAATAGAGCAAACATTGATATATAAAATACGTTTTAGGTATAAATAATATTTTTTAAATCTAACTTACGTGTTTTTCCACATAATGTATTGTGTTCGGTGGCAAGGCACGGGGTCTCTCTATATTCTTGATTTCCTGTGTATGTTCGTATCCTCCGGGGAGTCCGGTAAGCACGGTTTTCTTGTGCTTGATCAATCCGAGCCAGAAAAAGATTTGCAATTTCGCCGGAATTGACCATCCGCTCGGTCCCATTCCCTTCTTTCCGGGTAACTACAAATTAATATTTATTTCATTGTTATCTCAATTGAGTAATTAAAGATAGATACAAAAATATATACGGATTATATTCCAATTGAATTGAGTTATTATAAATAAAATAAATTCTAAAATAGTTTTCATTTTAATTTTGGTGGTAGGAGACATATTTTTATTAATTAGATAAATAAAACAGCGTTTTATGATCACAAATAAATCATATTACGTTATTTTATTTTTTTAAATAATATACATTTTTATCAATTAAAAAATGAGGGGTAATCCCACCCAACTTTCCGAACACTCCTAGTAAAGTAATTGTTTAATCAATTATTTTAGTTTTTCTGCATCAAAATACATCAATAAAATTAGTTTACAAAAATTAAAAAAAAAACTTAATTTTATGTAAAATTTTTTTTAACTTTTTATAATTTTGTATAATTTCTACAAGTGTTATTTTAAAATTATGAAATATTTCACACATAAAGTAATTTTTGATCCCTTTCAGATTTACTATTTACTTTTTTCATTTGTTTCCCCATTTCCTTTTCAGATATGCTATTTAATTTTTTCATTTATTTTATACTTATTGATAAAACGAAATTACAAAAAAATTATAAAAAATTCTTTATTTTGGTTATAAATATTACAATTCTAAATTCTAAGAAACTAAAATTCATTTTAAATTTAGAGTTTGATTTTATCTTTAGAATGGCGCAAATCCCAGTTCAATAACTTTAATATTGTAGAAGTTATTCAATTTAGTTTAAAATCATAATATAATTTTAAATATTTCTTAGCCAATTTTTAAAAAAATTCACAATTTTTGTAATAAAATTTTGAAAAAAATTATAATAATAAAATTAATTATTACAAATTTAAAGACATTTTTTTTAAATTTTTAATATTAAAATTTAACTAAAAAATAATAATTTAATAATGATAAAAATAGCTTAAAAATTAAAATAAATACTATCGACGAAACTATGCGGAACTCAAAAAAAAATAAAGACAAAATTTGTAGAAAATTTTATGTTCTACAATTTTGATTTTTTGTAAATTTTTATAAAAATCTATAATTTTGTCTCAAAATCTAAAAAAAAGTCGCAAATGTCTATATACATTATTTTCACGCCCTCTAGCGACGAAACTATGAGGAATTCAGAAAAACGGTAATGACAAAATGTGTAGAAAATTTTATGTTCTACAACTTTCATATCCTGTAATTTTTCATAAAAATGTATTATTTTGGTTATTTAAGAAAAATATGGAAAAAATTACTTTTTGATAAATCTGGAAACAATGGCAAAAGTTTTTGAAAATTTTAATCCTTCGAAATTAAACTATAACGTATAGAAAATCGGTTGTGTCGCCCCAAAACTTTCCCGATAAGTCCAATTTCGTGACATTGCATCTATCATTTTTTGATAGTGACACTTCCGTTTGACAGAAGTCGTACAAAAATTAATGAGTTCTTCCGACGGGTAACTCAAACCCATATACCAAATTTCAGCTCAATCGGTTTAAACCTGTGGCCTCTATCGTGCAAGAATACACACAGGCAGACAGACAGACAGACAGACTTTCATCTGGAAATGGTCTTAAACATTTGAGGGGACCTCAAAATGGATATTTCCATCTTTATCTCGAATTTTTTTTTAGCTCGTTCACAATACTTTGCCTTCTCGGAGGTGGATCGGGAAAGTAAAAACTCAAAAAATCTCAAATGTCAAAAAATCTCAAATCGCAAAAAATTTCAAAAATCTCAAAAATAAAAAAAATCTCAAAATGGGTAAAATACCTCAAAAACACAAAAAATGTCAAAAAATTTTTAGACGGTTCAAAAACATCTCAAAAATCTCCAAAATTCTTTAAAAATCTAAAAAATCTAAATGTCTCAGAAACTCAAAAATTTGATCAAAAAATCTTTAAGTATTCAAAGAAGTCAAAAAATCTCAAAAGCTCAAAAAACCTTAAAAAATTTCAACAAAAAAATCTGAAAAATCTTAAAAAACCTCAAAAAATCAAAAAATATAAAAAAATTTCAAAAAACCTAAAAACACAAATTCAACAAATCTCAAAAACTCTTTAAAAACCTCATAAAATCTCTAAAAAATCTTAAAGGATTCAAAGAGTCTTAAAAAACTCGAATGAATTTCAAAAAAAATTTCAAAAAATCTTAAAAATATTAAAAAATCTGAAAAAATCACAAAATCTTAAAACACTTCAAAACATTCTCAAAAAAATCTATAATTTTTTAAAAAATCTAAAAAGTCCCAAAGAATCTCAAAGAATCTCAAAAAATCTCAAAAAACCTCTAAAAATCTCAAAAATCTCAAAAAAACCCAAAAATATCAAAAAACTTAAAAAATCTCAAAAACAAATTGAAAAAAAAAATTTGACAAAATTGGAAAAGATTGTAAAAAAATTGAAAAAAATTCACGAATTCTTTTTCAGATATTTAATGTTAGTTTCAAATTTTGACATTTTTTTATTTTTGACAGTTGGAGAAATAATTTTGACTGTCCTGTATAGAGTTTTTTATGGGCTTTCAAATGACATATTGCAAGTCGAATTTCGTGATATGTCAGGGGTAGCAGTGAGTTCTGCATTTTACACAGGGTGGCACTAGATTTAATGCTTCTGGTCATTGCACACTTCTTTAGCAAAAGAACTGCTGAAGAACTGAAATTTTTGCTGAAAAGCTTAAAGATTTGCTGAAGAATAACTTCTAGTCATTGGCTATTACTTCTTTTACCTCTGTTTCTCAGGTAAAAGTTACTTTTTAGGCACCTATTCCTGAAAAATATGACAATTCTTCAGCTCTTGGGCAAGAACTCGATGGACATGCCATCGAGTGTTACAGTACCCCGCTACCTCCACTACTCAATTTCACCTTTTCCCTTCCATCTAGTCTTGTATGGCAGCTATGTTTATTCCGTATCTTCCCAGTTCTCTTTCATTTTTCCTGCAGCTAGCATATTTCGAGTTCTGTTTTTATTGTACTTTTTCATGTCCTTGTCCGAGCCTAGTCGCCGTTCCTTGTTTTCTTTCTTCTGTTTCATTTTCTTTTGCTAGTTTTTTCGTTTGGATTTCTTTATTTCACTTTCCTGGTAGTCCCAACTCCATTCTTCTCCATTTATGATTATCTTGTTATAACCAACTTTAACTATGCTTCCTTTTTGTCTCTCATCCCTTGCTATGTCTTTCATTCGCTTCTGTTTCATCCTTTCATTTTTCGTTAAATCGTTGTTGATGTATACTTTTTCGTCTTTGTTAGTTTACTCTTATTCCGCATTACTTGCTCTTTATCTTTCTCCTCATTAAATTGTATCAAGCATGTTCTGGGCCCTAGTTTCGTAGCTGATTTCACCTGCATCTTCACGTTCAACTTCTGCCTAGCAAAATTCTCTACTGCAGATTTTATTATTGCAGGATCTTCCTCATCTATAGGTAGTTCACTCATTACCACGTTATTTGTCTTTTTTGTCTTTCTCTATCCATTCTATGGTGCTTTTGTGATTTCATTCAAATCCCCTTTAATTTTCTTGTTTTCTTGCTTTATTACCTCGTTTTCCTTTTTTATTGTTTCATTTTCTCTTATTATTTTGTTTATCTCATCTCCAAACCCTTGTTGATCTTCTCTGATTTGCTTTATTTCTTTCTTTATTTCTTTTTGGTCATATTTCATTCCTTCTAATCCGGTTTTTATTGTTTGTAATTCTCCCTTGTGATGGTTCAATTATTTAATATTGACAATTGGGTTTTAAAAAAAGTGATGAGTACTTATCTTCTTGGATAACCTTTGACGTTGTCTGAAAGACAACGAATTTGATAACATTAAGCATTGATGAAAAATAAAACAATTCTGCACAAAATTCGAATTTTCTTTACCCATACAAGCTACGTGCACACAGCTACAATCTAGTTAGGTCATTTTATATTTATTTTCATGTCCAAAATATGTTAAGTGTGTAATAAAAAACAAGTGGATGTTGTCAGACTTAACCAAAGATTTCGATAAAGTGAATCACGATTTACTTGTCTGATCAAAAGCTGAAGAGAAACGCGTCTAGCGCGGATAGGAACCATGACCAAAAATTAGCAGAAGGGACCTTAGCGATTTCCCACGTTATTTTCCATAAGGAGTGTGCTGGAAATGTCATAACTCTTCTTCTTTCCATTTACATTCTGAACCCCAAATTTTATGATACATAAAAAGAATAAATGAATAAAATGCAAAATATCAGCCGATACAAGATTTATTATCAATTCCCTAAGGATTTTATTATTTTCCAATATTAACTGGCGTTCTATGTGAACGGGAAAAATCTTTGTAGCGTAAAAATTATACTTGGGGTCAATTACGTGATGTTCAAAAGGCCAAGTCATGCATAAACCATCTGAAAGATATTAGGTTTTTCTACACTCATAAAAAAACATTGTTTTTTTTTTTTACTGAAAGACAAAACTGTTTATTTTTATGCTATCCTTCATTAATATTGATTTTTTTATACAAAACTTAAAATATTTTTTACTTTATAAAATACAGATATTTTAACATATATTTTATTTATATATTATATATTTTTTTAATTTAATATTCTCATTGGCCTCTTTGGATCTTCATATACCACGCCCACCCCCAGTCATCAACAATGGGATGTGCGATACTTAATGTAAGTAATGCTAAGCGTAATTTTTATTTCTTGAAAAACTTAACAACAGGATTATCAGCGACGATCAATCTACCGTCCGACTAGAATTTCCCCCAGTACTGACAAAATAGCACTGATGATGATACATATTATACAGTAATGAATAGAATGTTTGGTTTTTTTTATTATTTTTTTCCCACTTTTTCCCTCTTTTTCTGTAACTGTTATTTTTTGTCCCATATTTCCGTTTTATTTGCAACTGATGCTTATTGCCCCCCCATCTTCTTCTTTTGTTACCACTTGATTTTTTTATATTTTTATCGATTTTTCTAGATAATTAAAAAGAGGATGTTTTACCTGCTTAAAGTTAATTTTATATTTGTTATATTTAAATATTTATGTAGTATTTAAGAAATATTTTATACATTTTTTGTAAAAAAAAAACAGAAAATAAAATTTGATTTTTAATCACTATAGCTATCAATTTTAGTGACCTAATATTCCTAATAACGTTTATATACCTAAATTATTTTTCTAATTATAAATTTTCCGAGTTTTTCCATGCATTTTTTAAAATTTTAGACATTTTTTCGATTTTTTGACATTTTTTCCAATTTTTCGGATTTTTTGTGATTGTTTAAATTTCTTTTGAATTTCTTTAATATTTTTTGGATTTCTTAACATGTTTTAGTATTTTTTGGGGTTTTCCTGATTTTTCAGAAATTTTTGTTTTTTTTGGCATTTTTTGTAGTTTTTTTTTTTTCGATATTTTAGAATTTTTTTCGATTTTTGCTAATTTCATTTTCCGATTTTTATTTTTGGTTCTTCGCGATTGTATTGATTTTTTTGTGTTTTTTTTGGTTTTTTTTGTAATTTTTTTAGATTTTTGAGATTTTGGTTTTTATTTTTTATTTTATTTAGGGATGTTTTAGATTTTTTCGATTTTTCCAATTTTTCGAATTTTTCTGATTTTTTGTGATTGTTTCAATTTCTTTTATTTTTTTTTTTGGTTTCTTGAGATGTTTTGGTATTTTTCCTGATTTTTCAGAAATTTTTGTTTTTTTGACATTTTTTTGGTATTTTTTTTTTAGATATTTAGAATTATTACGATTTCTGCCAATTTTTCGGATTTTCTGATTTTTGTTGTATTATTTTTTTTGGCGATTTTTTGGTATTTCTTTTCGATTTTTGCCATTTTTCGAATTTTTCGGTTTTTTTTTGTTTGAATTTTTTTTGGCATTTTTTGTATTTTTTTGGCATTTTTTGTATTTTTTTGGCATTTTTTGTATTGTTTTTGGATATTTTAGAATTTTTTTTGATTTCTGCCAATTTCTCTGATTTTCTGATTTTTTCAAAAAATATCCATTTTTTGATTTTTGTGTTTTTTTGGTTTTTGTAATTTTTTTTGATTTTTGAGTTTTTGGTTTTTCTTTAGGATTTTTTGATTTTTTTGAGATTGTTTTGGGATATTTTAGATTTTGCCATTATTTCCAATTTTTTCGAATTTTTCTGATTTTTGGTGATTGAATTTCTTTTGAATTTCTTTTATAATTTTTTGGATCTATTGAAACGTTTTGGTATTTTTTGGGCTTTTTACAAATTTTCGTTTTTTTTTTTGGCATTTTTGTATTTTTTTTTAGACCTATTAGAATTTTTTTCGATCTCTGCCAATTTTTCTGATTTTCTGATTTTTTCAAAAAATTTCATTTTTCGATTTTTTTTTTGGATTCTTCGCGATTGTATTGATTTTTTTGGGATTTTTTGGATTTTTTTTTGGATTCTTCGCGATTGTATTGATTTTTTGGGATTCCTTGGCTTTTTTTTTGGTTTTTTCTATAGTTTTTTTGGATTTTTAAATTTTTTGGGATTTCTTTCTTTTTTTGGGTTTGTTTTGGATTTTTTAGGGATGTTTTAGATTTTTTCGATTTTTCCAATTTTTCGAATTTTTCTGATTTTTTGTGATTGTTTCAATTTCTTTTATATTTTTTTTGGTTTCTTGAGATGTTTTGGTATTTTTCCTGATTTTTCAGAAATTTTTGTTTTTTTGACATTTTTTTGGTATTTTTTTTTAGATATTTAGAATTTTAACGATTTCTGCCAATTTTTCGGATTTTCTGATTTTTGTTGTATTAATTTTTTTGGGATCTTTTTAGATTTTTTGGTATTTCTTTTCGATTTTTGCCATTTTTCGAATTTTTCGGATTTTTTTTTTGTTTGAATTTCTTTTATATTTTTTTTAATTTCTTGAAATATTTTGGTATTTTTCCAGTTTTTTCAGAAATTATTATTTTTTTTTGGCATTTTTTGTATTTTTTTTTTGGCATTTTTTGTATTTTTTTTGGCATTTTTTGTATTTTTTGGCATTTTTTGTATTTTTTTTGGATATTTTAGAATTTTTTTCGATTTCTGCTAATTTGATTTTCTGATTTTTCCAAAAAATTTCCATTTTTCGATTTTTGTGTTTTTTTGGTTTTTGTAATTTTTTTTTATTTTTGAGTTTTTGGTTTTTCTTTGGCATTTTTTGATTTTTTTGAGATTGTTTTGGGATATTTAAGATTTTGTCATTTTTTCCAATTTTTTCGAATTTTTTGGATTTTTGGTGATTGTTTGAATTTCTTTTATAATTTTTTGGATCTCTTGAAACGTTTTGGTATTTTTTGAGGTTTTTGCTGACTTTTTACAAATTTTTGTTTTTTTTTTGGCATTTTTAAATTTTTTTTTAGATATTTTAGGATTTTTTTTCCGATTTCTGTCAATTTTTTTGATTTTCTGATTTTTTCAAAAAAAATCATTTTCGATTTTTTTGGATTCTTCGCTATTGTATTGATTTTTTTGTAATTTTTGTAGATTTTTGAGATTAGATTTATTGGTATTTTTCTGGACTTTTCTGAATGTTTCTGGATTTTTCTGCATTTTTTTGAATTTTTCTGAATTGTTTTTTGCTCTCACCAGTCTGTTGACTAGAAACATAACATTTAGTTTCCGTATAAAAATTTGTTGAAAGGGACCATCTAACGTCTCTCGTTTGAAGAATTTAAAATTATTGCGTTATTTTTAGGTGTCTGTCATATTTTTAATATATATTTATAAACAGAAATTGGAATTTTATACTAAAATATTTATTGTTCTCTGCGTAATAAAATTTTCTACTTTGATGTACATACCTTTAAAAACATGGTCTGGACCTTCCCGCAATCTTTTCCGCATTCTTCCTCAACCGTAGAATAAATTATATCCCTGGCAGGGATGCGTTGATAGGCTTGTCTCTTCCCGCCACTTATAATCCAGAGGAAAACATCCGGAAGTGAGTGCTGAGGCTGAAAATATTTACACCAGCATGAAAACATTGAAAATAATTTAAATACCATTTAAAACCCACATTGTTGCAATAGGAAAGTAAAGAGGAATTCAAATTTAAAATAAAATACAGGGTATCCCATTTAAAAAACATAACTTTGATCTAGCACGGCGTTATGAAGCACCCTGTACATTTGCAACTAATTGTAAAATATGAAGTTTAAAGTCGGCTACAATATTTCTAATTTTTTTATTGATGTCTCACATGACATATGAGATACTGGACTTTATCGCACTAATCAATCACCCTGTATACAGGGTTGGTCGTAGTCCAATTACTCCGTTTTTGTATGATATAAAATAAAAACTAATTTTTTACGACTTCTTCATCCAAATATTTTAAATGGAGTGAAATTTTTGTTGCATGTCTATACCGGGTGGTTCAGGTGGTTGGGTCAATTTCATATCTTCAAAACGAATGAACGAATTAGTTTAAAATTTGGGGTTTTCATTCTATACATTATTTTTGAATTAAGTGACATAAAAATCCAAAAAGGCGGATTTCTGATTTCTTTGAAATTGGAGTAAAAACTGAATTTTCAAATGGGACACAGAGTATATTTTTACTTATTCGGATTTTACAAGTCAAAAATGATTTTGGCTGGCAAAATAAAAATTATTTTACCCATAGGTTTATTTTTTGTTAATTTTGATAATTTTTAACACTCAAGAATTATTGTCTGATTTTTTTGGTGTTTTTTGTTTTTTTTTGGTTTTTTTTTGTAATTTTTTGAGATTTTTTGGATTTTTCTGGATTTTACTGGAGTTTTCTGGATTTTTCTGGATATTTCTGATTTTTTTTGGATTCCTCCGGTTTTTTCTCGATTTTTTCGATATGTTTCGATTTTTCTGGATTTTTCTAGATTTTCTGGATTATTCTGAATTTTCTGAATTGTTTTTTACTCTTACTAGTCTGTTGACTAGAAACATAACATTTAGTCAAAATAAAAATTATTGTTAATTTTGATAATTTTTAACACTCAAGAATTATTGTCTGTGTATTTTTGGGTCTCCCGAATCATTTTTTGTTGATTTTCAATATACTAAAACTATTTCTGTTTATTTTTGGACCTACAGGATCATTTTTTGTTTATTTTGATCATTTTAAACACCCTAGAATTATTGTCTGAGTAGTTTTGGGCTTCCAGAATTATTTTTTGTTGATTTTTCATACTCTACAATTATTTTCTGATCATTTTTTGATATATCGGATCATTTTTTGTCTATTTTGATCAATTTCAATACTCAAGAATTATAATATGAGTATTTTTGGGTCTCCAGAATCATTTTTGTTGATTTTCAATATACTAAAACTATTTCTGTTTATTTTTGGACCTACAGGATCATTTTTTGTTTATTTTGATCATTTTAAACACCCTAGAATTATTGTCTGAGTAGTTTTGGACCTCCAGAATTATTTTTTGTTGATTTCAATACTCTACTATTATTTTCTGTTCATTTTTCGATATATCAGATCATTTTTTGTCTATTTTGATCATTTTAAATACTCAGTAATTATTGTCTGAGTATTTTTGGGTCTCCAGAATCATTTGTTGTTTATTTTGATCATTATAAACATCCTAGAATTATTGGTTGAGTAGTTTTGGTCCTCGACAATTATTTTCTGATCATTTTTCGATATATCAGATTATTTTTTGTCCATTTTAATCATTTTCAATACTCAAGAATTATTGTCTGAGTATTTTTAGGTCTCCAGAATAATTTTTTGTTGATTTTCAATATACTAAAATTATTTCTGATTATTTTTGGACCTATAGGATCATTTTTTGTTTATTTTGATCATTTTAAACACCCAAGAATTATTGTCTGAGTAGTTTTGGACCTCCAGAATTATTTTTTGTTGATTTTTAATACTCTACAATTATTTTTTGATCATTTTTCGATACCTAAGATCATTTTTTTGTCCATTTTGATCATTTTCAATACTCAAGAATTATTGTTTGAGTATTTTTGGGTCTCCCGAAATTTTGTTTTCATTTTATGTATAGTAAAATTATTTCCGTTTATTTTTGGACCTATAGGATCATTTTCTGTTTATTTTGATCATTTTAAACACCCAAGAATTATTGTCTGAGTAGTTTTGGACCTCCAGAATTATTTTTTGTTGATTTTTAATATTCTACAATTATTTTTTGATCATTTTTCGATACCTAAGATCATTTTTTTTGTCCATTTTGATCATTTTTAATACTCAAGAATTATTGTTTGAGTATTTTTAGGTCTCCAGGATCATTTTTGTTGATTTTCATTATACTAAAATTATTTCTGTTTATTTTTGAACCTATATGATCATTTTTTGTTTATTTTGATCATTTTAAGCTCCCTATAATTATTGTCTGAGTAGTTTTGGGCCTCCAGAATTAATTTTTGTTGTTTTTGAATACTCTACAATTATTTTCTGATTATTTTTCAATATGTAAGATCGTTTTTTGTCCATTTTGATCATTTTCAATACTTAAGAATTATTGTCGGAAGATTTTTGGGTCTCCAGAATCATTTTTTGTTAATTTTCAAAATACTAAAATTTATCTGTTTATTTTGGGACCTATAGGATCATTTTTGTTCATTTTGATTTTAACAATCAAAAATTATTTTCTGAAAATTTTTGTGCCTCTAGAATCATTTTTTGTTCATTTTTAATATTTTTTGATCATTTTTATCTACATGACCATTTTTTGTTCAATTATAACAGTCAATAATTATTTTTGGATCATTTTTGGTCCTCTATGATCATTGTGTGTTATTGTTTAATAATTTTATACTATTTTTTAAAACTTGAATAAATTTTCGTATTATTTTTAATACTTTATTATTTTTTAATACTCAAGTTAGTTTTTTATTGATTTTTAACACTATTAATTTAGTTTCTATATTAATCTCAATAATAAGTCAAGATTTTTTTAAATAGTGCTTGGTAAAATATTTGAATAAATTATTTTAGGTATGAAAAGAGGCATAGAAAAATTGGAATTATTTCATTTAAAAAAAGTTGGATTCACCCTATATTTTTATAATCACTCTATAGAATAACCGAGAAAAAATGATATTCAGTTTAATTATATGAATAAAACTGAACTTATGTCAGTATGGATTATATTGAAATGAAGGCTTCGTATTTGATGGCTGTTCTCGATTTAGTTATTCTTAAGTAATATCTATGTATACCGAGTGCTGTCATTATTTTTTCGACCAATTCTCTAGCACTCCGGCGATAGGTCAGTACTTGTTACGTCACATCTTGGCGCGATTTTCGCAGTGTTCAAACAGGAATGTTTCTTTGGGAATTTTTTTGTGAAAACTACTTCGAAAATTTTTTTTATAAATCCAACCACTTTTTTTCATCGTTCTGAAGGTTGTGGTATTTTTTCCAGAAATTAAAGAGATCTCGCCTTTGGAATTATTTTTTAAATATACACCTCATTGTTTAAATAAAGAAATAGATATAAAAAACTAGTTTTAAAATACATTAAATATGTTAAGAAAAACAATAATAGCTACTTTATTATGAAAAGTTAGTTCAAGATATTTAACATATGAAATAAAATCGGAAAATAAGATCTAAAAAAACGCATTGCAACCATAAAGGGTAAACAGAATGTAAATTTTATGCGAGTCAAGTGGAAATGGCAGTTTAAAAGGGTAGATATCCCTTTAAATATTCATGAACAAAAAAAAGAACGTTCAGTTGAGTTCGTTGTTTTCTAAATTTTAGACGAGAATACTTATTGAGTTGATGGAAGCACAGAGCAGAACAAATGTTATTTTAGGCAGTTACATTTTTAACTTTTTATTGAAATTTTTCCTCTAATTAAAATGGAATTTCATCAGCATTATATAAAAAATGTATCAAATACTGTTACAACTTTATCGGAAATATTTGGTCATTGTCTTAAAATAAAAAATTTATAATATCATTTCATCATAATCCCAAAACTCTTATTATTAAATGGTTTAGAAAAACAAAAAGCTATTAGGTAGCTGAAGTTGGACAAAGAAAAAATTCTTGCAGGACTGACCTGGACATTCTTATTTTAGACAGTGGATTGGACACTTCGAGTGTTTATCTGCCCTCGATCCAATAATTTGTTGAGCATTTTTGTTCAAGTTTTTCACGGTTTTCTACGATTTTTTACGAATTTTTACGGGTTTTTTACGATTTTTTACGTTTTTTTAGTAGCTTTTAGGAGTGTTTACGACTTGTTATGGTTTTTTATAATGTTTTGCCAGGTTTTACGATTTTTTTATAATTTTTCACGATTTTTTATGGACTTTTACGGTTTTTTTCAATTCTTTACGATTTTTTTCGAGTTTATTTGATTCTTTATGGTTTTTCACGGATGTTTACTGTTTTTTACGGATTTTTACTATTTTACAATGTTTTTCGATGTTTTACGATTTTTTAAGGATTTTTACGATTTTTACGGTTTTTTTATGATTTATTACGGGTTTACGACTTATTACGGTTTTCTTACGGATTTTTACGATTTTTTATGACTCTTTACAGTTTTTACGATTTTTTACGGTTTTCTACGATTTTTTAGATATTTTACAATTTTTAACGGATTTTTAAGGGATTTTTCCGATTTTATTATGATTTTTTACGATTTTTTACTAATTTTTAGGTGTGTTAACAACTATTACGGTTTCTCGCGATTTTATTCGAGATTTTTTGATTCCTTTTGATTTTTCACGAATTTTTACGATTTTTTTACGGATTTTTAATGGTTTTTACGATGTTTTACGATTTTTTACGGATTTTTACGTTTTTTTATGATTGTTTACATTTTTTACGGGTGTTTACGACTTATTCCGTTTTTTTTATGGATTTTTACGATTTTTTATGGGTTTTTACAGTTTTTACGATTTTTTACGGTTTTCTACGGTTTTTTAGATTTTTTACGGATTTTTTATGATTTCTTACGATTTTTTACTAGTTTTTAGGTGTGTTTAGTACTGTTACGGTTTTTTACCACTTTTTCGAGATTTTTTGATTCTTTACGGTTTTTTACAATTTTTTACGATGTTTTACAATTTTTTACCATTTTTTTACGGGTGTTTACGACTTATTACGGTTTTTTGCTAGTTTTTACGATTTTTTATGATTTTTCGCAATTTTTTAGAGGTTTTTTACGTATTTACGATTTTTTATGGGTTTTCACACTTTTTATAATTTTTTAAGAATTTTTACCCTTTTTTAAGAGTCTTTTCGACTTGCTACGATTTTTTGGGAGTTTTTTTATGATTTTTTTACGAGTTGTAACGATTTTTTACGGATTTTTACGATTTTTTACGATACGACCTGTTTCGATATATTTAAAAATGGCGGAGATATAAGTTTTTTTTGATATTTCAACTCCCTTCAGTTTCACCCTCGTAGGTTGAATACAAAAAAGTTTTATACAAATTAATTTTATAATAATTAGGATCTTACAATATTTTCAAAAATAGCGGATATGAATTTTTTGAAATTTCAATCCCCTCCAGTTACACCCTTGAAGGTCAAATCGAAAAAAGTTTTAAGCGAATTATATTTATAACTATTAGGACATGAAAAAAGTCTCATGACCTGTTTCGATATTT
This sequence comes from Neocrepidodera transversa, assembly GCA_963243735.1. Classification (NCBI taxonomy): domain Eukaryota; kingdom Metazoa; phylum Arthropoda; class Insecta; order Coleoptera; family Chrysomelidae; genus Neocrepidodera; species Neocrepidodera transversa. The sequence continues at coordinate 5,020,906 of OY725342.1, forward strand.
TTATAAATGGCGGAGATCTGAATTTTTTGAAATTTCATTCCCCTCCAGTTTCCACTCCCTTACAGGTAGAATGGCCAAAAATTTTTTTATTATTTTACCGAAGTAAATATGTTTATAATGAATGAAAACTTAAAATGATTTCAACACTCACATTTTCTTATTTTACTAAAAATAGTAAAAAAACTTTAGATGTAATCTTTAGAAAAGAACATTACACCATTTTACAAGGAGTATTTTATATACTTAATGTACTTACATTTTCCGTGAGAAACTTCAATTTCCCGAGAAATTTCTGTGCCGTCTTGAATCTTTCCTTAAACGAACTTCTCGTGACGAGCGCTTTGAGATTTCTTGCTGTGTTGCCGATATGCTCCTGCAACAACATTAAAAAAATAGTTATCAGGATCAGAGTAGAAGTTGCAATATTAAAAAATACTAAAATATAATTTATACTCTTTATAAAATGTACGAGAAAAATATTGAAAATATTAATCTTGCACTAAAGGGTATTTTAGAATTAGATGAATAACACTTTTTAAGAAAATTGTAGTAAAAGAATAATAAGCTAATTTTATACATACTTTTTTATTTCTTAAAAAAAAAACATGTCTGAAAAATCTAATAGATAACATAGTAGCATGTGTGAGTCGGAAAAAAGGATACTGAACACGATGGCATTAGAATTTCTGTTTGGGGGTTTTCAACCTCTCAAAACGGCCAAAAACCACCTTCAAGAGGTTTCCCTGCATAGAAACACAATTTCCCCCCGTTTTTGAGAATGCTGAGCACAGTGGCGTTATTGTCACGTCCGATCCCTGCCAACCCCTCCAGGATTCTGTGTATCGCACCGTTCTCAGCATCATTGATAACGGGGAGGAATTTATCTCTTCTAATATTTAAAAATATATAAAAATTCACCAGTTTCTGGGGCGCCTATTGGCCGTTGGAGGGGTTGGAAGGGGTCAGAACCGATATTTAACACCACCACCCTGCTCAACATCTTCGAAAACGGGGTAAAGTGTTTTTCTATTCAGGGAAACCTCTTGAAGCGCGTTTAACTCCTCTAGGGGGTGGTTTTTAGCCGTATGAGGGGTTGCGCAATCCCCCTAATGCCGCCATCGTGTTCAGCATCCTCGAAAACGGAGGGGGAGGTACTCTTGTGCCGGCTGAAAATATTTCCATGTTCGTCGTTCATCCGACTCACACACGCTTACTAACAGTTTTGGGTTAAAGGATATTTTCAGGACAAAAAAAACATAAAGAATGTGATATAATATTCATAAAAAAAACAACGTTCATATATATTCTTAAAAAAAACAAGTTATATATTCATCAGACCATATACCAGTTTCGTTCCTTCAGAACACGAATAAAGTGCCTATTAAATAAACAAATACAGGGTGATTCATTGAGAAATACGTTAGGGGTAGATAGAGGACACCGAGGTAGATCTAAATAACATATATTTAATAAGTCTCTGATTTTTTATAATCAAGATAAAATGTGATTTATCCATTTTGCTAATTTCTTCAATTGGGTATTACACCCTATTTTGAAAAATGCGTTAAATAAATCTTATAGTGATAATGAACCACTATAATTTTTTTTAAACCTAATAGTGCCATAGAAATATCATGTGACATTTTCGTGCGAACCCGCTAGCCGCCATGTTGATTTGGCTCATGACGTCACTCCGTTAGTAAATAGAACGTCTGTGCAAAAGGATAACAATATTTGTCGAAGTTAATGAGTTATAATCCTTATCATTGGTGTGTGTCTTCTGCCCATATGCAAGAACACTAGTGTGATGCCTTTTGAGCCACACAGAATAACCTTAAATAATAATATATCGTAGTTCATTAAACTAGTTATAACAATATAAAGGTTAAAACGTGCAAGGTAACGCCGACAGGTTGAATGCCGGCCGTTACCCAGGTCATACAATGTTTATTGTTAGATTTTCATATATAGGTTGTTATCTCATTCTTGATTTGTTACTCATAAAAATGCCGGGAAAATTATGGATTCAAATATAAAGATTATTGCATATTTTAGATGAAAAATGACATGGAGAATTATACACAATATAAAATAATGGGTTCTGTGTTATACAGGGTGTTTAATAAGGAATGGTTAATATTTTATTCATAGGTTCAGGACCTCCAAATATTAATATTTTACTAAATAACTCTGGGTCAAATGTTATCTACTACTAAGATACAGGGTGTTGAAGTTACAATTTATTATTCGTTTTTTGACTTGAAATTTGGTATGGTTATATTTTTAATCATAAGAGTGTTATCAATTTTGATATTGGACGGGATGAAGAAAAGTTTCTATTTTTTTTTGTAATCTTGGCCTTTTTAAATTTTTTTCAAGTATTTCTGGTGCTTTTGAAAATAAAAACATGAAATTTTGGGTGACTGTTCAGAATATAGGGGGACAATATCTCTCTATAGGAGCACCCTTCGCCTTCAGCCACCCCCAGTCCAAGATTTTAAATGACAGCTTATATTTTTTTTGTTGATTTTAAAAAAACGCAATTTTCCTGATATCCCTATATGAAAAAACTATTTACTTAAATTATAAAGGTTATGAGATATTTAAAGTTAACGATTAAAGCTAAATATCAAAAATTATTAAAGTCTATTTTCAAAAGATTTTCAAACACTTGTGACATTAAATTTCGACATTCCTCTGTTATTCTATTACATATATTGATTTCAAATGTCCCCACAAAAACAAATCTAACTGAGTTAAATCGGGAGAGCGAGCTGGCCATTCAATAGAGCTAGAAAATCCTGGATAAACTTTATCCAAATAATTCCTAACTTCTAATATACAGTAATGTGACCCAGCTATATCTTGTTAGAAATATAATTGATCTTCTTCTGTTTCATTCACTTATTTAGGTCAAGTTAAATGTTAAAGTAAGTATTAATAATAATTAAATCCGAAAGTCCAAACTTGAATAATTATAATTTAAAACGAACTATTTAAATTGAATAAATATGAATTAAGAACTCACATCCATTTATAATTTCTTTTACTAGTTCGAAGGACCAGTCTGATTAGTACATCAGACACATTATTTAACACAAAGAATCGATTTAATTTATTTTTGAGGGTTATTTTCTCACCCATTTATTATATGAAAATATAAATTGCATTTACACATTTTTGACACAATGTGTAGAGCATATTAAACTTAAATAAACATTATTAACACTTGTTACTAATTTGAAATCTCAGAATGTTCTCAATATTATGTTGCGGTCTTGACTCGCATATTTTAAAGTGAAAAGCTCTTGCCGGGAGACAACTGTTCTCCTGAACGATCAAGATACAAGAAGCTAATGAATGTGGATAATAATTTGGCGCGATAGATACATCTTTTCAAGACTATTCCATATTCGGATGCAACTGTGCTTGTCGCTCTCTATGAGAATGACATATAGAAAGAGATGAGTGTTAGTTTCAACGGTATTTTCTAGAAATAATTCTTTTGGTATAGCTGTACCGTTTTACATCACGCGATAAATGATATGGACAAATTTTTAATTTGGAATCTATTTTTAGATTTTAGAATGATAAATTGTAAAGTGATGATTAAAAGTATGAACCGAATTAAAAAACATATTAATTTTAAAAAGAAATTATTCAGGATAATATTTCAGTGAAATGAATCCATCTATGGCTAACTTATGATCAGAGTTAATAATTTCTGATAACTGAAACTTTTCTTTAAATATCTCATAAATTTCATTATGTAGGAAACTAGTTTTTTTACATAGATATATTAAGAAAAATGCTTTTTTTTCAAAATCGATAAAAAAATAGAGAGTGTCATTTAAAATCTTGGAGTGGCGATAGCTGAGGGCGTTGGGTGACCCAATGTCCTGATCAAAATTTTCTTCTTTAAAAACACCAAAAATAATTCAATATTGTTTTCTTATGTGTACACCTGGTATACTATAATACCCGGTGTCGCTTACTTCTAGGGAAAATATTACTTCACTGTAAACCAGTACTACTGAGCACCGCACGATGGCCGTAATAAAAAAACTTGTTGTCTGAAGAAATTATATCGTATGCATCAATTTTAAGAAATGTTGCTCAGAATAAATATTTAGAAACAAATATAAATTGTTAAAATTTGTATAATAAATTTTTGCAGACCTTGGACACACATAGTTGGAATGTCCATCTATATTAAAATACTTTGTATTATTTATGAGTTTCATACGATCATTACTTTTATTTTTTTTTTAAATTATATCACAAGCAGAGTAACTAATGTACGTAAAAAGTAATAATCGAATAAAACTCATAAATAAAACACATTGTACTTATTACATATTTATTGATCTGATTGACAAGAATACTTTTCAACTAAATAAAATTTTAAATATCCAATACAAAAATAAAAAAAGTTTAAAATAAACATTTCAAAAGAACTTTTTTAGTGACGAATTATATTTTGATTAAAATTAGTAAACAGAAGAATTTAAATTTTACAGGGTTGTATTAACAAAATGTTTACAATAAAAATTGTGTATTTTAAACAAATGAATAATGTTATAATCACTATTTTGTTTTAATTAATTTACATACTCACAATTTCTCTTTGACATAGTTTCAAATGCTCCTTATCCAATTTAGTTTTCCCCGTTCCTGGACCAGTTACAGAAGCTTTCGCAAGGGTGACGTACTTTGCGCATCGTGTTGCTAGGTCATCTAACACTTGTTTTAGCATCGTTTCCACGTTAGGATCATCCGATTCCAGTGCAGAAGTTACTTCTGATAAACCGTCTTCCTGAAATAAAATATAAGGAAAAAAGGGAATGTAAGAAGTAAAATAACTGTGTCTTAGTTCTTTATAATAGAAATCGTATTTTTATTCCACGTCAGCGAAATTAGCTGTCTTCGTTTACGACGGGGTTACACCAAAAGTCACCGAAAAAAATCTTACCGAAAATAAAACTTACCTAAGGTCTGCTTGCCATTATGCTAATTTCAGAACTGATTATAGTACTAAAAATATTTCGTTTACAAATTAGATGCGCGCGACGATTTAGTACTGAAAATTAGAACGTGTTCTAATTTTTTGTACTAAAAACCATGAAATGTCAACCTTATGTTCTGTACTTAAACATATGGAGTCATAAACAAATACAGAGTTTGATTGAGCAAAGTATTACTCATTGGTAAAAAGTTTTTATATGAGAAAATGTCTTCTACTAATAATTCTTCATCAACATATTTAATATTCCTTTGCTTAACCTTCTTCTATCGATCCATTTTTCTCCGTATACGCTTTTACTTTCCCGGACCCATCAAAGGAAAGTAAGGTGAACGAGCAAAAAAAAAATCGAGATATTCATTTTGAGGTCCCCCAAGAAAATTGAAACCATTTCCAGCGCATGGTCTGTCTGTGTATCTGTGTGTCTGTGTGTAATCTTCCACGATAACTGCCGAACCGCTAGAAAAATCAATTTGGTATGGATGGTCGGTGTGTGCCTAGAATGCGACCATTAGATTTTGGTTTAAATTGGTACAGTAGAAGGTCCCCAAGACCGACATTGATAAAATGCATATGTAACAATTTTTTACTTTTTTTAAATTTTAAGGACAAACAATACACTTTAGTGCAAAATGTTGTAGTACAAAGTTTTAGAGCATACAATTCCCTATAACTTTTGTTTCAAACTTTTTTCAGAGTTTCCAATATTTGCGCCACTAGAGGGCGCGTAAAAAATGTGTATGTAGGTTTTCTCTAGTTTTTATTGATTTCGATTACAAACAATACACTTTAGGTTGTAGTACAAAGTTTTAGAGCATAAAATTCCCCACAACTCTTGTCTGAAACTTTTTCTAGAATTTCCAATAATAGCGCCACTAGAGGGCGCGTAAAAAATGTGCATGTATGTTTTCTCTAGTTTATCTTGATTTAGCCATTCAATTTCTACATAGTTACAATGTATTTATAAGCGAATATATCCTTGACGACGTGGTATAATCGTTTTGGTGATTCGCATCCTTCCATCTTGAAAAATTTGACATATTAACAATATGTTTGATGTTTATAATAAGCAAACATCAACAATATAATTCGTTATATAATCGTATCGAATACCACCCGAGAATAAGAACATAATATTTATTATGTCCTTCTTACTTGATGTATTTTTTTAAAACACCACTCAAGCTACGCTCTCTTGACGTATAATCAGTCCAGTACTCTTGACAAAGTCAAGAATAGTCCTGATGTTAGCTTTCGCTAACTCTTCGGGTTCAGGATACTGTACCCCAAAGTGCCATTCCCTTTCCCTGTTCAGGTCCCGGCAATAGCATAATACATAAAGAGGAGTTTCGTCCTCTTCCTCACATTTCAACATAGGGAATCTTCTGATACACCTATGAGGTTCAGGTGTCTTCTAAGCCCGCAGTGTCCTGTCAGGACACCTATTGCGGTTTTGAGTTCCCGTCCTTTTAGGCATAGTAGCAGATTGTCTCTGCTCTTGGGTGGACCTTCGATAAGTGCTTTGGACTGTCTTAGTCCCGGAAGTTCCAACCAGTATTTCCTGTGTTCGTCCCTTAATTGTTTTTCCAGCATACCCTTTATATGTTGGTAGGAAATACCACATGTGGGTTGCGGTCCAATTAAAGGTTTTTCGGCTCCTTATCTTGTTTTGTTCTGCCAGGGCAGTTAGGTTTTTATGGCAGTCCAATACTAGTTTGGACTGTATTTCCACCCTTTGTAATGCTTTAAGGGATGCTTGACTATCCGTGAGTATACGGATTCTCTTATTTCTAAGATCCTCGCGCAACATCACGTTTAAGCAAGCATTTATCGCAGTCATTTCCGCTTGAAAGACCGTTGCCATAGATCCTCACTCTTTCTGTCCCTCTCATGAATGGTTTCTATGGAAGGTTTCACAAAGTTGTGACTGACAGGCATTCTGTCCGATGGCATAGTTAGCACCGGATTTTCTCTTAGTTTTTCTGCGATCATGGAATGATGACCTTTTCTTGAAAGTTTCCATCCCATGCCGTTTATACCCAGCCTGTAGGTTGCTGCCAGTGCCTCTTTTTCCACTACTAGATGTTGCGGAGGAAGCCCCAGCAGAACTTCCATAGCCGCTGTTGGCGTTGTTCTAAACGCCCCTGTAATCAGAAGGCATGCTACTCTCTGTAGCTTGCCTAGCTGCTTTAGCGCTGTTCGCTTTGTGCCACCATATTAAGGAGGCGTAGGTCACGGCAGGTCTCACAACCCTGGTATAGAGCCAGTGCGCCATACCGGGTTTGAGTCCCCACTTAGACCCCACCATCCTCTTACAGGCCCAAAGGGCTCTTAGAGCTTTATCCGTTACCCTATCTATATGGCTAGAGAACGTTAATTTGTCATCCATTATAACTCCCAAATATTTAATTTCTTTTGACAGATTTATTTGTTTTCCCCACATGGAGAGTCATTTTATATTCAGGTTTCTTCTCCTTGTAAAGGCAACAACTGTAGTTTTCGCCGGATTCGTGGATAATCCCTCTCTCCGGCACCATCTTTCTACCATATTGAGTGACCTATTACCATATTGAGTGACCTATCTGATACAACGGCATCAAATTTTCCATTTATAATGATACCTAGGTCAAAATACTTGTGCGTAGATATTTTCTCTCTCTAGCTCTCTTACTAGGTCATCAACCACCAGGCACCACATCAGTGGGGAGAGTACTCCCCCTTGAGGGCACCCCTTGGTGGCAACGACTTCCCTTTTTACGCTGTGGAGAGTGCTGTGAACATTCCTGTGCTGAAGCATGAAGTCCACCCATCGCGTAATGCTCTGAGCGGTTCCTCGCCTAGGCATTGCTTCCACTATGGATTTATATGAAGCCGAATCAAAGGCCCCTTCTATGTCTAGAAATGCCGCTAGGGCGATTTCTTGACAGTCCAATGCTTGTTCCGCCTTGAACGCCAGCGTGTGAATCGCAGCATCACAGGACTTCCCAGATTGGTATGCGAATTGGTTTCGATGTATCGGTTATTCTACCAATACCTCGTCACTTATGTATATGTCAATCATCTTTTCTAAGGTTTTTAGAAAGAATGATGTCAGGCTGATAGGTCTATAAGATTTGACTTCTGTGTAGCACGCTTTACCCGGTTTGGGTATGAAGATAACTCTTGTAGACTTCCATTTTCCTGGTACATACCCCAGTGCCAAGCTGCGGGCCTTCAAGCTTATCTAGTTCCTTCTGAAGAAGGGCTGGAAATATGCCATCCGGTCCAGCTCTCTTGTATGGCTGAAAACTTCTCAGAGGCCATGCAAGTTTGGTTCTGTTTACAACTTTGTTTGCCAAGGCCCAGTCCTGCTTTGTGGTCCTGGCTACTTGGGCCACCACAGTACCGTTCTCTTGACTTTGGTTAAGTGAGCAGCCCGGAAAGTGTGAGTTTAGTAATAAGTCTAAAGTCTCCTACACGGTGCTGGCATACTCCAAATTTTCATTTCTCAAAGACCCAATGCATCCTTGTTTTTCCCTTTGCAGTATTTTGCTGATTCTGGAGCACTCAGGAATTGTCTCTATGTTCTCACAGAATTTTTTCCAGGAAGTAAGCTTTGCATTCCTTACGGCGTAGCCGTATTCTCTTCTGGATGCCTTATAGGCTTCCCAGTTGCCAGTTCTTTTGGACTGGTTAAAGAGTCTGCGGACTTCTGCTCTTTTCTTGGAAAGGTGCCTGTGATATCACTTCTGTTATTGTTTTTTGTCACAATTATTCTAGGTATTTAGCAATTTGACAACCTTGAAATAGAACCACGTCCTAAAATTATAAATCGTCGTACAGCTGTCGCCATCTATGTACAATATATTGAAGAATTGCTTTGTTACAAACCGCTAATGGCGTTGTCGCACCCTTAACAGACTTATTGGATAAAATTACATCCAAACATAACTTTACATAATATTTTGTTAAATTTGAAGCATCAATATTGAAACATAAAAAATTGACATTGACATTTGTATTCAAATTTGTCACTGAAGACGAATAGTTTTAAGAATATGATTCTCTGGTATATATTAATAATATTTATAGGTGATTTAGGTGTAAAATCTGATGAACTTTTAAAACCATTTTCTGGTATAATTAGTTGCGACTATCTTAAACAGAATGCCAGATACATGATGTCGTTGCATACATGGGATTCAAAATACAACGTTTACATTCACTTTTGTAGTGGCACTTTAATTAGAAGATTTTGGATAATGACCGCTGCACATTGTGTCCAAGAAACAAATAAAACAATTTATGCTGTTCCTCATTACAATTTGGGTAAAAAATATTAATTTAATTTTTAAATTTTATATTATAACTTCCAAAATTCGAAAAATAGGGGTGATATTTTATTTTTTATTCTGGTACATAATTTCACAGAAGAGTTGATATCACTAATTTATTATTTAAGGAAGGTTTTTGCAGCTGAGTTAATCCCTTATAAATCATATTTTTATCAAAATTATTCAACGTGGCATAATGGATGAGTATAAACGTTAGAACACGCAATAGGCTAAAAAATGATTCAAAAGCAACAAGAAGAGTTTAGATCGTGCTACCAGAGCAAAACTTTATTATAAATAAAAAAGACAATCTAGATATTAAAAAATTGCTGTGGTAAAATAACTGAGATAGATTTCAACAAAATTATTCAAAATATATTTTATCTATATCAATATAGTACGAGAAATTGCAACGTTTACGAGAAATATTTTTAAGTCTACTTGTTTTTTGATATTTTCCTTTCTTATTGAAGGAGTTTTTTTTATTTCGCAATTTTCTATGTTATTTTAGTTTATGCTTCCCATACAATTTTTTCGTTTCTGACATCGCGTCAATTAAAGAATTATAATTTTTAAGCCTTTTAGTATAGCTGATTTTTTTTATATTAAATATTATACAGGGTGTTTCATTTAAAAAAACAAAGATTTTTATAATTACAATTTTGAAATTTTAATCTTATGTTATAAACACTCTGTACATATTTAAATAATTATGAAATATGGACGAGGTAGATCCATATCTAAACTTTAACCAAAGTTTCATTTTCAAATTCGGAAAATACATTAATTTTTGAATGATTTTGAAATGTAGAGATTTTTCAGAAAATTTAATAAAAATTTGAATATCTTGGCAACGCAGCATTCGATTTAAAAAAATAAAATATTGTCATAAAGACCACTAAAGTAGTAATCTAAAAATGTAAAAATATATAGGGTGTGTCGTTTAAAAAAATTACAATTTTGTTAGCCGCCCGTATATGGATCACTCTGTATAAATGAAATTATTTTCTAGTTGTAGGGATTTTCCAACCAAAAAAACAGTTTTTTTTTCATTTTGATATCTTTACTAGTTTCGACGCCACAAACCGCGGGAAGGTAATTGGCCCACCCTGTATAAACTCGCCTGTGAATGTTAGGTATATCTTTTAATATTTTTTTTCAATATTTTTGGAAATTTTTTCAGTATCAGAATTTTTTCTATATATATCATTTGTAATTATTTTATATAGAGGTTTTTTTTATTTTTTTTTTGTCTTTTCTCATTTTTCTGATTTTTTGTGTTTTTTTTCTGTTTTTTTTTGTGGTTTTTTCGAGTATTTCTAATTTTTTGTTTTTTTTTGTTTTTTCTGTTTTTTGTGATTTTTTCTAATTTTTCAATAACAATTTTTTCGAATATTTTAATTTTTTAATGGTTACAGTTGTTTCCGGTTTTTTGGTTGTTCTTTAGTTTTTGCGATGTTTCTCTATTTTTCCACCTTTTTCTCATGTTTTCTGATTTTTTTCTTTTTTTGTTCTAATTTTTCCTCATTTTTCTCATTTTTCTGTTTTTTTTTTGGTTTTCTAATTTTTTCTCATTTTTTCTTATTCCTTTGGTTTTTTATGATAATTTGCGATTTTTTGTCATTTTTTTGTGATTTTGTTGCCATTTTTTTGCCATTGTTTTGCGATTTTTTGTGATATTTTTGGATTTCTTGCGTTTTTCCGTATTTTCCAATTTTATTTTTCATTTTTTAACAATATTTTCCAATTTGTCTTTTTTTTGAATGTTTTTTTTTGCTTTTTTTATTATTTTTTCCGATTTTTTCTGTTTTTTCTGATTTTTTATTTGTTTTTTTTTTATTTTTTTCAATTTTTTCAAATCTTTCCTCATTTTTTTCTCATTGTTTTTGTTTTATTATTTTTTCTCATTTTGTTTGTTTTATTTATTTTTTGTGATATTTTTCGATTTCTTGCGTTTTTTTATGCTTATTTTTTCGTTTTTTTTTGCAATTTTTAGCGTTTTTTTTCGGTTTTTTGATTTCTTCATTTTTTTCGTATTTTACAATTTTATTTTTCATTTTTTTCCCAATATTTTCTAATTTCTCTCAAGTTTTTTTGTCTTCTTTTTATTTTTTTCCGATATTTTCTTTTTTTTAATTTTTTCAATTCTTCTAATTTTTTCTCGTGTTTTTTCTCATTTTTATGATTTTTTTATTTCTTTTTCTATTTTGTTTCATATTTTTAAAAAAATATTTAAAATAGCGTCCCTAATTTCGAACTTTAAAATCTAGTCGCCATAATTTTAATTCAAAAAAGAAAAAAGTTTTCATTATAATTTTTTGAACATATAAGGAGCATATAATCTAGTTCTTGATATATTAGTGAATCTACCTATTATAATCGATTCAATGACGGTACCCAGACCCGGGAATAGGGGCGTTCCACCGTTTGTGAACTGGAGAATAAGAATCAGCAAAAAAAATTGTCTCCGTTATTTTTGAAAATTTTGAAACAGTTCATAAAACTTGTTCATGTCCTAATTATAAAAAAAAATAATTTGTCTGGAACTTTCTTTCATTCGACCTACGACCGTACGGGGATAAAACTGGAGGGAGTTGAAATTTCGAAATTTCAAAAAAATCAAATCTCCGCCATTTTTGAGAAAATATCGAAACAGGTTATTAGACATTTTTCATTATAATAATTATAAAACTAATTTGCTTGAAACGTTTGATCTGACGATATCGTGGGGTGGGGAAGTATGAAAAAGTCTCAGGATTTTTGTTTTACATTATTGAAAGTCTGTAGATGCTTCCCCACCTTTTTTATCATAATATTTGTTAATCCAAAATCCAGTATTGTGTTTTTTTTTTTGATTGGATTATTAAATAAGTTTCACTGTAATTAAAAATCGGGTTTTGCTATAATATAATTTTAGATTCAAATTTCTATAAGGGCCCATCATCAAGAATAGAATTAATGTTTATGCATCCTGATTACAATAATCTTACTTATGAATATGATGTGGCATTATTAAAATTAAAATATGATGTTGTGCCAATTTTTCACATGCAACTTATTAGACTACCTTCGAAGCAGTATAAGAAAAAAATTAAGGTAAAAATAAATTATGTTTTTACGTTTTAACATAATAAGTAATCATATATTGTAAAGTAGCCTGTGCCAGAATATTTCTAAATTTTTACTTTGTTATAAACAAAATCTAAATAATGTTATTTTTATAAAAATACATATTTTATTAATTTGCTTGTAAATTTTTAAAAAAAATCGGCTGTGTTACCCCAGAACTTTCCCGTCTACCGAATTGATATTTCAATGTTGATAATGACATAAGATGCGCATGCGCACTGCTATAATTAGGATCTCCTAAAATCATGTGTGAAAACTATTGGGAATTCGGGAAAAATTTTCATACAATAGTTGTAGGGAATTTTATGCTTTACAACTTTACACTGAAACATTTTGCACTAAAGAGCCCAATTTACCTCCAATTTAAAAAAAATGCAAAATCCTAAATTTGTATTTTTCTCGCCATCTAGCGGCGAAACTATAAGGAATTCAATAAAAAGTTAAATATAAAAGTTAAAGAAAATTTGATGCTTTTCAACTTTGCACAAGAAAATTTTGCACTAAAATGCATTGTTTGTCCTCAAAATCAAGAAAAACTAGATAAAACCCACATGCACGCTTTTTAGGAGCCCTCTAGTGGCGCAACTATTGGAAATTCTCTAATAAGTTTTAGACAAAAGTTGTAGGGAATTTTATGGTCTAAAACTTTGTACTACAACATTTTGCACTAAAGTGTATTATTTGTCCTCAAAATCAAGAAAAACTATAGAAAACCTACGTGCACATTTTTTACGCACCCTCTAGTGGCGCAACTATTAGAAATTCTGGAAAAAGTTTGAAAAAAAAGTTATAGGGAATATTATGATCTAAAACTTTGTACTACAACATTTTGCACTAAAGTGTATTGTTTGTCCTTAAAATTTAAAAAAATAAAAAATTGTTACATGTGTATTTAATCAATGTCGGTCTTGTGGACCTTCTACTGTTCCAATTTAAACCAATGGTCACATTCTAGGCACACACCGACCGTCCATACCAAATTCCAGCTTGATTGGTCAAACGGTTCGGCAGTTATCGTGGAATATTACACACAGATACACAGACTGACCATACGCTGGAAATGGTTTCAATCTTCTTGGGGGACCTCAAAATGGATATTTCGTTGACCTTATTTTCCTTTTGATGGGTCCGGGAAAGTAAAAACTTACAATATGATGGTGTGTTAAGTACGGCAACGCCGTAGACTTTCGGTAGTGTTTACATGTGTAGTGTATATTGGGTTAGGTTTGTCTAACCAGGTAAAGCCTTCTTTGTTCATATCATACTTTGCTTGGTCTGCTTTTCCCATTTTATCTTACGCAACGACATTACCAAGCGTAATAATGATTTACTGAATTTTAATAGATTTTACTATTTTAAGAATAATTTAATTTTCTTATGCCCAGTTTCTCAATCTGCTGTTATTGTTATTGTTACAACTATTTTCGTGTTAAATATATAAATCTGTTTATCATTGTCTTGTAACGTTACCACGCACAGGGCGGGTTGTATAACAATTGTATTAACTGGAATTTGGTTAACAGTCGTTTTATTTTAATTGACCAGTCAAGAATCTACCTGTTGCATAAAACTTTTTGGCAGGCGTTTTGTTAATTGCTGTTTTTATAAGGTTGGCAACGCAAAAATAGTTCAAATGGCATTGAACTGTCAAGAATATAACCTAACAATAAAAGAAAAATAGTCTGTTTCTGTTTCTACTGGTTCTATAATATGCTGTCTCAGCAATTCTGCAATATTTATACTTTCTCTATGGTCTGCAGTCTGAAAACTGGGTGTATATTGCCGGTTTCGAAAACAGTAAAAGTAAATAAAAGAGAAAAAACAAGGTCTCCGAATTTTTATGCTAAGGAAGAGAGGCTTCTTGTTGAAATAGTTAAAAAATATTTCAATAAAATTGAGTGCGAAGAACTGACGACATTTCCAACCAGGAAAAAAATTAGGCGTGGTATCATCACAAATTGTGGCCAATGGACTTATCAATGCCACAAAAAGCACCAACAACTTGTAAAATTGAGCCCGTGGCCAAAAATCTTAACGTTAGGAGAATTTTTTCAGATACCATCAATGCTTTATTCCTAGAAATGTTTTGTTAAATAAAACTTCTTTTGATATATCCCAAAAACCTACTAACCTCTCTGTTGCCGAAACTAATACCGGAGAAAGTTCATCTTCCAGAATATGTACAATTGCTTTTGATAACCGAAACCTACACCTAAATTAATCTTCACTCCACTCAGTAAAGGTTCTCATTCTAAAAGTCCTAAGATTTCGAGGATGTAAATACATATTATTTATTAACTAGTTGAAATCTTCATCATCTGTTAAATCCATTTTAAGTATAGAAAAAAAAATATCTTGAAAATCCGTAGCTCCTAAACCTTTTGACAGTTAATTGAGGTTTAGGTTATAATAGCATCGTTAACTCCTAAACGTTCATTTTTGGGCGTTTGGTTAACTGACTATCTTAAACGGGGTTTTGCGGTAAACGCGTTTTATATAACTCGATTTGATAGTTAAACTTGGATTTACAGGTAACTGAGTTTTATACAACCCGCCCACATAAATATTGACTAAACAATAGGTTAATTTAATGGGTACTATTTTTGTCAGTTAAGATACAAACAGCAGGTTAAGTGCAATAATTCAAATTAAATTTAATTTATTTAAAATTAGCTAATTATAATATTAATGTCTTTTCTGAATCTGATGAAGAAGTAGAAATAAGAAATGTACAACCGTATATTATAAGACAACGACCAGATCACTTGAATTATTGGGACGACATTGATTCCGGCTAGATAAAAATAGTGTTCAAAATGTATTGATACAAATAGAGGATATGGTTAAGAGGAAGTAATACCCTAACCAGTGTTGCCGATTGGCGGATAATTTGAGACTGTGGCCGATAATTTTCTCACCCACCCGAAAATCGGATAAAAAACGGATAATTTTAAATCTGGTGTGATACCGTAAAATTAACATTAATATTTTTAGTTAAACACGGTAAATATGAGAGGTAATATTTTGAATTTGGCAACAATGTGGTATATTCTTGAAGGCAGAAATGGATTAGACAACATGGTATTTTCTAAAGTCGATCTGAGCGGGAGTCGAGAGATTTTTATGTACTTCCCCTATTTCCCTATTTGCAATTTGCAGTTTGCAATTCAATCAATATTGAACAATCAAAACAAGCTTAAAATATAAAATAAACAGTAAAATATGCATAAAACATAGGGAAGATTTATAGAATATTTCAGGAGTTATAGATTTTTAAATAATTCAGGATAGCGCTTTCGCCATTTTTTTAAATCCAAAATAACTCTGTAAATAATGGAAATTAAGAAACTAAATTTGTAAACCTTAAAAAATACGATTTACGCTGAAATATGCGTAAAAGAGAGAAGATTAATCAAATATTTTAGGAGTTATATATTTTTAAATAAAATATTTTTGAAAAAATCAGGATTGCGCTTTCGCCATTTTTTTCAAATCCAAGATAACTCGGTAATTACAAGAAATTAAAAATCGAAATGTAACAAGCTAAAAATATACGATCTACACTAAAATATGCATAAA
This sequence comes from Neocrepidodera transversa, assembly GCA_963243735.1. Taxonomy (NCBI): domain Eukaryota; kingdom Metazoa; phylum Arthropoda; class Insecta; order Coleoptera; family Chrysomelidae; genus Neocrepidodera; species Neocrepidodera transversa. The sequence goes on from OY725342.1 coordinate 5,036,950, forward strand.
ACATATAGAAGATTTATTCAACATTTTAGGAGTTATGGATTTTTAAACAATTCAGGATAACGCTTTCGCCATTTTTTTTAAACAAAAATAACTCCGTAATTAAAGGAAATAAGTGCTGCGATTGTTTTTTAATATATTTTTCTGTGACCTTTCTTAAAAAACGAGCATTTACACACTTATTCTGGTACGTAAAGTTACGTTTTATACACAATTTAAAATAGTGAGTAAAAGTTCATTTTAAATGGGAGTTTCATTATACCACTATTTTTTAAGCTAGTTGTTTGCCAGTTGCCTATGACAATAGTCATTTGTTTAACTTTCATCGTCATTTAGTTTGGCAGTTGTCATTTTACTTATTTGTTTATCAAATTAAATAGGTTAAGTTAATAATACTAGATTAGGTTATTTTTAAAAGAATAAAAGAATGGAAAAAACACGTAATGACTGGATTAAAAAAGATAGTTAGTGAAAAGCATCAGAAAAGAATGGAAAAGCACGTGATAAACGTGATAATTAAGCTAGTCTTTGAGACGCCATTGTGTATCCAATTTTGTCTGTGTTTAAAGGTACTTTTCCATCTACGAATTACAAATTTTAAGGATAAGTCGTATATAAAATTTTGTATGATATACGTGCGTAAACATGTTTTTACGCATACGTTGTATTTTAAAATACAACTAGTGTGCAAAAACATTACTTTCCGCACCTTGTATCGTAAATAACTATTTTCAATGCACTTCTATGGGTACCTGATAATGCGTACCAAATGTTATTTATAAAAAAGAATGTATGCGTATGTTACATTTATTAATCATTACCATAAAATACTTAATTGCGTTCTAAAGTCCAGATCAAATAAAAATAACATGTACAAACAAGTAATTTTATGAATTTAAAAAATCGGATAATTTCGGGTAAAATCGGATAATTTTAAGTTGATAGGAGGATCTTTTCATTTTATCCATTGGCAACACTGACCCTAACGACGATTCAGTCATCGCTAAGATACATGGAAGTATGTTAGCGCATCTGCTTGATAAGTTTGATAATATTTCTGTCACTTTGTTTTTTCGAAATGCGTATATTATATGGTTTCGGTGTATAAGGGCCGGAATTTGATTCCCAGTACTTTTTTATGTTTTGATAATTTTTTTTAGCTTCCTAAAAACCACATAAACATAGTCATTGGTAACCGGTTTTATTTGTACAGTTAGTTTACATATGGGTAACCTAAATATCATTTAATTATAGTAATACACTGAACAGTAGTAAAAGGTGTGTTTGCTATTTGTATTGAGGTAAAAAATATGATGATAATTATTTATAGTTCAGTATTTCCAGTGGTGGGTGTATTTGGGCCGGAACATGCGTTATATTCCCTCCAAGCGACTCCCTCTCTTTCCACAATATACTTTTTGTCTCATTTAATTTTTTTTTTTTATATTTATAATTATTTTATAGATGGAGAAAGTTTTTTTATATTTTCTCGTTTTCTGTCATTTTTCTGGTTTTTTGGTTTTTTTTAAATTTTTCTAATTTTTCCTCATATTTTCCTATTGATCTGTTTTTTTTTCTTTTGTATTCTAATTTTTTCTTATTCCTCTGACTTTTTGTGATTATTTGCGATTTTTCTGCCATTTTCTTCGAATTTTGTTGCGATTTTTTTAATTCATTCGATTTTTAATTTTCTTTTTCGTTACAATTTTTTCTGGGTTTTTCGTTGTTCTTTGTGTTTTTTTACAGAGCGCTTGGTCTTTCCGTTTTTGCGTTTTTCTTATTACTCCGATTTTTTTCTGATTTTTTGGGTTGTTAACATTTTTTTTCGTCTTTTTCACATTTTTCTGATTTTTTTCCCCTTTTTTTTCGACTTTTTCTCATTTTTTCATCATTGTTTTTTTTCCAATTTTTTCTGATTCCTTTAATTTTTGCGATAATTTGCGATTTTCATCTATTTTTTTATTTTTTTTTTCCTCATTTTTTGCCATTCTTCTGTTTTTTTTCTATTTCTTTCTTTTGTGTTCTCATTTTTTCTTATTCCTCTGTTTATTTGAGATTTTTTTGTCGTTTTCTTGATTTTTTTTTTAATTCATTCAATTTTTTTTTTAATTTTTTTATCGATACAACTATTCTGGGATTTTGGTTATTTTTTTTGCTACTTTTTTTTGCGTTTTTTACGTCGTTTTTTTTTGCCATTTTTAGCGCTTGATCTTTCCATTTTACAATTACTACGGCCCGCCAATACTTCACCTTTGGTGAAGTATGGCAAACCGTATTGAAATCGTGCAAAAATCTCAAAATTTGTTTTTGCTCCAAATGACTTAAAATGTCATGAAAGTTGGAAAAAATTAATTTTCCGCGAAAAAAAAAGTCCGTCTGTGTGGATGTCTGTATGGATGTCTGTGCGAACGATAAGTCGAGAATGGTACGGCCGATCCGGAAAATTCTTTCGGCAATCGGTTTTTATTTGACGAAAAATAACGATTTTTTCGAATCGGAATTTCGTCCGCTGTCGGAAACGGGCCGTAGTCTTGAAAAATCGCGTAGAGATTATTCCTTTTACTAGTTTTATTTTTCATTTTTGCCAATATTTTTGTTTAAATTTGTTTTCTGTTTTTCTTATTACTTCGATTTTTTCCGATTTTTTGGGTTAAAATGTTTTCTAATCTTTTTCTTATTCTTCTGGTTTTTCGTTTTTTTTGTCGATTTTTCTCATTTTCCACATTTTTCATCATTGTTGTTTTTTTTCTTATTCCTTTTATTTTTTGCGATTATATGCGATTTTTTTGATGCTTTTTTGCAATTTATTTCAATTATTTCGAATTTTTTATTTTTTTTTAAGGTTTTTTACTGTTACGATTGTTTCCTGTTTTTTTGTTAATTTTTTGAAATTTTTTGTGTTTTCTTTTGCGATATTTTTCGATTTCTTTTTCTTCTTTTCTCATGTTTACATCTGGCCTCTATTTAATATAGAATTCAGTTCGTATATTCTGCCATCTCTGAACAGTATTATCAATTAATGTAGATATTTTTAATTTTTTTTTTTTTAAATAAAATATAGGTTTAAAAAATTTATAAATATTTTTTCTAGGCATATTTGATAACAGACTTTTAAGTGCTAATTTAAAAATTTTACATAATACGTCCCCATTATGAAGTATTAAAATTAGCTATGCATTTTAGATTACATGGGACTTAAAAATTATTATTTATAAGTCTTTCATAAATATTTTTTGTAATGTTTAAATCAATTTGAAAATCGGTCGCTTACATTTAACCCAATATAATAACGTGTCACAAAACAGTAACTTTAACAGTTTTTATCACAATAATTAGAACAGGATTAAGTTCATTTTCTACTAAAAATTTCAATGTCTTTGTCAATAATTTTAAATATTATTTTAAGCAAATTTCAATTTGCACCACCTTAGTGAGTATTATGGGATTAGAAATAATGAACAATAGAGGAGGAAGGGACAATAGAGAATTTCCTGGCAAGCTATCGTGTATAAATGCAAAATTGCTAAGCTACCCTCTTTGTAAATTGAGAGAAAAAGTAAGACAAATTTAAAAAAAATTACTGGATTTTGGGCTATTTAAAAATTTAATTTTAGTTATGGTATGAAAGAAATGGAGATACTAAAAAAGTACATAGGAATATTACAAGTTCCGGAACAATGTGCGTTTCTTGTGAAGATTTACATTTAAAACGATTATGGATAAGAGATTCAGGTGGACCAATATTATGTAGAGGTGTTCAACATGGTATTATATCTTTGAGGAAAATGGACCATGGATTATTGCCATGTATTGCAACTAGAATAGATCAATTTTTAGAATCCTTTATTTATTCGACAATTGAAAAAAACGGATATACTAGAATATATAATGGAAAATTTAATTTTCAGTTTATGTGGTTAATAATTTCGATAAAGATAAAATAAATTTGTATTTATCAATTATTTTTTGATACCCTGCAAATTTCCTTTCATAAATAAATTAATATTGACCAAATCGGTAATATGCAGCTTTATAATTTTTTTCTATTATTTAAAAAAAATATTCACTTAAACATACGAATTTATTGTATTTAATTGATTTTCACCGATTAAGAAATCTGATACATACATTTTTCCAAAAATGGTTTTTCTGACATTGGAGGGCCGTAAATTAGTCAAAATCTAGATGTCAGATTTTACTCGATCACAATATATACAATATTATACAGGATGTGATAAAAAAAAAATTGAGTTGTATCCAGATTAATAACTTTTTTTGCCAATTAAAATAAACTATAGCAAATTTGCATTTAGGCTTTAATCATAAAATATTCCCTTAATTTATTTTGCAATTTACTATTAAAAAATTCCTTATTCATAATTTTCAGTTCCATTATCAAAATCACACTGTAATCTTGAGCCTATTTTAAATAAAACACCCTGTAGTTTCTACATCTATGATGTAACAAATTTAATTGTTAAATCTTTTGGTTTTAAAGTTATTTAGGTATTTTCGACAATTAATTTGCTACATAATAGACTTACAAAATACAGGGTGTTCTTATATAAAATAAGGTCGATATTACAGTGTGAATTTGTACTTTCACGAATCTTAAAAAAAACAGATGTTAAATAATTACACCACAAATAAAAAGAGACAAACTTTTACTATTTGTTTGAAAACCTTTTATTTTTTGCCATTCCACTGTTTTATAATTATTAATGTAATTTCAGAAACATTGTACCTTTTTTATTACATTTTTGTTAGAAAACTAATGATATTTTACACTTTTTTCCAGATAACATAAATTAACAATAATTTGACATATTTTTCTTTATATTAGCTCTTTAAGTGCGGCTGTCGTATATAAATGATTCGTAAAGACTATTTTTTACAATTTTTTACCAATTTTACAATATCTGTATTTTTTTTTAATTTTCGAATGATTTTTTTAATGTTTAATATTTGAAACTTTTCGACATTTTTGAAATATTTTCAATTAATCGAATAATTTTGTTTTTTGAAATTTTCGGTATATTTTAGAAATTTTTGAATACTTGCCTTTTGAAATTTTCGAAAAAAAATTGTGAAATTTCAAATTATTTTTTGATTTATGTATTTCTGAAATTTTCGAATAATTTTTTGAAGTTTTCTGAAACTTTGAAATTTTTAAAATGTTTTTAATTAATCAATTTGATGATTTCTGAAATTTTCGATTTAATTAGAAATGTTCTTTGAAATTATGGAAAATTTTTCATTTCTTGACGTTTTTATTTATTTTATTTTTTTGAAATTTTGGAATTTTTTGATATATTTTGGAAATCTTTGAATTTTCGTATTTTACAATTTTTTAACAAATTATACAAATTTTTACCAATTTTACAATTTTCGTAATTTTTTTAATTTTCTAATAATTTTTTTATGTTTAATTTTTGACATTTTTGAAATATTTTCAATTAATCGAATAATTTTGTTTTTTGAAATTTTCGGTATATTTTAGAAATTTTTGAATATTTGCTTTTTGAAATTTTCGAAAAAAAAATTGTGAAATTTCAAATTATTTTTTGATATAAGTATTTCTGAAATTTTCGAATAATTTTAATGTTTTTTGAAACTTTTGGCATTTTGAAATATTTTCAAATAGACTAATTTTGTATTTAGATAATAATAATTAATTAAACGAATAATTTTGTTTTCTGAAATTTTCGAATAATTTTTTGAAGTTTTCTGAAACTTTGAAATTTTGAAATGTTTTTAATTAATCGAATAATTTGATGATTTCTGAAATTCTCGATATAATTAGAAATGTACTTTGAAATTATCGAAATTCTTTCATTTCTAGACGTTTTTATTTATTTTATTTTTTTGAAATTTTTGAATTTTTGTATTTTACAATTTTTTAACAAATTATACAAATTTTTACCAATTTTACAATTTTCGTAATTTTTTTAATTTTCTAATAATTTTTTAATGTTTAATTTTTGACATTTTTGAAATATTTTCGATTAAAAGAATAATTTTGTTTCTTGAAATTTTCGATATATTTTAGAAAGTTTTGAATATTTGCTTTTTGAAATTTTCGAAAAAAATTGTGAAATTTCAAATTATTTTTTAAATTTTCGAATAATTTTTTAATGTTTTTTGAAACTTTTGACATTTTGAAATAATTTCAATTTATCGAATAATTTTAAATTTAGATAATAATAGTTAATTGATCCAATAATTTTGTTTTTTGAAATTTTCGATATATTTTAGAAATTTTTGAATATTTACTTTTTGAAATTTTCGAAAAACATTTCGAAATTTCAATTTATTTTTTGATATAAGTATTTCTGAAATTTTCGAATAATTTTTTGGTTTTTTGAAATATTTTTAATTAATCGAATAATTTGATGATTTCTGAAATTTTCGATATAATTAGAAATTTACTTTTGAAATTATCGAAAATTTTTCATTTCCAGACGTTTTTATTTATTTTATTTTTTTGAAATTTTGGAATTTTTTGATATATTTTAGAAATTTTTGAATTTCTTGAAACTCAGTTTCGTTTTTAAATTTTTGAAAATTATTACAAACAAGTTTATTGATGTTTTATTTAAATTGTCTCAAAATTCTACTAATGCCAAAATGTTTTAATGTATTTTTCAATATATTTACCTCTAGAGCGTTCAGGGCTGCAAAATTTTGCCGGCAGTTAAAGGGTTAGTATGATAATAAACCAAGTAATATATTTTTATTAATCATTTTTCAGAGAGTTTTGTGGAAAAATGAAAAACCACGTTTTCAGATAGTCGAATTTAAACTGTCTCTGGAACAGGATTTATTCTTGCATATTGATATGCAGTTCCAAAAAGTTTGCACCATATGGAAAACTTTTTGTTATTGATTTATGAAAAAAAAATTCTTGATAAAAGTTGGTGTTTCACTTAAAACATACTAAAACATTTAAAAAATGTTTTGCACCCTTTGCCACTTTAGGGGCTGTCCATAATAATAATTGGTCTTTTTATCCCTTACGTCTTCATATAAATATATTTGGTCATTTTACACCTTAAGCCCGCCCTTGTAAAATATTTGGATCCCTTATCTCTTAAGACTATCTGTGTAAAAATATGTAGTCCCTTAACCCCTTACTTCTGTCCATGTAAAAATATTTCGGAACCCTTGCACAATCGAAAAAAACTGGCAAATCTGGATAATATGCAAATTCAGAAAAAACTTGCAAACCCGGAAAAAAATGCAAAATTAAGAAAAACAAAATCTGTAAAATAATCAATGTCAAGGCAAATTAGGAAAATTTGGAGATGCAAAATCTGGAAAAACTTTGGATTGAAGAATTTTCTAAAATTTTGAAAACTCTCAAACTCTGAAAAACGTGCACAATCGAAAAATTGGCATATCTGGATAATATGCAAAATCAAAATGTCATGTCATCAAAATCTGTAAAATAATAAAAGTCAAAGTAAATTAGGAAAATTTGGAGATGCAAAATCTGCAAAATTGAAGAGTTTTCCAAAATTTTAAAAACTCCCAAGATCTAAAAAAAACTGTCTAATCTGAAAAATATGTAAAATCAGGAAAAAATTCAAAAAACAGAAAAAAATTGAAAAATTGGGAAAAACAAAATCTGAAAAATAAGGAAAGTCCAGGCAAATTAGCTATATTTGGAAAGGCAAAATCTGCAAAATTTCGATTTAAAGAATTTTCTAAAATTTGGAAAAGTTCCAAAATTTGGAAAAATTCGCAAATTCTGGAAAACTTGCGCAATCTAAAAAACTGGCATATCTGGAAAATATGCAAATCGGGAAATACTTCCAAAGCCAGAAAAGAAATTGCAAAATTGAGAAAAGTGAAATCTGAAAAATAAGTAAAGTCAAGGCAAATTAGCAATATTTGGGAACGCAAAATCTGCAAAACTTCGATTTAAAGAATTTTCTAAAATTTAGAAAACTTTCAAAATTTAAATTAAAAAAACTTCCAAAATTTAATTTAAAAAAACTTCAAAAATTTAAAAACTTGCAAATTCTGGAAAACATGCATAATCTAAAAAACTAGCATATCTAGAAAATATGCAAAATCAAGAAATCAGGAAAAAATGTAAAATTGGAAAAAACAAAATCTTAAAAACAAGCAAAATTGTGACAAACTAGTAAAATCTACAATACCTTGCAAAATGTGCAAAGTTTCGAACTGCCAAATCTAGAAAATCTTCTGTTTGAAGAAATTTATGAAATTTAGAAAACTAAAATTTGGAGAGACTCCCAAATTCTGCAAAACTTGCACAATCTAAAAATCTGGCATATCTAGAAAATATGCAACATCAGGAATTTGCAAAATCAGAAAAAAATGCAAAATTTGACAAAACAAAATCTGAATAATAAGCAAAATTGTGACAAACTAGCAAAATCTGGAATGCCTTGCAAAATGTACAGAAATTTGCAAAGTTTGGAACTGTAAAATCTGGAAAATCTTCTGTTTGAAGGAATTTTTAAAATTTAGAAAACTAAAATTCTGGAACACTTGAACAATCTAAAAACTGGCATATTTAGAAAATATGCAACATAGGAATTTGCAAAATTGGACAAAACAAAATTTGAAAAATAAGCAACATTGTGACAAACTAGCAAAATCTGGAATGCCTTGCAAAATGAACAAAAATTTGGAAAGTTTCGAACGGCAAAATTTGGAAAATTTTCTGTTTAAAGAAATTTCTAAAATACAAAAAAACTAAAATTTAGAACTGACTTCCAAATTCTGGAAAACTTGCACAATTTAAAAATCTGACATATCTAGAAAATATGCAACATCAGGAATTTACAATATAAGAAAAAAATGCAAAATTGAACAAAACAAAATCTGAAAACTAAGCAAAATTGTGACAAACAAGGAAAATCTGGAATGCCTTGCAAAATGTACAATGCAAAGTTTTGAACTGCAAAATTTGGAAAATTTTCTGTTTAAAGAAATTTCTAAAATTTAGAAAACTAAAATTTTTAAAGACTTAAAAATATTTTGCCTTTTTACGATCCTGATCCTCTATACCTTAGTTTGATGTAATCTAATTAAAATTTGAATTGAAAATTTAAAAAAAAAATTTAAAAACGAACAAACGGACAAAAAATCTAAAAACCGAAAAATCGAAATTCAAATGAGCTGCATTTTTTAGTTCCTGAAAAAAATACTATAAAATAGTAATAAATTAATTTTTTAAACATTTTTCCCATAGATTTCAACAAGATTTATATAAATACAAAGGACTAAATGATTTAGACATAATTAAAAAAAAAAATTTCTTGTGAACCAAAACCGTAAAGTCAAAAAGTTGGAAAAAATTCTGCATGTTTATTATTGCAAAATAAATTAATTCACAAAAAATAGTTGATATCGATAAAGTAATTCTTTAGTATTAAACCTAGAAAAAAAAATGTTTGTTTTGAATTTTCAAAAAATCTAATACAAATTGACTTTTTAGTAAATCTGGCAACAATGGCAAACATTTTGAAAATTTTAATAACACGAAAATAAACTATAGTTTATACAAAATATATATGTATATGCCATCTTGTTTAGTAATGACGTCATCACTCATAGCAACTGTCACTTCCGGTTGTCTCATGCCCTAGATTAGATCTGATTAGATTTTGGTGTTAATCGAACATTTATTTGTCATTTTAAATTTATAGTTTTTGTGGTGTATTTATTTTGCTAAGAGAAGGATACCGACATTCAAAATAAAGAAAACAAACCCCTACTTAGAATAATTAAGGTAAATCGAACAATATATATTTATTGATTAATTAATACCTTGTTGAAGTATAAAATAGATACGTTTATTATTGAATAATTATATTTAAGTTTGCATAGTATAAATTGTCTAGTTACTTACAAATTTTTCCACAATTTTCATGACGATATTCGAGTTGTACATCCTACGCCTATGATCGGGCCATACGGACCTAATATGCATGCAAGGTTTGTTGTCCCAATAGGGAAGAAAGTAGTAAGTTTTATCATGTGTCATCGGTTTAGTAGGCGAAGTTGTGCTTTGCCAAGAAGCGCTGTCGCAAGATACCACTTCTGTAAATTAATCAAATTTCAATATACATAAACAAACTTTGATAGTCAATATTTACCAATTTCATCGCTATCAGAATCATAATGATCTCTAGAAGATGCGTTATGTCCATCCATAGCATTTCCTGCGTTACCGATGCTGATTTCGAAATAAACAGATTTATCACCTAATTTCTTGTCTATCATTGATGCTTCTAATATTGTCGTAAATAAAAAGAATTCTTCGTTTTTAGCATAAGACGCTTCGTTAATTGGTATCATCGGTTCTATTTCTACTGTAGCCGGGGATAAGTCTATGCTATCTGTAATTTCGGTTCGAATCGAAATAAGAAGTCTAGCTCTATACGATACACCTGGAAAATTATTAATACAATTTATTTTATGTACAATAGACAATAGTAGTGCAACAAGTGTGGATATGAACAATCCACACGAGTTGAACAGTATATTTTCTACGACCCACAAAAGAAAAAAAAAAGATTACAGTTACAGGGTTTGAACCGAATACCTTCGTATCTCAAAGCGAGAGCGTTAGCACAGCGATATACGTTCAATAGACTGATATTGCCTACACATTCTGTAAGGTGTGCGTAAAATCGACAATATCCATGTGGGTGTAGAAAAAATAATTGTGTTTAACTAGACAGTAAAATAGTCACCATTAGTAGTAGACGGAGATTGGAACTCCAAGCAGATCTCATGTAACCCACACAAAAGCTAAATTAATATTTACCAACAGGAAAATCAAATTTTTACCAACAATAAAGGAATATTGGGCGTAGAGTCTGCCTGTTTAGAGAAGAACCTATTACGTCATATTTTGCTATAGTGCGTGTGCTGTGACCATAAAAACGAGTGAAAATGGCAAAAAAATTTGCTGTAATCTTTCGATTTTTTGAAAACTTAAAATGACCTTGAGGTTATAAGTCAAAGATTAATATCATTTTAGGGGTTTTTAACTATGTTGAGTGGATTGCTGTTGTCTGTTTGTCGCTATCTATTACCGTTTCTGAGTTGAACATTGTCACACACAGCCAGACGGATTTTTGTTCAAAAAGGGTTTTAGAGAAAATTGAATAAAAAATAAAACAGATTTAGAAAATTTTGAATTTTATTTCATTTTATGGGGTTTTTTTTTAGAAGAAGCAAAATAAAAAATAAAAATGCTTCTCCATATGGTCACCCCATCCGTACACACACTTTATAATAATGCATTAAAAATACAAAAAATATAGGTATCAAAAATTTTACTCTACATTTAATAGTATATTATGTACTAACAATTACTCGAGGGATTAAAAGTAGCACTTTGGTCACGTAGTACATACGCTATTTTTTGCACCTCAGGGACTTAAATTTTACTCTTAATAAAATCGCCTTCATTCCTTTGCGAATAAACTTTATTATCGTCGTTGACAGTTCGTTGAATATAGGCAACATATTAGAGAGTTAAAGCCAACACACAACGTAAACGCATCTCAATCACGTATACCTTAACGTATCGGGGTTACGTCTTAGAAAAATTGTCAATGTTGCACAGTGGTTTCTAACCAAACTTTTCATTGTTGACATAATTTTAAATAATATTTTGCAAGATTACGTACTTCTAAGTAATAGAGTAGCCCTATACGGGGCTTTTGTCCTCAATGCCCTAAATGATACCCAGTGCTTATCTTTATTTCGGTTTAAAAAAGTACATTTACTACCTCTGAGAATAGGCCTGCGGTTGCCTGAACAAATTGTTTTTACTGCCGAGTGCACCGAAGTTTTAATCCGGGATTATATTTTAATCAAGAATTAAAATGTTAAGTTGGGATGCACCGTATTTTAATCTAGCATTAAGTAACCTTAATACGGGATTAAAATAATCCTTCAAAATTGAGGGATTAAAGTATGAATTACGTTAAATCTTTTATTTATATGTGATTTGTCACTACAATTCTAACCTTTATTTCTATATAATTCATTGTTCTTGGCAAGGTGTGCAAAGTATTGTTCGTGAAAAGTAGATTATAAAATATGTTAGATCTTGAAGATGAGGATATATTCGAAGATGATTGGGAATTACTGGAAATCAATGACTTCGGTTTTCCTATAGGAGAAGACATACCAGATCAAATTTGTTTGAAACATATGATGAATTTACTTTTTTTCGACATTTCAGACTCTACAAACAGCATTACATGTACTTTGTAGAATATTCTACTACGTTCATTAAAGAATGCACAAATTCTTCCGTTTGGTCCCTCTGAAAAACTTTTAGTAGTTCTTTTTTTGTAGAAAATTTGTAAAGATAGTACACTTCTTTCTCTGCCTGAAGCAGCATTAAAAGTATCACAAATAGTTTGCCTTGCTTTGTCACCAGATTTGTGGATTTATTTTCTATTATTTGTTTGTAATTACTAATTATGTTAATCAGTAATAGTTTTTCTCATTATTTTCCATGTTTACACAACAGCATCAACTGAAATTTATAAGATTTGAAATTTGGCGGTTATCCTAATCTACAGGAAAACACATTTAAACACAAAATTTACTATGATTTGCAATGTTACCACTTACATTTGTGGATTAACTAATCTGATTAGGGTACATCGACGGAGCACAAGTTATAATTATAATCCAGGATTAAAATATAATCTTGGATTACTAAATCCTGTATTAAACGGCTCACTCCGCTGTTATTACAATTAATTTGTCTGGTAAGTACCTATTATAAAGTTTATTTTTTTGGAAACTATTTGGAATAATGAAAATACTGAATTTTTGTAAACACTTTTGTAGGATGTACTGCACTGTGCATGCTGCGATGACGTTTAGTGAGGTTAGGTTTTCATTTTGTATGATTTCCTTCCATATTTTGACAACGACATGCGTGATGCGTTAAAGAGATACGTAAACGCAGAAATCTGTAGCGATACGTTCGACGTAACACTTAAACCTGTTTGTATCTTTTGTGCGCAGTCGCAGATCGATACGGATAGGTATACGTGTTTAAAACTGGTCGTGCTTTAACTCTCTATTATATGTCAAATTGAAATTTATTGTTTTGACGTTTTATAGCAATCAATTGTGTTTTTAAAAATTGTAGTATTTATAAATAAATATATGCGTTTCAAACAAAAGTATTTTCGGGAAAATCGAAAAAGTGCTTTTTAGGACCAAATTTAGTTTAAAAAAAAATAAAAATGTAACGGATTTCCGTATAAAATTTTCTTTAGCCTTAATTTTAGGTTAGGAATAAGATATCGAGATGCGGTTTTCGCGAGCTTGTTTATGCATCATTTAGCTACTTTTTCATGAAACAAAAATTATAATAATGCATTTATTTTTTTTGAGAAAATTAACCATTTCTGTCGGAATGTCGAAAAAAGCCCTCGAGCGGCGACATGTAAAACTAGCAAAACTCTAATTAATATAACATTTGTAGTCCAAGAATAGGTCTTTTCAACCAGCCCAAGTTGGTTAAAATCGGCTCAGTCGTTTTGAAGATACATGGTGTTTTTTACGGAAACCTTTGAATACCCCCCACCAGTTTATTTTAAGAGAAACAGCAAAAATTGTCAAACAAAAAAGATTGAGATTATCCTAGACTTTAAAGATCAAGTATTTTTTTATTATGTTAATATAGCGGATTTCACAGAAACATAACTTCTTTAGATTCAAGATTGCAGTTACGCCCCCTAGCGGCCATTTCAGTAACTTGAAAATATTTTCCAGGTTTTCTCTTGGCCGTTTTAGTCATAACTTTTTTTGCCGCAAGCCTATACGATGGCTAGGTTCCCAGATACAGTACCTCGCATTCTTAGTTGGTCACCCTGTACAATAGAGATATTTTAAGCACTTTAATTATTGGCTTTTCTTCCGTTATCGTTATTGTGAGCATGCGCAACAGAAGTTTGTCGTTCCTTTAACTTTAATAACGATAACCGATTTCGTTACTTACGGAAAATTAAAGAAAGAGAGTGGTTATGTCTATCGTTATGCATAACAAAGCACCGTTGCCACGTTTCAGATTTTTGAGCATATTAGATAATTTTGAAGAGGGAGATGCATGTGCTGATTAAAATATTTAACATTAAACCATTTAAAAAAATATCTGTTTCTTTAACCTACGGAGTATTTGTTATATTTTTTTTTATATTGTTCAATGTTCAAATTTCAATGTCGTGATTGTAAAATTTAAATTGAGTATCTGACAATGCGCAAAAGTAATATTAGATTCTTGAGATAAACATAACCTAACTACTGTTCGAGTTCTGTCAGATTTGACGTTGACGTTGTCCTGCGAAAACATATTTTAATTGTGGATACTTTTTAGGTATGTGAATAGTCCTGATCTCGTCCTGATATTATTAGGAATTCGAAGAACCCATGCTAAACTAAATTTTTCCGGCCTTTCGAACCTGAAATATGATTTCACAAACTTATACTCTATAGCATTCTGGGATTTCCACTATCCCAATCTCAGGCACATGGAAAATATCTCTAAGCATAGCCTGCCTTATTAAATCCGCATTACGATCTCTTCTATTGATAATATTTTCCAAAACATTCTCCATTTCAAAATTAAATATATATTCGTTCAATTTTAATAAACAACAAAACACCAGAAATTCTGTGGGGTTAGAAAAACCAAAAGAAAATAACTATCGCCTGTCACCTGTCACTTTGTGAAGTTCAAAATATCAATTTCATTGATATGCTTATTGTTATGGTTAGCAAAAATAACCACAACAGATTTTTTAAAGGGCTTAAAATCTCTCTTTTGTTTATGCTCTCCCTTCGTATCTTACCTTCTCCAAGACCGGTATTTAGACTGGAGTGTTCGTCAATGAGACTGTAATCTCTCGTAGATCCGTAAAGATGAATAAAAGATGGGCCGAACGTGGGTAGAAATCCTAAAAAAATATTTAATAGGATTTAAACATTGTTATAACTTTATCCGAATAATAAACGAAATTAAAGAAGGTCTTGTAGAATTTGATTAGAGACACGTAACAAGTTTAAAGTTGTTTAACGAAATTTTTTATTTTACATTAAAAAACAACCTTATCTAACTTAATCTAACCTGTATATCTCACCCTTTTCTCCATCATTGGAAATTGTTTTGAGGTCCATAAAATGCGTCCCGATAACTGTGGGTTTCACAGGATCGTCGTCTCTCAATTGAAGTTTTATTCTTTGGCACAATGGAGGGAACATCTCGGTGAAAATTAGCTGTTCATTCCATACGGGTGCATAGCTGTTCTTTTTCACGCTTGTTTTACCCTATAATCGATATTTTTTATATAGTTTATAATTAGTCTGTTTTGGTTATTAATTACCATCATTCCGGCAAAAGATACTTGAACGTATGGATCGACCAGATCACTAAGTTCCCCAGTAAAAGCCTTTTTCATATTAGCCATTATAGAAGAGTTCATTTTAGGTAAACCGTCCGCCCTGTATATTTTTATTATCACGCGAGCCTTTTGTCTGTCAGTGGAAACTCCATCAGGAAGTAAAAGATTTCTGGAAAACCAAAACAAATTTATAAATAATAATACTTTTATAATTTTAAATACTAACGCTTCAATGTCGTCTTCATCTTTTTCACTTTTTGGAGGAACTTTAACTGTATCGCCTTTTCCAATTACACTAATATCGCATTTCAGGTATCCTTTGGGACCTCCGGCTATGTCATCGGGATCAGTGAGAAGAGCCCATTTATGATAAAATTGATGATCTGTTTGGGAAAATTTCTAACGCTAGTTAATTGATTATTGAAGACAGTTTATTGCTACCATTGAATTAATTATTTTGTTAAAAATAAACAGCAAAATTATATTTATTTATAGATTAAACGACTTACGTGTAAGGAAGTTCAATCTTAATTAAACGAAGAAGCACGTCCTCATAGATCATCCTGTAGTAATGGATTCCATTGTGAATTTGTAAACACGCCACTGGTTTTTAAAGTAAACATTCCTGTGATAAGGCGGCCAACCTGACTCAGGTTGACCACGCCACTGGTTTTTAAAGTAAACATTTCTTTGATACGGCGGCCAACTTGACTAAGGTTGGCCGCGCCACTGGTTTTAAAGTAAATATTCCTCTGATAAGGCGGCCAACTTGACGCCACTGGTTTTTAAAGTAAACTTTACTCTGATAACGCGGCTAACCTGACGCCACTAATTTTTATAGTAAACATTACTCTGAAAAGGCAGCCAACCTGACTCAGGTTGGCCGCGCCACTGGTTTTTAAAAGTAAACATTCTTTAGATAAGGCGGCCAACCTGACCCAGGTTGGCCACGCCACTGGTTTTTAAAGTAAACATTCCTCTGATAAGGCGGACAACTTGACGCCACTGGTTTTTAAAGTAAACATTCCACTGATAAGGTGGCCAACCTGAGGAGCAAAGGTTTAGATATGAGAGGGTAAGGGGGTAATTACCCCCCTTAGAGGATAACAAAAAATAGTTCGAAAAGAAGAAATATATGAAATGTAGAAACGGACAAACATATTTTTGATTAAAATTTTGATTAAAAATTTATCATCGCCCCCAGGAAAAAAAGTTATCTACGTCCTTGTATACAGACTGTTTCACAAGAGGGTTTCATCTCGAGGGTTAGGAGAAAATAATCAATCAGATAATCACTCTAGCAAATGAATCACTGTTGGAACAGATCTGGAAAAATGTGAAGGAAATTTCACGGAAAACTTTAGAAAATCAAAGAAATAAACGCCGAAAAGTATGCCCACAATTTCCAATGGAAAAGTTTTTTCCTAAAATTCTTCCAATGAAAACGAAAGTATGGAAAAACACATATAAAGTGCAAATGTTTACAAAAATAAATAAATTTTTTTATGAAAGTTAGGAGAAAGCAGGAATGCATATTTTAAAAAAGAAGCAAAAATTCATTTTTTCACTGTTAATTTGAAAAAAAAAGAAACAAGAACGCATTTTTCTACAATCGAATTTGAAAAAAAGAAGCAAGAATGCATTTTCCATAATTAAATTTGAAAAAATAAGCAAGAATGCATTTTTCACAGTTAAATTTCACACATTAAAATTTAGAATTACTAATTTTTCTGTAAATTGTTGAGTTGCTATAGTCCATTTCACAGAAAAACAGCAAAAAAGCAGTTTTCAAATATGAATTGAAGAAAAAACAAGCGCATTTCTCCCTACAAAAAATTGGAAAAAAAAGTAAAAATGTAGTTTTCCCTACAAAAAGTTGGGAAAAACAGCAAAAAAGCATTTTACACACACAAATTTGAAAAAAAAAACGGAAGCAACAATGTAGTTTTCCCATAGAAAATTATAAAACAAAGCAACAATGCATTTTTTCTGAAAAACAAAATAAAAAATGCATTTATATATACAAAAATTTGAAATTCAAACCGAGAATGCATTTTTTCACACGGGAAATTAAAAAAATAAAGTAACAATGCATTTTTTCCCGCAGAAATTTGTTAAACAAAGCAACAACTTATTTTGTCCCACAGGAAACTAAAAAATAAAATAAAAAATATTTTTTCACATAAAAATTTGAAATTCAAAGCAAAAGTGCATTTTCCAGAAAGAAAATTGAAAAACAAACCAACAATGCATTTGTATATACAAAAATTTGAAATTCAAACCGGAGAATGCATTTTTTCACACAGGAAATTAAAAAAATAAAGTAACAATGCATTTTTTCCCACAGAAATTTGTTAAACAAAGCAACAACGCATTTTGTCCCACACGAAACTGAAAAATAAAATAAAAAATATTTTTGACATAAAAATTTGAAATTCAAAGCAAAAGTGCATTTTCCACATAGAAAATTGAAAAGCAAAGCAACAATGCATTTATTTATACAAAAATTTGAAATTCAAATCGGAGATTAAATTTTTTCACACAGAAAGTTAAAAAAACAAAGCAACAATGCATTTTTTCCCACAGAAATTTGTTAAACAAAGCAACAACTTATTTTGTCCCACAGGAAACTAAAATAAAAAATAAAAAATATTTTTTCACAAAAACATTTGAAATTCAAAGCAAAAGTTCATTTTCCACAAAGAAAATTGAAAAGCAAAGCGACAATGTATTTATTTATACAAAAATTTGAAATTCAAACCGAGAATACATTTTTTCACACAGGAGATTATATAAAAAAAACAAAGCAACAATGCATATTTTTACACAAAAATTTGAAATACATAGCAAAAATGCATTTTTACATACAGGTAATTGAAAAACAAAGCAACAATGCATTTTTCTATATCTTGGACAAAAAGAGAAAAAAATCACTTCCCGGTTAATCTGCTTCTGGAGGATCATCATGTATCAAATATATGGGGGGTAAAAAGGGGGTACCCACCCCAGGATACCAAAAGAACAAATAAAATATATTTGTCTAAAGTTTGATTACTAACCCCCAAGAAAAAAAGTACCACCTCGCCCCAGGAAAAAAATTACCCGTCCAAGAAAAAAGTTATCTACGCCCTTGTTCAGGAGGAATATTTACTTTAAAAACCAGTGGCGTGTTCGCATCGGAATCCATTACTACAAGATGATCTACGATTGCGCGCTTCTGAAATATAATTTTTATTTATTCTATTTTAAACTTCCGACTAACTATCATGTCGTTAATATATTAATAAATATTTCGATTTGTTAAATTTTGATATTAACAATTATTTTATCACAACATAATTGCTAAAAAAAAACCGTAATATAAATGTTGAAATATAGAAATATGTGTAGTGTAATATTTTATATTTTCAATAGTTGCAACAAACTGTTTTGGTCCTTATAAATTATAATATACATGCAGCATGCAGATTAATATTTATTTTAACATAAACAAATCAAGCGAAAAATTATTGGCGATGTTATACATATTTTATTTATTTTTATAAAATATTAACGATAATAATAATTAGTAAAGTTTGGATATATTATATTTTTTAACGTAAAATAAATATATTACAAAAAAAAATACTGACAAAATCATTTCTAGAATTTGATTATCCAAAATTTAAAATAAGGGGAATATTATCAATAATAGCTTTAAACTAGATTCATCAATAATTATTATTGATAATGGCAACAGTATGTAAATTTTTATTATGATCCAAAAATTTTTGAAAAAAGTTTTAGTCTCACACAAAACAGATTTTTCTGTTTATTTTATTTTATTGTTGCCAACTATTTCAATATTCTTAAATTTTTAAGAAATTTCCATTAAAATTTTTTTCAATTAAGTATGTAAATTTTCATTATTATTAAAAAATGTTTAAAAAAGTTTTAGTCTGATACAAAACAGATTTTTCTGTGTATTTTATTTTATTGTTGACAACTATTTCAATATTCTTAAATTTTTATGAAATTTCCATTAAAAAATTTTTCAATTAAGTATGTAAATTTTCATTATTATTAAAAAATTTTAAAAAAGTTTTAGTCCCACAAAAAACAGATTTTTCTTTGTATTTTATTTCATTGTTGACAACTATTTCAAAATTCTTAAATTTTTAAGAAATTTCCATTAAAAAAATTTTCAATTAAGTATATAAATTTTCATTATGATCCAAAAATTTTTAAAAAAGTTTTGGTATCACACAAAACAGATTTTTCTGTGTATTTTATTTCATTGTTGCCAACTATTTCAATATTCTTAAATTTTTAAGAAATTTCCATTAAAAAGTTTTCAATTAAGTATGAAAATTTTCATTATGATCCAAAAATTTTTAAAAAAGTTTTAGTCTCACACAAAACAGATTTTTCTTTGTATTTTATTTCATTGTTGCCAACTATTTCAATATTCTTAAATTTTTAAGAAATTTTCATTAAGAAATTTTTCAATTAAGTAGGATGTAGATTTTCATTATTATTAAAAAAATTTTAAAAAAGTTTTAGTCTCACACAAAATAGATTTTTCTGTGTATTTTATTGCATTGTTGCCAACTATTTCAATATTCTTAAATTTTTAAGAAATTTCCATTAAGAAATTTTTCAATTAAGTATGTAGATTTTCATTATTATTAAAAAAATTTTAAAAAAGTTTTAGTCTCACACAAAATAGATTTTTCTTTGTATTTTATTTCATTGTTGCCAACTATTTCAATATTCTTAATTTTTTAAGAAATTTCCATTAAAAAATTTTTCAATTAAGTATGTAAATTTTCATTATTATTAAAAAAATTTGAAAAAAGTTTTAGTCTTACACAAAATGGATTTTTCTGTGTATTTTATTTCATTGTTGCCAACTATTTCAATATTCTTAAATTTTTAAGAAATTTCCATTAAAAAATTTTTCAATTAAGTATGTAAATTTTCATTATTATTAAAAAATGTTTAAAAAAGTTTTAGTCTGACACAAAACAGATTTTTCTGTGTATTTTATTTCATTGTTGCCAACTATTTCAATATTCTTAAATTTGTAAGAAATTTCCATTAAAAAATTTTTCAATTAAGTATGTAAATTTTCATTATGATCCAAAAATTTTGAAAAAAGTTTTAGTTTCACGCAAAACAGATTTTTCTGTGTATTTTATTTCATTGTTGCCAACTATTTCAATATTCTTAAATTTTTAAGAAATTTCCATTAAAAAATTTTCAATTAAGTATGTAAATTTTTATTATGATCCAAAAATTTTTAAAAAAGTTTTAGTCTCACACAAAACAGATTTTTCTGTTTATTTTATTTCATTGTTGCCAACTATTTCAATATTCTTAAATTTTTAAGAAATTTTCATTAAAAAATTTTTCAATTAAGTATGTAAATTTTCATTATTAAAAAATTTTGAAAAAAGTTTTAGTCTCACACAAAACAGATGTTTCTGTTTATTTTATTTTATTGTTGCCAACTATTTCAATATTCTTAAATTTTTAAGAAATTTCCATTAAAAAAATTTTCAATTAAGTATGTAAATTTTCATTATTATTAAAAAAATTTTAAAAAAGTTTTAGTCTCACACAAAATAGATTTTTCTGTGTATTTTATTGCATTGTTGCCAACTATTTCAATATTCTTAATTTTTTAAGAAATTTCCATTAAAAAATTTTTCAATTAAGTATGTAAATTTTCATTATTATTAAAAAAATTTGAAAAAAGTTTTAGTCTTACACAAAATGGATTTTTCTGTGTATTTTATTTCATTGTTGCCAACTATTTCAATATTCTTAAATTTTTAAGAAATTTCCATTAAAAAAATTTTCAATTAAGTATGTAAATTTTCATTATTATTAAAAAATGTTTAAAAAAGTTTTAGTCTGACACAAAACAGATTTTTCTGTGTATTTTATTTCATTGTTGCCAACTATTTCAATATTCTTAAATTTGTAAGAAATTTCCATTAAAAAATTTTTCAATTAAGTATGTAAATTTTCATTATGATCCAAAAATTTTGAAAAAAGTTTTAGTTTCACGCAAAACAGATTTTTCTGTGTATTTTATTTCATTGTTGCCAACTATTTCAATATTCTTAAATTTTTAAGAAATTTCCATTAAAAAATTTTCAATTAAGTATGTAAATTTTTATTATGATCCAAAAATTTTTAAAAAAGTTTTAGTCTCACACAAAACAGATCTTTCTGTTTATTTTATTTCATTGTTGCCAACTATTTCAATATTCTTAAATTTTTAAGAAATTTTCATTAAAAAATTTTTCAATTAAGTATGTAAATTTTCATTATTATTAAAAAATTTTGAAAAAAGTTTTAGTCTCACACAAAACAGATGTTTCTGTTTATTTTATTTTATTGTTGCCAACTATTTCAATATTCTTAAATTTTTAAGAAATTTCCATTAAAAAAATTTTCAATTAAGTATGTAAATTTTCATTATTATTAAAAAAATTTTAAAAAAGTTTTAGTCTCACACAAAATAGATTTTTCTGTGTATTTTATTGCATTGTTGCCAACTATTTCAATATTCTTAATTTTTTAAGAAATTTCCATTAAAAAATTTTTCAATTAAGTATGTAAATTTTCATTATTATTAAAAAAATTTGAAAAAAGTTTTAGTCTTACACAAAATGGATTTTTCTGTGTATTTTATTTCATTGTTGCCAACTATTTCAATATTCTTAAATTTTTAAGAAATTTCCATTAAAAAAATTTTCAATTAAGTATGTAAATTTTCATTATGATCCAAAAATTTTGAAAAAATTTTTAGTCCCACACAAAATAGATTTTTCTGTTTATTTTATTTCATTGTTGCCAACTATTTCAATATACTTAAATTTTTAAGAAATTTCCATTAAAAAAATTTTCAATGAAGTATGTAAATTTTCATTATTATTAAAAAATTTTGAAAAAAGTTTTAGTCTCACACAAAATAGATTTTTCTGTATATTTTATTTCATTGTTGCCAACTATTTCAATATTCTTAAATTTTTAAGAAATTTCCATTTAAAAATTTTTCAATTAAGTATGTAAATTTTCATTATGATCCAAAAATTTTGAAAAAATTTTTAGTCTCACACAAAACAGATTTTTCTGTTTATTTTATTTTATTGTTGCCAACTATTTCAATATTCTTAAATTTTTAATAAATTTCCATTAAAAAATTTTTCAATTAAGTATGTAAATTTTCATTATGATCCAAAAATTTTGAAAAAAGTTTTAGTATCACACAAAATAGATTTTTCTGTGTATTTTATTTCATTGTTGCCATCAACTATTTCAATATTCTTAAATTTTTAAGAAATTTCCATTAAAAAATTTTTCAATTAAGTATGTAAATTTTCATTATTATTAAAAAATGTTTAAAAAAGTTTTAGTCTCACACAAAACAGATTTTTCTGTGTATTTTATTTCATTGTTGCCAACTATTTCAATATTCTTAAATTTTTAAGAAATTTCCATTAAAAAATTTTTCAATTAAGTATGTAAATTTTCATTATGATCCAAAAATTTTGAAAAAAGTTTAAGTCTTACACAAAATAGATTTTTCTTTGTATTTTATTCCATTGTTGCCAACTATTTCAATATTCTTAAATTTTTAAGAAATTTCCATTAAAAAATTTTTCAAGTATGTAAATTTTCATTATTATTAAAAAATTTTTAAAAAAGTTTTAGTCCCACACAAAACAGATTTTTCTTTGTATTTTATTTCATTGTTGACAACTATTTCAATATTCTTAAATTTGCAAGAAATTTCCATTAAAAAAATTTTCAATTAATAGTCCGGTTCAGATTGTGTAGATTTAGTTAGTGGTGATGATATTTTTCAACATCAAAAATTTCAATAAAAAAATTTCACACTTTGCTTATTGTAATTATTTTAACTCTTTGAATGTTAAACTATTTGTGTGGCTTTAACATTAATTAAAATATTCTACTAGGTACTTCTAAATAGAAATTTTTAACATGTTGGAAACTGATATTAAATCTAAATTAATTAAGGTGTGCTACTGACGCTTTCAGTAATTAAACATTTATTAATTAAACTACGCTGCGAGACTATAAATAGTTTAAATTATAAATTGTCTGACAATACAATCATCAACGTTACACTGTAGTTTATAATACCCCATTTACTTTTATGGGACTTAGGCATAATTAATATTTAAAAAAACAAGCGAATTGAATTTTTTTAAAAATAAAGCACAAAGTCAGGTCAGACCATTTTTAAGTACTTCGATAGGAGAAAAATCGATCACAATGTGCTTTTATTGAGATGAAAATGAACACTCACTACATGTTTTTTATTAATTTTGTTTATATGTAGTGTGCATATAATTGTCAGAAAAAAAAATAATAGTTGTCAGTAATATTGTATTTTATGGATTTTTAGGGATTTTTAAAAAATTTAAAACTATTTTTAGGGATGTTTATTAGGGATTATTTTAGGACTTTGCTTAAGATTTTTACGTAATTTTAAGCCTTTAAGTATTTTTAAGGGTTTTTAGGGATTTGTAAGGAATTTTTAAGGATTATTTAAGGATTTTAAAGTATTTTTAAGAATTTTTAAGGATTATTTAAGGATTTTAAAGTATTTTTAAGAATTTTTAAGATTTTCTTAAGATATTTAAGCAGTTTTAAATTTTTTTAAGAATTTTAAGGGATTTTTAAAGATTTTTATGGATTTTTAAGCATTTTAAAGGATTTTTAAAGATCTTTATTGATTTTTAAGAACTTTAAAGTATTTTTACTGAGTTTAATATTTTTTAAGGATTATTTTATCACCTTTAAGAATTGCTTAAGATTTTTAAGTAATTTTAAGTCTTTAAGCGTTTTTAGGGATTTTTAATCATTTTTTAAGGATTTTTAAAGATTTTAAAATATTTTTAAGAATTTTTAAAATTATCTTAAGATTTTTAATGTTTTAAAAATTTTAACGGATTTTTAAAGATTTTAAGTATTTTTAATGTTTTTTAAGGATTAGTTTCCAACCTTACTTAAGATTTTTAAGTAATTTTAAGCTTTTAAGTATTTTTAAGTGATTTTTAAGGAATTTTTAAGGAATTTTTAAGGAATTTTTAAGGATTATTTAAGGCTTTTAAAGTATTTTTAAGAATTTTTAGATGTTCTGAAGATTTTTAAGCAGTTTTAAATTGTTTTAAGAATTTTAAGCAATTTTTAAAGATTTTTATGGATTTTTTAGCATTTTAAGGATTTTTAATGATTTTTAAGGATTTTTGGTATTTTTAAGTATTTTCAAGGACTTTTAAGGGTTTTTAGGGATTTTTAAGGAATTTTTAAGGATTATTTAAGTCTTTTAAAGTATTTTTAAGATTTTCTTAAGATTTTTAAGCAGTTTTAAATTTTTTAAGAATTTTAAGGGATTTTTAAGCATTTTAAGGATTTTAAAGGATTTTTAAGCATTTTCAAGAACTTTTTAGTGTTTTTAGGGATTTTTAAGGATTATTTAAGGCTTTTAAAGTATTTTTAAGAATTTTTAAGATTTTCTTAAGATTGTTAAGCAGTTTTAAATTTCTTTTAAGAATTTTAAGCGTTTTTTAAAGATTTTTATGGATTTTTAAGCATTTTAAGGATTTTAAAGGATTTTTATTGAATTTTAAGGATTTTTGGGATTGTTAAGTATTTTCAAGGACTTTTAAGGAGTTTTAAGGATCTTTAGGGATTTTTAAGAATTTTAAACTATTTTTAGGGATTTTTAAGGTTTTTTTAAGGATTTTTTAAAGATTTTAAAATATATTTAAGAATTTTTAAGATTATCTTAAGATTTTTAAGGAGTTTTAAAATCCCTGATTTTTTTGCTAAATGTTTAGACCCATTATTTTCATTTTAATAAGATTTGTATATTTTTTGATTCATTTGATTTACATTATTTTTTCCATATTTTTCATTACGTTTTCCATATTTTTCAGTATTTTTTTCACTATTTTTTATAATTTTTTCCTATTCATTATTTTTCATCATTTTTCCCCTATTTTACATTATTGACTTTTCCTATTTGCCAATATTTGTATCCCTATTTTTCATTATCTTTTCATATTTTCCAAAATTTTTTTCCCTATTTTTCATAATTTTTTATTTTATAGGATATTTTCAAGTACAGCAAAAAAGTAGTCTTGACATTTTTCGATATTCCCCTCGTTTCCGAGATTTTCGGATTAGAAAAATTTCTTTTTTTTATTCTACTTTTTTCCCAACATTCTCAACAAATTTCGGAAAAATACTTCAAAATATACTTATTAAGCTATTTCAGTCCCATATTTTTATTTTCTGAATATCTTTTTTTACGGATTCAGAGATATCGATTTTTAAAAATGATGACATTTCTACATCTACTGTGAAACTTTTTGTTCGGGTTGGAGAAGGATAAATGTATAAATAAACGTTATTTTTTTTTGGGGACAATAAAATA
Organism: Neocrepidodera transversa; assembly: GCA_963243735.1. Classification (NCBI taxonomy): domain Eukaryota; kingdom Metazoa; phylum Arthropoda; class Insecta; order Coleoptera; family Chrysomelidae; genus Neocrepidodera; species Neocrepidodera transversa. The sequence continues at coordinate 5,062,828 of OY725342.1, forward strand.
GTGTTACCAATAGTTTTATTTAGTCGTAATTAATTAATGCAATAATATTTTTACTTCGGCAGCTGGTCCTTCGAACTTTGCTCTTTTATCTAAAAACACTGACGAGAAGATAAATATAAAATTACAAACTCTATAAATATTTAGTCCACGTTATTGATAAAATCGGATTACATACTTCAGGTGAGAGAAATTTTTATTGCAAGTTTAATAAAAATTGAGACCACTTAATAATTTATTAAAAAAGTTTTGAGCAAGCAAAAATTATGTTAGTATCTTTCCCAGTTTTAGCATAGGAAAAACAACCAGGGAAAACCTACAAGAAATTTTCCGATTATTTCGATTTTCAATAGGCATCGTAACAGTACTTCAAGGTATCTTTTTACCAAATTTGAAGCGGTTTTTTCAAAAATTACGACCTGTAGCGTGTTTATTGTGAACGTAGAAAAAAATGAGAAAAATCCGGAAAATCCCGTTTATTTATTTTTCTATTCTGTTCATTTTCTACTAAGATGTAGTACTCGTGGGTATTAAAAAATGGTAAAAATTTCACATTGATATATTGAATCAGTCAAAAGTTATGGCATTTTTAAACTTTGCGGATGACAACCAGACATACATACAGACATACAGACCACAGAAAAAAATTAAGTTGTTCACAATTCGATGGGGATTATTTCTCCTGAAGATACTATATAGCCCGTTTTCGCTTAGTTACAAAGATAGCGATTTCATATGGGTCGTAGTAAGCAAATCCCTATGGGGTCGTCGCTAATAATGGAAATAATAAATTTCTTATACATTAGCGTAGTAAACAAAACTTTTTCTTTTTTTTTTATCTTGACAGATTCCCAAAATATTTCTACTTTTGTTTCACCTAAACAATTAATATGTTCATCCCCGCATATCTGAATTGACAGTTCCCAAATTCGCATATGCATTAATTGAATTTTAATTTTCTTCAGTTAGTCTAGATTCTGAATTTTTAAAGTTGAGACCGTTTTTCGTGTCGAACTTGCATTTCATTTATACTTTTTATATTCCTATATCCCAGTTACAAAAACTATCGGGTTACGGTAGATTATCCCTTTAGATCGATAAAAATTTTAAAGCGAAGAATTATTTTCTATAAAGCTCTTACCTCCATCTAGGAACCGAGATATATACAACAAGAATACATGGATAAAGTTATAAAACCAGAATTTATGAGCGTCGCATTCAAAAAAGATCAATACAAGATATATACCGAATAAGTAATAAGATAAACAATAAAAATGTATAATCTTAGTAACGCATATTTTAGTAATAACAATTTTAATATACGCCACTGTTAAAAACGTTTTCTGTAGGTAAGCAAGACCCTTTATTTATTAATTATAAAGTTGACTTTGTTAACTTTACTTGCTGAATGAAGTTTTTTTGAAAACAAAAAGTTTTAAAGTGGATTTTGTCAGTTTCAAATTTTGTACCAAGTTAATGTGGTATTTATTTAAGTTAGGAAGAAAATGATGAAAGTTATTAAATTTTTAGTCGCTTTGGTAAGCAAAATTTATAAAAGTTATCAAAAGTAACGCGAGTCAACTAAATTTGATTGTTCGATGCTAATTAACAGTGATTTTCTTAAAGTAGCGTCTCGAAACAGCATAAGAGATTCATAATAAATTTTCTTTTTAATTCTGTTCTGCTGTCGGTAGATTAAACGCTCATCAACGATGATAATCATGATTCAAAAAGTACAAGTAATAATGTTTAGATTGTGACAATTATTAAAATTAATTAGATTTGTAAAAATTTATTGCCATTAAATATTAAATATTTTATCTAAAGACTAAATGACATTTGTTAAAATAAATGAATATGTAATATTTTTTCTGAACATCATTACCATAAAATAAGATTGGTTCTTAAAAAAATATTGGCGCACACTGTATATTCTATAAATTATTTTTTGTGTAATATTTTTCCAATAAATAGATTTCGTGTTAAAATTTAAAATTTTTGATACATGCTATATAAATATTTTAAAAAATACATGCAAAAATTTATTTTTTTTAATTATAGATGATCTAGAAAATAGTTTTATACTATATATTTTCATTCTAAGCAAAAAAAAAATTAAAAAGTAATAAACTAATAGATGTTAAAGTTCTAACTACTTAACTTGTTTTAGTCTCGGTGCTAACAGTCTAATCTATTTTGCTTTTAATATTATTTACAAAAATTACACCAGGTATCCTGTTAAACAATTTGAATTCAGTAAATTTTATTATATAAATGTAACTAAGAAATTTAATTCCGTGAGGATGTGTTGAGTCCTTAATATAATTTCCACATCCATTTATTCTTCAGAAAAAAAAGTGATTTTTTAAATATTTTAAAGGGAGAATATGGTTGAACAGAAGAAATTTATATTTAAACAAAATTCAGAAGAAATTTTTGGTTCATGTGATTACGAAAAATTTTTCTAAAAATTTTACAAGAAAATTTAAACCAGTAGGAGCATTTTATGAGATCAATTATTGGACCCAGCAGCGATTTCTAAATTGCGCTGTAATACTCAATAGGGTGAAGGATACTAATTTTCCTTATGAAATTTCTACCCTTCACGAATCCGGAGAAGGACACTTGCTCGCCCAGTAGCAAAGTAGTGGAGTCACCAGACCTATCAGAGAGAGGAGGTGACCTTGACCCTAGATACTCCGTCCTTTTGGTGGTAAGAGAAGGAGACCAAGTCTCCCTCACTTACCAGTCAAAAACAAAGAACTAGCTTGTCCTGAACTAGGACCATCCCCGCGTATAGAAAGTTCGGACGAAATTAAAACAGAAATCCTGAGATTCTAAAGCGCGATTCTCAGAACGATTGAGCGCATAATGAAAACCATGCGCAGCGAAAGATATCAGCGACGACCTGAAAGCCCTGATCCAAAATAAAAAGGAGAGCCAAACACACCTGCGACATAGCGGATAATAGTACAGCTACTCGACTTGGCGAGCAAGTGAACCTTAGATCATATATGCTGCGCTAGAAACGGCATCATGTAGTATTTGTTGGGTAGGTGAGAGGTAATGTTTACAGCGTACTATGAGTCGGATACTAATCTGTCATTGGTCAAACTACATTGATACCGATTTCTCATTGGTCAAACTATGTCGAAATTTGAAAACGACCAATCACTGACATAGTACGCTAGACCCCCCCCCCCCCCGGACCTACAAAACAAATAACCTACATGTCGTATCTAGAGTAACGTATTTGATCTAAGAAGTGCACAAAACATCGTGAGAAAAATTGGGAAATGTGGATTAACGAGCTTAATCCACAGGATGCCACCTTATGGAACCTCTCAAGATTTCTAAGACAGGACATGAAACCGGTCTTACCTTTAGATGTCGAGAATGGCCTTAGTGCACACAGCAAGTGAAAAAGCGTACGCTTTCAAATATATCCTAGAGAGCCAACGGACTTGGATATATCCCATACTTCACTAGAAGAAGTGAGAGATATAATCAAGTTCATATCTGCAAAAAAGGTACTAGGACGCGATATAATCTCCAACAGGAAGTTAAAACACTTCCTCAACAACGCGATTGTGCATCTGATCACGATAATCGAAGCAATTCTCAGGTTAAAGTGTTTCCCAAAACGGTGGAAAAAGGCAGACCAATCAGTCTACTTCCGGTCATGAGTTTGTTCCTAAAATGGCTTTCTAACGAGACAGAGCTATTCAATGTCATACCAGCCGAGCAATGTGGCTTTCGTGCCGATCACTCGACTGAAACGCAGATCCTTAGTGTATGGACACAACGGGGACCATCGACCCTTGACCATATCATAGAACTCTGGACCAAATATTAGGTATAGTAAGATAGGACACCCGGCGTAATTTCTTTGATGTTTCAACTTAATGTATGGTGACCTCCAAACGAAATATTTCTAGGGGGTGAGTTTAAAATAAACACTTATTTTCTTAACATTACACTGTAAACAAATAGCAAAATCTAGTAATGCTATCTGTACAGGCGGTGTTAAAAATATTGACCAGCCCACTTAGAAACCGTTCAACCCTAAATCAGAGAATCTGTCGGAACGTCTGAAATATTGGTAATAATGGTAATGATAACCTAGCAAAATCAGTAAATACTTATTTGCACCGCTGTATGTTGCCTGCTCGTTCAATTATAAGCTCTTACCACCGGCGTACGATCGAGCGGTTAGAAGGGTACATCATGTTTTTGATTGACCAAGTTAACACTGGAATAAAACAAAATTGTAAAAATATGTAAACTTATAATTTATTTTAAACACACCAAAATCAAAAAAATAATGCAATAAGTCACTAATATGTTTCGATATTACTATATCAAGACCCTAAGAAATACTATACTGACGGCGCCTATGCCTCGGCTTATATCTCGATGCTTTTGGAGTGCTTTCGGAGTACTTTCTAGGAAATTCCCTCTCTCTCGTATTTTATTCGCCTTGTCTGATTGTCCTATCTTACTATACCTAATCTTTGCCTGAACCCTTGCCCTGACCGACCCACAGGCACTGGTGGTCAGATCGAGGCTCGGAAAACCGCACTTTTATATCAGTTAAGCGAGAACGATCATGGCATGAAGATAGATTTTTCGGCATCCTCTTCTTCAGGCGAAGAAGATATTATTCTGAATTCACTAATATCCAATTGCAGGATAAAATAAAATATCTAGAGGTAACGCTCGATCGGGGTCTAAGCACATGTAAAAACGATAGTCAGTAAAACCAGACAGAAGGAGTAAATTAACGATAAAAACAAAAATGAGACTTATAAAATCAATAATTATTCCTCTTTGTACATACGCATCCCTAGCGTAGTGACAAACGTGTAAAACTCATTGAAATAAAATCCAAAGTGTTCAAAACATCTGCTAACCATTGGATATTTAGGGATCTAAAATCCACTAGGGTTTTAGATACTTTAAATAACCATGCAGAGCGGATATTCGGCGAGCTAAGGACACACACCCCAATCATTAATTGAGGAGACTTAATAGATTACGATGCCAATGATCACAGCAAACACGCATTGAAACGACACTTTATTTTGTGGATAATAAATAATTAATGTAATTAGGCTCAAATATTTATATTATGGGTTCGTTCTACGAATAGAATTTGAAATATATCACAAGTAGAATATAAAATAAAAAAAAAATTTGGACGACAGTCAAATTGATTTTTTTATTTAATTAGAAACAATTGACAAAAAAAACTATGATGTATTTCAAAATACGTATACGTCCTTTCTATTTTTTCGGATTAAGGGAATTAAACTCAAATTAAACGTTATATTTGTTTATTTTTATAAAAATAGGCTTCCAGAGATTTTTTTCTTAAAAAAAAACTTAGCTTTTCTTGCGGTTGAGGAAAAAAAATCTTCTTGGCCCAGGTAAAACTAACTGTCCGGAGGAAAAACTTTAAAGAGGAAAAAACTGTCCAAAGGAAAAAACTGTGTAGAAGAAAAAAACCCCTACAAGATGAGAGAGAAAAAAAAAGAAATCTTCGGTATTTTGACTGAGTAGGCAAAGAGAAGAACATTATTAACATGGGAAAGACATTTTATAGGAATACCAAGAGAAGAGAGGGACATGACGCGAGGAAATAAGAAGGGGATATCAAGCGAGTATGTTACTAAAATATATTGAGTAGAGGAATAATGAAAATACTGGGTGGCACAAAAGAACGTAACAGCATGCCCAAAGAGGCAACTCGCGAGAGCGCAGTAAATCTGGATTTACTGACAAACAGGGGACTTAAATATTTATTCGTTAAAAAAAAACTAATTTGATTTCTGAAATCACAAAAGTTTAAAAATACCAAAAACAACAAAAGGGACCTGAATCACCAAAAAAAAAACTTTATTATAGAAATTGAACATGTAACCAGTGTAATATTTCAAACTTTTACTACTTATTTTGTTGAATAATCTGCTTTAGGGGTATTACACGACACAACTAACAGACAGACAAACCCATCCACAACAACCGACAGGACAGACACTTTGGGATTGAGGCTTCAGTCGTCCCTAAATATTACCAGGAGATTAGCTATGATCCGCCAATGCCCACTGGGGCGGAATAGAGAAGGAACGCGACGATGTATGACGACCAGGGGACATTGCTCCTAAAAATCTAACTTCCGATATGCCTACAATAGCGGGCATGTCGGGGGGATGACCTGGGGGAAGGATGGCAGGGGACTTGGGGATTTAGTGCCGATTAGGTGCAATATCCCCTCGGCTCAGGCTCGTACCGTGGATGGATGGAATAGAGTTAAATGGGTGAATGAAAAGACTCAAATTTAACTTGACTAATATATGTAATAATTTTATGATACCCTATCCCACAGAAAATTATGTCCAAATAAATTTGGAAACTACCAATTTTTCTAATCGTTACAAAACTATAACCATTATTTAGCATTATACCAGAATAAAGGGGACAAACTTCGGCGGTAGAATATTTACTTAATTTTAAGACCAAAAGTCTTTATTCACTAAATTGATTATTAACGAAGTTGCAGGCTGTTAAATTTTTAGAAAAAAATAACAAAACGGCTTTATATTTTTTGATGAAAATTTTTGTGTCGGTCAATATTATTTAGTATAATATTATAGTAATAATTACCTGAATGCAACTTAAACCAGCGACGTACGGAAGATAGGGATCTAACTTGCATACCCCCTAATTTCTCCGCCACTAGAAAAATTTTTATTTTGACATATTGCTGTCTCGAAAACTGAGAATTTACATAGCAAACCTTATGTACTTTGTGTACTAGAAAGGTATAGAATTTTAGAAAAATATATCAAAACCAAAAGGCGTAGAAATTAGGGGTTATACATGTTGAACTCCTATCTACCGTACGTCCCTGATTCAAGTTACAGATAGATAATTATTACTGTAATAGACTAATTAATATAGACCAACATAAAAAATTTTATAAATAAATATAAAGCCGTTTTGGAGTTATACGAAAAAATGTTATATTTTTCTGAAAATTTAACAAACTGTAACTTCGTTAATACCCAATTTAGAAAATGGGTTCATATAGACTTTTGGTATTAAAATTAAGTAAATCTTCTACCACCGAAGTTTGTCAGCTTTATTTTGAGATATAAATAAAAGTATTTTATAAAATAACTGATAAAACTTTGGTTATTATTAATACAAAAATATTTTAATAGAAAAAAACATTTGTGGAGATTTTGTCAAAAAACTTTTATTTCTAATTTTTGTTGATTAAAATCTAGTGAATTCAATTTATGTACCAGGAATAAAAACACAGAAAACAGTATTGCCACATTTCCGAATGTTGTTATATGTGTTAAATATTTTTAAAATTTATCCTGATTTAAACATTTATTACATCTGGCAATACTGTAATTCGTAAATGATATTGATATCGCGTACCTGGTTGAGCCCATACTGTTGCGATGTCTAATTTAAAGCTTCCTAATAATTTGTTACCCCTGAGAATGCTTCGAGACTGCAACACCTGTCAGCATAAAGAAAAAGAGAAAAGAGTAGCAGGAAATCATCTAGAAATAATTCATAAAAGGCTGCAGCGTAATGCTCAGAAAGTTTGTGCACAATAAGTATTGCTTGGCATTCATCGAACATGGCTAAAAGCGCTCTCTGTATTATATACAGGGTGGAGAAAATTTCATTGCAATGTATTGGAAACCGTAAGAGATATCATGAAAAGTCAAAATTGCACATTTTTTTATTTTTTGCTCTAGTAGTTTTATGTTGAACAATAGAAAAAAAACTGTATTTAACTTTTTTATTTGTGAACAAGTTACTGGTAATATTAGATTTTAAATCTGGCGACCACCAATTTTTTTTAATACGGACCTACACATTTTATATGACTTTTTTATACTATTTTATCTCCTGAATTCATTCACTTAATTAATTTTTAATTATTTGAATAAATTATTAATTATTTGGTATAAAGGCTTTTAAATACGGTCCTGTAAAAAAATGAGCAATTTAATTTTTGTCAATTATTATGAAAACCGTCCCTGATATTTATGGTTTCAAAAACTCAATTTAACCGACTGTATCTCTTATGATTTTTGAGATTACATTGCAATGAAATTTTCGCCACTCTGTATACTTACTTATTTAAATAAAAATGTGTAAAAATCTGAAATAAATATTCCAAAAATTAAATAAGAGTTATTGACAAAAAGAGTGTTGTTATTAATACAGCAAACACTTTGGCAAATTATTTTCTTCCATATAGTAAAAAAAATTAGGTTAGTTTTAACTTAGTCAGTTCAATGCTGCGATAGTGAAAGCCAGATTTAGGATGCAGTATGGGCCTTATGGAGCCCAGGGTTGCCGCCGATGTCAGGTAGTCGGACACGTTAGAAAACTGAAGGTTGAGCACGCCAGGATTGGAAAAGTTGGCATCGCCGCTGAGCATTCTTCAGTTTAAAATGCATTTGGCTATGCTGCCTTCTAAATCTGGCTTTTATTATAGTACTAAAAAATTTTCCTACTTTGCAAAAATTTACCCCAAATCGTTTGAGTAAATTTTATTAATACTCTTGCATAAAAATTAAATCCGTACCTATTCAAAATAACATTATAAAAAACAAAATTAAAACTAATTAAAAATGCTACATATTTCCCCTATATTCCTGAAGAGATTTATCAAACATTCCTATTCTACTTATAGATACTTTATTCGAATCTGAAATCAAATTTATAAAAATCAAAAAAAATATAACGAAAACTGTTTAGTCCGTTTACTGTTGTATTTCAGATAATGGGAGTTATTCATTTCATTTTTGATCTAGTTTTTTTTAAATCCTTAAAATGAGACATAATAGGCATAAAATTCCTTCAGGAATATCCACAATTAGATTAAATTTAAAGGGATTTCCGTATATGACTAATCGGGTGGGAATCCGTTGCCTTCCACTCTCTTCGTCCCTGCGGTAGGTGTGAATTTGAAATGACTGGCTATCACATATAAAGTTATATTATATTTAAAATATAAAACTTTGAATAACTACATTTTTGACACTTGTAGCTTATTATAAAAATAATCTAGTCACTTTGTAATGTTACTAGACATGTCTGAGTCATAATAAAAAATTTAAATTAATCTACTGGCAATGTTGTACAACGTTGCCAGTAGCCAGTAGCTTAATTTAAAAATACTTCCTTTTTTATTATGACATAGACAAGATTGTTTTTTTTTACTTTAATTCAGTAATCATTACGTAGAATAATATCCTAATGTCTAGTAACATTGCAAAGTAACTAGATTCTTTTTATAATAAGCTAGACGTGTTGTAATGCTCTTTGGGTCGTCAAGCAGTCTTTTGGCGCTTTAGTCCAGCTTTCCGATTGCCTCGGGCGCCACCTTTCGTTTATAGCGTGAAAGCCACTTGCACGGGCAGCGCCAATGGAAAAAAATACTAGAGGGGTCGTATGGCATCGACAATGACGCTTAGCGGCCAGAAGGGCGGTCTCTACTTGCCCTACTGGGTTGAGTACCTGGGTATTTGCTGCTGGGATGTTAAGTAAAATTTGTTGAATAAAAATAATTAATTTTATTTATACTTCGGCGAGGAACCAAAGCTGTGTAACACGGTTCTATTCCGATATGGCTGGCGTGGATTGATATAATTGAATTTCGCTTCTCTTCTTCGACTCGATCAATCTCTAAAGGTCTCTGAACCGGTATTCAGTACTCGGCTCCAGCTAAGATCTCTAAAACGATACTCAGTACTCGGCTGACGCTCCAACTTGAACTCGGACTGCAACTGAATCTCTAATTGAGACTTCCACAGCCACTAGTGATGTGATAATTCGAATGACAAATAATCGATAATCTGATTATTGAAATACTCTGTATCATCCGATTATTGAAATATTCGTATCATCCGAATGTCGAATATTATATTGAAGTATCCGAATGAAAAATAACCGATTTGTAGTGTTACACGCGACTAAGATTCATAGAATAACCGAAGAAGCATACTGATCATAGAAGCGATGAGTATGAATGACGCAGAATAGAAATCGGGTTTCAGCCGAATCGGACCGAAATGAAATTTGAATCGGATGGTGGGGAAGCGAGTACGAGCAACGTTCATAGCGATGATAACGTCTGTGAAGTATTCAAGTGTTATTTAATTCCCATGATCATCCGATTATCGAAATCACTCGGAATGTCATTAATCCGATTATTGAAATAATCCGATTATGAACATTACTAATATCAGCATCTAAGAAGCACTGACGCGAGTGGCTCCATCTATCGGGCGTAGATTCAATCGGTACGAATGACCTTATATTCGAAACTTCTCCCATAATGTTAAGTTAATTCCAATCCAGTGTCATGCACGATTTAATTTAAATATTTTAATTACGGAAATAAAAGTAACTTCGTGACATTGTGACATACGTAGTTATTCAAAGTTTCATATTTTGTTAAGTCTGAAGAAATATAATATAACATTAGACAGGGCAACCTTGGAATTGATATTCATCCATCTTAAATTCTCGCCTGCCGCGGGGGTCGAAGTGAGTGGAAGGTAACGGATTGCCATCTGATTAGTCATACAGAGAAATCCCTTTAATTTAATCTAATTGTGGCCTTTCCTGAAGGAATTTGATAGCGTATTATGTGTCATGGGGACATTTTAAGGGTATATTATTATAAAAAAAAAATCGAGGTCAAAAATGAAATGAATAACTCCAGATTTTTTAACATTTTCTCTGAATATTCCATTAAAAGTGTCTTAAGGACGTACACATTCAAATTACTAGATTTGTTTAATTATTACAGATTTTTTATGGTCCATCATGAAGTGGATTAGAGATCTTTTTATGGTCCAAATCTAGCCTGATTTCTTCACGGACCCGCCATAACCGTATTAGAGAGGATTTCGCCACCATCAAGGAAAAAATGTCAGCATGACCATTACCAGCCCACAATCAACACACTGTAAGTTTTTCATAAAAATAATCATATAAATTTATATCATTAAAACAGAATTAATACTTATATCAATATTTTCTTAAATTATGTTTATAATTATATTTGTACTTAATTATGAAAACATTAAGAAGAAAGTAGAAATATTTTTCTTTGTGGATATCAAAGTAGTGAAACGTTCCTATCCTAGGTCACTCAATCTGTTATTATTATCTTAACGTATATATTCTAATTTTATTTTCCCTGTATAGAGTTTACACTACTAATGTTTCTCTTATATTTCTTAAAAAGGCCCCCAAAATTAGCTAAAAGTCATCCTCTGGATAACAAACGATAACAAACAAATCGGCGATAACGAGTCTCTAAAAGGTAGTTTCTCACGATGCAGTTACATTGCTTACGTCACAAAATAAGGTAAAGTCTGTGTATAAAAGGCCGTAAAATAAGGCATTCCTGTTAAACCCTCCTCGGTTATTTGTCCTGGTGTTGTCCTGTTCCTTGTACCCTGCAGTAAGCACTCCTACAGCAGGGGTACAAGAAACAGGACAACACCAGGACAAATAACCAAAAGTTGAAGATTTTTACCAACGCCAAAGTTATCTATAGTACCTACGCTGCGAGAAAGATTAAATTAAAACCAGCCGGAAGAAAAAAATGTGTGCCTGCAAAATTTTCGATTGCGAAAAACTTGTAGGACTGTGTCTACCGCCAAATTTCAACCCCTGTAATAATTATTTTTGTAGGCCTTTAAAGAAAATAACTGCCCTTAAAACCAAAGCAAACTAAGTAGATACAAATAATTCATAATAACCCATTGCAAAATAGAAATATCTATTTCCCATTGATCTTAGTACTTTCGTACACTCCCCGAAGGGTTAAGTCAGAAGTCTCATTTACAAATTACCACAATACATTATACAAAAATCTTGTCTTTTTATGAATTGGTTAATATTGTTACTATGTCTTTTAAGTTGCGGTCCCTTTTAAACAAAAAAAATAATATGTTTGGTACGGTAGGAGGCCCTGTGAAATTTTTTCAATGAGGGATGTCACAGACGGCTATAGACTCGCGGGCATCTTCCTACCGGAATGATTAGGACATTATTGACCATAGTAAATATACTTGATTTAAAATCACCCAAATAAAGAGGTTGTAAAAGAAACCAATAAGTCTAAAAAATAAATACACAAACACAAAATTCGAATTGGTAAAATGTGACAAAAGACTTTTCCGTTCGACCACTGACGGGTCTTTATGATACAAATAAGGGAAAAAAGAAATAAAGTTTCATGGTTTTTATTTTTTTTTCTGTGTTTTATTTTTTTACTTGCAGCAAACTTTACTAAACCGAATAAAAGTGTATCACAACTGGGTTCTTAAGAATTCTAGATGATCAGGTATTATTTTATGATATATTTGATTATGGAAGTTTCTTATTGAAATGTACATTGGTTTGTGACTTTATACTTCCACTTTTCATGAGATATATAGGTAGGCCAGGGGGTGGGAGGTTGCAATAGTAAAGCAAAAATAAACGTTTATAAAATTCATTGGATTAATGTAAATTAATTAATGTAAATTTCAAGTTTGATTAAATTCAATAATAAACATTTTAGATAATTATTCAAAAATCGAAATTTGCATAGAAGTTTCTCTTAGTAATAATTCGTTTGGGAAAACTGTGAAAATTAAATTATTACAAAAATTACTAGAAATCAAAAAATCTGTCAAAAACCATAAAAATTATTTTTAATTATACCAATAAAACTCCCAGACTGGATATTTTAGAAATTAATAGAGATATTTTATTTCTGCAAACGTCAGAGTACTGAGAGCTTCAGTTTTGGATATAAATTGATTTTAAATATGTCAAAATGTAGATGGCGCTGCGCTCAAAAATTATTTTTCGATGGACGGATCTTTCAAATGTAGCACATATTGTATAAAATGCATTTTTAACCATATTTTATTCTTAGAACTTATTTGATAAATCTAACCATTTTCGAGATATTTAAGTCCAAAGCATTACTTTTTCTATAAATAATTAAAATCGTACTGACTCATATTTTTGTAATTTATTGGAAACAATACTGCTTTTACAATTATATCCACCTCTACTATAATCATCTGTATTTTTTTTTGAAAATTTGAAAAAAAAATTTTCAAGTGCAGTCATCTAAAATATTTTTTTTTATGTTTGGACTTAAATATCTCGAAAATGTTTAGATTTATCGAATAGGTTTTAAGAATAAAATCTGCTTAAAAATGCATATTCTGCAATATGTGCTACATTTGAAAGACCCTCCTATCGAAAAAAGTTTTTGAGCGCAGCGTCATCTACATTTTGACATATTTAAAATCAATTTATATCCAAAACTGAAGCTCTCTCAGTACTCTGTAAACTGGATTTTACAGAATTAAAATATCTCGATTCATTTCCAACATATGCAGCCTGGGAGTTTTTATTGGTACATCCTGTATATTATATCACAAGACCTATGAATTTAATCGATTAAACTATAAAAATATTTTGTACGTTTTTGCTTGGAAAACAGTTGAATATACAATAATTTAATAAAAACTCGAAACTGCGAAGATTTTGAAAATTTTTAATTTAAAATTATTGTTCATGAAACTATTTGACAAAAAGCACAATCTAGTCTAGTCAACAAGTGCTTTTTGGGTCAAACTTTTTCTCCGCCTCCGAAAAATATGAACGAGGTGTCATTTTATTCTGAATAGCGTGTAGATGATTTTTGAAAAAATTCAAAAGCCGCTTGCAAAACAATTTACTTAAAAATAAAAACGGGGTTTGGTTTTTTGCACATCTCTCAAAAACTATTAGACATTTTTCAAATTTGAAAAAAGATTCAAAAAGAGGAGGAAATTTCCAAAAAAAAATTATATCTCCTGGAACTGTAGGACCAATATTTATAATTTTCCCAGAGGTTTGAAAATACGGCCGGAAACGGGGACTCTGAATAAGTATTATTTAAACTTATTAAATATCAAAATTAAGAATTGAAAAAATTCAGGCATCTACTGGATAGATTTATGAACAATAATCCGTTGTCAAAAAATTTTTATCGCGATTTTTCTATTAATTATGCATTAACAATTTTTTCCTACTTGTATATAAACATTGTGCGATAATTATTAAATAAAAAATCTGATTTTTTTTCCCTTTTTTGGACCCCTATTTTTGAAAAAGAGATTCCCTATGGAAAAATTAAAAAATTGTTATTTTTCACTATGTTATTAACACTTCACTTAAGTGAATTAAAAAGCTTGATTAATCATGGAAAAAAATTTTTTTTTATAATAGTATTGATCCGTTTTTTATAATCAGAAGTCACATAAAAATGATTTTTAAAAATTTTTATTTCTTATTATTTACAAAATTGTTATAAACAAATGCGTTCTTTATAAGATAATTTGAAATTTCTTTTTTGGAAACATAATCTTTGATCCAAATTATGATTAAAAAAAAAAGTCGTACCTTAAATTTTTTTTACTGCTTAGAAACGCATTTGTTATTTAACAATTTTTTTTGTATCATTTGTAACTGTTATTAAAGAACCACTTTTTTATAATAATTTATCTTGCTTTTTGATAACTCAAAAAAATTTTATTTAAACATTGTTTATTTATTAAAAAATTTGTTATAAACAATTAAATTTTTTCTATATTTTTTTTTCTTTTTCTATATAATGAAACAAAAACAACCATGTGTTATCTTTTGAGAAAAATAATTTATTTATATAATACAAAAAAATTGTTAATTAACAAATACGGTATTAAGCAATAAAAAAAGTTTTTAAGGAACGATTTTTAAAAAAAAAATCATAATTTGCATCAAAGATTATGTTTCCAAAAAAATGTTGAACAACGCATTTGTTTATAACAATTTTGTAAACAATACTAAATAAAAACTTTTTAAAAATCATTTTTATATGAGATCGATAGTAATATAATTTTTTTTTCAATGATTAATCAAGGTTTTTAATTTTTAACCTAAGTAAATTGTTAATAACAAAGTGAAAAATAACAATTTTTTAATTTTTACAACGGGAGTCCTCTTCTGAGTCCTTTGAAAAATAGATCCAAAAAAGGATTAAAAATTACAAATTTTTATGTTCAAGTAGAAAAAAATTGTTAATTAACTAATACATAATTAATAGAAAAATCGCGATAAAAATTTTTTGACCGCGGATTATTATTCATAAATCTATCTAGTAGATGCCTGAATTTTTTCAATTTTTAATTTTAATATTTAATAAGTTTAAATAATATTTATTTATTAATAGTCCAAAGTTGGCGGCGTTTATGCAAGCCAGAGTCTCAGTTTTCGGCCGTATTTTCAACCCTCTGGAAAAATTATAAATATTGGTCCTATAGTTCCGGGAGGTACAATTTTTTTTTGGGAAATTTCCTCCACTTTTGAATCTTTTATCAAATTTAAAAATGTCAATTAGTTTTTGAGATATTTGCAAAAAACCAAACTACTTGTTTTTTTTTTCAATTAATTGTTTATAATTTTTGCAAGCGGCCTTGAAATTTTTCAAAAATCATCTAACCTCTATTCCGAATCAAATGACCCAAAAAGCACTTGCTGACTAGACTAATCATCCAAAAAATATTTTGGTAGATTATTTCCTGAATTTAAAAAAAATAAATATTTATTTCAATTTTTGTTATTTTTAAAAATTTAACCGCGGTTAAACATGCTTTGGGATATAGTCACTAAATTGTCTACAAATTTTTTAGTCGCCTTTTTTATTGAGAAATCCAAAATACGTGTGCAAATCAACAAAAACACAAAATCCAAGATGGCGGACGGTTCCCATAATTAATTTATGGGTAAGAATGTGATTTCCTCTGCAGGAAAATTAATCTGTAATTTTTTGTCTTTCTTACATCGAAAGTAGTGACATATATGATATCCGATATTAGGAAACTATTTATCAACGCACTGTATAATTTATATGAAATTTAAAAACCACCTATTATATTATTTGCCCTACTAAAATTAACTTTATAAGATCAACGACGATATTTTAATTTAAAAGTTTGATGAAGTTTATCAAGTCTTAAATTGTACCACTTCAAACTTCAATCGAAACGCCATTTAAAGCAGCACATAAAAAAGAAGGTAAAAAAGTTTCTAGATCCTTCAATAAGACTGAGAATTAAATTTATCGTTTAGAAACTCAATCAGAAAAGCACCTTTACGTCTAATTTATAAAATCTTGTAATTCATTTCAGACTTTTACACTTTAGTTTGTATAATGAAAATAGCGCAAATACCATTTATAAGTTCGTTGAATAAGGGTATTTTTATTAAGGAAAAGTGATAAAAGTACAGTAAAAATCATAGTAGTGTTTCTATTTAGGTTTTAATTTTATAATCATGTTATAAATCTAAAAAAATATGCTAGATGTAATTAATGAATATTTTTCAAACTGTCGGTATCGTTTCTATTAAATAAATTCACGTCAGTTCTTACTTATTAAAAAATCAGCAGTTTACATATACAGTAATGAATATTATGAAACAAATGTGTACAAAAAGAACTGTAACTTCGTTTTTTGATATGTTACAAAAAAAGTTTCAAATAAAAGTTTTAGGAAATACATATCAGTAAGAATCAATTTGAAATATACAGGGTGCACCATTTCTCAGCATTGAGAGGTGGGGAATTACGTCATTAGTGGCTGTCAATGAACTCTGAAGTTGGCCTCGAGTTACACCACGTAGAGAGAAGAATTTTTTAGGTTATGTCAAAGATTGACTGATGGGGAGGGGGCCGTAATCAATCTGACAATTAAAAAAAAAAGTTAATGATTTTTTTTATCATTGAACTTAGTCCATTAAAAAGCACATGATTTACTAGAGCGTTATGGGGGCTTATTGAATTGTAAGATTAGATGCTAAAAAGAAAAAAAAATATATGATGTGTGCCTTTTGATTGATGGGGGAGGGGTGTATAAATTTTCAAAAATGTAAAAAAATGCTCTTTACTATGTTAAGGACAGAAAAACTTATTTCTGTTGAACAGGAAGAGTCAAGTAAATTATCTTTGCAACTTCTAAATTTTTTAAGGTATTTTTCAACTTGTTTTTCTGGACGTCGGAATAGATTCCTCTCATTGTTGTTATTTTTTCCACCTTCATATACATTTTAAAATGCACAAGGGGATCGATGTCTTTTGGATAAATTTGATCCAAGTTTTTTGCCTATTTTGTCACATCTTGTTGCTCCTTTTTATGGAGATTTCTAAAAATCTAGAATCTTGTATGCAATATTAACGATTCACGATTTAAAAAAAACTTGTTATCTTTATCTTTATAACTTTTTTAAGTCCTTTTTCCTTAAGGCTCATTTTGTTTAGAAAGATACCGTAATGTCCGTAATTATAGTCATAATGTAACTAGTTTTTACAGTGAGTGAAGTAATTGAGTGTACCGCTTTATGATTTTGTTGTTCATGTTTCGTACTTAGAAAAAATGGAATAAAAAATTACACTCCAATTTCAAATACTATTTTTATTTTAACATTCATATTGATTTAACTTCTACCCAAGAAGTTTGGTCCTTCGAAATCCTGGAAGTATTTTAACACGTTCAACAGTTATGAATAATAATATTCATAATTCGTTCAAGTACTATCATTTGGGACGAGCCTTTTTCTGCTATCTAAGTTTGAACATGGCAGTACGTTATTGGAGGTGAAGAGAAGAGGCAAATCACAACTTAGGTACATAAACATCATCGGATCTAGCCAGCTCCGCTTCTTTTAGACTCTACTCTTCTTATCTTTTTCCGAAAATATTTTGTAATTTTTGCTGTACAAATGTCTTGTCTGCTTGTTTGAAAATTTTTTTGCTAATGATAAATTGCTCAAATCGGTCGATAAATTGTTCCGTGTACTTTTCGCAATTCACGGTAGGTTCATGACAGATAGTAAATATTCTTTGAAATAGAGGAATCCCCTCCTATCAGTGTTTTTATTACGGATAATGTTACGGAAAATTTAAATTTTGAACCTCACTTGCTCCAGGGCATAGTTTATATTTTCATCATAGGCGTAGTATAAAGCATGAGGTATTATTTTCACCACAATACATACTATATTGTGTACGCCCTTATTAATTATTATTTTTACTCAAAATTATTTTTTAATAAAAGCAAAATCATGTTTCTAGTAATGTGCAACATTAATTTTTGAAATATGTTTTATTACATAAGAAGTTAAAATATCTTATTTTAGAATTTGTTTACTAAAAAAATAATAAAAAATCGTCAAAAAGTTTATTGCATATGACTAGAGGATAAGATAAAATGAGTTTATATGTTTCCTTCTCTGTTCAGAAAACGATTAAAAAATATCATAAAAATGCACTAATTTTATTTGGGTAAAAATCCCCTTAACGAAACACTGTGTATAAATTCGCATTTGAGAATGTTTTCTTTTTATTATCTTTGTTTTCCATGGAGAATTTAAAATTAAAAACAAACATATTTATTCCAAAGGTTATTTACTTTTGGTTTTGTTTTTTACGTTGTGAATATCAATATTTAGCATCTACCACAAGGGAAATTTAGTGTATTTCTGAGAGAAAACAAAATGTGTTTAGGAAGTCCTGCTTTTGCATAAAAATGTAAAATATATTAAAATTAATTAGTTTTAACTGGCATTTTCTTCTAAAGAGACATATTCCTATTCAACTTTTTAATATTATATCCGAATCTAAAATTACATCAGATATTTTAAAAATAATAATAAATGATCTAGTTCATTTTAACCAAATTTTGACGATCAAATAAAATGAAATTAAAACCCAAATTGGAAACACTTCTATGAACATTACTTGAAAAAATGTCTTAAAAATACATAAATAACTCGCTAAAGTATGAGAGTGGTTTTTCAAAAATACAAAAAAAGATTAAAAAAAAAAATAAGCATCGGTTCTCTACCCGGTGCATCATAGACGGTCTTGACATCTATCTTGAAATTTCCTACCAAAGTCCCAGACCTCAAAAGTTTTCTAGAATGTATTACCTAAAACACACTTTCCTTAAAACTTAGCTCTAAAACCACTCATAACTATACATGCAAATAAAAAATAATATAAAACGTTAATACGGCCATTTTGGTAATTTATTTAATCTGAATAAAATTTTTAATTAAAAAAGTACTTACCGAAAGAATTATAATTTTGTCGAAAAGCATTATGGCAGGCATGTGGAAATCAAAGACGAAGTACTGGAAAGAAATATTTAAATATATTAGACACATAAATAAAATAATCAAAGCAAAGCTAGTACATACATAATTATACTTCATTAATCACAGTATACATTTTATGGCGTTTTCCATTGGCAAAACTGAACTAAGTGCAAAATATGTATTGCATTGCACCAATATTATATATTCCATTGGAAAACTAGTGTAAGTAAAGTTGCACTGAGTGCAGTTTTTTCCTTTTTCCGCAACTGCTCAGGAGCTGGTGTCCAGTGTAGTGCAATGCAAAATGTAAAATGGCGACGAATGATGAGCGGTGTTCTTTGGAAGAAAAATAAGCTTATTTTTTTTATCATCTTCTTCTTCGGATGATAATAATGATTTAGAGATTTTAGAAGAGATAATAAAAAATCGGTCATCTGCGCCAAAAATTACGTTAATGATATAGTAAATGAAATGAATGCAAAGCAGGTGAGAAAATGTGATTTTCTTCAAAGTTTCGTTTAGTTTAAGGATCGTTTTACACATTTACCAGAAATTGCTGATATGCTAATCAAAAAATTTGAAAATTCCAACTGCACTAGATATGACAAATGACAGCTTTTCAAGAACTCTATACAAAACTAGTTCATGTCAATGGAAAACGTCATTAAAGTTATTCTGTGCTTAAAGCCGGGCTCAAACGACTTGTGAACTTGCCAAATACACAATTATTTGCGTACTTGCGTATACGAGCTTTGCGAATTGTAATGGCCTTAAACCTTGACCAACGAATCAGGGGTGTGGTAGTTAATCTCGTTGCTTCCGCGGCTTTTGTAGTGATTAGCTCAATTTTTATTAAAAAAACACAAACAAAACGCCTGTACGCTTCTACTAGGTCTTGAAAACTAAATGAATAGTCGCAGTAAAAGAAAATTATTTGTGCATTTCGTCAGAGCTCCTCTACAAGTATAGACAAGTATGTACTTGGCAAGTGTATGCAAGATCCTCCTCACCATGAGAAATGTCATAGAAAGAGACAAGATGTATCGACTTCAAAATATTGTATATTAAAATGTAAACAATGCATGTCTAATAGTAAATGGTCTAAGGTCACAATCCAGTCCAATAACAAGGAAGATGTATTGGTTACATGTGTTGGTTTTGTAAAAATCCATGGTCGTTTATTTTATTTTTAAACTTATTCGTTATACCGTTTTCCGCTTTAAAGTCAATATTGAAATCAAGCGCCAACATTTAAAGCAGCGTAACACGCTCACATATTCAAATATTGGGTAACTTTGCTAACTAGCGAAAATACGACCTTTTGCATCAATTCTTGAAACGCTACTGGCATTACTTCTAAAATGACATAAAACATACAGTGTGTCTGAAAAAGTTGGCAACAAATGGGAAACTTTTTTATTATTAAGTTTAGGAAAAAACGTCATTCTTCATAAAAAGTTCTGCAAGGCCTAAAACCCAATATACGATAATCAGATATCGAAATTTTCTAATCGTATACGAGGTTTGTCAAAAAGTATGAATTTTGCTCAAGAGTAAAGTACCTTTATTTTCGACAATATCTAAAATTGTTATTAAGAAAAGTTGATTAGAATTGAAAACTACGTTTAAATGTCTAATTACAGCTATCTACGATGAAAACCAGGTTTTATTATTTTTTACAATTTCTTTAAGATCGAAAATGACCAAAAACTAGGTATCTAAATTATTGACCTGTACAAAATCAAGTTGTCAGTAAGCAAATTTGCAATGGGAAAATGAGTGGTGTAATCATTAAGTGCACTTGAACATAATTTTTAATTTCTATCGATATCTTGAAATAAAATTTAAAAGCACTTTAGTCTTCGACTTCAATCGAAATTTTTGATTTTCCCTGTACATCACTAAATGCAAATTTTATTCCTGATTATTGTTTACTAGTATTCTACACCACATTATAATCAATAAGAGAAAAGTGCTTCAAATTTAATTTCAAGATATCGATAGAAATTAAAAATTATGTTCATGTGCACTTACTGATTACACCACTCATTTTCTCATTGCAAATTTTGCTATAAATATTGACTTTGTTTTGCACGAGTTATCAATAATACAATGTAAACAAATGCATACATAATTAGAATCATTTATTTTCAAAACACAACATCAAACATTACATGCATGAAAAAGAAGAATCCGGATTAACTTTTCCCTCACTGCATGTACGCCTCAACATATACACCGTCCCTTTCTAAGCAGGTAATTGTTCTTCGAGAGAATTCTTTTATTGCATTTCTAATAACATCTGGAGTAACACCGTCACATGTTTCCCTAATTATTCTTTCCAAATGATCAATATTTTCAAACGGTCTTTTAAGGTATACATTTTGCTTCAAGTATCCCCATAAAAAGAAGTCTAGGGGGGTCAGGTCCGGAGATCTTGGAGGCCAAGCAAAGTCCACAAATCTTCCAATTACTCTTCCGTTAAAAATTTGTAGAAGACATTCTCGAACATTTGTTGTACTATGGCAGGTTGCTCCATCATGTTGGTACCATGTACGTTGCCTTTCTATTATTGGTAGGTTATGAAGAAATTCAAGAATCTCATTATTTAAAAATTCCAGATAATGTTCAGCATTCATATTAGTTCGAAAAAAAAATGGTCTAATTATTCTATCTTTAAAAATTCCACACCATACATTTGTTGTAAAACAGTATTGGTCACGAGTTTGGACAGTGAAATTAGGATTAACATCACTCCACCAACGGCAATTTTGTGAGCTGACTACCCCATTAGAAGTGGACGTTGCCTCGTCCGAAAAAAGTATGCACCGTGCCATATAATTATTATCTTCTAACTCCCCTTGGAACCAAGCACAAAATTCAAATCTTCTATTAAAATCTCCTGCTTTTAGGGTATGAGTGAACTGGGGTTTGTAAGGTTTAAATTTGTTTGCTTTTAATATTCCTGCAACTACGTCTTTGCGCACACCAAGTAAAGCTGCCCTTTTTCTTATGGAATCTTTAGGATTTTCTATTGCTGAGAGCATAACTTGATTTTGAATTTCTTCAGTAGCAACCCATGCCTCATGTTTCTTTTTGAATTTATTCTCAACATTTCCGGAACACTTGAACTTTTTTATTATTTTACTTACTGTTGCAAAATGTACATTTTTATCAGGATGTCTGTTATTAAAGATTATGGCAGCTTCCCTATAAGTTTTGTAGTTATCTCCAACAATTAAAACAATTTCAATTTTCTCTTCAAGACTTAATTTCAACGGCATTTTTACTAGTATTTAAAAAAGTACAATTATTACAAACTGAGGTTTTGAAGCATACTGACATAAGATATGTTTCAAAACATTTCCACAGCAACTTGATTTTGTACAGGTCAATAATTTAGATACCTAGTTTTTGTTCATTTTCGATCTTAAAGAAATTGTAAAAAATAATAAAACCTGGTTTTCATCGTAGATAGCTGTAATTAGACATTTAAACGTAGTTTTCAATTCTAATCAACTTTTCTTAATAACAATTTTAGATATTGTCGAAAATAAAGGTACTTTACTCTTGAGCAAAATTCATACTTTTTGACAAACCTCGTATATCGTATACGATTGGAAAATTTCGATATCTGATTATCGTATATTGGGTTTTAGGCCTTGCAGAACTTTTTATGAAGAATGACGTTTTTTCCTAAACTTAATAATAAAAAAGTTTCCCATTTGTTGCCAACTTTTTCAGACATACTGTATATTTCATTTTTCGGGATGTATTTTTTTATTGCATTTAAATCACCAACCTGTTCATTTTCTGAAAAGTTTTGTTTTTTAATATTATTTTTAAAAACCATTTCCATCCGCGATATCCTCACTTCTAACACCAACAATTAAAATTTTCAGTCTGATACTTCTAGGAATTTCTATTTGATATTTATGGTCCAATTCACTTATCGCAATATTTTGAAGTGTTTTTAAGAAATCTCTTTCCTTGCAGTAAATCATGACTCGACCCTGACCCACTGTTTTTATTTTGTTTACTGTTAGGGATAAATCAGCTGGGTTAATTTTGACAGCTATATCACTTCTATCTTGTCCCTGGTTTTTAGTTTTAATGATTAATGGAGAATGACGACTTCAGAAAATTTTTAATTTTTTCACTGACTTTTCCCTGGATTGCATGTTTGATAGTATTAGCTGAGTGTCTATTACTTATTTTGCTGTTTTGTCTTCCGTATTTTTAATTTTTTGCTTATATTAATTTTTTTCTCAATCCGAATGACACAGTCGTCGCAAAACCAAAATGCATTTAAGCACTCTAAAATTATACACGACCATTTCTTTTAACAAATGCCACAAATTAAATGTGCTTAATGAATCATTAGCAATTTACATTGTTTTAATTATATTGAGTCTGAAGATGGCTTTTGAGCCGAAATTAGTTGCCTAAATATTTGTTTATATTATTTTAATTTTAATTATATTAGATCTAATTCAAACCAATTTTGAAATTTTACGACTATAGCCAAGTGAGCGTAAAACTTGGTTAATTCTATTACCACCATCTCAGTAATTGCAACTTTAGTGATTATAAAATAAATACATTATATAATTTTACGTATAAATTGTAATTGGATCGGTATTGGCTACTGTTATTTTTATCAATCAATATAATTTTGTTTATCAATGTCTAAAATATTTTTTTTATTTCTCAGCATGCTGATATGTTTAATTTGATAATCGAATGGTTAGCCCTAAATAAATTATTGTGTAATCAAATAAAACTATTAGTCACATAAGGACGATAAGGTTGGGTCCAATTATAGAAATTGTGGAATTCTGTTAATTATTTCTGGAGAATATCGTTCCAATTTACCAAACCTCGTTTAAGAAATAGGTTGTAGCTAACATACTACTTTTTTGCTATTTATATAGATTGTAATAAGACTATAAGGTCATATTTAAAAAAATTCATAAATGGAAAATAAGGAAAAAAGAATCTAGATACATATATAATTTTTTTAGTGTAAAACAATCAACCACACGGTATAAATTATTTTCCTACCATCAGTATACAAAAAAAAATATTTTTTGAATGCACCTCTATAATTTAGGCTAAGAAAAAATAACTATGCTATAAACACATTTTTTTTGCCACCATAAATTAATAACATTATGGTCTTCCAGTTTTGGCAATGTCACGTAACGTAATGCAAATCAACAAAAAAAATGTTGAATCAACAAAGGTCCGAAAAAACACGGCGCATCCTTTTGTTTTGACACGAGGTAATTCTTTAGTCGGTAATTCGTGCTCCCTTGATGAAAAACCAAAAAAAAAGGAAGATTTTAGGCGTTTGTTTGTTATTTCTGTCATCCTTTTTCTTCGTCTTGATACTTTTTCGAGATTTCTGACGTTTTATAAAAATCACTGATATTTTAACGATATTTCACATATTTTTATTTAAAACTTTCAGATGTTTTTTTTTATAATTAAATTTATTTACTTTTTACGAACTTCGTGACAGACTTTACTGTGTCTGACTTTTATTACAACTTCCTGTATGTTTTTTAAACTTTTCAACATTTTTATAAAACTTGTTGATGTTTATTTTAAACTTTTTATCGTTTGTTTTTTATTTCTGACATTCATTTGTCTTCAACGATTTTTCACATATTTTTATTTAAAAATTTCATATCTATTTTTGTTCTGATTAAATTTTTTATCCTTTCTGACTTGTTTTCAAATTTTACTTTTTTGAACTTCGAGATAGACTTTGCTTGTCTGACTTTTATTACAACTTCCTGTATATTTTTTAAACTTTTCAACATTTTTCTAAAACTTGTTGATGTTTATTTTAAACTTTTTGGCGTTTGTTATTGTTTCTGATATTATTAAGTTACTTCAGAGTTCTTCAAAGCTGAGTAAGTTATTGAGATTATTGACACATTGTTTGATTTTAACGATATTTCTTTTCGTTTTTTTTTGGCTTTTTACAATTTTTTTGATTATTTTCGTTTTTTCCGTATTATTTTTCATTTTTGGCTCTATTATTTTTCTTTTACTTTTTTTTTATTTTCTCATTATTCTAATGGTTTGTTTTTTTCTGTTTTTTTTTCGATTTTTTTTTATCTTCTCTCGTTCTTTCTCTTTGTTCTGTTTTTTCATTTGTTTTTCTTTCGTTTTCTAATTTTTTAAAATTTTATAATTATTTTATAGAAAGAGCCTTTTTCTGATTTTTTGTTTTTTTTTCTGATTTTTTCGATGTTTTCTCTTCTTTCCTCTTTTTTGTCATTGTTTTCTCTTTTTTTCAATTTCTTTTTTTTCCGATTACTTTTTTTCCATTCCTTTTTTTTAATTTTTTCTCATTTTTTCTTATTCCTTTTGATTTTTTCCGATTTTTTACGATTTTTTTGTCATTTTTTGGTGATTTTGTTGTGATTTATTTCAATTCTTTCTATGTTTTTCATTAATTTTCATTAATTTTTTTATTTCTTTCTTTTGTTCATAATTGTTCTGGTTTTTGGTTGTTCTTTACGATTTTTTCCAACTTTTTCCGATTTTTTGCGATTTTTTTTTTATTTTTTCCATATTTTACAATTTTATTCTTCATTTGTTTCCAATATTTTCCAATACTTTTGTTTCTTTTTCGATTTTTTCTTATTTTTTCAATACTTCTAATTTTTTCTCGTTTTTCACTAACCTTTTTGATTTTTTTTTCATGTCTTATTCTGATTTTTTCAATATTTTCTAATTTTTCCGATTTTTTTTCTCATTGTTCTATTTTTTTCTATTTCTTTCTTTTCTTTTCTAATTTTTTCCTATCCTCCGATATTTTAATGATTTTTCGGTTTTTTAGAATGTTTATCTCATTTTTCTGATGTTTTTCTGTTGTTTTCAACTCCCTCCAGTTTTTGTAACTTTTTCTAACTTGTTCGATTTTTGTTGATTTCTTTCGATTTCTTTCGATCTTGTTCGATTCTATTCGATTTTATCGATTTCTTTTGATTTTATCGATTTCGTCAGATTTTTTTTGTATTATTTTTTATTTCTATTGATTTTTTCGATCTCTTTAGACGACTTTTGTTGATGTTTTTCGATTTTTGTCTTTTTTTATTTCAATTTTTGTCGATTTTTTTTGTTTTTTTTTTTCGATTTCTTTTGATTCCTTTCCATTTCTTTTGATTTTTTTCGATTTTTGTCGCTTTTTTTCGATTTTTGTTGATTTTTTTCGATTTTTGTCGCTTTTTTTCGATTTTTGTTGATTTTTTTCGTTTTTTTTTCGATTTGTTTTGATTTTTTTCCATTTCTTTTATATATTTTTCTTTGACTCCTTCCAATCTCTTTCGATTCGATTTTTTTTCCACTTTTTTTTATATATTTTTTTCGATTTCTTTTGAAAGTTTTGAGATTTTTGTCTTTTTTTTTATTACAATTTTTGTCGATTTTTTTTCGATTTCTTTTGATTTTTTTATATTTTTTCGATTTCTTTTGATTCCTTTCCATTTCTTTTGATTTTTTTCGATTTTTGTCGGTTTATTTTTCGATTTCTTTCGATTTTAGTTGATTTTTTTCGTTTTTTTTTCGATTTCTTTTGTTTTTTTTCCATTTTTTTTATATATTTTTCGATTTCTTTTGAGTCTTTTCCATCTCTTTCGATTTGATTTTTTTCCACTTTTTTTTATTTTTGTCGATTTCTTTTGAAAGTTTTGAGATTTTTGTTTTCTTATTTTAAAAAGTGAAAAAACGTAAAAAACTTATTTCCTAACGGGTATTCCCAGAACGCACAATTTTTAATAGATTTACGGTATTTTTAATAAGTTATTCTTTAGATGGTTTATCATTATTTTTTTAATAGTTTTTGTAGCCTAAGTAGCGTGCGCCAATGCTTCACAACATAAAAATGGTTCGCTCGATGGGCCGAAGTCCTGAAACGGTGAACCACCGTTTGAGCGTTTCTAGAATTTACTATTAAACTTTTCTATTAGACAATGTAAAAATAATAATGGTAGAAACACAATTTTACATTTTTTTAATATCAATATCATTTGAATAAACTATTTTTAATAAAGGATAATTACCAACTATGTCAAAAATAAATTATACCCCATAAATATTAATTATAAGAAACTCTGATTAGGGACTATCTAGATTTTTATCCTTGCTGGAACTAAATTATAAAAATATCACAATATTCATTTAATAATTATGTACTCTTATTCTTTACACGTTCCCGTCATTACTTATTTAAATTAAACTGTAGTTCTAAATTACACCGACCGAATTTTACTCATTTTCAAACAGATTGTCTAATGACTCACCTCATTGTAATAAGGGCAGTTTGTACTTTCTTTGACGCTGGTGTATTTTTTCTGATCTCCGACTTGAATACAAACGACCGGGTCCATGTTGAGCCCCGCAAGCTGTCTAGCTTCAATCATAGTTAAACATACTTGAAAATCTTGAGCTTTTAACACTGATTGTACGGCGGCTTTCATGTCAGTTTTTATTCTGAAACAAGTAGAATAAAAATAAAAACATTATATCAGTTGCATCAACTACATAAAGAAATAGATGAAATCAACGAAAAGTATTAAAAGAATAGGAAATAACCAAAACAGGATATATATTAGAAAATTAGCTTTTGTACACGACTTCGTCCGCGTTGATGTTGGAATAAATAAAATTTTCCTTCTTATATCTGTTTCCTTCCTCTACTTTTTAAACTCTGTAATGAATATTGTATTGAATATTGAATATCTCGAAAACTATAACTGGTGATAGACGCTTGAAAATTGGTACGTAGATTCTCTTAAAGAAATGTATTTTTAAAAATGAAGGGCAGAGGTCCAAGAAAACCACAAAAAAAAATATGCGCTTAAAAATTTTTATGTATATTTTTGATAAAATTGATTTGAAATAAATAATTTATACTCCTATTTCTAATTAAATTACTTGAAGACAAATAATAAAAAAATCGGTTGTGTCGAACCCAAAACTTTCCCGACGAGTATCCACGAATACTTTTTTAGATTTTTAATGTTAAAGTTTCAAATTTTTACATTTTTTTATTTTTGACAGGTGACAGTTGGAAAAATAATTTTGACTGTCCTGTATAGAGTTTTCTATGGGCTTTCAAATGACACATTGCAAGTTAAATTCTGTGACATATTGCGTCTGTAATTTTTTGATAGTGACACTTCCGTATTGACAGATGTCGTACAAAAACTAATGGGTTTTTCCGACAGGTAACCCAAACCCATATACCAAATTTCAGCTCAATAGGATTTAACGTGTGCCCTCTATCGTGGAAGAATACACACAGACGGACAGAGAGACAGACAGATAGACAGACAGACAGACTTCCATTTTTAAATGGCCTTAATCATCTCAGGTGACCTCAAAATGGATATTTCCCTCTTTATCTCGAAATATTTTTTAGCCCGTTCACAATACTTTCCCTTCTCAGAGGTGGGTTGGGGAAGTAAAAAAAAAGTTAAAAATGCTGAAAAAAAGTAAAATGATGCTAAAAACGCTAAATATGCAAAATAAATGCCAAAAAAAAGAAACAAAATGCAAAAAAGTGGAAAAAATGCAAAAAATACAAACATTTACAATGAAATTCACAATAATATTTGAAAAGCAAAAAAAAGCTAAAAAATAATAAAAGTTCTAAAAAAAGCAAAAAAAATTTAAAAATTGTTAAAAGAAATTGTGAAAAAATGCCAAAAAGATCTAAAAAAAAGTTAAAAAAATGCGGAAAAAAGTAAAATAATGCTAAAAATGCAAAAAAAAGAAAAAAAAATATGGAAAAAATGCAAAAAAAAATACAAACATACTAAGAAATGCACAATAATACATGAAAAGCAAAAAATGAGCTAAAAATGTTAAAAGTTCCAAAAAAACTGAAAAGTTAAAAAAAAGTGATAAAGGAAATTGTAAAGAATGTTAAAAAATGCCCAAAAAAAATCTAAAAAAGTTTAAAAAATGCTGAAAAAAGTAAAATAATGCTAAAATATGAAAAAAAAACGCAAAAAATGCCAAATAATGCCAAAAAATATAAAAAAGAGTCAAAAATGCTGAAAAAATTAAAATATTGCTAAAAAACGTTAAAAATGCAACAAAACCCCAAAAAGTAAAAAGAATACAAAAAAAGCAAAAAAATGAAAAAACGCAATAAAAACACAAACGTATGAAAAGAAATGCACAAAAATACATGAAAAGCAAAATGAGCGAAAAAATGGTAAAAATTCTAAAAAAAAATAAAAAAAGTTTAAAAGTGTTAAAAGAAATTGTAGCAGTTATCGTGGAAGATTACACACAGACACACAGACAGACCATACGCTGGAAATGGTTTCAATCTTCCTGGGGGACCTGAAAATGGATATTTCCATGGATATCTCGATTTTTTTTTCTCGTTCACCTTACTTTCCCTTTGATGGGTCCGGGAAAGTAAAAAATCAGAAATAAAAAAATTAAATGAAATTTTGTTAAACAATTTTGTTTTTAAATCCTGCATAAAAAATAAATAATGGAAAAATACGGAAATAAAGATACTACCGATAAAGAATAGTATATAAATATAAGAGAAAAAAAGTGAATTTTTTTATAGCTTTGTTGAAAAATATGGGAAAAAAAATAAAAAAAAAAAGAAATTTTTGAAAATAAAATGCCGAAAATCTCGGAAAAAAGAGGGAATATCGACAAATGTCAAGAGTACTTTTTTGCTGTACTTGAACCGATCCTTTGAAAATGAAAAATGAAAAATAGGAAAAAAATATTGGAAAATATGAAAAAAAATAATTAAAAATATTAAAAAAAATAACGAAAAATATGAAAAAAAAATAATTAAAAATATGGAAAAAAATAACGGAAAAGGTGGAAAAAATAAAGAAAAAAAATGAAAAAAATAATGAAGAATATGGAAATAATTATGAAAAATATTAAAAAAAATAATGAAAAATATGGAAAAAAAACCATGAAAAATATGGATAAAAATAATGAAAAAAATGGAAAAAAATAGTGAAAAATATGGAAAAAAATTAAAAAAATATGGAAAAAAATTTAAAAAAATATGGAATAAAATAATGAAAAATATGGAAAAAAATAATGAAAAATATGGAAAAAAATAATTAAAAATATGGAAAAAAGTAATGAAAAATATGAAAAAAAAAATAAAGAATATGGAGAAAAAATGAAAAATATGGATAAACAATAAATATGGATAATCATAATGAAAAATATGGAAAAAAAAATAATGAGAAATATGGATAAAAATAATGAAAAATTTGTAAAAAATAGGGAAATAAATGAAAAAAAAATATAGAAAAAAAATAATGAAAAATATGGAAAAAAATAATGAAAAATATGAAAACAAATACTGAAAATTATAGAAAAGAATATGGAAAAAAAATAATGAAAAATATAAAAAAAAAACTGAAAATAGGGAAAAGAGGGAAAGATATATTAAATCACATAAGGAATTTAGTTCTCCCGACCACACAAACTTTTTTTTTGTGAGTCTTAAGTAGAGGACCACGCACTTTTCTTATGGAAACGGGAGCACCGTCAAATTGTCTGAATGTTTAATATGTTGTGGTATTTGATGTCATGATCAAAAGTCTCCATGGGCCCAATTCGATCCTATGGCTAGTTTTCGATATACAAGGCGTTGAAGTTCAATATCCCAATTTTTTTAAAATGCATACCAAAAAGTCCCTTTTGAATATTTTTTTAAATTTTTTGACTGATATATGGAGCCAAAATACATACTTAATGATTAAAATAAAAATATTGATAGTTACAGGGTGATTCAAGCTGTCACACACCTCTTTTGGATAAAATATGTATTTTACATTACAAATATAGAGCAAAATAACATTAAAAAAAAATCTCCGTCAAAGTTTCCGGATACATCTTGATATTATCTTTCAAAATTCCCAATGGTAAAATTATATCCTATGGGTACTTTTCGACATATTAGACGTTTAGTCTATAAAATATCAATTTTTATAGTAACAAAAAATAAATAAGGGGAATCTTCATCCACGAAGAACCTTTTTGTAGATTCTGTAACGAGGCGGACGAATCAGCCTCTTACGTGATATTTGAATGTGAAGGACAGAGATGGTGGAGATATAGACACATAAGGGCCTCAGAGTGACCATCCCGCTGTTTCGAATTAAACCAACCAAGGGGAATGTTATAAATTAATTATTTCCACATACTGCGCAATATTATGGTACCCTATATCAAATATTCCTAAACTTTGACGGAGATTTTTTTTTAATGTTATTTTGCTCTAATGTAAAAATACATATTTTATCCAAAAGAGGTCTGTACAGCTTGAATCACCCTGTAACTATCAATATTTTTATTTTGATCATGAAGTATGTATTTTGGCTCCATATATCAGTCAAAAAATTTCAAAAATATTCAAAAGGGACTTTTTGGTACGCATTTTAAAAAATTTGGGATATTGAACTTCAAAACTAGCCATAGGATCGAATTGGGCCCATGGAGACTTTTGATCAGGACATCAAAAACCACAACATATTAAAAATACAGACAATTTGACGGTGCTCCCGTTTCCATAAGAAAAGTGCATGGTCCTTTCAATATGTGTGCAGAATATGTCTTTGCGGAAAAAACGGGGCAGGGGGGGTTCGTAATCGTCGCATTTACTATAGTTAATTGCTGGTATTATTATACAAATGTGAATACACATCCGAAATTAAATATATGAAATACCACTATAGAGAAATTCTCATAATAACCACTATATTACAGAGTTATTTCAATTACGCGACTGTTATTATATCTACTACTATTCTAGTATGCTGGTATTTGTGTCTAATTTCAAAATGAATCCAAACTTACCTTGAAGTCCTTCGTTTCCTCTCAGATAAAGCGGTCGATGTTTCACCATCGTTTGAGTCAATTGAGCTTTGGCTTCCAGCTCTTGACAACGAACTCTGATCAAAATCGGATGCTCGAGAACTTCTTCTGGATTCGTCCATTAAATTAGCTGTTTCGTCTTCGTTATCGCTGTCTTTTGGCGGACGCTGTTTACCGAATCTAGAATAAAATAAGGACATTTTTAATGTGATATCCCCCGAAATTAAATACTGGTCGTATATAAAAAAATAGAAAATTAAAGCCAATTTGATTTACACAACTTTGTTTTCGTGGAAGTTATTACCCAACTGAGACACTTTATGAGAAATGAACAATAAATTATTTTTATAGGGATGTAAAATAAATTTACTCAGTTTATTTTTTACGACAACGTTCAATAAAATTTATTTCCCCTTATATTTTGCTCCACTGAAGTAGCCTCTTTATTTGCCATTTGGAAAAGCAAAAGTATCTCAAAATATACAGGATGTCTAAAGAATCCGTAAGAGATACAGACGCAGTTAAATAGAAGAAAAATAATTTTTTTTAGTGGGCGTTACATTGACCGAAAAAAAATTCGCCATTCCCGAGTTATACAAGCAAAACTAAACATGATGTTTTTTGTTTTTTACGCCTATAATTTTTATTTATAAAAATAACAAAAAATAGAAAGGGAAAGTTTTATTGTATCTCAAATTTGCTACAAAGCTGTACTAATAAATCTTTGGCACAACGTTTCGTTTATTAACGGCCACCATCAAGTTATTTATTTTAAATACGGACCTGTATTTTTTATTATAAATATTATAAGTAAATTTTAGTCGAAACTTCTGAAAATTTGAACAATGTGTTGGGTAAAATTATCAAACGGGTAAAACCTTGTATTTTGACCCTTTAGCTTCTTTTGAATTCAGTGCGCCATCTATAATGACACAGCAAAATCTACTTAACTCATAGACTTGAAATTTCGAGAATATGTTCTGTTCATAACATAGACACCCATTAAGACAGTATTTTGTCAAAATTTTGATTTTAAGGGGTAGAAAAGGGCGAAAATGGTGACTTACATAGAATAAGAAACATGGCGGAGATCTGAATTTTTTGAGATTTCAACCCCCTCCAATTCTCACCCCATTAGAGGTAGAATTCCCATTTGCAATACGCAACGAATTACTGCGCCAAAGAATTTTTGTACCAAATTTGGTGTCGATTAGACAAAAGACCTCTATCGTGTCGGAACGGAATGTCTACACATATTGCCCCTATTCCCGGATCTTGGTCCCGTCATTAAATCGATTACAGTATTACATATATGGAAATCTGCCTAAAAATAGGTTAAGATAGGGAAAATAGGAAAAAATTGGGATAATAGGGAAAAATATATATACGAAGGTTTGTTTTTTGGGGAAAAAACAGGAAATATGGAAAAGGGGGGAGAAATAATAGGATAAAATATGGGCAAAATACGCAAAAATAATGACTGACAAATAGGGAAAAATAAGGAAAATAGAAAAAATAATCAAAAAACAGGAAAAAATAGAAACAAGAAAAATGTCAAAGCTTCAAAAAACATGCATATCAAAAACTTCGAAAAATTTGAAATTTCGAAATTTTTTTTGAAAATTTCAAGAAATAAAAATATAAAAATATTTTAAAAATATTTAAAATAAATCGAAAATTCCAAAAAACATCAAATTTATCAAATTAAACATTAATAAAAAATATTGCAAAAAATAGGAAAAAATCGGAAAATATTAAAAATTAATGAAAAAGTTTGAAATGAACCGAAAATAATTAGAAAAAAATCTCAAATAAAATCGGTAAAAAATATTCGAAACAAAATCCCCAAAAAAAAAAAATCGTAAAAAAATCACAAAAAATTATAAATGCAGATATGCAAAAAATCGCAAAAAGAAAACAACCAAAAAACC
This sequence comes from Neocrepidodera transversa, assembly GCA_963243735.1. Lineage (NCBI taxonomy): Eukaryota > Metazoa > Arthropoda > Insecta > Coleoptera > Chrysomelidae > Neocrepidodera > Neocrepidodera transversa. The sequence continues at coordinate 5,096,883 of OY725342.1, forward strand.
GGGTTAATTAAAAATATTTCAAAAATCCAAAATCTATCAAAATTTTCTAAAAATCATCCAAAATTTTCCACAAATCATCCAAAATCTTACAAAAATCATCCAAAATCTATCAAAAATTTACAATATTGATCCTAAATCCATCAAAATCTTACAAAAATCTATCAAAATTTTCTAAATATAATCCAAAATCTTACATAAATCATCCAAAATCATTCAAAAATTTACAAAATTGATCCTAAATCTATCAAAATCTTACAAATATCATCCAAAGTCTATCAAAATCTTCCAAAAATCCAAAATCTATCAAAATTTTCCAAACTGTATCAGAATCTCCCAAAAATTCAAAATCTATCAAAATTTTCTAAAAATCATCCAAAATTTTCCACAAATCATCCAAAATCTATCAAAATCTTACAAAAATCAACCAAAATCTATCAAAAATTTACAAAAATGATCCTAAATCTATCAAAATTTTCCAAAAAGTATCAGAATCTCCCAAAAATCCAAAATCTAACTAAATCTTACAAAAATCATCTAAAATCTTACAAAAATCATCCAAAATCTATCAAAATTTTTTTAAAATTGATCCTAAATGGGAAAATAGGGAAACATGGGAAAATAGTGAAAAAAGGGGAAATGGGGAAAAATGGAGAAAATATGGAAAAATGCAGAAAAAATGAAAATGGAGAAAAAATTAAAAAATAATGAAAAATAAGTAAAATAGGGAAATTAGGGCAAAACACGCCAATATAAGACAAAAATAGGGAAAAATCAAAAAATTAGGACAAAATAATGAAAAAGGAATAAATAGAAAGATAACGGAAAACAAGAAAAAATATGGAAAAAAAAGAAAAATATAGAGGAAAATTTTTGAAAAATAGTGAAAAATCAGGCAAAATAGAGCAAAATCGGGAGAAAAAGAGAAAAAAATAAAGCAAAATAGAGAAACATAAGGGAAAATAGGGGAAAATGGGAAATTTTTGGAAAATATGGAAAAATGGAGAAAAAGGAAAAAACTATGGACGAACTAGGGAAAACCAGGAAAAAATAGGGGAAATTGGGAACAAATATAGAATTACACGAAAAAATAGGGACTATAAGGGACAAATAGGGAAAAATAAAAGAAAATAAGGAAAATAGTGGAATAAATACAGAAAATGGGGAAAATAAAAAAAATTTGAAAAATGGGAGAAATAGGAAAAAGAGTTCAGAATAGGAAATTAGAGAAAAATAGGGAAACATGCGATGATAGTAAAAAATACAGAAAAATAAGGACAAATGGGGAAAAAATGGAGACGGATATGGACAAATTATGAAAAACAGGAAAAATATGGAAGAAAAATGGAAAAAAGTACGGCAAAATAGGAAAAAACGGGAATTAGAGAAAAATAAAGGGAAAAATTGGGGGTAAATATAGAAAATAAGGAGAAATAGTTAAAAATAGCTAAAAATATGGAGATTTATAAAAAACAAGAAAAATCTATAATAGGCAGGAAAAATAATGAAAAACAGGAGAAAATACAAAGAAATAGGGAAAAATTACAAAAAATAATATCGATAACAGCTATACAATGATTTATTATTTATAAATCCAAATGTAAGTACCTTATTAATCCTTTGACAGCTTTTAACGCCCTCCTTTTTTTCTCCTGAATCGTTTTTTCTTTCGACACGGGAGCAACAACGTTCGCACTTCGGGCATTCGTTGCCAAATTTCGTTCTATATTAGCGATATTTTGTTCAATGTCGATGAGCATCTGTTGATCGTCTTCTAACGTATCGTAAGCAGCCATTGCGACATCAGGTGGTGTATAAGTTACTTCGAATTCTACTGTTGCCTATAACAACAAAAAGAATAATTAATATTAGATATAAATTATAAAAAAATAAATGACTTTTTTGATATAATATGTACGCCTGTTTACTGTAGTTCAAAACTTTATTGAACAATTATAAAACTTCATGCACGCAGTGACCTATATATTATGTAACACTTATTGACCTTTTAAGTAGTTTAAGCTGTGTATTGAACCATATTTGTTATGGTAATTCGTTTAATCTATGCTTTTTATCTTAAACGCATTATTTTAATAAATTTACTCCCTTACCATGTCATGTGTACAATATTTACAAGCGTATCCTGTAATCAATTCACACGAGTCCTAATCTTTAAATTAAATAAAATAGTTATTAAATTTTTTATCCATTTTCTATTTTAAGTTTTTTTTATTAGGTACATAAAAATACAAGGTATAAGGTACATGTAATATTTTTAGCTTGAGAGGTTTTATTAGCTCACCCGAATATTGAGTTTAAAATCTGCCAACGCGCTCAGGAAGATTAAAGCAGGAGCGGGTGATCAAAGATGATAAATTTAATAAAATTTAAAAAAATGATAAACGTAATGGATAAAAACTATGTAAATATCAAGTATTTTTTATTACAAAAGGCGAAAAATTATTGGCAGACGATTTCGTGTCCAAAAAGGGCAACAAAGTGGCCTTAATATATGTGACAAAAAAGGATAAAACACATGACTAAAAATTATTGTTGATAACTAAACTGTATGCTGAATGGCAGACAAAAAACTGAAGACAACATCGAGGCAGACCAGTATTTATTTTGCTTTCATAAATATTATTTGTTGTCTTCTGTTTTTTTTTGTCTGCCATTCAGCATACAGTTTAGTTAACAATAATTTTTAATCATGAGGTTTATCCTTTTTTTGTCACATATGAGCTGTGTTCAGTTTATAAAATATTTCTATGGTGTGTCTTTTTTTTATTGTTGAAGTGAATTTTTAAACCAATATCAGTTTTTTTCTATTTTTCTTGCTCATATTTTGTATTCAAAAATTTTTTGACTGCGTCCAATATTTTCCAAAATGTATAAAAGTTGAATTATTTAGATTTCTTCAAATTCGGGCCCCTCTTTAGAAAATATAGATATGGAAACTTGCATATTTAACACTGAATTCCAGATCTTAGTTACCCTTAAGCCTACATTGGTCCTTTAAAGGATCCGAAAGTGAATTTAAACAAGTAGTCCTCCGATGGTATTAGCGACCGATCAAAAGGTGTAAAAAATTAGACAATCAAAGATGACAGACGTCTATTTAATTTTCACTTGCATACAAATGTAGGAGAATATTTCAAATAGATGTCTGCCATCTTTATTTGTCTAATTTTTTACAACTTTTGATTGGTCGCTAATACCATTGGAAGACTCTTTATTTGAATCCACCTCCGGACCCTTTAAAGGACCAATGTGACCTTAAGAGTAACGTTAGCATACGTAGATAGTCTGAAAAGTCTTTGATAATAATAATAATAATAATAATAATAATAATAAAAATCCTTAAAATCCCAAAAATCCTTAAAAATCATTAAAAAATCTTAAAAAATATTTAAAATCCTTGAAAATCCTTAGAAATCCTCAAAAATTTTTAAAAATCCTCAACAATCTTAAGAACATCTTCAAAATACTTTAAAATCCTTAAAACATCTTCAAAAAATCCTTAAAAATCCTTAAAAAATTCATAAAAACCCTTAAAAAGACTTAAAATTACTTTAAACTCTTAAGCAATTTATAAAAATGCTAAAATAATCCTTAAAAACATTAAAAGTCCTTGAAAATACTTAAAAATTCCAAAAATCTTTAAAAGTCATTAAAAAAACTTTAAAAATTGTTAAAAATTGTTAAAAATTGTTAAAAATCCTTGAAAATCTTTGAAAATCTTTGAAAATCTTTGAAAATCCTTGAAAATCATTGAAAATCATTGATAATCATTGAAAATCATTGAAAATCCTTGAAAATCCTTAAAAATCCTCAAAAATTTTTAAAAACCCTTTAATTTTTTTAAAAAATTCTAAAAATCCGTAAAACTCTTTAAGACCATCTTAAAAAATATTTAAAAACCCATAAAAATCCTTAAAAACCCTTCAAAATCCTTGAAAATCCTTGAAAATCCTTAGAAATCCTCAAAAATTTTTAAAAATCCTTAACAATCTTAAGAACATCTTCAAAATACTTTAAAATCCTTAAAACATCCTCAAAAAATCCTTAAAAATCCTTGCAAAATTCTTAAAAATCCATAAAAACCCTTAGAAAGACTTAAAATTACTTTAAACTCTTAAGCAATTCATAAAGATGCTAAAATAATCCTAAAAAACATTAAAAGTCCTTGAAAATACTTAAAAATTCCAAAAATCTTTAAAAGTCATTAAAAAACCTTAAAAATTATTAAAAATCATTAAAAAATTCTTAAAAATCCTTGAAAATCTTTGAAAATCTTTGAAAATCCTTGAAAATCATTGAAATTCATTGAAAATTATTGATAATCATTGAAAATCATTGAAAATCCTTGAAAATCCTTCAAAATCCTCAAAAATTTTTAAAAATCCTTTAATTTTTTTAAAAAATTCTAAAAATCCGTAAAACTCTTTAAGACCATCTTAAAAATACTTTAAAATCCTTAAAAAAATCCTTAAAAATTACTTTTAAATTATTAATTTTTTAAAAATCCATAAAACCCCTTAAAAATACTTAGAAAGACTTAAAATTACTTAAAAATCTTAAGCAATGCATAAAGATCCTAAAAAAATCCTTAAAAACATTAAAATCCCTAAAAATAGTTTTAAATTCTTAAAAATCCTTAAATGTCCTTGAAAATACTTAAAAAGTATGATGAAATGCTGATTTCCGAAGTCAGCAAATATCGTTAGTTATACGATCATCAAGATAAGGATTACAAAAATTTGGAATTCTTCCTGTGGTGAAATAGGAACTTTGATAAAGTGGGTATAGGGTTTACTGAAATATTTATTTACTAGGTCTAGGACAAAATTAAACTGAGTTCTATTCGGTCTAAAAAATTGCATAAACTTTTCTTCATTATTGGTTACATGAGATTTAATAAGTATATTGAAAACACCTTCTTCTGACCTCGTTTTATATATTCTGGATATACAATAAATGAACCATTATATCTTCGTCTTCATCATCTTAAAAGAAAAAAAAAGAGCGAGCTTTTGGGTATCCATAATGGACATACAAATACTACAGTACGTCTGCTTTTTTGAACAGAAAAATATTGAGTGTCGATAACTAAGCAGTTGCAGGGAAAATATGGACCCTTGACTGCCTCGCGGCCAGACTTTACAGTCAGCAGTTGTAGCACAGAAGATAAACTAATACAGAAGCGTAAATTTGTCTATGAGACTTATGAATTGTGAACATTTTTCTAGTGTATTAAGCAGCAGAAACTTCAACTGTTATTCAAATTTTGATTATTGCTACATCAAAAGGGCAGACAGGAACCTTCGTTTCTGTATTAGTTTGGTACCTGAGGACTTATTCAGCTCGTCAGCCAGAATACAGTTTTTATGTAATTGACAACATCGCCAATTGGTGCCTCCTTATATTGAGAAAATATTGTGTAAATTAAACTGAGACACCATATGTATAAAAATCTACTTACACATTATTAGGCGCAATTTTTGGTTAAAATTATATTCAAAGCATATTCAAAGTTATTATTTGTGCAAAAAATCATTTTTTATTTTTATTTAAATATAATTTTTTATGAGGAAAAAATTAGTGTATGGTCTCCTTTAGTTAAAATCTAAAGCAGTCCAAAGACTATAACTTTTAAAATTAATATGTTTCACAAAAAAAACGTAAATAGTTTTTTTATTCTTATTTAGCCAATTTTACTAACAGAAATAAAATCAAACATTAAAAATAAAAAAATTGATAATTTGATTAAAATTGTCATTATTTTTTTTTAAGAAACATTTTAAATAAACTTTTTTTACAAAGATAAAGTAATGTATGGTCTTTTTCAGTTAAAATTTAATATACAAAATTTTTATCAAAAATTATTTTTTTATTTTTTTTTCATCGCATTTCACTTTCAGTCAAATTAAAATCAAATCATAAAAATAAACATAAAAAATTAATAATCTCTTGTCAAATATTAATATTTCTGTTTAAATATATCATTTTAAATATAATTTTTTATGAAGTTAAAAATTAGTGTATGGTTTCCTATAGTTTAAATCTACAGTTCAAACACTATTTATTTTCTTTTTTCATTTTTTTTTCATTAATTTTCATTTCTTTTCATAAAAAATTAATAATCTCTGTCAAATATTATTTCTGTTTTAATACCTATATCATTTTAAATATAATTTTTTATAAAGACAACAATTAGTGTATTTTCTCCTTTAGTTAAAATCTAAAGTAGTCCAAACACTATAACTTTTAAAGTTAATATTTCTCAAAAAAAAACTTTAGTTTTTTTTAATAGCATTTATAGCCCACATTCAGTCAAATTAAAATCAAATCATAAAAATAAAAATAGAAAATTAATAATGTCTGTGAAATATTATTGTTTCTATTTTAATACATCATTTTAAATATAATTTTTTATGAAGAAAAAAATTAGTGTATGGTCTCCTTTAGTTAAAATCAGCAGTTCAAACACTATTTATTTTCATTTATTTTCATGTATTTTCATTTTTCATTTATTTTCATTTATTCTCATTTATTTTCATTTATTTTCATTTATTTTCATTTATTGTCATTTATTTTCATTTATTTTCATTTATTTTCATTTATTTTCATTTATTTTCATTTATTTCCATTTATTTTCATTTATTCTCATTTTTTAATTTTTTTTTCATTTATTTTTATTTGTTTTCATAAAAAATTCATAATCTCTGTCAAATATTATTATTTCTGTTTTAATATATCATTTTAAATATAATTTTTTATGAAGAAAAAAATTTGTGTATGGTCTACTTTAGTTAAAATCTAAAGCAGTCCAAACACTATAACTTTCAAAATTAATATTTTTCATAAAAAAAAACGTAGATTATCTTTAGTCAATTTTGCCAAAATAAAAATAAAATTAAACACTAAAAATAAAAAATTGAATATTTAATTGAAATTGTCATTATTTTTTAAATAACCTTTTGAATAAAGTTTTTTTTTAAATATAAAATAATGTATCTGCGTGTCAGTTATAATCTGAAGTATATTATTTTTGTAAAAAATCATTTTTTGTTTTTATTTAGACTTTCAAATAAATTAAAATCAAGTCAAACAATAAAAATAAAAAAATGATAATCTCTGTGAAAATGTTATTTCCTTTTTTAATATATCGTTTTAAATATACTTTTATGAAAAAATAGTGTTTAGTTTGCTTTAGTTAAAATCTAAAGCTATCCGTACACTATATATTTGATACAGGATACAGTTTTTATGTAATTGATAACATCGCCAATTGGTGCCTCTCTTATATTGAGAAAATATTGTATAAATTAAACTGAGAGACCCTATGTATAAAAATCTACTTACACATTATTAGGCGCAATTTTTGGTTAGAATTAATGAACATTTAAATTCTAAGAATAATGTCAGTTTCTGACAAGCATTTATGTTAACCAGACATACAATATTTCAAGGAATATTTAATATCCTTTCAGTGACACATATATTTTAACCTATTTTATTAACTAGGTTTATAGCTTTTGTTAGATTCCCCGGAAAATGACGATTATAAAGCCATTTACACTTATAATTACGGTGAAACTCGCATACAAAAGTATCGTGTTGAATGTTATCGGTCAATAATTTTTAACCTATTTTGTTAATAAAGTCAAAGGCGTAACAAATTTTCTTTATAAAATAATTTTTTATCATAAATCACTTAAAATCTAGTACCTAAATGATAACAAATGTTTTCCAATAAACACACGTAACGTGAAATTCCCGTTTTTAATATGTTATTTTAACGTTATACGTTAAATTTTAGACTGTATATTTTTTGGTTTGTAGTTGTCTATCCTGGATGACGTTGCCTCATCATTTTAACCAAAAATAATTATCTGACTACTGTAATTTTCAGATTGTACTTGTATTTTTTAGCGTTAGTAAATCATTTTTAATAGAAGAATATTAAAAGTATTAATTTTTACGAAGTTTCAATTCCTACTGATACGGTACATAAAAATGAAAACAATTTGAAATAAACTGTAAAAATAAGATACCAAAATAGCCAAAAGGCTTTTCATTTTTTTTGTCTCAATCAAAGTACCACTAGAATCCCTAAAAAAGTGATTTTCAAATTCAAAGTTTATTCAAAATTTTAAAAAAATCGATAGGGTGTATGTTACAATATTTCTCGATTTTCGTTATTTCTCTCTAACATATTTTCTTTCTTTTTCGACATAGCGACTCTAAAATGATAATTCGATAATTTTCTCAAAGTTACAATAAACTCAAAACCACTATCCATCTCTTTTTGTCGCATCACAACCAATTTCATCAAATGTACCGGGTGGGCAAATAAGAACGACCGTCGGCCATATCTTCGGAGCGGATTGTAGTACAGCTTTGGAAAATTTTTTTCTTTAACAAAAGTGAGCACGAGAAAAACCTGGAAATTATTTATAGAATTGTAGGTCTACCGCTAGAGGGCGTTATAGAATAAAACAAAATTTAAAAAGCCAAATTTTACAAAATTTGACCAATTAAGAAGAATGACAAAAACTATAACAGTATTCTTGAAAAAATTATGCGTATATTTGATACTACAAGTTTTGGTCTAACTATCTAAATAACTGGTAGAGGAGAGTGGGAACTTTGTTATGCAAAAACGACCATAACTCCAATTCTACTCAACCGATCTTTAAAAATTCAGTCTTGTTAAAAAGAGCTCTTTTCAACCAGTGTAATGGTTATATTCTCAACTCCACTTAGTAAGTAACGCGCACGTTAGAGGGCGTTATTTAAAGTTTTTTAGAAATCTAGTTTGGAAAATATTAAATGGAAACATGTAGTTTTAACAATTTAATTTAAAAGTAGACGAAATTAGTAACATAATGGCGAAAACTACATGTTGATATCTTTTTCCTATCTCGAGATATCTTAAGAAATGTGTAAACGTTATGAATTTTTTTGTCAACTTTTAATTACTCGACGGAAATAAACAAATTTAGTCTTGTTAAAAAGGCTTTACATTGGCCTATCTGCAGTAACTAAAAATATTATCATAAAATTGTTATGATAAAATTGTTATGGCGTTACCTATAAGGTAATTCTTATCAATTTTACAAAAATGTCAAGGAAAATAGATGAAATAGTATAAAGTAATATATATTTTTGAAGGGAATTAAATGATCTACAGCAGTTATTTTTTGTATGCATTGTTAAAGAGTTATCCGGTTAAAAAAGCAAAAAATGTGAGACAAAAATTACAGATTTAAAAGAGCGGATATCTCGAAAAATATCTAAGATATCGAAAAACTTGATGTAATAAAAATTGTAGCAAAAATAATTTTTCATTTTGTAAAGAATAGTCATGTCGCTATTGCGCATGGTGTCAGAGATATAAGCAAAAAAACCGACCATTAGGACCTTCGACCCCTCCTCCCACCGGCTTAAGGGCTACGGGCAGGATCTTTTGGTATGTTCACCTCCCAACTAGTCGCCTCCCACCATTTATTTAAAATTAAAAACTCTTTAAATAAATTTTTCTCTAAAACTAATAAAGCTGGAAAAGAACTAATCTATTTTTGTAAATATGTTCATCTGAGTCTATCTTTTTACTGATTTACTTTTAAATCGAAATCATCATAAGTGCATAGAAATTATAAACATAAACACGTTTCTTTAAACTACCATCTCAACATTTTAGTAATTTATTTTTTGGACCATAAAAATAAACCAATTTTTATAACATCCATTAATTAATATTTTTTAATTCGGATCTATGAATACGTAAATTAAGATAAAATATCAAAGAATCCTTTCAAAGTCAAGCAAAGTCTGTGTCTGTTCTATTTTATCGGTAGACGTAATGCTTGGAAGAGGAAACATTATTTCATAATGTAACATAATCATTACAGTAACACCCAGGCATTAGTGGCCATCCATTAGGTGTCTCATTATGTGTAAGTAACACTTTAATGGAAATAGGAGCAAAGAGTATCTATCTACTCAGACTGCATAATTATTTATGCATAAGTATTTGCATCAGACACCCCATTTTTTATAAAATAATTAAAGCAGCAAACTGAAATAAACATGGTGAATGTGAAGTCCTAAAATATCTTTCAGAAAATTAAATTTAAAGGAAAAGATTTTTTTTTCATAAAAGATAAATCCCCTTTGTACTTCATTATCCTATTAAGAGATTTTTTAATATGTATTAGGTTATAAAAATGTCAAAAAAAAAATAGGAATAATGTTTGGAATAAGTAAACGGAACTTATGGATCGAATTTTATAACTTTTAATTAAACACGGTTCAAAAACAACTGCTTGCCTTAGTTATATTAAATTTTAATGGTTTATTTAAGTTGGATTGACTTCTTATAATTTTAAACAGACATTATCTATTAGTTTAGTTCTTACCAAAATACTAAAATTTAAACAAATTTCTTAGTTGAAACTCTATATTGTTTTAAACACTCTATCAAGGACCGCACCGAAGAACGAGTTTGAAAAAAATTGTACAAATTGATGAATAACGCTGTTTTTGGTAAAACAATGGAAAACGTAAGAAAACATCGTATAGTGAAACTTCTGGTAGACAAATTTTTGATTAAGAGTTGATAGCCCTATCTAAAATTATAATATATGATTTTCATTATGGTTTACTGCTTTAAAAACTGAATGTGGATGCCTTTTGAGCCACACAGAATGACCTTAAATAATAATATATCGTAGTTCATTAAACTTATAATTTAAACAATATAAAAGTTAAGACGTGAGGTATACGTAACGTGATATAGCAAGGTAACACCGACAGGTTGAACGCCGGTCGTTGCCCATATGCCAGGAACTGTTTATTGTTGAGTTTGCATATGTAGTTTGTTATCTCTTTTAGAGGGTTCAGTCATTCTTAATTCTTGACATGGCTACCTTACTATCCCACATCAAATGGCGATTCTAGACCATTACATTACACTACATTACATAAAAAATGTAAACTTATGTATACAAATACTGACAGATTTATTTATAGACTTGGATATAATAATGGGTATAAGTATATTATTTAAGCTGATATTCATAAATTTGCACAGTGCTTATCTTTAAATAATGTTTATAATATTCTTCGCGTTAACAAGAAGGTCATTGGACTTATGAAAGATGAAGTTAAGGGTAAAATTATGACATATTTTGTGGGTCTCAGATCTAAAATACATTCGTTCTTCTTTCAATGGGAATAAATACGTTAAAAAAAAATAAGGTTGCTAAATCTAACGTTATTATATATAAAATACCTTTTGATGATTATCTGGTATTTAAAATAGTTATTTTAATGTTTTTATGTTGAGATATCTAACCTCATTGGTAAATAGAAATTCGATCTTTAATTATAATAGAAATTTTAGAAAAATGTCAAATAAAAACTCAAAATAAAATGGTTTATTATGATATTAAAATATAACAAAAATAATCAGTTCTACAACCAGAACTTCCTAAAATTATTTAAAAAAAAACATTTGCTGATACAACGAAATATATGTGTATGACATGACGTCAAAAATAAAAAGGATGAATAATTGAATATTAAATTTGGACAAATCTATTGGCTTTGAACACTATAAGATTTCGTAAAAAATTATAGATACAACTGCTACTGTATACTTAAGTGTAAATAAGTTTAATATAATTGCTCTAAGGTGTTTTATTGTAACTTTTGTGAAACATTCTACAATCTAAAAGGTATTATACGATTTTATTGAATGAACATTTTTTAATGATTGTTAAAAATAATATCTTCTACTCACCGGTAATGTTTTGTTAGTTCCGTCAAGCAAACTATCAGATATGGATACTTTTCCATCTTTGACGACGTTCTGAAGAGTAAGTCGATAAAAGCCTATCAATTTATCGGAAAATAATCGATTTCTCGAATAAAGTTCAATGAGAAGCGACTCATCTTCTTCTACAGCTCGAGCGACAGGCCAATCAAACGTCTGAAATCAAACAAATTGACATTGTATTTACAAATTCAAGTTCTTATTATATTTTGCACAAATAGAATAAAGACTGTGTTATAGTCTATGACCACAGAAGAGTTCTAAGTTTGTTATTTGGCATTATGAGCTCTTATAAAAATCTAACTTTAAGAAATCTCTTTATTTTTGAATTATATCTCAGCTCATAATATAATTAGAGCACAAATATAAATAAAAAGTAAAAATCCTCAATTATATGTTCAGTTTTTGCACAATATAGTCCGCTTATGCATAAAGTGTTGTAACGCACTTCGGTCGTTACGTGTCACTTTGGCGCTTTGGTTCAGGCCTCTGATAGTCTCGGGCGCCACCTTCCGTCAACTTGCTCGGGCAGCGTCAGTGAAGAAAAAAATACTCCAGGGGTCGTTATGGTCTCGACCAATCCCATGTTGACCGGTAGGACAGACTTTACTTACCCCCCGGAGTATCTGCTGTAGTAATCCTCGTCTGGTACGGCTGGCTACTACGGCACTGGTGTTGGTCGTTGTCGATCTTCTTATCCCCGTATGCAGATTGGTTGTTATTGTTCAAGTCTCTAATCGAACTGCCTAAATGAATCGCAAGTCGTGCTATACCATGAGGTTGGTTGAGTACGTATCGATATGCGAAGACTGATCGTGGCGGCTCCACTTTCCGGGCGAAGTGTGAACTTTGTACAACGGATCGCGTTTGATGAATTATAAGGAAGGTCGCGGTGTTTACTATATTTTATGTATTCATGGTGCATTTTGATTTTAGCCATTTGCGGTTCATTGTCTGCTGCGATGTTTTTAATAACACGATAATTATAACAAGTATTTTAAGAGGGAATTATTTTTATGTCATACTAGTTCATTATTATGTTTTTATTGCTAAGTTACCAACTAAATAATGGTTTATTTTATGCCCGTGCATGCATAAAGTGAACTTTATGACCAGCGCGGGCATAAAGACAAAAAATAGTTTTTTTAATATTTATATTGTGGATGCAATAACGATCTTGTATGACATAAAAGTTTGTATTCACCAAGGGTATTAAACAGATGATTTTGCCCTCGGGCGACTTACAAACCCTCGAACCAGAGGCCCTCGAATTTGTAAGATCGTCGCCCTCAGGGCATAAAGATTTATTTATACCCTTGTACATACATAACTATTAAGACGTAAGGATGGTATTAGAATTATTATTAGTAAGTAAAAGTAACAATCGGAGATTAGGGAATTAAAAATACTGGCAAAATTCGTAACTTCGTTACAATATAAATTTTGTTCTACTTAGCAGCCACGAATTGGTGATTTGATTGGCTGGATACTTGTAAAATTCTTATTTTTCTATGTTTATTTACCACCTACAAACAATATTAATTTTCATCATGTGTTTAATCTAAACATTGAACAATGGGAAATAATAATAATAATAATAATAAGCAATTTCTGTTAGAAAACTTCTATATTTTGTCAAAATAAAAATGTATAATATTATTTTAAATAATTTTCATTATTTCATTTTCCCATTTAAGTACTGCATGAAGTGTCAATATTATGTTAAACTTTATTTATATCTAAAAGGTTATCCGTGTTCTCTAATGTGGTCAACCGATGAAGTAATAAAACTCGAAGTCAAAGTACCGCAAATAATTTATTAAAGTTGAAAGGGCGACTAGTTTCGGCGAAATTTCCTTCCTTCTTACACGATGTCAATGTTAGGACATAATGTTACTTCCATTTCCCCCTTTTTTAATTAATAAAACAACCACTTTGTACCACTTATTTTATTATATTCATTTAAAAATACATATTGTGTCATTATGACCAGTTAATTTAAATTTAATTTACATTTATTTTTAAAAAATCCCCATTGGTAAGTTTATTAAAATTGTTACATTACTTCTTCAAGTTTATTAACGTTAGTCGTTTTAGGCCTGATGATGGCGAAATTTCTTTCGACTTTCAACTTTGATAAATTATTTGTGATACTTTGACTTCGAGTTTTATTATCTCTAAACTTTTATTTATTTTTTGGAATGTAAATATATTTTGAAAATAAAGAATACATGGAAACTGGAGACGGGAATTTAATCTAATTTTATTAACATTTCGCTGTGACATTTGACACTATGTTCAATGAAACCGTGTTTCGTTCAACAAATTGAAAATGTTTGAATACGTCGTATTAGCATATTGAATTTAAATAATAAGATAAGATACTTTTCCTTCTTTATTTTTTTTCGTATATAAAATATGGAGATTATCACTTATTTTTACGAGAAATGATTTACTTATACTTTTAGTTTGCTAAATAATTATTTTTAATTTAGTTTCTTTGCATTTCAATAATTTTGAGGTTATGTTAAAATATGTTCAAATAAAAGTTGTAGATAATTTACGTTCAATTTTGTAACGAAGTTACTTTCCGTTACAATTAGAATATAAATCGTGCACGGCATTGAATTATGTCAGAATCCAGACGTACCAGTTGTAACTCCCGCCGAAAGATGGAGTCACTTGCATACCCAGCCGACCGTACGGTATACGGCAGCCGGAGTCGATCAGTTAGCTGCAGTGATCTATTTTGCGTAAGTTTTTTTGAATTTCAAAGAGTTTTTTCTTACAATAAATAAGTTTTTTTAAATAATTTAGCAGCCTCCAAGTTAAATATCAGATAAAGTAGGTTTTTAAGTAATAGAAATGTATTTTAATATAAAAGTAAATTTTTGAAATATAAAAATATTTTTCCGGTTTAGCTCAAAACAGCCATTTAAAAAAATACCCTCCTTTATAAGATCCTGTATTTTTGAAAGGGTGCATTTTCGGATATAAGTTTTCTACCTCGATTGTCATAATTTAGCATAAGAAATTAGCCCTACAGCGTTGGCAGTCGAATTTAGGGACATCCTGTATATTATGTTCATATTAGAATTTTCAATCTTACTATCTATACATTATTTTGAATTAGTATCAACTTTTAATAGATTATTTGTTATTATATTATTTTTTGTCTCGTTTCTGCTGAAAGACTCATTAACATTGTGTTACATGAATACCGCAACATTTTTACAGCGGAATTCAGTTTCTTATTTTCTCGTTTATAACATTAAATGTTATTTGCATTCTGGAAAAAACAAGGGACTTAATAAAACAGTGACAAATTGTTTTCTCGACCAATAATAAACTAAGGAACTTTAAACGTAACTGTCGTTAATTATTGAGAATTAAATGAATACAATAACGTACTTTTTTTTGGTGCATAATAAAAGTATTAATATGGACAGTTTACACGCAACTTCATAATAATCTGAAATAAATAATTATGGTTAATGATTATTTGTAGCGTTAACAAACATAGTTGGAATTAAGCTTCTGATAATATCACAGATTAAATTCAGTAAGGCACCTCTTTAATTAATTAGATTATGTACAAAGGAATTGAATTTATAATTTTCATTAAAAATTTAGCACATTTAGGATTATTACTTTCCCAACACAACAAAATTGTATAGAAAACAATGTATTGATGTTTGTTTTGCTATATCCAGATTGTTCAAAAATGTTGCCATTGTTGCCAAATTTACTAAAAAGTCCATTGTTTTATTTCAGTTTTATTAAAATTTTAATACGACGTTTCCTATTCGAAAGACCATCCTCAACTTGAATTTTTTTAATATGGATCTGGATTTTTGAATCAGTGATTTGATACTTATTATTTACTAAAAATTCCATTGTTTTATCTCAGTTTTATTGAAATTTTAATACGACGTTTCCTATTCGAAAGGCCATCCTCAACTTGAATTTTTTAAATACGGATGTGGATTTTTGAATCACTGATTTGATACTTTATTATTTCAAAACTTTGTAAAAATGTAAAAAGTTTTAATAAAAAAACTATAAAAAATTTAATAACGTGTAAAAATTTCCAGATTTTGTAAAGATTTCAAAAATTTCAAGAACTGTGATCAAAAATTTCAGGAAATTTGATAAAAATTTCAACAAAAAATCTCTAAATGTTTCAAAAATTTCAATACAAAAATCTAGATTTAAAAAATTTCAAGAACTTTCATAAAAAATTTCAGGAATTATGATAAAGATTTAAAAAATTTCAATCAAAAATCCAAATAATTCAAAAATGTCTAAAATTTCAAAATTTTGTAATAATTTCAAAAGTTTTAAAAAATTTCAAGAACTGAGATCAAAAATTTCAGGAAATTTGATAAAAATTTAAAAAGATTGAATCAAAAATCTCTAAATATTTCAAAAATTTCAAGAACCTTGATCAAAAATTTCAGGAATTTTGATAAAAATTTTAAAAATATCAATCAAAAATCTCTAAATATTTCAAAATTTTTAAAAATGTGTAAAATTTCAAAATTTTGTAATAATTTCAAAAGTTTTAATAAAAAAACTATAAAATTTTAAAAACGTATAAAAATTTCCAGATTTTGTAAATATTTCAAAAATTTCAAGAACTGTGATCAAAAATTTCAGAAAATTTGATAAAAATTTCAATAAAAAATCTCTAAATGTTTCAAAAATTTCAATACAAAGTCTAGATTTAAAAAAAATTCAAGAACTTTGATAAAAAATTTCAGGAATTTTGATAAAAATTTAAAAAATTTCAATCAAAAATCCAAATATTTCAAAAAATTTTAAAAATGTCTAAAATTTCAAAATTTTGTAATAATTTTAAAAGTTATAATAAAAAAACTATAAAAATTGTAAAACGTGTAAAAATTTCCAGATTTTGTAGATTTCAAAAATTTCAAGAACTGAGATCAAAAATTTCAGGAAATTTGATAAATATTTAAAAAATTTCAATAAAAAATCCAAATATTTCAAAAATTTTAAAAATGTATAAAATTTTGTAATAATTTCAAAAGTTTTAATAAAAAAACTATAAAAATAAACGTTTAAAAATTTCCAGATTTTGTAAAGATTTCAAAAATTTGAAGAACTGAGATCAAAAATTTCAATAAAAAATCTCTAAATGTTTCATAAATTTCAATACAAAAATCTAGATTTAAAAAAATTTCAAGAACTTTGATAAAAAATTTCAGGAATTATGATAAAAATTTAAAAAATATCAATCAAAAACTAAAAAATTTCAAAATTTTGTAATTATTTCAAAAGTTTAATAAAAAAACTATAAAAATTTTAAAAACGTGTAAAAATTTCCAGATTTTGTAAATATTTCAAATATTTCAAGAACTGTGATCAAAAATTTCAGGAATTTTTATAAAAATTTAAAAAATTTCAATTAAAAATCCAAATATTTCAAAAATTTTAAAAATGTGTAAAATTTTAAAATTTTGTAATAATTTCAAAAGTTTTAATAAAAAACCTATAAAAATAAACGTGTAAAAATTTCCAGATTTTGTAAAGATTTCAAAAATTTCAAGAACTGAGATCAAAAATTTCAGGAAATTTGATAAAAATTTAAAAAGTTCTCAAAAATCTAAATATTTAAAAAATTTCAAGAACTTTGATTAAACATTTCAGGAATCTTCCGTTTGACAGATGTCGTACAAAAACTAATGGGTTCTTCCGACGGATAACCCAAACCGATATACCAAATTTCAGCTCAATCGGATTAAACGTGGAAGAATACACACAGACAGACAGACAGACAGACAGACAGACTTGCATCTGGAAATTGTCTTAATCGTGTCAGGTGACCTCAAAATGGATATTTCCATCTTTATCTCGAAATTTTTTTTATCTCGTTCACAATACTTTCCCTTCTCAGAGGTAGGTCGGGAAAGTAATTGAACAATTTTTTTATTAATAACATTGTACTTATTTAGTTAAAACAATTCACATTTTGTAAAATTTTTATTATTATTAATAAAAATTTGTGAATTGTTAACTAAATTCTTGTTTAATTTTAAACTGTTGTCATCAACCTAATTTTATATAATATTGAAGATGGTACAAACTACCGAAACGTGCGTAAAATAAATTATACATTTATTATATATTGTGTTAATGGCTGATTCTGAGCATAATTAATTAAATTAATAAAAACAGCCGAGAAAATCTTAATATAACAATAATTTATTAAATAATTAATTTACCAGTGCCCGAAAAGTTGGATGAGATTTTTTTATTATTTTTTTTACGATTATACACGTTATTTAAATTATTTTATAAATAAATTGCTCTGTATTTTTTAGGTAAAATAATTTTGTAATAAACTACAATAATGGTGTCAGTTAACGTATTAATAATTTAAAAGTAGTTGAAAGACGATAACTTTTATAAGAATTTGCATTTTAATGAAATTCCTTTGTTGTATTAATTAATTAATTATTCACCACTCTGTTGCGCATATTCATAAAAGTTTCATTTTCTAAAGGTAAATCGGCCCTAAACCGCATATTAATCAATAATACAAGGTAAAGGTATACTTTGTCATTGTACGGTGAAACGGAGAAATATTTAATACGGTAAAAAAAAAAGGTAACGTACCTCCATACGAAATTGTACCAAAAAGTAGTTTGTTTCAGATTTTTAAATTTAATTTCTGTTGTCAAAATAGTAAGAAAGAATAATGGGAAAAAAGGGGAAAATATGGGAAGAAATAGGAAAAAATAGGGAGAAATAAAGACAAATGTGGAATAATAGAGAAAAATATTGAAAATAGGATAAAATCGGGAAAAACAGGAACAAATTGCGACAAATGGGAAGAAATAACGAAAAATAAAGAAAATAGGAAAAAGTATCTAATCAAAAACAGGAAAAAATAAAAAGACAGGAAAAATACTAAAAGTAGTGAAAAGTAGAGAATAATAAAGAAGAATAGGGGAACATAGTGGAAAATAAGGAAAAATATGGAAATTAGGGACAAATAGAGAAAATCAAGAAAAATAGGAAAAAAAGTAAAATAGGAGAAAATAGAGAATAATAGAGAAAATTTCGGAAAAAAGTAATGAAAACCAGAAAAAACATGAATAAATTAAAAATATAGCTAAAATGGAGAAAATAAAAATAGGAAAACAGTTGATAAATAAAATTGACAAAATAGGGAAATTTAACAAAATAGGGAAAAATAAGTACTAATAAAAAAAAAATAGGGAAAGCGAAAAATAGAGAATATAGTAAAAAATAGGTGAAAATATGGGAAAAATAGGAAAAAATAATGCAAAATAGTGAAATTGGGAGTAATGGTAAAAATAGAGAAATTATTAAACAATAGAAAAAAATAGGAAAAAATACAGACAAATTGGAAAAATAAGAAAAAATAATTATAGGTTAAATTTGAGATCAATAATGAAAAATAAGGAAAAACTTAAAAGCAGGGAAAAATTGGAAGAAATAAGGCAAAACAGAGAAATTTTATATCGAAAAAAAAAACAGGGAAATGTTGGGAAAAGTGGGGGGCAAAAAAAATATGGAGAAATAGGGAAATTTGAGAATAAATAAACATAAGAACATAAGAAAATATAGAGGAAAATAAAGAACATAGGAAATAATAGAAAATAATAGGGATAAATGAGGAAAAACAGAAACAATAATGAAAAAAAAGAAAAATGTGAAGAAATCGGAAAAATGGAAAAAATAATGAAAAATAAGGAAAATATGATAAAATAATGGAAAACAGGAAAAAATGGAATGAAAAAAAATAGGGAAAAATAAAGAAAACAGGGGAAAATAGGAAAATGGGGAAAAACAGAAAAATATATAAAAACTAGGGAAAAATTGTAAAAAATAGGAAACAATTTGAAAAGATAATTTAAAATCAATGGGGAGAAATAGCTAAAATTGTGAAAAATATGAGAAAATAGTAAACATAGAAAAAAATAGACATTAATAAGGAAAAATAAGGAAAACAGAAAAAAGTAAAAATCAGGAAAAATAGGAGGAAAGAAAAATATAAAAATTCAAGTATTTCTTTCCCTATTTTTTAGGGAAAAATATAAAAAAATACTGAAAACAGGATAAAATATGGAAAAATAGAGAAAAATAAGGGATATAAATATTGTGAAAAATGGGAAAAAATTTGAAAATGGGGACTTGCAGATAATTGGAAAAAAATCGGGGAAAATAGTGAAAAATATGAGAAAATGGGGAAAATAGTAAAAATAGATATTAATAAGGAAAAACAGAAAAAAATAGTAAAAGCAGGAAAAATAAGAGGAATGAAAAATATGGAAATTCAAGCTTTTCTTTCCCTATTCCTTAGGGAAAAATATAAAAAAATAGGGAAAACAGGAAAAAATATGGAAAAATAAGAAATGGTGAAAAATATGGAAAAAAAGAAAAGTAGGAATAATAAGAAAAAATGGGAAAAAAAGGACAGTCAAAATTATTTCTCCAACTGTCACCTGTCAAAAATAAAAAAATGTCAAAATTTGAAACT
Source organism: Neocrepidodera transversa (assembly GCA_963243735.1). Taxonomy (NCBI): domain Eukaryota; kingdom Metazoa; phylum Arthropoda; class Insecta; order Coleoptera; family Chrysomelidae; genus Neocrepidodera; species Neocrepidodera transversa. The sequence goes on from OY725342.1 coordinate 5,117,252, forward strand.
TTAACATTAAATATCTGAAAAAGAATTCGTGGATTTTTTTCAATTTTTTTACAATCTTTTCCAATTTTGTCAAATTTTTTTTCAATTTGTTTTTGAGATTTAAGTTTTTTTCAAGTTTTTTGATATTTTTGAGTTTTTTTGAGATTTTTGAGATTTTTAGAGGTGTTTTGAGGTTTTTTGAGATTGTTTGAGATTCTTGGGACTTTTTAGATTTTTTAAAAAATTATAGATTTTTTTGAGAATGTTTTGAAGTGTTTTAAGATTTTTTGATTTTTTCAGATTTTTTAATATTTTTTTTAAGATTTTTTGAAATTTTTTTGAAATTCATTCGAGTTTTTTAAGACTCTTTGAATCTTTTGAGATTTTTTAGAGATTTTATGAGATTTTTAAAGAGTTTTTGAGATTTGTTGAATTTGTGTTTTTAGGTTTTTTGAATTTATTTTATATTTTTTGAGGTTTTTTAAGATTTTTCAGATTTTTTTGTTGAAATTTTTTAAGGTTTTTTGAGCTTTTGAGATTTTTTGACTTCTTTTAAATTTTTTGAGATTCTTTGTGAATTTTTAGATTTTTAAAGAATTTTTGGAGATTTTTGAGATGTTTTTGAAACGTCTAAAAATTTTTTGAGATTTTTTTTGAAAATATTTTGAAGATTTTTTAATTTTTGAAATTTTTTGTGGTTTTGAGGTATTTTACCTATTTTGAGATTTTTTTATTTTTGAGATTTTTGAAATTTTTTGCGATTTGAGATTTTTTGACATTTGAGATTTTTTGAGTTTTTACTTTCCCGATCCACCTCCGAGAAGGCAACGTATTGTGAACGAGCTAAAAAAAAATTCGAGATAAAGATGGAAATATCGATTTTGAGGTCCCCTCAAATGTTTAAGACAATTTCCAGATGAAAGTCTGTCTGTCTGTCTGTCTGTGTGTTGACAAAATTGGAAAAGATTGTAAAAAAATTGAAAAAATCCACGAATTCTTTTTCAGATATTTAATGTTAAAGTTTCAAATTTTGACATTTTTTTATTTTTGACAGGTGACAGTTGGAGAAATAATTTTGACTGTCCTTTTTTTCATATTTTTTCTTATTATTCCTACTTTTCTTTTTTTCCATATTTTTTCCTGTTTTCCCTATTTTTTTATATTTTTCCCTAAAGAATAGGCAAAGAAAAACTTGAATTTCCATATTTTTCATTCCTCTCATTTTTCCTGCTTTTACTATTCTTTTCTGTTTTTCCTATTTTTCCTTATTAATATCTATTTTTACTATTTTCCCCATTTTCTCATATTTTTCACTATTTTCCCCGATTTTTTTCCAATTATCTGCAAGTCCACATTTTCAAATTTTTTCCCATTTTTCACAATTTTTTCCTAATTTTTATATCCCTTCTTTTTCTCTATTTTTCCATATTTTATCCTGTTTTCAGTATTTTTTTATATTTTTCCCTAAAAAATAGGGAAAGAAATTCTTGAATTTTTATATTGTTCTTTCCTCCTATTTTTCCTGATTTTTACTTTTTTCTGTTTTCCCTATTTTTCCTTATTAATGTCTATTTTTTTCTATGTTTAGTATTTTCTCATATTTTTCACAATTTTCCCTATTTCTCCCCATTGATTTTAAATTATCTTTTCAAATTGTTTCCTATTTTTCACAATTTTTCCCTAGTTTTTATATATTTTTCTCTGTTTTTCCCCATTTTCCTATTTTCCCCTGTTTTCTTTATTTTTCCCTATTTTTTTTTTCATTCCATTTTTTCCTCTTTTCCATTATTTTATCATATTTTCCTTATTTTTCATTATTTTTTCCATTTTTCCGATTTCTTCACATTTTTCCTTTTTTTCATTATTGTTTCTGTTAGTCATGAGTGTTTGTTGGTATGTTAAAAGTTAAGTAGTAATTGTTTAATTTTGATTTGCACAAAAAGTAAACAAAAAGTCTTATATGAATCAAGCCCATTACAAGTGTCATTATTTTGACATAAAAATTTCCACTTATTAATTTTGTCCAGGGTACCCTGGAGGATGAAAATTTCCGGAAATTTTTTAGGTTACCATAATAACCAAACAAAAAAATAGACTCTGATTGGCTTAAAAATGGCGGTGTGAAATTTTCTGACTAATAGCAAAAATATTCCGAATAAAAATGTCTTTATTTTTACTATTTATAAGTTCAATTTCTTACCTGATCAATGACGATTAATTCACAACCATCATCGTCTATTATCTTTGTAATATGTGAAACACCTGTAAAAATAAAAGTTATTTAGAAATATCATATTTTGACTGATTTTGAAAGTAAATTATAATCCAGTAAAATTATTAAATCCATCTAAGTGATCATAATGAAAAAAAATTCCTGTCGGTAGGGTTGACAGGGGTGGTAGATTTCTATTGTCTAAATTTGAGCATCCTTCCCAACTCCACGATATGGTCAGCAAATAATTGCAAAAAATCGGTAGAAAAGAAAAATAAGAAAAAAAACAAAAAAAAACAGAACAATGATGAAAAATTACAGCTTTGTTCCATATTAATTCTACAAACAACATCCGAATATTTTTCAGTTCGTTAATATTCTGTTAAATGTGCATCAAATTGTTGTCAAAAGTTGCAATAATGAAACATTTAAAATTCAGGAAAAAAAAAATTAAACAAAAAATATTAATAAACTAAGACTAAAGAATACGACGCCAAAAAAATTTCAAGATTTTCTTTTGTTAAATACTTAAATTTATCCCTTCAAATTTGTAAATATTTAACATTTAAATTTAGGGTATGAGCCAATTGGGCACCAAGCTCTAGATGTAATAAATGTAGACAGGCCAACTGAGCATCAGGCAGGCAGGTACCTTTTCAAAGCGACCCTTTTGAGACAGGCCAATTCAGCACTTTGACCTGGATCCACTTTGTAATAATAATCCATTAATAGTCCAAAATTCTTTAAAAAATCGATAAATTGAAATATCCTTGAAAAATTGTTGAAAAATCCTTGAACAATCCTTAAAAATTCTCGAAAAGCCCGTGAAAAATCCTACAAGAATTTTTGAAAAATACTCCAAATTCCTTAAAAAAAACATTAAATTGAAAAATCCTTAAACAATCTTTGAAAAGTCATTGAAAAATCCTACAAGAATTTTTGAAAAATAGTCCAAAATTCTTTAAAAAATCGATAAATTGAAAAATCCTCGAAAAATTGTTGAAAAATCTTTGAACAATCCTTAAAAAATCATTAAAAATTCTCGAAAAGCCCTTGAAAAGTACGTGAAAAATCTTACAAGAATTTTTGAAAAATACCAAATTCCTTAAAAAAAACATTAAATTGAAAAATCCTTGAACAATCCTTGAAAAGTCATTGAAAAATCATTAAAAAATCCTGGAAAAATCCTTCAAAAGTACTTGAAAAATCCTACAAGAATCTTTGAAAAATAGTCCAAAATTCTTTAAAAAATCGATAAATTGAAAAATCCTTGAAAAATTGTAGAAAAATCCTTGAACAATCCTACAAGAATTTTTGAAAAATACTCCAAATTCCTTAAAAAAAACCATTAAATTGAAAAATCCTTGAAAAATCATTAAAAAAATTTGGAAAACTCCTTAAAAATCCTACAAGAATGTTTTGAAACATACTCCAAAACTCCTTAAAAAAGGGTTTTTAAGACATTTTTCAGAATTATTCAAAAATTTTTACAGGATTTTTCAAGTACTTCTCAAGGATTTTTCGAGAATTTTTCAATGATTTTTCAATCCTTGAAAAATCCATGAAACGTCCTTAAAAATCCTTCAAAAATCCATGAAAAATCATTAAAAAACGTTTTTAAAAAATCTTAAAAACATACTTGTACCTACCTACTAAAAAAGAATTAAAAAAATCCTTGAAACCCCGTTAAATAATCTTTGAAAAATTGTTGAAAAATGCATGAAAAGTTCTTGAAAAATACTACAAGAATCATTGAACAATCTTTGAAAAATACTCCAAAATTCCTCGAAAAACCAATAAAAAATCCTTAAATAATCCTTGAAAAATCCCTAAAAATCAAAAATGAGGATTATTCAAGGATTTTTCAGCATTTTTTCAATGATTTTTCAAGAATTTTTCAATTCAACGATTTTTTAAGGGTTTTTGAGAGTTTATTATTTGCATAATAATTATGCATCATAATTTTTTAAATAAAAATAAAGGTAAATTAAAAATTGTTTTATTTTTGTTGAAATGTAGATAAAATCAAGTATGGTAATCTTCTGTGATCTCTTAATCCTCAAATTTAAAATAGGTGGCGCATTTTGGGACCACATGGGGCACGTGGCGCATCTTACATACAGCCCCTGGTAGTACCAATTATGGTTTTGGTTAATAGTCATAACTTTTTCCTAAAAAATTATTTGTCTCTGGTTTACAAAAATATTGTGATTATTTAGTAGAAAACTATTTTTATATTTTTATAAGCCTCATCCTAATCTATTTAAATTTATAGATGTGTTAAATTAAAAGGATTTCAAATTGAAATTTATGCACAAATTCAAAGTACCGCTATATGTGTTAAACGTTATAACATAAAATTGAAAAAAAAACAAAAGAGTATAAAACGTTTAGTAATTCAATATAAAAACAATATGAGTGAAAATGAATTATAAGACCTGATTCGATTTTTTTAAATACATTTTGTATGTCCCTTGTAAAGTAAAAGTAAAACAGATAGTATTTTATTTTCACTCATAAAACTCGATTTTGTTAATATTCCGTGAGGGAGCCACATTCTAGTAAATGTAAGGGTTTCGTAGTACCCCAATTTTTTTTCTTATTATTGATTAAAAAAAAATAAAAAAAATATTTACATGTAGATAAAGGTTACATCTTTGCTCCTACTATCCCAAATTTAAAAAAAATTATCTGCTTATTTTTGAAAAAAATTCGTAAACTTGTTGAACATTTTTAGGTTTTTAATGATTTTCACGATTTTTTTCAGAAAAAACTAAAACAAATTTTCACAATTTTCGAGACTAGGAGCCTAGATTTAACCTTTATCTCTTTATGGATATTTTTTTTCTTTCTTAAAAATTAAAATTAAAAAAAAAATCGGGCGACTACGAAACTACTGCTTACACTACTTACGCGCTTAAACAATATTTTTGCCTTATTGTAAATAATTATTAATTAAACTTAACCCACATTAGGAACACAAAATTAATTAACAAACATGTATGTTCCTTTCGTTGGTAAATTCCACTCCTATCGAACCTTAATCTGTAATCCTCCAAACTATGATAGTTGATACTTGTAAATTCGAAATTATGGGTCATGGAGGATATCCAATTATAAGGAAAGGGAATAAACAGTCATAGCAATTAACTAGTGGTTAATTATTGAGTGTCAATAACAGCTGGGCTCAATGTATAACGGAACGTGTTAATATCCCGGTTATCAAGCCTAACGACTATAATTTACCTACTCAAGTGGATCAGAAAGATAATTACTATTTCTATATAGTATTACGTGAAAATAAATTTTTCATGGTTTAGGCCAAGTTTAAAATACATACTTCATTAAATCCATTTTACTTTCCCGACCCACCTCCGAGAAGGGAAAGTATTGTGAACGAGCTAAAAAAAAATTTCCAGATAAAAACTGAAATATCCATTTTCGGGTCGCCTGAGACGATTAAGACAATTTCCAAATGCGAATTTCCTTTAGCTCCATAACTCTAACTTAGTAGTTAACCCACAGCTGGATTTATGTTAACTACGTTTATAGCTGTCACAATCCATCAAGACGATGCACTGAGTAAAATTCGTATAAAATAAATCAGTCACAAGTAAAATTAATAGTATATTATATACCAAGGGACTAAAGTGCATCTTTTACACACAATCACCTGAGAGATTAAAAGACACTTTAGTCCTGTGGTATATACGCTATTTTTCACACCGCGGTGCCCAAGGCCCCTTAAAATTCAAATAATTATTCAAATACAATTTTTTTTTAATTACAATTTTTTTTTAATAAAACTTCTTTTAAAGAATTTGAGTCGGTTAAAATATGTCTTTGCACAATTTAAAAACCTTATAATTTGATATATAAAGCATTCTCTTAAGGGGAACACAAAATTGGAGAGAAACAAGGGGAAATTTTGAAAAAACATGAGACAAAAATAGGTAAAAAGAGGGATAATTTCAGAAAAAAATGATAAAATTTAAGATAAAATAAGGGAAATTTGACAAAAATGAAAAAGAAAGGTTTAATTTAAAAAAGGGGTATTTTTAATAAGAGAAAAGAGGCAATTTTAGGGAAAAAAAGGAAATTTCAGATTAGATATTGAAAAATTTGAGAGAAACAAGAGTAAATTTTGGAGGAAGAGGGAAAATTTAATGCAAAAATGTGAACAAAATGAGAAAAAAGGGTAATTTTCGAAAACAGAGATAATTTTTTAAAAAACGTGTAATTTACTCAAAAAAGTAACAAAATTTGAGAGAAAAGAAGGGAAATTCAACAAAAATGAAAAAAAAGAGGTACTTTAATGAGAAAAAAAAGTAATTTTAGGGAAAAAAGAAAAGAAATTTAAGGCAAAAAAATGACAAAAGTTGAGAGAACCAACGGGAAATTTTTTAGGAAGAGGAAAAATTTAAGGCCAAAAAGTGACAAAAATGAGAAAATTTTAGAAAAATTAGGTAGTTTTTTATTTTTAAGAGAAAAGAAGGGAAATTCGACAAAAATAAGAAAAAAGGGTAATTTTATAAAAAAAGTGGTTATGTTCGAGAGAGAAAATTTCAGGACAAAAGCGACAAAATTTGAGACAAAAAGGGAAAAAAACATAAGAAAAACGAGAGGAAATTTTGGAGGGAAAATTTAAATCAAAAAAGTGACAAAAATGAGAGAGAATGGAGTAACTTCAGTAAAAAAGTGACAAAATTTGAGAGAAAAGATAGGAAATTTGAGACCAAAAAGTGACAAAACTTGAGAGAAACGAGAGAAAGTTTTTGAGGAAGCGAGAAAATTTAAATCGAAAAAGTAGTAAAAATGAGAAAAAAGATTAATTTTAGAAAAATTTTACAAAAATTTGAAAAAAAAAGATAATTTAAAAATAATTATTTACCTGTTAATTTTGTAAATATTTAAACGTAACAATTAATTCTATTATTTTTAAGTTTCCTACTTCTGATTAGGTAATCATGTTTGATATTAAATTATGTATTTTTTTTTATAAAATACGGGCTCTTAAAAAAGTTATAAAAAAATCGGGGTTTCCAAATCAATAATGTCAGAAGATTGCGACTTGTCACATTTAAGACATTTTAGAATAAAATCGTAAAAAATAAAGCTTACGACGGTCTCGTAAAATGGTGTTGGAGAAAAAAAATTTGAACACAAAAATTGTTTCCTATAAGTACTCCTTTGTGGACATATTTGACAGTTCTGAATTAAATTAGAATAAACAAGGTGGCTGGTTTCAACTGTTTTTTATTTGCGGGTCTAAAAAAATTTTGTCCCAAGGGAGTAAAAGTGATACTTTAGTCCCGCAAATTCAGGACTAAAGTACTAGTTTCACTCCCCGCGGTGTAAAAAATAATATTGCTACCTTATAGTATTGGCCTAATTTATTATTATATAATTAATTAATTATTTTTACAACAAACTTTTTAAGAAATAACAAACAACTTTTAGAAAGTTAATAATATCGTAATCCCGTCTGTCTGTGTGCGTGTGTGTCTGTCAACACCATATCTTTCATTCTAGGCATCGGATTGTTTTCAGATTTGGTACACAGATATCTCAGGTCAAGCCAATCTATGGGATTAATTTTCAATCCCAGGGCTCACCCTCGACTAGAGATACAGGGTGGCGCTAATTTAATTGAACACTATTAAGATGTCGTAAACAAAGTTGGTTAAGTATGAAAAAAGATGAATATTTTTAAAACCAATTAAACATTTTTTCAAAATTATAATATCAGGACCGGTTTCCGAATTATTTGGGGAAACTGAAATTAACGATTTTCGTTTTATTTAATTAACACCATCATTTTTAAAGGTAGATAAAAATTTATAAGGTTTTTTCTTATTGAGAATCGAATACCGCTTAACATAGCTTTATCTAATTTTTAAAGCAACGTTTCGTTTTTAAAGGACCACCCTCACACTATTTCAACTATCTCTCAGATTTTACATCTTCTAGTTAATTTATATAACAGGTACTTTACGACTCTAGTGCCACAAAATAAATTATGTCCTCAAAGGTAAGCTATAAAGTGAATAATTAAGCACGGTTGTGTATAAAAGTCTTTTTCTCATGTGTATGGACATTCTCCAAGTATTGGGTTAATTTATATTTTATGGTTGAAAGGATCACAATGAGTAAAAACCAAAATAATACGGATACGAAAAAAAACAAATATTTATAATTCAAATATCACTAAAACAGCCTAAGGTCACAGATTTAATAAAAATGTAAATGTGATCCGACGAAAAACTATTATTTTATACCAAACAAATATTTTGAATGACTCTGAAAATGAGCGAGAAATATTATCATGGATTTTCACCAGAACCTATTATAACTTATCAGTCTAAAATCGGAAATATTGATCTTTATTTAGTTAATAACCACAGGATTTGTTTTTAAATTAAGGACAAAAAGATTTTTTTTTACAAGCGTGCGGAAAGTTGTACTTTTCCGCACTAGTGCGGAAAGTTGTAACTGTACGCACGCTTGTAGAAAAAAATACTTTTTGCTAAAAATTTTTTTAATTCTAGGCGCTTGTAGAAAAAATACTTTTTGCAAATTTTTTTTTTTAATTCTAGGCGTTTGTAGAAAAAATATTGTTGCTAACACTTGCGTAAAGTATCTTTTCCCCATTTAATTGCATGCCCGAACTTGCGTACGGAAAAGTATAACTTTCCGCACTTGTTAGGAAAATAACTATTTTTTAATACAATAATAATAAGAGTTTTAAGAAGTTACATAAACATAAATGAATAAAACTCGAAGTCATGTACCACAATATATTCAATAAAAACACAAATGGTTTAGGCGGCAACTAGTTTCGGCTTAAGAACCATCTTCAGGCCTCTAACCTAGTGATATAAACTTTTTAACTATATAAAATCTTACACACCTTCGTTCGGGCATTACGCTTAAAAAGGGTTCCCAAGTTTTCTCTTTGCATATTATTATATATATATATATATATATATATAGATATTGCGTACATGACTTTTATTTTTCGAATAACTTAAAATGTTATTAACAAGCTGAAATATTTTTCCTACAATTGAGAATAAATTACGTGGTATGTTTTCATATCAATAAATAGGGTAAACTGTAATCATCGATAGCATAAAGGATAATCAAGATAAAATGTTGTAAATATGTTTGTGTTCCTAATGTAGGTCCATAAATAAATAATTTGATCATTACATATTTAATTTACCATTAATGTTTCTCTAAAGCCGCGTTTATATCGAAATTGCAAACAAACAAACGTATAGTAATAATAATAATTTTTATTCAAGACTACAAGTAAGTACCTAAAAAAACGAAATTAGTCACAAAAAACGCAAGAAATAAAAAACTGTCACAAAAAAAGCAAAAAAACGCAAAACAATCGCAATAATTTAAAAAAAAAACGCAACAAAATCACAAAAAAATCAGACGAATAAGAACAAATGAGAAAAAATTAGAAAACGAAAGAAATAGAAAAAAAGACAGAAAAATGAGGAAAAATTAGATAAAATCGGAAAAAATCAGGAAGAAAAAACAGAAAATATTGGAAAACCCAGAAATAAACGAAAAATTTAAAATATGAGAAAAAAGCGGAAAAATCGAAAAGGATCGCAAAAAAATCGGACAAAATAAGAAAAAAACCAAAAACTTTGGAATAAATTGATCGAAAATTCAGAAAATATTGGGAAAAAATGAAAAATAAAATTGTAAAATATGGAAAAAATTGAAAAAGTCGAAAAATCATAAAAAAGTCGAACAAAACGCTAAAAATCGTAAAAAATGAAAAAAGTCGCAAATAACGCAAGTATTCAAAAATCGCAAAAAAATCCTAAAAAAATGACAAAAAAATCGTAAATAGTCACTGAAAATCAGAGGGAATAAGAAAAAATTAGGAAACGAGAGAAATAGAAAAAAAACAAAACAATGAGAAAAAATTAGAAAAAAAACGGAGAACATTGGAACAAATAGGAAAAAAAAAACAAAAAATGGAAACAACTGTAACCAAAAAAAAATGAAAATGTTCAAAACAATGAAATAAATCGTAACGATATCACAAAAAAAATCGCAAACAATCAGAGGAATAAGAAAAAATTAGATAACAAAAGCAAGAAATAAAAAAAGAAAAACAGAAATGAGGAAATATTAGAAAAAACCAAAAACTTTGCAATAAATTGATAGAAAATTCAGAAAATATTGGAAAAAAAATTAAAAATAAAATTGTAAAATATGGAAAAAAACGAAAAATTTAAAAACATATAAAAAAGTCGAACAAAATGCTAAAAATCGTAAAAAATGAAAAAAGTCGAAGAAAACGCAAGTAATCAAAATTTATCACTCAAAAATCGCAAAAAATCCTAAAAAAATGACAAAAAAATCGCAAATAGTCACAGAAAATCAGAGGGAATAAGAAAAAATTAGGAAACGAAAGAAATAGAAAAACAAAACAAAACAATGAGAAAGAAATGAGTAAAAATCGAAAAAAATTAGAAAAAAAAAACAGAGAACATTGGAACAAAAATTTAAAAAAAAAAACAAAAAATGGAAACAACTGTAACCAAAAAAATGAAAATGTTCAAAAAATGAAATAAATCGTAACGAAATCACAAAAAAAATCGCAAACCATCGGAAGAATAAGAAAAAATTAGATGACAAAAGAAAGAAATAGAAAAAGAAAAACAGAAATGAGGAAGTATTAGAAAAAAATCATAAACTTTGGAATAAAATCATCGAAAATTCAGAAAAAATTGTGACAAAAAAAATGAAAAATAAAATTGTAAAATATGGAATAAATAGAAAAATGAAAAAAATATACAATAGTCGAACAAAACGCTAAAAATCATAAAAAACGAAAAAGTCGAAAAAAACGCAAGAAATCAAAATTTATCACAAAAAATTGCAAAGCAATCGCAAAAAAAAACCACAAAAAAATCCCAAAAAAATCGCAAATGGTCAAAATCAGAGGGAATAGGAAAAAATTAGGAAACGAAAGAAATAGAAAAAAAAACAAAACAATGAGAAAAAATGAGGAAAAGTCGATAAAAAAATTAGAAAAAACATTGGAAAAAAGGAAAAAAGATATGAAATATAAAATAATCAATGTGAATTAAATTTTAAGACAATGCATTTTGAAATGTATACTGTGTGTCCCAAAAATAAAATTCTTGTAAGATGTATACGGTATGTCTCAAGCTGGGTTTTTTAGGAATACATTTTCTAAATAGTTGGCATATAATATTTGTCTTTAAATGATTTTTTCTTTTCAGAAAATCTCTTAGTTTATACCAGTAAATGTCCCAAAAAAAACTTCTTGTAAGATATATACAGTATGTCCCAAAAATGAAAATTGTCCCAAGTTGTATACAGTATGCCACAAAAATGAAAATACTTAAAACAGCATGTCAAAAAAATACAAATTCTTGTAAAATATATACAGTATGTCCATAAATGAAAATCCTTTAAGTGGTATACAGTATGCCACAAAAATGAAAATTCTTATAACAGCATGTCCCAAAAATAAAATTTCTTGTAAGATATATACAGTATGTCCCAAAAATGAAAATTTAAGTTGTATACAATTTGCCAGAAAAATGAAAATTTTTATAACAACATGTCCCAAAAATAAAAATTCTGGTAAGATATATACAGTATGTCCCAAAAATGAAAATTCTTGTAAGTTGTATACAGTACACAAAAATGAAAATTATTATAACAGCATGTCCCAAAAATAAAAATTCTTGTAAGATATATAGAGTATGTCCCAAAAATGAAAATTCTTATAACGTGTCCCAAAAATAAAAATTCTTATATACAGTATGTCCTAAAAATAAAAAGTCTAGTAAGATATATACAGTGTGTCTGAAGTTGAGTTTTTTCTAAATAGTAGGTATATATGTCGTTAAAAGATTTTTCCTTGTCAAAAATCTTTTGATGTTTTTACCTACAGTATGTCCCAAAAAAAAAATATTGTCAAATGTATACAGTTTGCCTCAAAAATGAAAACTCTTGCAAGTATGCCACGAAACTAACAGCAATGTTTACGTGAATCGCCTCGGTCGCTTAAAAATTTGTGGTGGGAGACTCACAGGAGAAATTTCCCCTTTATCTGAGATACGGTGCACTGAACCTGTATTGAAAAACTGAAACAGAATTGTTGAAATTTTTTCGGCCCTAAGTCCAATACTTTTTAAATAATAAAAGACCGTTGGAGAGAACGAAAGAAAAGAACCAAATTGAAACTAACGTGGTGTGTTTAATATATTTTATTTTCGTCTAAATTTCTTTTCTAAATATCTTAGGTAGTCTCTCTGGAGACTATCTTAAATGGTGTAGTTGGATAACGGGGTAGTTTTTTTCGTTTTTAAGATATCTCTGATGCAAAGAAATCACCTTTATTTAGATATAATTTGTGAGTAATAAAAAACTTGATTCTATAGATTTTTCGGGAATTTTTATAAACTCTGTTTCTTCTCTTACATACAATATTTTATAAATCTAAACACAATTCAATAGAACTTGTAATATGTTGAAAATGAAAAAAATTAACGTCGATTAAGTATAAATATTTAAACGACATTTTCGTTAGTGAAATTGCGGTCTGGTTGTTGAAATAATTTGAAATGTAACGCACGGCTTCTATAACTTTGAATGAAATTTTAATAATATAACAGGGTGCTGAGTGACGCCGACTCGCTCGAATATTATATAAGTGAATCGAAAATCCAACCGCAATGTTATCACTCTGTATAACCAGGGAAATTTGTTTCTGAATGAATTTGATTTTTCAATTTTAAAATTATTCAACATGTGTAGTGAAATAATTCGGCAAGTCTGTTGAGATGAATAAATTTGTTGAAGTACATACTTTAGGGATTTTGAATAAATTTAAATTAGTCCAGGGAATGGATTCTTATTAATCTTTTAAATTTACTTAGGTTTTTGCATATTTTTTTTGTACCCAGAATTAATTACAAAATAAAATAGGTAAATCCAATTTTACTTAGATTGGAATATATATGAGTACAAACGAGATAAATCCAATTACAGTATTCACTAATACAGAAACAAAGTAAAAGCTAAATTGAAATTACAAATAATGTGCCTCCTAAATAATTCTAATAAATTTCATTTAATATTAAAAGCAAGCATTACTTTTTGATCTAATTTCGTAGCTGTTTTCGAAAATATTTAGAAAATAAACACACCATTATGTAGATAAAGGATGGGTTTTTTCAAAAACGTATTACAGGTTGTTACATTTAAAGAAAATTATTAACTTTGAAATTGCGCCATTTTGATTTTTTCTTAACGGAAGTTACAATTTCATTTCCGGTATATAATAATAAAACTTATGGCCCTACTTATAAGTCTTTTGTAAAAACCGCATTGGGGTGTCTTAATTGATTCAGAAGATACAAGTCCTCAAAAAGTGGAAAAATATAGTGAGATACCAAATATTTTTTCTTGTTTTCAAATAAAGTGTTTAGCTCAAATTATCGAAGTTCGTAACCACAATCAGTTTTGAAATATACCAAACTTGACTTGTTACGGACCTTTATATAAAAAAAAACATTTATTTTATTAAAAGAAGTCTTGACTATCTAAATCTAGCCTGTGTATTTAAAAAAATATTTATTTTATTAACGGAAGTCTTTAGGATTCGATCTATAGCGAGCACTATGTCACGCGGCTACCAGAACTCATGCTTAAATATGTTCAAACTTATTTAAGCGAATCACATTTCACGCAACTCGCGGATCTTTATAAAATATGTTAAAGGTCCGCAACTCGCGGATCTTTATCAGAAATCTGATATGGCCAACACATGACTTCTCGTCATTTCTAAATTAAAAATTAACACGTTAACACAAATAGATAGGAAAAAAAATTGTGCGGTACCCCCGTATGGAACGAAGTTCTTTATGTTATTTTTTCTACAACCACTATGCAAAACACGCTTTTATACGCAAAGCAGGCCTTTTCTTATTTTCTTTGATATTCGTGGGAAAAGTAATAATTTAGCGTGCGAAAAGTACGCGCTATATGGCACTTTTCCCCACGGAAATGTCAAACACAGACAGCTATGACCTGTCAACTTTTTTTTGACAGTTTAACATTATAGTGAATTTCTGGGAGTTCAAATTTGAAACTGAAATTAAAAGTAAGTAAACTATTTATTTGATTATTTATTTTAATTTATAAATTATAAACAAATTAATTTATCTGTATTCAATGGTCATTTTTTAATTATTTCTTTTCAAAGTTTAAGTAAAATACCTATATAAGTTACTGTTTTTCTTTTATCAATAAATATGGTTGTAGAAAAAATATTGTGTATAACTTGTACGCAAAGTACTTTTCCCACTCGCTAGATTTGCGGCACTCGCCTACGGCTCGTGCTACAAACTTCTGCACTCGTGGTAAAAGTGACGCTTTGCTCACTTGTACAAACTACTATTTTCACTTCCAAAGACATCGAAAAAAAAAATCTGAAGAAAAAGAAAAAGAATCGACAAAAATCAGAAAAAAATGGGGAAAGTTAGAAAAACCAGAAAGAATTTGAAAAAATCAAAAAACAGAAAAATGAGAAAAAAGTCGAAAAAAACCCAGAGAAATAAGAGAAACTAAAAGAAAAAATAGAAAAAATGAGGAAAAATTAGGAAAAAAACGAAAAAAAATTAAAAACCACCTAAAAAACATCAAAAACCCAGAAAAATAAGGAAAAATTTAGAAGAACCGAAAAAATCGGAAACTTTTGCAAAAAATCGCAACAAAAAAAAGAACAACCAAAAAAACCGGAAATAATTGTAACCACCAAAAAAAAAATTTTTTTTAATCAAAAAATTTGAATGAATTGGCAATCTCAAAAAATCGAAACAAAATCCTAAAAACAGACAAACAAAATCCTAAAATAAGGCAAAAAAAATCGCAAATAATCGTAAAAGATTTAAGAAAAAACCGCAAAAAACTGCAGAAAATGACAAAAAATTACAAAAAGTCGCAAAAATCGGAAATAATGACAAAAAACTACCAGTGCAAAAAAAGGCAAAAAATCGCAAATATTCGTAAAAAATCTAAAGAAAATCTAAATTTCAAACAAACGTAAAAAATTGCAGAAACTGGGAAAAATTCGGAAAAACCACAAAAAATGACAACAAATTGCCAGTGCAAATAATTGCAATTAATTACAAAAAAAATTGCAAAAAAGTCTCAAAAAAATCGCAGAAAATTGTAAAAAAACGCTAAGAACAAAATACAACCAGATAACCGGAATCAACATTTTTTTTTTAATGACAAAATACGTAAGAATTGAAATAAATAGAAAAATATCATAGGAATAAGAATAAAAATCGGAAAAAAATAGAAGAAAAAAATCGAAAAGAGATAGAAAAAAAGGAAAAATGAGAAAAAATTAGAATAAATCGAAAAAAAGCATAAAAAACAAAAAATCAGAAAAATGAGAAAAAACGTGAAAAAATCGAAAAACATCAAATAAAATCGTTCTCTCTCTCTCCATTTCCATAAAAAAATTATAAATATGAAAAAAATCAAACTGTAGAGACAGAAAGTTAGAGAAAGGGAAGGAAGGTCGCCTAGATGGGGCATAACGCTTTTTCCTTATATGACGCTTTCTGCCAATTAAATCCGCGTTAAAGAACTTCGTTCTTATAAATAGACTTTTTAGTACATCTGGCAACAATGGTAAAAGTTTAATGATACGACAATAATCTCTAGTGTATTCATATGGTAACTTTCAAGGAAATACTATTCCATAATTGCTGAAAAACTAAGAGAAAATCCGGTGCTAACTATGCCATCGAACAGAATGCCTGTCAGCCACAATTTTGTAAAACCTTTTGAGGTAAACATACCTGAGAGGGACAGAAAAGTAAGGGCAGGACTCAGAAAAATCAATCAGGTTGATAAACTGATATGGACCACCCGGTAGTCCAGATGCCTTATAAAAAATTTTAAAAATTATACAAATATAATTTTAAATTTGATCTATATTAATTTCTAACTATTTCTTGATTTGTTACTTTTTTCTTAGATAATATTCTTAATAACCTCCTGTTCTTCTTCTTATTTTGTATATTGCTTAACCTTTTCTTAAATCTATATCTGACTTTTTCACCTCTTATCTAGCTTATCTATCTTGTCCTTTTATATCTTCTAAATATTTAATTTTGTTTCACCCTGTCTTTATATTTTATATGCCTTGGTCTATATTTTTTTTTTATTTATTTATTTCTCAATAACTCCTTTATTTCTTCTTCTAAATCATAACATTAAACATTCAAAAGTCAATAACTATCTAACCATTTTTTTATCTGATAAAAAACATTCAAATAATCTAAATATTTATAATTCCAAATTGACAAATCTCTTTGTCCGCCAGGATTGATCATCTTCAATCTGTGACTATTTTATATTAAATTCCTTATCAATTTTAATTTTCTAGAAAATTAGCTAGGGTCGATTATAAAATAATTAAATGGAATTACTTTTTAGCAAATACAGTTTTTTTAGCTTTTATTCACAGATTTTCCTATTTGTCTCCTATTTTCTATATTTTTTTTTAATCTTTTTCCCCGTTTTTCCAATTTCTTTCTATTTTTTCCCATTTGTCCTTATTTGTACTTGTTTTTCCCTGTTTTACTCTTTTTTTTCCATATTTTCCCATAAATTTGCCAATTTTTTATATTTTTCCCCTATTTTCTCCATTTTTCCTATTTCTTTCTATTTTTTCCTGGTTTCCATTATTTTATCCTATGTTTATCAATATTTTGCCCATTTTTCTCTATTTTCTGTATTTTTTACTTTTTTCCCAGACGTTTCACTATTTATTTTTCTAATTTTCCCCAATTTCCTATTTCCTCTCTTTCCCCATTTCTCAATAATCTTCCCATATTTTCATACTTTTCTTTATTTTGCCTTATTTTTCCCTATTTTTCCCAAAATTTGCCCTATTTGCTCGTAGTTTTCCCTATTTTTCTCCATTTATTTCCATGTTTTCCCCTATTTTTCACTATTTTCACCATCTGTCCTATTTTTTCTTAGTCTTTTCTTTTTTCTTTATTTATTTTTTCCGATTTGTACTTATTTTTCAATATTTTTCTCCATTTTTTTCCATATTTTCCTAGTTTTCTAGTTTTATCAATTTCTCTAATTTTTTCCAATTTTTCCAAATTTCCCTGTTTTTCTAATTTTTTAATGTTTTTTTCATTATTTTCCCAAATTTCTCTAACTGACCTGTTTTTTTACTATTTTTCTTTGTTTTTTACTATTTTTCTTTGTTTTTCACTATTTTTCGCAAATTTTTCGTATTTATTTGTATTTTTTTCCCATTTTTCCCTTTCCCTATTTTCTCTATTTTTTTTGTATTTTTCGCTCTTTCCCCTATTTTTCACTATTTTTCCAAAATTTTTTTCCTATTTTTGCAGTTTTTTTTCGTTTTTTTTTAAAATATTTTTTGCTATTTTTTACGCTTTTTTTACTGTTTTTGTTTGATATTTTTTTAATTATTTCTGGTTTGTTGCGATTTTTGCAATTGTTTACCACTTTTTTGCGATATTTTTCGATTTCTTGTATTTTTTAGCGACCTTTTTTTTCGTTTTTTTGGTGTTTTTTTTTCGGTTTTTTACAATTTTTTGATATGAAGACGGCACAGGTGAAACTCCCGATATAACAAAAAGGGAATTACTACCCATACCAAAATCAAACTAATTTTTCGAATTTAATTTTGTTCTGTACGACCAATCACAAATAATTTTAATATTACTTTCTGTTTATTTTAGAAATTCCAAGCCCTATTTCAACAAAAAGCCTTTACAAAAACGAAAGAATCAAAAAAAAAAAAATGTTTTAATTAATTTCTCAATTAAATTTTACTCGTCTCTTCTTATTCCGCCTCTAAAATTAGTGCCTATTTCAAAATTACATCAATTAATTTAAGACCATTTAACTTGGAAGCAATTCATTTATTATTGGAGTTTCCTTTTTGTGAGTATTTTTTAAGCTAGTTTAGAATTTAAACAGAATAGAGCATATTTTTTTTTGCACATTTTACTCAAAAATTATATTTTACTCAAAAGATTTTGCGTGTTATTAATTTTTAATTTAATGAATCAAATCGCATTAAATAATATTCTATGTACATTTATTTTGTTTAACGGAAATTAAACTATTGATCTTATCCAGCTTATCATAATTGACCATGTAATAAAAGAAAATGTTGTTATCTAAAAACCGCCGTATTTATAAACATTTCATTGTTACTCTTAGTTTAAAAAATCAAGGTCGTCATCTTTGATATTTATTATGAGTAATATCGTTCCATTTTTAAGTAATTATCCAAGTTTGAGTTAAATTATCAATACTTCAAAGAAAAAAAATTGATATCAGTAATGGGGACGTATTATGTAAATTTTTTAAATTAGCACTTAAAAGTCTGTTATCAAATATGCCTAGAAAAAATATTTATAAATTTTTTAAATCTATATTTTATTAAAAAATAAATAAATTAAAAATATGTACAGTAATTGATAATACTGTTCAGAGATGGCAGTATATACGAACTGAATTCCTTATTAATAAAGGCCAGATGTAAACATGAGAAAAGAAGAAAATTGTATTTATTTTCGCCGTAACTAGCAGTACATTGTTTATATCGTACATCTGAAAGTAAAATAAACCATCTAATTTTTACATTTTGAATTTTGAAAACAAACCATGAAGAAAAAAGACACGTTACTGTATAAATGAAACTGATTACCAGTCAGTATTTTTATGTAGTTTTAAAGAAGTTAAAAAAGCGAGATCTAATAATTTTGAAGAAAAAAAATAGAAAACATCGGAAAAAATTTAAACAAAAAACCGGAAACAATTGTAAAAGTAAAAAAACATGAGAAAAAATCGCAAATAATCGTAAAAAATTAAAAGAATAAGAAAAATCAGAAAAGAATAGAAAATAAGATTAGAAAAAAAAACAACAATGACGAAAAAATGTGAAAAATGAGAAAAATCGACAAAAAAAAACGAAAAATTAGAAAAATAAGAAAAAGACGAGAAAAATTTTAACAACCCAAAAATCAGAAAATATTGGAGTAATAAGAAAAACAGAAAACAAATGTAAACATAAATATTGGCAAAAATGAAAAAGAAAATTGTAAACTGGAAAGACCAAGCGCTAAAAATGGCAAAAAAACGATGTAAAAAAAAACGCAAAAAAAGAAGAAAAAACAAAAAAAAAAGAACAACTAAAAAGCCAGAAAAATTGCAACGATAAATTAATTGAAAAAAAAAATGAAAAAAATCGATTGAATTAAAAAAAATCGCAACAAAACGGCAAAAAAATCGCAAATAAACAGATTAATAAGAAAAAATGAGAAAACAGACGAAAGAAACAGAAATAAACAGAACAATGGCAAAAAATCGAAGAAAAAAACCAAAAATCATAAAAATGAAAAAAAAACGAAAAACCATAAAAAACCTTTTTCTACCTTCCAATAAAAAAAGAGAAGAAAATCGAAAATTATCGCAAAAATTAAAGGAATTAGAAAAAAGACAACAATGATGGAAAAATGAGGAAAGCTGAGAAAAAATCGAAAAAAAAAAATCAGAAAAATGTGAAAAAGACGAGAAAAAATTTTAACAACCATCAGAAAAAAATTGGAGTAATAAGAAAAACAGAAAACAAACTTAAACAAAAATATTGGAAAAAATGAAAAATAAAATTGAAAAAACGGAAAGACCAAGCGCTCTAAAAATCGCAAAAAAAACGATGTAAAACAACGAAAAAAGAACACAAAGAACAACGAAAAAACCAGAAAAAATTGTAACGAAAAAAAAATAAAAAAACCGAATGAATTAAAAAAAATTGCAACACAATTCGAAGAAAATGGCAGAAAAATCGCAAATAATCACAAAAGTCAGAGGAATAAAAAAAATGAAAATACAAAAGAAAAAACAGCGCAATAGGAAAAAATGAGGAAAAATTCGAAAAAAAAAACCAAAATCAGAAAAGTGACAAAAAACGAGAAAATATAAAAAACTTTCTCTACCTATAAAATAACTATAAATAATATAAAGAAAATTAAATGAGACAAAAATTATATTGTGGAAAGAGACAGGGAGTAACAGAAAGAGAGGGTGTTGCTTTTTTCTTATGTGACGCTTTATGCCGGTTAAATTCTACTACAAGTTGCGCCCAAAAAAATATCCATTCTGAAAAAGTGTACCGGACTGAAAAAAGGTACCGAAACGACGGACGGTCCGGCATGTTCCGGTCCTAATACACCCACCACTGGAAATACTGAACTATAAATAATTATCATATTTTTCAACTCAATACAAATAGCAAACACACCTTCTACTACTGATCAATTTATTACTAATTAATTATTACTGTACAAATGAAACCGGTTACCAATGATTATGTTTATGTTGTTTTTAGGAAGCTAAATAAATTATCAAAACATAAAAAGTTGGCCGTACTGGGAATCAAACTCCGGCCCTTATACACCGAAACAGAAATATTATCAAACTTATCAAGCAGATGCGCAAATATACTTTCATACTTTGTATGGCCGATATATAAAATAAATGCGTACATCCGATGTACTGCTAGTCACAGTGTTTTATTTTTCACTTATCAGTATAACATAACCTATTATTTTAATGTATATGTGTCGCCTATGTATTTTGCTTTTTTCTTCTTTTTTTTAATAGACAAAGTCGCTAAGGCTATTTGGTTTAGTAATACTCGACAGATAACTGTAAATTATACCTTGTCGTGACATCTACATTACTTTAAACAAATCAATGTAGCTGACGTCACTTGAAAATTTTGAAAATTTATTTCTTAGTAATCGTACTGTTTCAAAGTTAGCCAAGCCCATTTTTGTGAATAATTTTAAGTATATTTTCATATACTACAAATGAATTTGCTGTAGCTACTGCATCACACGTCCCCATTATTACAGATTTTCAATAATACGTTCTTAATTAATAAAATATATTGATTGGATTAAAATTTCTTAAATAACAATCGGTTTTAATCTGAAGCCATTAAATCTTCCGTAGTTTTTACATTTTTTTTGATATTATTTCTTATATTTATATTCAAAAGGCATCAGAATAGAAAATAATTGATTTCAAAAATTAATTATATCTTCCATTTAGAGAAATTGAGTTTTTAAAGATTTCATTGCACCCAGACAGAGATTTGAAAAACTTTTAAATTTTTCAATAAAAATTTGATTAAAAGTAATCACAATTAATTGTTAATTGCACTTTACAATTAATTTTTAGATTAAGGTATATTAATTTTAACTTTCAATTAAATTAATCACAATTAATTTAACCACAATTAACTTTTTTAATCATTATATAAAACAATTAAAACTAACATTTAACCTGTACGTTGTAAGTTTTATGAAACTGCATGGTGCCATAAAAATTATTTATAAAGGTTTCTAAACGCTTTGTAGGTTACAATTGTATACAAAAATCACCAAAAATTGTTTTTTGGTCATAACTTCTAATTTTTGTTAGAGAATAACAAAATGGGAGCTCCCAGATGGCGGAAGAGATGTGTAATGGTGGTTAGATTCTATTTAAAATTAGTATAATGGGGTGTCAAAATTAATAAATTCATGATTCATGGTAAAATTGATAAAATACTAAAAGTAAAAAATAAATTTAAGTAAAAAATTATATTTTAAAAACATGCTTGTAGTGATTTTGTATCCAGGAAATAAGCGCTCCTTATTCTTATTTTAAATCAGTTTTGAGGTTATTTCAGTGTAAAAGTTACAGTATATCAGAAAATGGGTCAAAATTTTTATTTTTAAATGCAACGCCCTGTATATTTTGATAAATTCGGATTCTACGGTTCAAAATACATACCATCCAATGGTCAACTGTCACTTTGGCAGGAAATTAGATTTTTGAAAAAAAAAAATTTTTCAGTGTACTTAGCTATAATAATAATAATAATTTTCAACTAAACTCATTTTTTTTAAATGACACCCTCTTGGATCACCTGGATTTTTTGAAGCCCATTTTGAGACGAATAAATTGATATACTATGCACCCACTTTCTGCTATACATAAATTTTTAAATAAAAAAAACTCAAAATTAAAATTTTTGTTATTCTCTTTTCTCAGTGTAGATACCTATAATTTACCTGGAATTACCCAAGTACCAAATGAAACTGTTTTAATAAACCATTATTTTAGATTATTCTCCTATCACTATTTTTTTTCACTGTAAGTTTGATACGATATTCTGAAATTGTAAATGATTTTTAAGCAATAATACTGAAAGTTTATAAACAACTTACATTTTTGATGGCATGTATTTTGACCCGTAGAATTCGAATTTGCATTTAAAAATAAAAATTTTGGACCCATTTCTGGCCAAACCGGAAGTCGGTCCTTTTGATTGTGTACGTCAAAAAATCTGAAATTATATCTAATATATTCACTTAAAATTTCATTAAGATCGACCCATAAATAAAAAAGTTATAGGGGTGATCCATGTCCCTGTGTCACCCGGTATAGTCTATTCTAAACAAATGCCATTACACGTCATCGTATGACGAAATAATAAGATAATTTCATTCATGGAGGTGCCCAACAAATATATCGTTGAAATATTTTTTTTGCTCAAAAGAGTGAGGAAGATGGCGTATATGTTCGATCTACCTCTATCTCTAACATACTAATTATACGATACTGTTTTGAGAAAGATGGAGATTGACCGAACCATCGTTTCATCTCTTTCTCTCGAAATAGCACAATTCTCACCGCTGAACATGTCCGTGAATATATGTCAATGGGTAGTTAGAGGTCATAAAAACGAAATAAGCAAATACAATATTGGGTTGATTGTTTGATTTGATCGATGTTACTGGCTGAGATTTAATTTAGACCACAATACTGGCGCCTTAAGACTTATTGTGTTATCAGATGAACAGGTTTTTATTTTTATCAGGCTTAGCAGCCTCTTCACCAGTTTTTCTCTGGGGAAGACCTCCTGGAGGTTGTAGGACAACTTGACACTCTAGTATAATGTAAGAGGCTGTTTCCTTCCTCCTCCTCATTACATAATCTACATTTTGTGTAGAAGTCCCCTAAGATGGCAAGGTCCAGTTGTTAGTCCCGTGACATGCCTTATTTGATTTCTGCTTAACTGTAGAATATCGTTGGCCAGTGCTTTTGATAGTTTTTTGACCATGAAAGTACTGTTTTTTTTTACTCGACACGAGATTCGAGCTTGACTGGTGTTTTTTAGCAGCCCACCTAGTCAAGCAGAGTCGTACTGAGGGTTTCGAAATACTAAACACCGGCTTGGGGCCTGTAAATTTGGTTACTGAAGCTTTTTTTGCCAGATCGTCTGCTTCCTCGTTGCCTGTTATCCAATTGTGTCCAGGAACCCATTTAAGTGTTACCTTGTTTAGGTTTGTCAGAACAAGTACTGTTGGTAGACAGTTCCAGGCCAGTTTCGATCTGATCTTTTTTCATACTAGAGCTTGTAGGAGTAAATGAGGTTTATTTTCCCTCTATAACCCCTATCAATGTTCTCACTCAGACCTCTACTTGGGATATTGATTCCTAGTTCCCCAGTGACGCATAGTTCTTGCGTCTTAATTTATCACGATATATTCCAGCACCTTTTCTACTATCGGTTTTGGATCCATCAGTATACCATACCAGTATTCCCTTCCGTTAATTTGATGTCAACTGAATGTTGATTGGTTTCGTGAAGTTATTTTTTGTATCATTTCTTCACTTCTCATTTCTAGTAACGAGGTTGTGATGATTTTTAGTACACTGGTTGTGTCCACTAGTTACCGTTGCACTCCATTCTGAATGCCCCAGTCTGCCCTCTGCTCTGATTATGAATAACAAGTGGCGGGAGGTTTAGTATGGTCTCCATAGCCGCCGTTGGAGTGCTCCTCATGGCACCCAGAATGAAAATTCATGCTAGTTTATTTATAGTTGCGTGTTGAAGAGCTCTGGTAACCTGAGGCTTTCCAGCTTCTTTTTTCATGCAGGGGATTACTGCTAATTTCCCAGGATTGATTTTAAGGTCTTCCTCTCCATGCCTGTTGCATAAGGTCTGAGACAATGTTTGTAAAATTCCCCACTACAAGTAAGAGTACGTCATCTGCTTACCCCTGGATGTAAAATCTGTCATTATTAAGCTGCACCAAGAGATCGTCAATTACCAAATCCCATACTAGAAAGGATAAAACTCCCTGTGGACATCCTTTGCAGATTGATACATCCATGGTTTCACCTAAGAATCACGCTTCAGCTGTCCAATGGTGCATGGTTTATATCCACCTACATGTGGTGTCGTTTACGCTACGCCTTACCACATCTGCTGTAATCGATCTGAAAGAGGTGTGACCAAATGCATCCTCTAGTTCCAGAAATTCTGCTGAAGCGATTTCCTTGTTCCTGTTTCTTTTCCAGTTTGGTACTCATGCTGGTTTTTGTCTGGTGGCCTTTATAATAGAAAGTTTTCCCTGGCATGTATTTCAACCAGTTTCTCCAGAGTTTTATCACAAAAGACGATAAAGTTATCGGTCTGAATGCTTTTGCTTAGGAATAGTCTTTCCCAGGTTTTTTAATGAAGATAATATTTGGCTTTTCCAGCTAACTGCGTATACCCAATTATAAAAATCAGATATTTAGACTATTATCAGTAATTTCATTTAATATTTGATCTTGTGTCTTAAATAAAATCATTTGATTGGACCAGATAGTAGCAAGACGAATATGATTACTGCAGAATAAAGATACTCGAGGGTTGTATTTTTAACATGTTGGTACCTCCACATTTTAGTTATTGTTCGAAATATTTTAAACGATAACTTTCCTAATATTTGTATAGGAAGTGGTAGACCGCTTAACTAGCCGTCAAGATCCCCAGATTTTAACCCAGTGGATTTATGCTATAAGGGAATATCTAAGGTGTATTCTCAAGGAATAAACATTAGACAAGAACCGCTTTAAGGAATAGAGAAAGCCTCTGAGGAACTGAGAAACAATTCAGGTATTACAAGAAAATTATTAAGACATAAATTTTGTTACGTATTAATAAATGTTTGTTTGTTACTATGAACGTTTATTGTCTCACTTTACTTCATACCGGACGTTTAAAAAATAAATAACTAATTTAATATTTTCTCCTAGGTAACGGACCTGTAGGTACACCAGTACAGTATAAAATTATTTTTAGCCGAATAAACAATAATTTTCAAAATTGTTAAAGAAAAACTGATTTTCATATGTTTTTTCATAATAAATTAAAAAATTTATTTTAGTTTTCAAATTTTCCTATTCGAATCGGTAGCGGGATAACAAGAATTTGTTTAAATTCAGTTTTTTTTCGCTCAATTCGAATCTTAAATGGAAATATTAAAATTGTGATATACAGGGTATTGTTTTGATACTTCTAATATATTTTTCATAAAGCCGGACGTGGATTTTCATATCTCTCAATACTTCAGTACATTCTTTATGAGAAATGTAAGCTTTGTTCCAAATATGGAAAAAATATACTAAGTGAATAATTAGGCATAATTAATAAAAAAAACCTGTAATGTGACCTCTATCTAAATTTTAAATATTTTTCTTTACCTATCAAATTTTTATTATAAAAGTTAAAAGTTTTTCAAATCTCTAAATGGAAGCCGTAGAAGAACGAATCTTTCAGTACAATTGATTTTACTGACGTTATAATTAATTAACACCCTGTGAATTATTAATATAAAGGCCTGAATTATAAAATAAATGTTTTGCTATTGAATTTAATTAAGAGCGAATTCGAATTTGCATGAATTTAGGTATTTCATTTTCTAAAAGAATTACCTTAATTCTATTTTATTTTATAAAAATAAATTAAATTTTATACCGGATTAAAATCGAACGCTGAGTTTTCCTTATTTCTTAAGAAATATTTTAAGCCCTATGAACGTATTATATGATTACGTGCTGGGAAATCTAATTGAAAAATATTAAGGAATTTCCAGTATTTATATTAAATAATTTTGTTTTATTAAAGTTGTAGTTTGAGCTATGAGAATTCCTAAATGTTTTGATTAAATTATTTAAATTAAAGTTATTTTACTGATGTGAAATTTTAGGTAGTCTTTGTTTTTATAAACAATTTCGGAATGTATAATAATAAATATACAAGATGTTTAAAAAAAACTGATGCGGATGATATAACTTTCGAAAATAAATGAATCATGTGATTCTGAAACAACGAAACAACACAACTGATATTTTTGACCAAACTCTGTTACAATATATCAATATGCAGTGTTGTCAAACAACGATTTTTTCAAGGAAAACATGGAATATTTAATTGATTGCAATTCCTGAAAATTTGATGAATTTGAATGTGTTATTTCAGAATCACACGATTCAAATATGGTTTGCTTAATAAACATATGCCCTAAGACCATCCATTTTTGGGTTAAAGATAAAAATTAATTTCCCATAAATTAGTATATATTTTTTTTGAAGTCTCAAAATTTATCCATCTTTCAAATATTTTTTTTACTAAATTTGGCAGAGAGTTAAATTGATTTGAAAAACTGTAAAAAAATCTTTTATTTTGTACAACATTGCTTAAATATTAATATTGATCGTATTTTTACGTTCCGAACAACAAAGTTGTATAGAAGGAAAGTATTGCGATCATGATATTTTGGCCATACCCAGATTTTAACGAATCTTTCACCTGAATCCATTTATACCATTTTTAGAATGATGTATGTCTGTGTGTCTATGTGTGTGTGTGTGTCTGTGTGTGTGTGTGTGTGTGTGAACACGATAGCGTCTAAACGGCTGAACCGATTTAAATGAAATTTTATATACATATTTAGGGTAGCAAGGAGACGACCTGAATAGATTTTGGAGTTAATCGGACAACCGGAAGTGACAGTTGCTATAAGTGATGACGTCATTACTAAACAAGATGGCAATAAAGTTTTACACATATATTTTTATACGTTATAGTTTAATTTCGAATGATTAAAATTTTTAAAAACTTTTGCCATTGTTGCCAGATTTATCAAAAAGTATTTTTTTCATATTTTTTCTTAAATAACCAAAATAATGCATTTTTATGAAAAATTACAGGATATGAAAGTTGTAGAACATTAAATTTTGTACACATTTTATCATTGCCGTTTTTTTGAATTCCTTATAGTTTCGCCGCTAGAGGGCGTGAAAAAAATGTATATAGACATTTGCGATTTTTTTAGATTTTGAGACAAAATTATGGATTTTTATGAAAAATTATATATAATCAAAATTGTAGAACATAAAATTTTCTACAAATTTTGTCTTTACTTTTTTTTTCGATTTCCGCATAGTTTCACCCCTAGTTTTTATTTTAATTTTTAAGCAATTTTTATCTTTATTAAATTATTTTTCAGTAAAATTTTAGTATTAAAAAATTTAAAAAATATCTTTAAATTTGTAATAATTAATTTTATAATTATAATTATTTTCAAAATTTTATTACAAAAATTGTGGAATTTTTTAAAAATTGTCAAAGAAACATTTAAAATTATATTACGATTTTAAACTAAATAATAACTTCTAAAATATTAAAATTATTGAAATGGGATTTTCACCATTTGAAAGATAATATAAAATTCTAAATTTAAAATGTATTTTAGTTTCTTAGAATTTAGAATTGTAATTATTATAGCCAAAATAAAGAATTTATTTTTAAATTTTTTGTAATTTTGTTTTATCAATAAGTATAAAATAAATGAAAAAGTAAATAGCATATCCGAAAAGGATTCAAAATTACTATGTGTGTAAATTATTTCATTATTTTTACCCATGAATTTTGACACAAAATTTGATTTTTTTTTAGTTTTTTAAACTAACTTTATTCATGCATTTTGATCCAGAAAACCTAAAAAAAGGTCTGTTTCCCATTTTTAATATAATTGAATGAGATATTAATTATTTATTGATTTTAAAATTATTCAAAAATAGGTTTTATTTTTTTTAAGGTTAATATTAATATTAAAAATTAAAAAAATAGCCTAAAATTTGTATTAAAAAACTCTATAATTGTGATTTTTTTCAAAATTTTATTCAAAAAATTGTAGAATTCATAATTTTTTTTGAAATTTAATATAATATAAAAAAAATTGAATTAGTTTAAAAATATTAAAGATATTAAAATGGGATTAATACCATTCGATAGGTAATATAAAAAATTGTAAAATATTTTAGTCTCTTAGAATTTAACATTGTAATTATTATAAACAAAATAAAAAAAAAATTTAATTTTTTTGTCCTTTTGTTTTATCGAAAATGGTAAAACAAATGAAAAAAGTAAATAGTACATCCGAAAGGGATCAAAAAGTACTTTATATGTGAAATATTTCATAATTTTAAAATAATAATTGTAGAAATTATACAAAATTATAAAAAGTTAAAAAAAATATTTTAGAAAAAATTAATTTTTTTGTAATTTTTGTAAACTAATTTTATTAATGTATTTTGATGCTGAAAAACTAAAATAATCGATTAAACAATTACTTTACTAGGAGAATGTTGGGAAAGTTGGGTGGGATTATCCCTCATTTTTGAATTTGTAAATGCTTTTTATGTACATAATGTCGTATTATTTCACTTCTTCAAAGTGAATATTGTTAGAGATTTTATGTGAAGATATATTTTAACTTTAATTTTTATTCTTATGGAAATAATTTTCGCTCATTTAAAATTACAATAAAAATGCCTTTTCAGGATATTTGCAAAATAAACTACTAAAATATCGTTATTTTTTCAATAAATTATTTATTTTTGATATAACAAAAATCTGGTAGACACCTAACTAAAAATTCGTCTTTTGTTGTAATTTATTTAGGGGTATAAACTATATTAAAATTAATTAGACGTTAGAAGTTCCTCAAATATCAAATCTTAGACAAATACTCTTCCTTTTATCTATAAATGATCTTATAAAATTTAAAACAAAAGAAAATTAAATATTAAGTAAAATTATCATTTTGTTCATAATTATACAAAAAAAAAGAATGAGATTATAACACACTAATTAATACTTTACTTAATTAAAATTTTCTTAAAACCTAAATAAAGTTACTAATATCAAATAATAAATTTACCTCTAAATTCAACTTTAGCAAGTTTTTCCCCCTTACACTTTGGAATTTGGAACTTTCTCACTTTCACAGATATCGCCATGGCTGCGGAATCGCGCGCGTTTCTGCAGCAATGTTGGTCCTGCGACCGCCAGCAGGAGACTTGTTGATCGAGTCGAATGTGCTGCGAATTCCTGTTTTCCTGTACACCAGGAATACTTGGGAAGCGCGCAGAAGTCGAAAAATGGAAATTAATCTATCTGAGAATGTTATTTTTTTGTTTTTAATCATTTCAATGCGGGATACATTCCCTCGGTGGTTTTTGATTATGTATTTTTTAGGAAAGAGTAGTCAGGAAATTTTTGTTAATACAACGAATAAATTAATTAATTACTAAGTGAAAAATTACGCTTTTGTTTATTTAGGGTGGCTCAAATTAGGTAATTGTTAAGCACTCGTAAGCGTATAATAATCAAAGCAATGTGTGAGTATAGTAAGAGGAAAGCATATTTGGAATTCACTTATGCAAGACTCGTTTGTATCTTTGTAAAATATATTTATCTAGGACTATTTAATAATACGCTCATTCTTGTTGCATATTTAATAGAATAATTCATTCTTCCACACCGTGAATTCTTACTAAGAATTGACTCTATATTAACAAATCACATTGCTTTAAAAATAACTGACCGAGTTTATCTTAGCAACCTCCTAATAAGTCACCATTTCATTTGAAACTAGCTTTT
This sequence comes from Neocrepidodera transversa, assembly GCA_963243735.1. Taxonomy (NCBI): domain Eukaryota; kingdom Metazoa; phylum Arthropoda; class Insecta; order Coleoptera; family Chrysomelidae; genus Neocrepidodera; species Neocrepidodera transversa. The sequence goes on from OY725342.1 coordinate 5,147,359, forward strand.
GACAGCGACTTCGTCCGCGTTGATGTTGGAATAAATAAAAGTTCTCTTCTTATACCTGTTTCCTTTCCCGATTTTTAAACTTCTATCTCCATTTTTACCCCTCCAAGTGGAGTTACTTTATCAAGTGTTATTTATTTGCATTTAGATCAATTCTTTTAATTGAACGTTCTCTCAATCACAAGTAATTATAGATTTTCGGTAAGAAGAATAATTACCCTTCAGATAGTATCAAAATATACAGGGTGTTTTATTTAAATAGATGATATTTACATTTAATTAATTTTTTCTTATTTTTATTAATTTTTATTTTTCTAGTTTTTTTTTTGATTTTTTCCCAATCCTTCTACTTTTTATACTTTTTAATTTTTTTCTTAATTTTTCTATTTTTACTAATTTTTTCTGTTTTTTTCATAATTGTTTTGTTTTCAATTTTTTTTTTATTTTTTCTTAATTCTTCCATTAATTTTTTTCTCTATTTCTTCCGGTTTCAAATTTTTTCTAATATTTTCTGTTATTTTTTCCCACTCACTGATTTATTGTAATTATTGTAATACCAGGCCGCAAATAGGAATCAAATTATTGTAATTTAAATGACACCACGAAATCTCAATAGAAATTCGCATTATGTTTAGAGCTAAGGTAACCTCGGTTTTAGTACTATAGACCATTTAAAACGCGGATATGAAAAATCGGGGTCCAGTGGCTCTAAAATGATTGCAACACCCCTAAAATCGCCAAAAACCACCCTTTTGGGGGGTTTTTCGCAACAATTTTTATGAGACTCCCAAATAATGCTCTGTAATATACTAATTGTGATCAAAATTAGCAAATTTGGTACGCCCATAAAAACTAAGCACAAAGTGTATGTAAAATCTAAATTGACGTACAATGGGGGAGTTCCCTCAATGTTGCCAACCTAGAAAAAGGTCTACCAACGGGGAAGGATTATTTTTGGTCAAAATCTACTTCATTATTTTGGCAATGATAAAATATGTGTACAAAATTCTATTGAGCTTTCCAAAATATATCGTTTGCGAAATATAATGATTTTAATAAAATCTTACTTCTGATTGGTTGAAATTTCGTTGTCAAATGTCATTCGTCATAGAGTAAGTATAACAGAGCGACACGTTTCATTTTTAGCCTACAGTCCAAGGCTGGTGGAAGTAAACTGAATTTGGCGACTAGTTTAAATATTCTATAAAACATGTCGCTCTTTTATACTCACTCTATGAGAAATGACATTTGACAACGAAATTTCAACCAATCAGAAGCAAGATTTTATTAAAATCATTATATTTCGCGAACGATATATTTTGGAAAGCTCTATAGAATTTTGTACACATATTTTATCATTGCCAAAATAATGAAGTAGATTTTGACCAAAAATAATCCTTCCTCGTTGGTAGACCTTTTTCTAGGTTGGCAACATTGAGGGAAGTTGAAATAAATATAGTCGTAAAATTACCAAAAGTTCATCTCTTCGGGGGTGAAAAAAAAAATTAAATTACTTGGAGACAAATAATAAAAATAATAAAAAATATTTGCACTCCCTCAGGTGGAGAGCCACTCCCCTCTAAAAGAATCACCCTGTATATTTTTTGGTTGACGCATTTACTCGAGCAGGTTTTTGGTTGACGCACTTACTCAAGCAGGTCAATATTTGTTTAACCCCAATTTTGAATCCCTTAAAGTGCGAATTTACAAAATTCCTTTCTTAGTGCTCCCCTACACTACCAAAGGAAACTACCCTAAAAATTTCACGTCTCTATCACCTCTGGTTTAGGCTGTGCGTTGATTGTCAGTCAGTCAGCGACACTACAATTTTATAATATATAGATGTCAAATACACTAACGTTAAAGTTTAATATTTTAAGTGTCAATTAAAGATTTGTTTTAATAACTATGATTTAGCTATATAATTTCTTTCATAAGTCGCATAGTCGTAGACAAAGTATAGTCTTCTACTTGCGTAGAATGGCTATTATCCGACACTCGCTCGCTGCACTCGCTCGTGTTGGAAACTTCATCTACGTGAATAATAGCCACAATTTTACGCTACTTGAGAATGCACTATTTTTTCTATTTCATACCTAATTCTTCTTTTTTTTTCTTTCCAGTGTCAAGTTCAGATATTTTGCCACGTCAGAATATAGAATGGGTGTCATTCTGATTGGTATGTGTTCGTTTTTTTTATTACTGAAGTCTACATATACAGGCTATTGATGAAGGTTTGAAGATTTTAAGTAGCCTTGTTCATGATATTTTCCCACCGCAATAAATGCAATATCGTCAGCAAAAGTTACTATGGCTCGAATTTTTTTTTGTTCAGAATAAGTTTTTTGCTGTTTTATTCTGAAATTTCATGTTTGGTTGCAAAATGCTGTTTAGGGAAAGGTATTAATTACGAACTGAAAAATTACGCTTTTGTTTATTTAGGGTGTATCCTGGTTTAAGTGTTTTATTGACGTAAAAAAATATTTATTTTATTAAAAGAAGTCTTGACTATCTACATCTAACCTGTGTATTTAAAACTAGTAAAAGGAATAATCTCTGTGCGATTTTTTAAGACTACGGCCCGTTTCCGTCAGCGGAAGAAAGTCCGATTCGAAAAAAGTGGAATAAAAAATAAATGTTGGTTTCCTTTTTTTTACTTGTTAACATTTTTGTTATCAAATTATGTAGAAGTTGCGCTTTCACCTTTTTTTCTGGGTCAGATATTTTTTCACGCCGATTTAATTGAAATTTTAATTATACAGAGATAATGATAATTGGAATGAAAAATAACTGTTGGTTTCCTTTTTTTTTTCTTTTTACCATTTTTCTTATCAAATTATGTAGAAGTTGCGCTTTCACCTTTTTTTCTGGGTCAGATATTTTTTCACGCCGATTTAATTGAAATTTTAATTATAGAGAGAGAATGATAATTGGAATGACAAATAATTGTTGGTTTCCTTTTTTTTTTACTTTTTAACATTTTTGTTATCAAATTATGTAGAAGTTGCGCTTTCACCTTTTTTTCTGGGTCAGATATTTTTTCACGCCGATTTAATTGAAATTTTAATTATAGAGAGAGAATGATAATTGGAATGACAAATAATTGTTGGTTTCCTTTTTTTTTTACTTTTTAACATTTTTGTTATCAAATTATGTAAAAGTTGCGCTTTCACCTTTTTTATTCCAAAAAACTCAATTTTCTCAGAAACCAAGAGCTAGAGCAAAATAGATCATTTTTTTTGGAATCCACGCCTCTCAAACCACCCCTCCACCATTTATTTTTCAAATCTAAATTTTGAACAATTTTGAAGTATTTGAAGGCTATAGCCTTCAACTTTTTTTCGGGTCAGATATTTTTTCACGCCGATTTAATTGAAATTTTAATTATAGAGAGAGAATGATAATTGGAATGACAAATAATTGTTGGTTTCCTTTTTTTTTTACTTTTTAACATTTTTGTTATCAAATTATGTAAAAGTTGCGCTTTCACCTTTTTTATTCCAAAAAACTCAATTTTCTCAGAAACCAAGAGCTAGAGCAAAATAGATCATTTTTTTTGGAATCCACGCCTCTCAAACCACCCCTCCACCATTTATTTTTCAAATCTAAATTTTGAACAATTTTGAAGATTTTTGAAGGCTATAGCCTTCAACTTTCTTTCGGATCAGATATTTTTTCACGCCGATTTAATCGAAATTTTAATTATAGAGAGAGAATGATAATTCGTATAAAAAATAACTGTAGGTTTCCTTATTTTTTTCTTTTTAACATTTTTGTTATCAAATTATGTAGAAGTTGCGCTTTCACCTTTTTTATTTCAAAAAACTCAATTTTCTCAGAAACCAAAAGAGCAAGAGCAAAATAGATCATTTTTTTGGAATCTACGCCTCTTAAACCACCCCTCAACTATTTAATTTTCAAATCTAAATTTTGAACAATTTTGAAGTATTTGAAGGCTATAGCCTTCAACTTTTTTTCGGGTCAGATATTTTTTCACGCCGATTTAATTAAAATTTTAATTATAGAGAGAGAATGATAATTCGAATAAAAAATAACTGTTGGTTTCCTTTTTTTTTTACTGTTTAACATTTTTGTTATCAAATTATGTAGAAGTTGCGCTTTCACCTTTTTTATTTCAAAAAACTCAATTTTCTCAGAAACCAAAAGAGCTAGAGCAAAATATATCATTTTTTTGGAATCTACGCCTCTCAAACCACCCCTCTACCATTTATTTTTCAAATCCAAATTTTGAAGATTTTTGAAGGCTATAGCCTTCAACTTTCTTTCGGATCAGATATTTTTTCACGCCGATTTAATTGAAATTTTAATTATAAAGAGAGAATGATAATTCGAATTTCAAATTAACTGTTGGTTTCCTTGTTTTTCACTTTTTAACATTTTTCTTATCAAATTATGTAAAAGTTGCGCTTTCACCTTTTTTATTCCAAAAAACTCAATTTTCTCAGAAACCAAAAGAGCTAGAGCAAAATAGATCATTTTTTTGGAATCCACGCCTCTTTAACCACCCCTCTACCATTTATTTTTCAAATCTAAATTTTGAACAATTTTGAAGATTTTTGAAGGCTATATTCAACTTTTTTTCGGGTCAGATATTTTTTCTTGCCGATTTAATTGAAATTTTAATTATAGAGAGAGAATGATAATTCGAATAAGAAATAACTGTTGGTTTCCTTTTTTTTTACTTTTTAACATTTTTGTTATCAAATTATGTAGAAGTTGCGCTTTCACCTTTTTTATTCCAAAAAACTCAATTTTCTCAGAAACCAAAAGAGCTAGAGCAAAATAGATCATTTTTTTGGAATCCACGCCTCTTTAACCACCCCTCTACCATTTATTTTTCAAATCTAAATTTTGAACAATTTTGAAGATTTTTGAAGGCTATATTCAACTTTTTTTCGGGTCAGATATTTTTTCTTGCCGATTTAATTGAAATTTTAATTATAGAGAGAGAATGATAATTCGAATAAGAAATAACTGTTGGTTTCCTTTTTTTTTACTTTTTAACATTTTTGTTATCAAATTATGTAGAAGTTGCGCTTTCACCTTTTTTATTCCAAAAAACTCAATTTTCTCAGAAACCAAGAGCTAGAGCAAAATAGATCATTTTTTTGGAATCCACGCCTCTCAAACCACCCCTCCACCATTTATTTTTCAAATCTAAATTTTGAACAATTTTGAAGATTTTTGAAGGCTATAATAGCCCTCAACTTTTTTTCGGGTCAGATATTTTTTCACGCCGATTTAATTGATATTTTAATTATAGAGAGAGAATGATAATTCGAATAAAAAATAACTGTCGGTTTCCTTTTTTTTTCACTTTTAAACATTTTTGTTATCAAATTATGTGGAAGTTGCGCTTTCACTTTTTTATTCCAAAAAACTCAATTTTCTCAGAAACCAAAAGAGCTAGAGCAAAATAGATCATTTTTTTGGAATCTACGCCTCATAAACCACCCCTCTACCATTTATTTTTCAAATCTAAATTTTGAACAATTTTGAAGATTTTTGAAGGCTATAGGTTCAACTTTTTTTCGGGTCAGATATTTTTTCACGCCGATTTAATTGAAATTTTAATTATAGAGAGAGAATGATAATTCGAATACAAAATAACTGTTATGAAGAAAAAATGAAGAGAAAAAATTTTTTGGCAAGAGAAACAAGTACCACGTTGGTTCTTGCTGGGCAACAATTAATTTTGTCACCAAAGTAGCTGGTACTGCCGCTGCGCAAAAGTTAAATTAATTGGCTGAAGAGTATATTTTGTATAAAAACGTTGTCCAGCTTCCTCTCTCAAAAAGTTCACGAGCCGCCACTGATGTACTTTATAGTTAAGATATGTATTGGGGAAGTAAAAAATACGAGGGTAAATAAAAAACATAATTTATTCAAGAATGGTTATTTATTGCAAGCACTGCGTAAAGCTCAAAAAAAATAGTCTATTTAACTCAAAAAATTAAATGGTCTTATATCGATAAATTAAAAATTATGTAAGAAAATACATACGACTGGTTTCAACACTAGTAAATCACAATATAACAGCTTAATGGATATTACAATATTACAAGTTCCAGAGCACCATAATATTCGTTTTTCTCTTATATATTTACAATAAATCGGCTCACGGCTCACAACTCACAATTTTTATATCTAAATTATATATTAAATACTTGGTAGGAAGATGTAACGGAACGTAGATATAAAAAAGGTTCCATATTAGCCGATTTAAATTAACAAATAAAAACAAAAAATAAATATTTTCAGGCATACAATGACTTAATAGAACCTTCCTTATATAATATTCCAGTATTTGCACTTAAAATACGCTCTAACTAAATTGAAAAAAAAATGCACATAATAATAGTTCAAAGGCAACAAATATATTCCACCTGAAAGAATGGAATAATCACCTCCTAAACTTGTAATAACAGCCTAAATCTGCTGGGGTACCACCGTCTTAGCCATTTCGTAAAATGGTAAGAGGTGACCTCTTGGCTTTAAAGCCGCCAAATTCAACCAGTAGAAGCTTTTTCCATTTTTATTTTCATCAACGTTGCGAGGTATACCCTACGATATGATCTTTCCAAACATTAAGTTGTTAAACATTTGAAAAACCAACAACAAAAAAATCGCCTTCAGCCATATTAGAAAATTTAATAAAATGTATATACAATTTAATTGCGAGAAATTTGTCTCTGTAGGTTTTCTAAAATGGCTAAATGAATATGAGGTGGCCTAAAAGTTTAAAACATTCATTATAACTTGGAGAATAATCCAGTACATTAATTAGTTATACATCTTTCCGGACTTATCAAATGATTTGCAACTGTGTTAGGATTTATAAATATAGCAAAATTCTGAGGCGTTAAACAATTTATTAAAATAATTAGCATAATTTTAGCAATAAAAGACAATCTGGTTGTCAAACCGGACTATTAAGACTTTATTGGAAATCAATATTATTGTAATTGATTACGTAAAATCAAACTTGTTAAAGTGGCAAAAAAACAAAACTTGAGCTTGAATTTGCATACAAATAGACGACGTCAAAGATGTCCATCGAGGAGCCAACAACGAGAAGAATTTGTTTCAACAACTTCAAATTCCAGCCCGAAACTACCAGAATTTTGGTCACGGGATCCAGATTTATGGCTCGCTTGACGACGCCAAAGAAGTCCATCGATGAGCCAACAGCGAGAAGAATTTGTTTCAACAACTTCAAATTCCAGCCCGAAACTACCAGAATTTTGGTCACGGGATCCAGATTTATGGTTCGCTTGACGACGCCAAAGAAGTCCATCGATGAGTTAACAGCGAGAAGAATTTTGTTTCAACAACTTTAAATTCCAGTCCGAAACTACCGGAATTTAGGTCACGGGATGCCGATTTATGGCTCGCTTGACGACGCCAAAGAAGTGCATCGAGGAGTCAACAGCGAGAAGAATTTGATTCAACGTCGACAGCGAGAAGAATTTGTTTCAACAACTTGAAATTCCAGTCCGAAACTACCGGAATTTTGGTCACGGGATCCAGATTTATGGTTCGCTTGACGACGCCAAAGAAGTCCGATGAGTTAACAGCGAGAAGAATTTGGCTCAACGTCAACAGCGAGAAGAATTTGTTTTAACAACTTCAAATGCCAGTTCGAAATTATCGGAATTTTGGTCACGCGATCCAGATTTATAGTTCGCTTGACGACGCCAAAGAAGTCCATCGAAGAGTCAACAGCGAGAAGAATTTGATTCAGCGTCAACAGCGAGAAGAATTTGTTTCAATGTCGACATCGAGAAGAATTTGTTTCAACAACTTTAAATTCCAGTCCGAAACTACCGGAATTTTGGTCACGGGATCCAGATTTATGGCTCGCTTGACGACGCCAAAGAAGTACATTGAGGAGTCAACAGCCAGAAGTATTTGGTTCAACGTCAACAGCGAGAAGAATTTGGTTCAACGTCAACAGCGAGAAGAATTTTGTTTCAACAACTTCAAATTCCAGTCCGAAACTACCAGAATTTTGGTCACAGGATCCAGATTTATGGTTCGCTTGACGACGCCAAAGAAGTGCATCGAGGAGTCAACAGCGAGAAGAATTTGATTCAGCGTCAACAGCGAGAAGAATTTGTTTCAACGTCGACATCGAGAAGAATTTGTTTCAACAACTTCAAATTCCAGTCCGAAACTACCGGAATTTAGGTCACGGGATCCAGATTTATGGCTCGCTTGACGACGCCAAAGAAGTGCATCGAGGAGTCAACAGCGAGAAGAATTTGGTTCAACGTCAACAGCGAGAAGAATTTGTTTCAACAAGTTCAAATTCCAGTCAAAAATTATCGGGATTTTGGTCACGGGATCCCGATTTATGGTTCGCTTGATGACGCCAAAGAAGTCCATCGATGAGTCAACAGCGAGAAGACTTTGGTTCAACGTCAACAACGAAGAATTTGTTTCAACAACTTCAAATTCCAGTCCGAAACTACCGGAATTTTGGTCACGGGATACAGATTTATGGTTCGCTTAATGACGCCAAAGAAGTCCATTGGGGAGTCAACAGCGAGAAGAATTTGATACAACCTCAACAGCGAGAAGAATTTTGTTTTAACAACTTCAAATTCTAGTCCGAAACTACCGGAATTTTAGTCACGGGATCCAGGTTTATAGTTTGCTCAAGTAGAGGCATTTTTTTAACCAGAAACATTGATCCCCTAACTAAATATAACCACTTAGAATCTTTAACTCCAGAAATTGCAACTGAGGTACGGGAATATTTTATTAAAAGAGCCAACTAATGATTTTTATTTTAATCTAACAAAACTTCATTAGCAAGAAAAAGATGTTGGAGGCAATAAGATGCCAGAAAAGTTTAAGATAACTGTTGGAAAAACCGAATGTAAAAGTCATAGCAGTGTCTAAGGAATGTGTTGTAAAGGAAAGCGATCAACCGTCCACATTTTTGCTTAATTTGCTATAAGAGATTATTAGAAAAAGTGGCATCAAAGAAAGATCTAGATGACTGGTACATACTGCGAGGATAACAGGATAAAAAAATATACATTGGGAGGGCAATGAGGAAGTAGATGACAAATTAGAAAAAAAAACAGCTAAATAAAATTAAACGATATTGAGGAGAGTTGAGGGAAATTAAACATGAAGAAGCGATAATCTGAATTTAAAAAAAATTGTCTCTTATTGTGGGAAAAAAAAATTAAGGATTAAAATTTACATATCTGGCGAGGTTTTAGTATTCCCAAACTGTATTTTTGCTATTTTTATATTGTAAGTTATCAACGGTGTAAAAAATAAATACCAAAAAACTCAATTTCCATTCCTACATTTTTAAAGTTGTTCTGAAATTTAATAAATTTTATTTTTTACTCACTGATACCAGATAAATTGATCATTAGTCATGGAAAATGTATAAAAAATTACTGACTCTTTCTGGAATATAAAGTTATTGACAAACCATTTTTTGAATTCCAATAATTCTCGAAATTAAAATAAATTCTCGTTAATTAATTGTTTTGTAAGAAGAAATATTAATCAGTGGCCTGCACGTTTTCCAGATTTAAGTTTTGAGAATATATGAAAGTTAAATTTATAAAAATTGCTAGAAATAATTTTGTCGAAAACTTTTGATTTTCCAAGTTATAGTAAAACTATTACGCCACCTTGTTCTAAGAAAATATTGAATAATTTTAATAATAAACAACATTTTGCATAGTTTACCCTTAATGAATTCTGGGGTAAAATTTTTATAAAAAAAATTTAATGTCACTGGACTAGGTATTCGATAAAACTCGAATATTACGAATATATATAATAGAAGCGATATTTTACACTTACATGACTTAATTTCATGATAGTATTGGATAAAAAGTTTTGAGGTTAGAACGTTTGTTTAGGTTTTTTATATTATATTCAATTTTTACAATAGACTTTTATTTTTTTATAATTGGAATAATGAAGCAAGTAGCAAGAAGATTTCAGTTAAAACCACGAACTAAACAAATCCTAACCCCCAAACCATTAATCACTAACCATCTTAACAAAAGAAATTAAATTCGAATAATGAGATTTTTCTTATATAAATATAACACACAAATCAGTCTGCGAGAATAAGAGTGTCCTTAAGCGCTAACAGTTGTTCTTCGCCTAATTTTATTTTGTCTGAGATTTCTTTCGAATCCATCAACAATTTGGCTTTCATGTTGATGAAATGATCATAATCGGCGTATTCCTCGGAATTGAGATATTTGTACAGAATATTCGAGACGTTGCCGCTTCTTCGATCGATACTTTCTTTCAGTTTCTTCGCTTCTTCTAATTGGTCCAAGAGTTTGTCTCTCTTCGCTTCTAATATTCGCTGAAAAAGAAAAGTATTTTTTTATTAATAACTCTTAATAAACTATTAACAATTATTATTTATAACAATCCTTCCCCGTGCCAATCCTTCTCCACGACGCATATCTTGTTGGAAATTCTTCTATGGTTCTTCTAATGTTTTACCTTTGGGAAATGAAGTAGGGCAAACCGTACTACTGAAATCGTGCAAAAATTTTTTGATCCAAATGACGTGGAGAAAATTGATTTTTCGCGAAAAAAAAGAAGAGGAGAAAATTAATTTTTCGCGAAAAAAAGTCTCTGTGTGGATGTCTGTGCGCACGATAACCAGAGAACAATAGGGCTGAACCGGAAAATTATTTTCTACTTTTGTCCATTATTTCCCAGTTCTCCAGTTTTCATTATTTTTTTTCATTTTTCCTATTTTTGCCAATATTTCCATATTTTTCTTATTTTTTTTACTATTTTTCCCAATTTTTTTCTTTTTTTATATTTCCAATTTTCCTATTTTTCTCTATTTTTTCCTATAATTTCCTATTTTTTTTACTTTTGCCCCATTTCTCTAGTTTTCTTTATTTTTCATATTTTTTTCATACATTTTTCATATATTTTTCACGGTTCCTTTGTTTTTTTTTACTTAATTTTTTTCATTTTTCAGTTTTTCCCAATTTTTTTTTTCATTTTCCTATTTTTCCCTATTTTCGCCCATTTTTTTTTTCTATTTTTGCCTTTTTTCCCATTTTCCCTATTTTCATATTTTTTTGTATTTTTTCTATTGTACCCATTTTTTTCTATTATTTCTGTTTTTTTTTGGTTTTTTCCTGTTTTTTTTTTCATTTTCCCATTTTACCTATTATTTAGTGGTTTTTTAAATGTTTTTCCTGGCTTTGATTTTTTCCCGTTTTTTTTCCTGGTTTTTTTTTATTTTTTCCAGGTTTTTTTATTTTTTCCTGGTTTTTAATTTTTTTCTGGTTTTTTTTTATTCTTTCCGGTTTTTTTTTTAATTTTCTTCTTTTTATACTATTGTCAATTTTTTTGAGATTCTCCAGGTTTCTTAATTTTTTCCTATATTTTACAGGTTTTCTTTTCCTTTTTTTTTCATATTTCCTATTTTTCCCTATTTCCCCCCATCTTTTTTTTCTATTTTTGAATTTTTCCCCATTTTTCTTGTATTTTCATATTATTATTCTCTATTTTTTCCCATTTTTTCTATTTTACCTATTTTTTTCTATTTTACCTATTTTTTTCTATTTTACCTATTTTTTTCTATTTTGCCTATTTTTTTCTATTTTACCTATTTTTTTCTATTAGTTCTTATTTCTATTTCCTATTTTTTCCCGTTTTGTTTTCTGTTTTGTTTTTTCTTTTCATTTTTTTTCATTTTGCCTATTTTGACCATTTTCCATACTTCATATTTTTTTTAAATTTTTCCTAATTTTCTTATCTTCTCCAATTTTTTTCCTATTCTTTTTATGTTTTCTTTTATTTTTTCCTATATTTTTCTCAATTTTCCCCTATTTTTAATATATTTATTTTTTTCTAATTTTCCCTATTTTTCCTGTATTTTCATATTTTTCCTATTTTTTCCTATTATTTTCTGTTTTTTTTTTCAATTTCCTATATTTCCCTATTTTGTTTTTGTATTTCTTCCTGTTTATTTTTCATTTTTCCTATTTTTGTCTTTATTTCTATATGTTTCCATATTTTTCCTATTTTCCCTCATTTATTATTTCCCGTTTTTGCTTTTTAGCATTTTTCCACATTTTGCCAATTTTTCCCTATATTTTTTCTACTTTTTTATATTTTCCTAATTTTCCCTATTTTCTCCTATTATTTTTTTTCTATCTTTGCCCCATTTTTTCACATTTTTCCTGCTTTCTTTATTTTTTTCCCATATTTTTCACGTTTTCCTGTTTTTATCTATTTTTTTTCGTTTTCCCTATTTTTCCTGTATTTTCATATTTTTCCTGTTTTTTACCAATTTTCTTACTTTTCCTGGTTTTTACCAATTTTCTTACCATTTCTGCTTCTCCCCTTTTTATTTTTTTTCCTGTTTTTCCTATTTTTATTTTTTTCCTGTTTTTTCTATTTTTATTTTTTTTCCGTTTTTCAGAATTTTTCCGATTATTTTCTATTACAAATCTTTCCCATTTTTTCCTATTTTTCGCCATTTTTTATATTTCTTTCCCTTTTTTCTAATTTTTCCCAATTTTTACCTATCCACAAATAATCCAACGCGTCCAGACAAGTTTTGGTTTCAAAAATAAAATTACAATAAATAGTACAAAATTGCTAAAAACAAAAACAAAGTTGAACCCACACCTTCTTGGGCCATTCATTTATCGTACCGATAATTAAAAATAGTCAAATGTTCGTGATAAACAATGAATATTATATTATATTTAATTTAATTTATTTTGAATTTACTTGTAACACATATTGGATATTAATGTTGGCTTTCCACTCTCCTATATATAAATTATCTATAAACACTCCTCCGTTCGAGTGTTTCTTTTAAAAGGGGGCCCAAAGTTTTCTGTTTGTATAAAATAATCATTTCGTTTTCTTACCTTTTCTGGATCAGTGTCGTCCATGCTCATGATGGCGTTTTCAGCTCTGGCCAATCTTCCTGATAGGCTCAATAACAGACTTGTAATTTTGCCAACCTCTTCTACGTGAAGTCTAAATTTAGCAACCTCGTGAGGTCTAGCTACCCTGTTAATATGTATCTCTACATTTTCACCAAGTTCATCGTTTATTTTGCATTCGTCATTTACTATTAATTGTTCGCCTCGTAGTACTTCAAGTTTTTTATCTAAACGGATTACTAATTCTTCCTATAAAAATTAAAAATTATTATTAATTGTTAATGGTTTAAACAATAAAGAAATTACCTTCTTTTGACTAAGATCTTTGGTATTTTTGACAATGTTACAATTTTTCATATCCTGGCTGTACCTAGTTAGAAGTTTAGCTTTGACTTCTGAGGTGGTGAAGTACGTTGAAGAACCTGATAGAGGACTTGTTGGTTCTATTGAGGGTATTGAAGGTGTTGGAGATGTTGGTGAAACTGGTGACAAACTATAAGAAAACAATTAACATCTCTAAATTTATTTATTACTATTATATACCTTAATCGTGCTGTTGCACTATTGCTACCAGAAGAATTAACAGGTATCGTTAACATAGGTGGAGGGGTACTACTTGGAGTGTTGTTTTTACTTCGAAACGGTGAATTCAAGGGTCTAGGTCTTGCTGTAGCTTCAACACGGAATAATCCCTGTACGTAATCTGTCGGTTTCTTATGTTCAGGTAGAGGAACTAATGAAAAAAAATAACAGTATTATATCATAAGATAAATTTCATGTAATCAGAAATTATTCAATTAAATAACAAAGGACCACGGTTCTTATGGAAAAAGAGACTAGCGTCCAGATCCCAATTGCAACTCGAGTGCCCACCGCTGTTGCCAGGTTTAAGTGTTTCATTGACGAAAAGAAAAATTTTTATTTTATTAAAAGAAGTCTTGACTATCTAAATCTACCTGTGTATAAAATAAAATAAAAAAAAAAATTCCTCGGGATTCGAACCAGGAAGTTTTATGTGTAAAGCATACACTCTAGCACTGGACCACTTCGTATCACAATAATATATAATCAAACTTTCAAGTTAACATACAAAAAGATGGCAACAGCGGTGGACACTCGAGTTGCAATTGGGATCTAGACGCTTCTGAAAAAGAGTCCCAGTCGAATTGGCTGAAAATTTAGTACAATGTAGTTTATGAAGTCTAAATGTCTCCATGGGCCCAACGAGATCTAATGGACAGTTTCAACTTCCAAATAACTTCTAGAATCATCCAACCCATGTTAGCCAATCAAAATTAAGCATAATACTCGACTCATAAACCTCTGTTCGGTTATATCTCTTACAAAAAAGTGAATTAAAATTAAGTTTACTGTGAATTATTTTGTAACGCAATGTAGTTAATCGTTTATATTAAAAATAGAAAATTAGCTATCAAAAATACTAATAATTGGTCCTTCGAATTCTAAAATATTCTAAAATTAGTATCTGGTATCTTTAAATCTGTTCACAACCATTCTAAACAAAACTTACCTAAAAGTTCCTTTAATCTATCAGAACTAGGAAGATGGTCAACTAAATCAACTGCCAATTTTTCACATTCTATTTCTTCCTTTAACTTCTTTCTCGTAGGTAAAGGAGTAGGTGGTAATTCTTCTTTTTCAGTTTGAGAAGCAGCATCCGTTGTAGAGGTGTTAACCCTCAAAACAACTTCAGTTCTTTGAATTAACTGCAGTCCTTCGATAACTTTGGGATACTCTTCTTTTATCGATGGAGGCGAAGAGCTAGGAGGCGACGGGATATTTGGTGATGATAAACTAAGAGGAGAAGGTGGCAACGGTGTACTATGGATATTTGGGGAAGAAGTCTTAACGGGAGATAGTTTCATCGTAGAACTTGGAGATAAGGAAGGTTTTATAGGAGGTGAAGTTCTTCTTGGAGACTTTGGAGTAGATGGAGAACATCGTTTTGGAGATGATTGTGGAGATTTACAATTAATCTGTTTCGATTCTCTACTAGGACTGATATTAGATCTAGGTAGAGTGGCTGGTAGAGTTCGAATACTAGTAGCAGAACCAACTGAACTAATAGAAAATCGAGAAGAAGGAAGTGTCGTTATGGGAGAAGAAGTTACGATATTTGAAGAAGATATTGTAGTTGTAGAGTAAGTCGTTGTACGTAATGGCATAAACGGGGAATTTCTTGAAGGACTCTTTGGCGGTGAGCAAGGCGGCGATTTTACCGGTGACTTTGGTGAAATAGCACTAGAGTCATTGTCGGATACCAGACTCAATTGCGGAGGCCTGTTGTATTGAGATCTAGGCCCCATTAGTTTCACATTAACAGGTAAAACGTCCGGCAACACCATGGATTTTTTTAAGTCTTCTTTGTCATCACATTTTTCTATTTTCTTGTCATTCATCGAAGCTCTTCTTAGGATGCTGTTATTTTTGGGAGGTCTGTGAGATGGCCACATAGTTTCTCTGTGGTTTACTTTTTGAGATTCGTTTATCGTTTCGGGAGGAAGAGCGTGGCCATTAGGAGACATCGTTCTCTTGTAGCTGCCTGTTTCAGAATCTGGGATGATTCTATCTCTATCACGACGAGCGGTTAAGTAGGATGCCTTCGACTGGCTTCTGAAACAAAACGGAATATAAATATAATTACCGATATCTTGGGAAAAGCATGTGATTAAGGGCCATCCTCCGCTTGAATTTTTAAGCAAAAACAGCGGTTAAGCTCGTGCGGAATTATAACTTTATTTTTTAAAATTACTTAAAACTGCTTGTGCGGGTAACGAAAAAAAAGGTATTTCTAGTATAAGTACAAAATGATGAACTTTTTTTAAACATTGCTATTATTCGGGATAGAAAAGTGACAATATTACGTATTTTAAGGCGTTAATTATGTCGTTACAAGACATAATTTGGAAAATCTAATTATATATATCCCTGCTGCAAACCATTAACTTTGCTCTAAAATGTTCTTTCTTCAAAAAAGTTAAAAAATAAGTTGGTAATCGCGCACGGCCTGACCCGCTGCAAGTAACATTTTTCTAACTGTAATGTGGCGCACCCCCTGACAATTTTAAGCAAGGGATCGGTTGGAAGATGACTCTAAGTTAAAAATTGTACAATATAAGATTAAAAATCATAAAAAAGAACTAGAAGATATTTAATGTATTTTAAAATTATGTAAAAATAGTATTAAAAAATAATAAGTAATAATAATATAAGCAAGTGGACCTGATATATTTCTTTATCTAATTCCCCTATCAATTGTTATGGTTTGGTTGAGAATTATTGTAAATTTTGATTAATCTTTCTTTAGACATTGTAGAACTTTTTTGGGTATTTAATTTTTTTGCAAATCTTTTATCACACTTATAGTATCTGTGTTATAGTGTTTTTTCAGTTATTTATTTATATGAATGGCATCTATTTTGTTGATAAGACAATTTATTTTAATTCGGAGCCACAATCAAATGTTATAAAGTCCATGAAAGATTTTTATAATTTTAAAAGAACTCCATATTTAAAGGTAAGCAGAATATAAAAAAAATTATATTCAATAAACACACCTTCAAACTGGCTATTTTTACAATGAAACACCACTACTCACAATCATTTATTGTCATAAAAATGAACGATAAGGATAATAACAGTCCACACAATGTGCATTCTAGTCACAAATGCGGGGGACTGCGTCGTCGTCAGCTAAACAATATCCTTTGTCCTTATTATTTGCGTATGCGACATTTAAAAAAATCCCAGTCCTCATTCTTTGTTATCAACAAGGATGTACCACCGATGTCCATAATCATTTGTTTTTATAAACGTAGGAACAAAAAACATTAATACAGTGCCGTAACGAAAATACTACACTGTGAAAATGATTTAAGAAACAAAGGAAACAAACATAAAAGTAACGCTACTGTATATAAACCTGAAGCGTTTTGAGCTAAACATACTAATGAACTGGTGATATTCTTGCTACAACAAGTTATTGTCTTCAGAACAATGAGGAAACAATGTTATGGTCAATTTGTTTAAACTAATGAAGGGTGTTAATGCGTTGGATTTTTGCTTCGTTCATTGAAAAGAAAAACGGTGGTAATGGGTCCGTAACGGTTTATAAACGAAATAGGTTTAAAGAACACTTAATAGATTCTTTTAGGAATGTTATGTTAAGTGAAATTTATAACGGTAGAATTTTTAAAATGGATGTTTATGCTATCGAATCATTTTAATCATTCTTTCGCATAAGTGGAAATTGTTATTAGCTAGGAAGTAGATAAATATTGCTTTAATATTAAAAGTGAATTGTATAAATAATTTTGTTTTAAAATAAGTTTTACAATAACATTTTCGTTCTAGTATTGAGCATAATTTGTGAAACTACAAAACCGACAGCTTCAATAACAATTAGAGAACTTGAAGGTTTTCGGAATTTTGATGTCCGCTCTACTAAAGCTTTCAATTTTTGATGAAGGGCTGAAGAACCCTTCCAAGATTGTGTGTAAATGGTTACGACCTACTCAAAAACATTTTCGGTGCATGGTGAAGAGCCCATGTGTAATGGTAGCATTTTCTTCATTAGGTTTTCTTATAAATAAACTCGCCTCGGTGGACTTAATGAAGTCTTCCTCTTTTCCTCTAATTACTATGTACCAACCCGTTTTAGTTCAAATTTAAAAACCATTTTTCATCTTTAATGTACTATCCCTACATATTTTTTCTAACCTTTTTTGGACCATGGTGTTCCTTATTAAATTTCATATAATTTAAGATTTGTTAACAATGGTAGTATATGGCCTGAAGATGGCTAGTTGCCACCCTCATTTTTGTTCACAAGTCAACATATATTTGTAGTACACGATTTAGAGTTTTATTTGCTATTATTACCAATTAGAGAAGTGGGGAACTAAAGAACAACAGAAAATTGGACAAGTGGGGAAGCTGAAGGTGTCTATTTAGTAGTTGGACAAATTATATTTCTGTCATCTGAGCATGTATTCCAATATTTTTTATAAGGTATATAATTCTTACAAATTTTATTTAAATTTGGTTGAAAAATTAATTTCTCGAATGTTTAAAATTTTCATCGATTTTTATCAGTAAAAATTGTAAATTTACCTAGATATGCAAAACTTTAGTAGCGAAATATAAAAAATCGAAAATTTTGCCTTTTACAATTTAGATAGAGACAGTAAAAAGTATGCTGTAATTCTGTATTTAAAATTGAATTTTGCAGAATAATTAAACACATTGGTGAATATTATTTTGGTTGAGCGACATTTCAATATGAACTTGTCTCGATTCATTTCATTGGTGTTATTTTAAGCCTCATGTATCGGTCACGGTCGTTTTAAAAACAATAAATTTTGTAAAACCCAAAAATTTTACTGCGAGTCGGATAAACATGTAAATATTTCCGATCCTAACGAGACTAATTCTCGATGTTTAGACTCTCCTTAACCACACCCCCAAAAAAGGCAAAAAAACCGCTCCCAAAAGGGTAAAACGCGAATACTGACAAAAACTACGTCACCCCCGATGGCGGCGGTTTTAAACTTTTTTTAGAGTCGACCCTACACAAAAAAACGAGCAAAAACCAACCCCAAAGAGGTTAACGCGGATACGCCGTCTCATACCGACAAAACCTGCGTTACCCCCCCGATGGTGGTCCTGAATCTTTCGGAGCATCCGAATTGCATCCCCGGTGAAGTAGGTAGATTTTTTACCATCCGAGTTGCATCCCACGACCATCCGGATTACATCCCATTGGCCATTTTAATTTTAGCAGCTAAACTAATATATTTTGTGATAATAACCGACAGCGTTGTCACGTTTACTTAATACTGCTGTGAGGGTTATGTGCGATAAACCAATCAAACTAATTCGAAAAGAAATAAAAGTAGATAGTTGTTTATTCTACCGTAGGTATAGGGAATTCAACGTGTTAGAGAGAGAGGTATAGGAAATTCAGCGTGTCAGAGAGCGGTATGAGGTCACTACGCAACCGGTCTTCAGGTCCCTCAGATGCGTCAGGTCTGACAATACCCTCTAGTATAACTGTCGGACCTGACGCAAATGAGGGACCTGAAGACTGGTTGCGTTGTGATATCATAGCGCACTCTCTTTCTGACACGCTGAATTTCCTATACCTCTCTCTCTAACACGTTGAATTCACTAATAAAAAACATAGACATAGATTCCATAATAACATAGCACAAGATTGTCAAACGGTTTAATACAGGTTCCAAAAAACATCACAGAATTTCATAATTTAATTTATGCTCTCCCTATCGTCACCAACAAAAATTAAAAGTTCTTATTGACAAACGATAAAGAGAATAATATCATTATATTTTCCCGTCAATCTGATATTAATTTTTTGTCCTTTTATTCAAATTTATACGTAGATGGTATGTTCTTCAAAATATTTTCTTCAATTATTTACCATTCATGTTTTAAGAAATAATAATTATATCCCACTATTTTCTGTTTACTTCCTAATAAACTTTCTTCCTCATTTTGTTTTGTTTTCCAGTATTTAAAAGAAACATGTTTAAATCTAAATGTTGCTCTAATCCCTAAAGCAATAACTGCAGATTTTGAAAATGCAATTCACAAAGCTATTTCATAAAGTTTCCTGTATTATCTATCCGTGGCTGTTGGAACAGGTCCTGGATTAGAAAATTTTTTTAAAGTGTTGACCTATCAGTCGAATATCATAATAATTCAGACCAATATAATGAAATTTCGAAATTTTTGACGTACACGTTTGGTCTATTTTTCCTTGACCCAAAAGATGTTGGAGAATTTTGTTTTTGGCTTGGCTGCAATTCAATCAGGAAGAATTTTAGCAAAAAGTGGCAACGTTGCTACGGAGTTTACCTGAAATAGTTTGAATAATAAGCAAATACCTTTTTCGAGGAGAAATGCAATTCGGATGGTACCTTTTCTTGGTCAGGTAAAAATAAAATTTTTGGGATGCAACTCGGATGTCGCCGAATCTTTATCCCGAATCAAACTAACCCCTCAAACGGTCAACAACTACCCCTTTGACATCCAGTTTTATAAAGGGTACCGGATAAGAGAAGAGTTTTTGGACGTTGGTAGTTTGCTTCGGGGAGAAAATCCAGCATCACTATCGTGTTCGGCATTCTCCAGAATGGGGTTGTGTCAGTATGAGACGGCGCATCCTTTCTGGGGTTGTTTTTGACCGTTTAGGAGGTGGGGTCAACTCGAAAAGAGTTTAAACAACCACCATCGTGTTCAGAATCCCTCTGAAAAGATATACACTTTTCGAGGTTTTTTCCGACTCACAGAATCCACATTGTCCTTTTTAAACTTTCTTTTTTTGCAATTTTAAGTTTTGATTAATTTTTGATCACTTTCTGTAGGTTCAAAATTTGGAGTTTTTTATATAAAATTAGAGATATTTTTTGTATTTATACTGAAGTTATTTTTAGTCGGAATTTAAAAGCTGGTATTGGTATAGGCCCCCTTTAAATTGGCCAAATTTGCTGTCAATCAATGAATCTTGGTCTAATTAGTCTAAATACGTTGAAATTTTTTTTCGCAATTGTCTAGGTCAAGAGTTGAAAAGGATTGGACTTTAGAATTTGCCTCATGTGAGATTTATAATGGGAATAATGTCTTTGGAAAAAACCTTTCTACGCCTATCCTCAACCTATCATATCTAACAAGGGCAGAGGGCTCCAATCCCCCTTAAAAAAAAGAACTTAACGGTCTCAAAGCTAATCAGTTACTCAGCAAATCTAACTATACAAACTCTCGATTGACACTAAATACTAAAATCGCGCATTGGGCAAATACGAAGTCCAACCCTTTATTATAACATTTGACCTATATTTTTGCGCATTTAGACTAATTAGACAAAGCATCGATTGATACCAAATTTGGCCGATTTAAAGCAGGCGATCAAATAATATAATACAGCCAAAAATCTCATTTTCTAAAATTCAATTAATAATAATTAAACTTTTCAAAATAGTTAAATGTACAAAACATTTTTTGACATTTTTTAAGAGTCAGGTATTTTTTCAAAACTTACTTGAATATTTTAATTTTTTGTTAGATTTTATTTATTTATTTTCAAAATTCGTTATTTGTAACCTATTTTTATTTTTATGAAAATTGCGCACTCTTTATTAAACGACGTTTTTCTTTCCAAACTATTTAGAATTTAACAAAAATTTACAGAAAAGCTTATTTTATAAAAGAACAAAGTGAAAAATAAATCTAAAGGCCAATTAACCAATTTTGTCCGTTTTTTTTTGCAATTTTAAGTGTTGACATTTTTCTAAATTCATCAAAAGGTAATTTTGATTTTTTTTAAACTAAGATATTTTTCCATTTTTTGAGAGATTATTGAAAAGTTGTATTTTTCTCTAAAATTTAATCAAAAAAGACTACAAAATTTGTTTTCCCAATTTTTGTTTTGTAATGTTTGTGAGTTTTTCTATAATTGATTTTTCATGTATTTTTTTTCAAAATTGGGTAGCTTGAAATTAAAAAAAAATCTGTTCATATAAAACTAGATAAATATGAATTATTGTCAAAAATTTAAAATTTTCATATAAAATTCTCTATTTTTTTAAATTTTGTTTGAATCCATTTAATTTACATTTTTTTAACTATAAATAAATTGGAAATAGATTTAAATTTTTTAGTTTTCAAATATTATTTTCGGTTAAAATTAATATTATTGATTTGTTAAATTTTACCACATATTTCTTATAGTATTTAGTTATGAAATAATTTTCTTTTAGGATTAAACCTACAGATTTGGCGATGAATACGCAACAACGAATATATCTTATAATCAAATTAAATATCTTATACGATTTTATATTGGATAAATAATAACAAATTATAACGTCGCCTACGCCAAACCCACAAAATATTATAATTAATTAATTAATTAAACTTTTACCAAAGTGTTACTTTCGATTTCTACACAAAGAAATGAATTGGAAAAAGTGCAGTTATAAATATTGATAGTTAAAAGGAAGGTTTATAACTATATATTTATTTATTTAAATTAACAGATATTTATAATAAGGATGGTTACTTTTAATTACATTTTGCTTTTCAACACTTTCTAAGCATAAAAACTTTAAGCAAAACCTTTTAATTTTCTTTAAATTAATATTGCGTTATAAGTATAAAAAAATCCTTTACGAAAAATCCAGATTCATAGATATTATATACATACAAACATTTTGTAGAAAAAAATGTACCTTATATACTACAGTATATGTAACGGGGAAGTAATAGTTAAATTTGTGTTTAGTATTTTCGAAAATACATTTTGAATTATCCTCTTATTTTATACTGGGCAATTTGATTTGAAATCAAACTTCGTTTCTTATCTGTCAAACACATCCTCATTGCGAATGCCAGCCAGCAGTAATCATTCAAAAGAAGGCAGTTTGGACCATGGCATACAATTCTCAGCGTACTTAAAAGACATTAATTTGAGTTCCAAAATCTAATTATGTATTAACTGTCAGCTTTGTAATGTAATTATAAATATACAGGATCTTTCAAGTCTGAAAACGATCCTCTCATCATATTTGCTTTTAAAAAAAATTAAGATGACCGCCTGTAACAAAAACAAATTTTAAGCGCATGAAAAAAACATGTCATTACTAAATCCGAAGTTGGACAATTTATCTTCACTACTTTTTGAAACACGAAGGACCGTTTCCAGACTTTTGAAAGACCCTGTGATATCGGAGACACATTAATTTCAATAAAAAACACTTTTTTTAATGATGATTAAATTAATGTTAAAATATCAGGATTGTATTAAAAATTAAGACTTTTCAAACTTAATAAACATTATTTTATTTTCCGACTCAAATCTGATAAAATCAAACAAATAGTTTTTTTCAAAGTCTTTTTTATATTTAAGATTTATTTTTATTTAGAATTTTTAAGCATTTATGGTACCAGAAAAAGAGATAATTGAATAGGTCTAGAGATAATTATTTGTCGTGTTGATTATTTCATTTTTCTCCGTGTCGAATCATCAATGAAAGTGAATTCGTTTGGTAGATGATGAGAAACAGAGACTATAAAACACACATAGCTCCCGGTTATTTATATTTGCATACCTATGCAAATGAGAAAGATTCTCTTTTAATACACACACACACAATGTAAGCGTGCTATTGCAGACTCTACTTTTCATCTTCAACTGCGACGAAAGGTCACGATCTTAAAGAATTAATGAACTTGTTCAAATTTTTAAAAAATGATTACCAACAAAATTCTAATATATAAATATAAAATAGTATATTTGTCTATAAAAATTCTCCCCTTATTTATGGCGCCAAAAAATAAATAAAACACGACTCCTCATAGCGTTAATTAACCAAAATTCCGTATAAAGACCGATTTTCATATAAGTTTACGTACGCTTTACTCTACTTGACTTCATCGAGCTTTAAAATGACGCTTGAATCAGTTTTCGTAGTTTCTTAAGGCGGGACTCCACCAAACTGTGCTAGACCGGTGGAACGTGCCGCCGGCATAACCCGCCAGAGTAACAATGACGTTCAGGTTGCAGTTGACGTTCAAGAATTTATAAATACAGCTAACTTTGCAGTTGACGTTTATAAATTCAACTTTAAAGTAAAAATGTATCTTGTGCCGCCGGCATAATTTTGCTAGCAGCCAAATGTCGGTAAAGGTCAAAGGAATTTCTACGGGCTACACGGGTAGGTGGTGTAGGATCAGCGCGAGCACGAGTTTTCAATCAGTTTTGATTTTTTTACTGAATGGTACGTTCAGCGTTGCCAACCGTACTATACGATAATTACAACTTCATGTACTATAAAGTAAATATAGTATAATTTCATACTTTCACAAATCATAACAATATACTAAAGGTTTTTGCAAAATACTGATCACTCACTGAGGACTTCAACAACAGATTTGAATAATCTGGAATTGCACTTCCAGCGCCATCTAATAGTTAATAATGAAATTGATCTGCAAACCATATAATATATTAGTAAGGGCCAAAGGGGAATCCTTGATTTATTATATTTACCAAGAGCAGAAGGAAGTATAATGTAGAGTTGCAGTTTGAACTCAGGTACTGTAGCAGTCTTTGCGTAGTCAAACGGTCTTTTAGTGGTTTAATCAAGGTTTCGGATTGCCTCGGGCGCCACCTTCCGTTTATAACGTGAAGGCAGCTTCAGTGGAGAAGAAATCTTCCAGGGGTCATTATGGTATAACCAAAGCATTGGCCAGATGGGCGGTTTTTACTTGCCCTACTGGGTTAAGTACCTGGGTATTCAGCTGCTGGGATTTTTAAAGTCATCAATAATTAAAAACAAATAGTAGAAATAATTCTCTATTCGGAAACCAAATTACCAAATCCGAAGTAAGGTGTATAACGGTTTTTACTGTATTGTGTCGGTCGGACGATAGAGGCACGTCTTCTAGGCTAGCGTTGAAATTGGCTTTGCTTCCTTTAGCTTGACTTGTCTCTAAAGATCGAGTGACTGCCACTGGAACTCGGACTACCACTGCTACTTCAATTAGGACTGCTACAGCAACTAACTAGATCGTCTCCAGCTGTGATATAGCATAAGGTCGGCTGAGTGCGCGAGTGACTCCATCTTTTGCGGGGTGTACGACTGACCATATATTTGAAGGAACTTTGCTTTTCTCATAATTTAAAATTCTACTCCAGTGCCGTGAGCGATTTAATTTATATATTTCAATTATAACAGCTTCCAATACAGTTATAGCGGATATTCAAGTGATTTTAAAATAGATAGCCAAGAATTCTACTAAATGGAGTGAATAAAAGGTCTTATTATTGATAGAATTATTCCGAAATGAAAGTAATTTATGGAACATAGAGACAATTCAAATCGACACATTTGAAATCCAAAAGGTCCATTATCTCAAATGTGGTCTACTGGTAAGTAGGTAATAAAAATCGAGTACCACATAAAATTTAATGAAGATTTGAAAAGGTTGGCAACTAGTTTCGACAGACTGCCATCATCAGGCCAATGAGAAGTGATGGTAAAATTATTAAACGTTTAACATTAAAATTATTGGGGTCCATATTGCCAGCTGAGCAATATGAGGAAGCCAACTTAGGTAGACGGGTATATGGTGACAAATACCAATTAGAACTGGAGAGATCAGAGGGAAGTGCCGCCGGTAAAAAAAAAACAAACCAATTATTGACTTAATGTTTTTTGGGTAATGGCTGAAAAAGCCACACAACAATATTAGTCCTTTATGGGGCCGGCCATATAGTGTTGTAAGTAACATCAATAAAATTGTTAACAAATTAAACGAGTAAATCACTAGCAACCGCAACATGTGGTTGAAGTTGTAAGTCGTGATGTTTGGTGGAGTCGAATTTAAATTTTGGTCCGACGGAAATGCTGCAAGTGCCGCCGAGCTAGCCCAATTCAGGGGAGCCCCATCTTCATGTAGCGGTTCTCACTTACAGGACACGGCGCTGATCTTCAAGCAGATTGACGTGTCGAATTGTCGTCAGGCTTTAAAACTAGTGAATCAAGCGTCGATAATTTTCGGATAATTTCGGATAAATCAGTGTTCTACAGAATCGATGTATATTTTATAATAATAATAACATGAATGTATAAAAGTATGAAATCATTTAAAATCAAGTGAATATATTCTCTATATAATAAATTGTTTATTTACGGTAGAGTTATACTAAGACAGTTATGTGTACATATTGCCTAACAATACGGCGATCTTTATACTGAATAGCGAATCTAAATTAGGGAGTTTCTCTAAAGTATTAGGGATTTCCTCAACACTATCATAGTAGTATTTTTATGTTTTTATTCGGATGCAAAAAGTGAGTTTTTTCACAAAAAGTAAACGTTAAAAAACATTGAAAACGTCGTAAGATGTAATGTTTTAAACGTTTTTAACGTTCGGTATTTTGAAGCGTCAAAAAACGTTCGAAACGACACATTTTACAACGTTTCAACGCTTTTTTTCGAATCAAAAAACAGAACGTAAAAACGTTCGAAATGTCACATTTACGGCGTTTTCAAAGGTTAAAGCTTGAAATTTTGATTCGAAAAAAAAAACGTCAAACAATACCATATTTCATCAATTTTGACATATTATTTTTTACATGTTTCCTTATGGAAAATACATGTATTTGATGCAAAAAAGTTAAAGTTTTCACAACAAAAAGTAAACGTTAAAAAAAATTGAAAACGTCGTAAAATGTGACGTTTCGATTATTTTGAAGCGTTAAAAAACTTTCGAAATGTCACATTTTACAACTTGTTCAACGCTTCTTATTTTGAATCAAAAAACGGAACGTGAAAAAACCTTCAGTCACATTTTACGACGTTTTCAACTGGTGGGTGTGACGTCATAACGCTCTCTCTTTCTAACACACTGAATTTCCTATATCTCTCACTCTAAAACGTTGAAATCCCTAGACCTATATGGACTATCTACTTAAAAATTTGTTGTTTAATTTTAAGATAAAACTTATAAAACTTTTTTTTGTATTTGTATGGACTGTTTTTTTTATTTAAATACATTTTGTTTAACCATTCATATTCTGTATAGACAGTCTACACTTCATAATATTTTGTTTTCTTGTCATGTGTCAAATTGTCAATGTCTATTCTGTCATGTTATTACTGTCATTAGTTATGAATACTCTTCTTTTTCGATTTTTTTATCGCCAGCACTGCTAATCAGTTCAAGAAAATGCTTCATCTGATGATATACTGTCAGAATTGCTTTTCCTAAACATTAACTTACTTTACTCAAGTAACGCCAAAAATAAATAAGTAAACTTTCCACACTTCTGGTTTCGATTTGAAGCTTATGTATAAATTTTACTGACAATAATGATGCTTTCTCGCGACGCTATGTGAAGCCCCACTAAGTACAGAAAAGTCTATATGAGACCCGGCTTTATAGGGCTCTGAAACTCTTTGAATTTCATGAATCCAAACGAAGATCGTATAATACCGTCAAACCCAAACTCCAAATCAAACGTCTCGACGCCGACGCAAAGTATACTTATCTGCCCACATTTCTAGGACGTCATACTGGAGTAGTCGCGTCCCGGCGTCTTGGCGCCCGTAATTTCGACAGACAGTTCTAACCGTATTGACTATGATAATTAAACAATAAAAATAACCAGGATTTATTATCCCTTACAGCGCAGCGGCTTGACTATTTCCATTACAATCTGTATATATAAAAAAATATCTTCGTTAGTAAATTGATGAAGCATTTTGAGATTTGGAAATTTATTAATAAACTGCCAACAGTAATTTAAGTCAATTCTAGCGGCAATGTTTTTTTTATGTTAAAAAATTTATCCTTTGTAGATCTCTAAATTCATCTTCATGTTTTCTATTAATGTATTTAGTTTTTAACCGCTAATCAAATCATGATTGCAACGTACGTTAATAAATAGATAATAATCGTGTCAATAATGTGATAATTTTTTACTAAAACAACATATTTATGATTGGAAAAAAATGTTCTCAGTCTGCAATTGAATGGAAATTTCTCTTGGTTCCCTGTAAGATGTTTTGACTAGTATAACCACTTTCTTCTATCATTATAATTTGCTTGGAATGCGTATGAACGTCGCGACTGGTGTTTGCTGTTATTTTATTTACTCATTATGGTGATATGTTAGAAATCGAACGGAATTCTCTTCACTTGTTCGATCTGATTTTATTATCAGATAAGAACAGGTAATTATCCATGGCGATATCTCAATGATTAGATTTGAATATAACATACATTATATTTATAGATATTAAACTAATTAAAATCGTGATAGTTAGTAGAAAATTAATGAATAAATATTTTTGTTAGTGATTGGATATAAAGATTTCAGAACCGTATACGAGGTTTGTTCAAAAAAAAAAGGTGACTTTTCAAATTTCGCGGGCTGCATACATTCGATACTCGATATTTTTTGTTTTATTATGTTGGTACACACATATTCCCAACATATGTTGACATGATCAGTCATTTTGCATTCTTAGCTTCTAAAAACTCGAAAAATTGCTCATTCTGAATGTAAAAATTGGGCTGCTGATCCTGATAATATCCAGTTTCTTTTTTTTTTTTAATCTATCATTGAATGGACAAAATACTCGAATTCTACAATCATATTGGAAAGATTATAAATTCCCCAAATTATGACAACAGGCAATCATTCTTCTAATAAAAAAGCAAGATAAATGATCCTTCCTCCTACTGATTGATTTTTCTGACTTGCACAATCTGCAAATTAATGGAAAAAATTATAAATAAAAGATTACGTTGGTATTTTCGAAAACAAAATATTTCGCTGATGCTAGATACCATAGTAGCAGTATTTGATATCGAAACTATACCAAGACCAGTCCTACTCAGTAAACTGTAACCTTACAGGTAGCATATTCTCTTCTGATTCCTATTCCCAAGAGAAAGGCGTAGACCAAGGTTCGATTTTGTGTACTATTCTAGTCGTAAACGACGTTTGTAAAGCGATTACGAAATCGCTTTATATACGGATGACCTGGTTACTTTTTACCACTGCAAAAGCTTCTCAAATATTTGCAAATTAGTTTAAAATGCCGTCATTAAGCTGTATGCATGCTCCATTAACTTTTCTGTAACAAAGTCCAAACTAATGAAATTCAGTAGAAGTTCTAGTACAAGAAACCATGAAGTTACTTTAAATGGAGAGGGTCTTACCTATGGGACTAACTTTTGACCTCAAATCACAGAAATTAAACTAATACAGAAGCGAAGGTTCATAATGTAGCGATGGTCAAAATTTGGGTGACAGTTGAAGTTTCTGCCGCTTATATAGATTTACGAATTTTAAAGCACATCGACAATGTGATGCAGAAGAAGTTTTGCTTCATATACATGTCTGCTGCTAGCTAGGTCTAACCAGTGTTGCCAGGTGAGAAAAATTTTGAGTACCACAAAATTTATTAAAATGTACTAAATTTTGCCTCAGCGTACCACTTTTTAACATTCTATCGTGCGCGGCCTATGTGGTCACTTCATTCTTGACCGAGAGATGCCGCGTTACTTATTTTTAGTTAACAAAATTGTGTTTTATTTTATTATCTTCTTTGAATATGGACTATGTTACGCTCGACTGCGATTATCAGCCCTTGGCTGACTCACGAACCAGTCGCAACCTCCTCATAAGAAGACCATTCCATATGAAAGAAAAACACATTATTTCAATGTATATAACATAAGCAAAAATCAAATAACATAAGAGAGATTTTCCTTCGAATATTCCTCTACCAAATCAATTGTATTAAATTGAGGATCAAAATGAACATGATAATATTAAGGAGTGGGTTTTGGCCATTAGTATGGATCAAAAAATCGATCAGACTACCTGTAGACAGACCACTTTTTTAATTGGTTCTACTACAGGGGGAATCCGCTTGTTTGGAAACTGGTTACCTACTGAGAAAACAATCTCTAATTTTCGCCAAATCGAATCTACAAGCCAACAAAGACGCTTAGAATGCCAGCGCTATTTTCTTTATCACCAAATTGTGCGAACCGCCTAATTAAAATATTTTTATTGTCTGATTACTATAAGTTTAATGAAAAAAAAAGTCTGTACCTAGCAAAATTGGTTATTAAATATTAGTATTTAGAAATATATATATAAGGCTAAAAGATCGCGATTAAAAGTAAAAAACGCTTTTAAAGATAAAAATCGCTTTTGAAGGTAAAAATTGCCTTTAAAGACAAAAAAATCGCTTTTAAAGAAA
Organism: Neocrepidodera transversa; assembly: GCA_963243735.1. Lineage (NCBI taxonomy): Eukaryota > Metazoa > Arthropoda > Insecta > Coleoptera > Chrysomelidae > Neocrepidodera > Neocrepidodera transversa. Next base: position 5,177,126 of record OY725342.1, read on the forward strand.
AAATATCACCTAAAATGATAAAAATGTCGCCTTAAAAGACAAAAAATCGAATTTAAAGATAAAATATTGCTTTAAAAATAAAAATCGGTCTCCAGGACTAAAAACAAAATATCTTTATAAAGGACTAAAAATAGGCTATAAAAAATAAAAATTCACTATGAAGGATAAAAATCGCTAATAAGACAAAATCTCGGAAAGAACAAAAAAGTACTTTTGAAGATAAATAAAGCGATTTTGAGGACAAAAAAATGATTTTGAGAATTGAAAATCGTTAAAAAGAGCAAAATATCGCTGGTAATAAAAAATCACCTTTGAAGAAAATAATCAATTTTAACTAAAATTTCTTACATATGCCAAAATATTCTTAAATAGGACTAAAAATCTGCTATAAAGTTGGGGACAAAATCGATAAGAAAAAAAAAATCGCTAGTACGGACAAAAAAGTGTCAGAAAGAGCAAAGATGACTTTTGAGGACAAAAAAGGATGACATATCTTTATAAAAGGCTATAAAGATTCAAAAATTTACTATAACCATAAAGACACATAAATTTCAGTTCATTCATTTTCAAGATCAACCGCTAGAGGCACGTGTGACGCGTGATTTACTTCGTGGATACTGTATATGCTTCATAGTAGACACCATAGAGAATCTAACCTGAGAGTGACACTTATAGTACAAATTTTTGGAAGCAAGTTTCTCTCTTTTCATAGTCATCTGCAATGGACATTTTGATTGCTTGCTTTAACGATAAAAAAGTTCATATTTTTCATTGTACCCAAAACTTTTTAGGTACCACATTTATCAATGGAGTACCCCCGTCCTTTTTGACGATCAAAAGTACCACATGTGGTACTATAGTACCACTCTGGCAACACTGGGTCTAACAGCTCGCGTACAACTAATACGTCATCGGCCGAAGTTTGCTCGGGCGACGACGGCCGAACTGGGACGATTGAATCAATCAAACACTTGTAAAAGAAAGATAGCGCGTATACAAACACGACCGTCATCGTCCGATGACGCCCGAAAACTGCCGAGTCCGAACTTGTTGGGATTTCTCCAGTGTTGCCGATTGGCGCATTATTATGCGAATTCCGCATAATTTAAGGAGGTTGCGCATTATTTTTGCATCTAAATTAAATCGCATTATTTCCGCACTTTATTCTTATCACCATCATGTTTTGAATGTAAACTAGGAACACTACATTACTACTATACTATCACTATCGCCATCTAATACTAAACAAAATAAGTTCCGCATTTAGTTAAAAAGAAGAAAACTTTAGTGCAATATTGGAGGAATTTTTATTGTTTAACGAATCACGAATCTGACAGCACTGTATTTAAAACGTGTTTCGGGATTTACCCGAATATTTTGCATAATAGATAAATAGATAATATGATTATATTGTTTATTATGTGTTATGCAGCGTTCATTTTTTTAGTACATGCGAATTTCTTCGAGTTTAGCATGAATTCCAACTGCTTTCTTTTGAGCTTTTTTTATAGGTGGTTTTAAAATGGATAAATGGTTAGCTCAGGCGTTGTCTGTATAAAGACAACGGCTCAGGTATGTTCAAAAACAATATGAATACCTAATAATAAAAAAACAGTTTTTGTTTACAACTGTAAATAAAAGAATAACGAGCCTAGTTATTTATAATATATAAAATATTTTATAGGCAAAACAAAAACACATGGAAGTTTCTACACCATTTAAAGAACCTCAATCGGGATGTAGTTTTCAAAATAAAGAGAAAAAAATGTTTGTGGAAACAATAAAATGTTTTAAAGACACGAAAACTCTTACTTTACTAAAATTATTTTTCTTATAGGTCTTTATTTATTTTTTAGGAGGTGTATTTACTTTTTCTAATTTAATTAAAAATACTCAAACTTTCTCCTAGTGTGCTGTAAAAAAGAAGATAAATAAAATAAGTTATTTGATGAAGTACTAAATACAGAACAGTGTCAAAAAAATTCGCATTATTCAAATCAAAATCGCATTATTTTGATTCAAGAACCGCATTATTTTATCTAAAGCAGTTGGCAACACTGGATTTCTCGCCAGTCTGTCCGGCAGACTCTGTCGGGGTCTACAGTGCAAATTGAGTGTATTTATAGTTAAATGTTGTTATCTACCTCAACAACTACGGATATTGAAAAAGTATTTAGTTGTGTTTATAATAGAACAAACCCTGTGTGATAAACATTCAAAAATTACAATAATCGAGATGTTTCGAAACGGTTATGGGCTGAAGTTGCATCGGAAATGGATATAAAGTTTCCAGACATTAAAATTTCGTAAAAAATATAACAACTGCAATGAACCAGGTAGATCCGGTGAAACAAATCGCACCGAAACCTTTAACCGGCAATGTGTCTGCCTGAACCTCCCAGCCAAGAAACATCCCACTTTTCTGAGTATTCCAATGTCGGCACGCGTGGTAACACTGTTGCAGTGTAAGCACATGATGGACGGAATCGAATACTTTTAAGAATCGGATACTCGGTACTCGAATACTTTTAAGAATCAAATACTCTTGTATTCGGATACATACAAACTCTATACTATACGTACTATAAACGTCAGAGTTACTCGTCCGGCTAGTTCTGTCTCTGAACTCTGTACACAACAATGGATTACGGATATACCTGAGAGCTTTCAGATCCAGTCAGTCCAGTGGAAAATCTTCATTGTGAACATTTGGCTCAACTTCTGTTAAATTATATTGTGGAAATTATTGTACCTCGTGTCAATAATCATCCACGTTATTCTAATAAAAAAATATATATTCTTTATAAAATTTCATTCATTTTGACCGGGACCGGATTAGCACTTAAAAAGTGCGGTGTCCTTTCTAATAAAAAAAGGTTAATAAATTATCCCATACATATTTTTGCGCCAGGCCGAACTAGCTAGGCCAGCTCCTAGGAGCCGGATATTTTGTTCTCAATGAACAATTTCGGTAAGACAAGAACAATATGCAGTAAATGCTAAATTTTTTATTATGCATGTCTTGATTTAAAATCATCTGAATTAAAATATTATTATTATTACTATGTTCAAGAACGAATTTACAAGATAAAGTAAAATCAATACAATCTATAGATGACTTCACCGAGAGAAAAGTGACAACAAAATAGGACAAGGTGTTAAAAAACTCAGTATTAATCAAACGATTAAATTAGTACCAATAATTATATGCCAAACAAAACTGGTTTAATTATTCGATACCATTAATGGTGAAGAAGGTGAATCACCCTGCGATTTCAAATTTGCATGTGAAACCATGTATTTATATCAAATAAATGAATGATATATGCACATAGGTGTGATCTTGATTTTCTAATTTATGCTTTAATCGATTTTGGACAGTTAAATAATATCATATAATTGCTTGAGGTGTTTAAAACTGGATTGGAAAAAGTATTTTCACCCAAGGTTATTTTTTTTTTCTCATTTATGATTGATTTTTAAAGGTTATTATTAAGAATTTTAATATTGTAATCATGTAGGTTAATGAACCTTTAGAAGTTGTTATATTTTGTATATTAGGTAAACAAAATAATTAATTTTTTTTACTCCATATTAATAACAAGGAAGTATCAAGTATAGCATCATTAGCAGGTATTTTTGTATAAATTCTAATTATAAATTATCTCTGTATAATTATCTATCTTGTGAATATTTTAGAATCATTGTAAGAATTAAAGTTACTCTTAAAAAATGTAAAACAGACAATAAATCTTTTAAACAAGGCCATTATGGGTTAAAATTAATTTTATTTAATTATATTTAACAGCAAATATAAAAAAATATTCAACAAATGATAATTTTTTTTATAATTTGATTTTTCATGTATTTTTGTAAAAATTATTTTTTGTTATCACATATTTTTTCCTAAAATTAGACTTTTAGAAATTGCAACAATTTTCTTAAAATTCCATTTTACAATTTATTTCAGGCCAAAAAAATCTTACCGCCACTTTGGCTTTTAGAATAATTTCCAAAGTTGTTCTTCTGTCTTACCAAATTGTTTTAACTTTTTTCAAGTTTATTAAGTCTCCTCAGCTTTATTTAAGTACCCTGGTCTTCTTTTGAATGTTTTATGTGCCTTTTGAGTCCGTAATGTTTGTATTTATTTATAATTATTGAGGCTCAAAAAAATTCTTAACCCCACTTTGGCTTTTAGAATCTTTTTCTGGTTCTTTCAAAATTGTTCTTCTTTTTTCAATTTTATTAAATCTCCTGAGCTTTATTTAAGTTCCCTAGTTTACTTTTGAGTGTTTTATGTGCCTTTTCAGTTCCTGACGTTTCTTTTAAGTCTCTAATGTTTCTTTTCAGTCTCTAATGTTTCATTTGAGTCATACGTTTCTTATGAGTCTCAAGTCCTTAATGTCTGAACTGTATTTTTTTTATGGGTCACTTGAGTTCGTCTGGGGTGGGTCTCATTGAGTTATTTTTTTTACTTTTAGAATTTTTTCTTGGTTCTTTCAAAATTGGTTTTCTGTCTAACCCATTACTTTTTTCAAGTTTATTAGGTCTCCTGAGCTTTATTTATGTCTTGAGGCATTTTTTTGTCTCTTATGTTTCTTTTGAGTCTTTTATGTTTCTGAGTCTTTTATGTTTCTTTTGAGTCTTTTATGTCTTTTTTGAGTCTTTTATGTCTCTTTTGAGTCGTTTATGTTTGACTTTTCTAGACGCAAAAAAATCCTGTCTGGGGGTATAACTCTCAAAACGAAAACTCCGATCGAGTTCCGATTTTCACTTTAATAGTTAGTTTTATCCAGGGAATAACACTATTGAATTTGAGAAGGATCGAACTGGAACTTCCATTAGGTATTTTGCATGGGAAAACTTTTTTCCAAATTTTTAGAATTTGGACAGGACCGCACTAGCCATTCCAGTACCCGATGGGCCGAAGTCCCGAAACGATGGTTCATTTTTATATTCGGATTCTATTTCAAAAATTTTAATATTACCTAAAAATCATATTTTGCGTTTTTTGTAAAAAATTTATAAAACTAATTCGATTTTTGGATTATTTTTTTTAATTTTTTTACCTGAATTTCCTATTTGAATTCCAATTTTCAAATTCAATATAAAATAAAAATCCAGATTTAATTATCCTCTGTGACTTCTAAAGATTTAAAAAAATCCCCGTCGATAAATTTCACTGAAAAATTATGTAGAATTTAAAATCCTATCTATATGTGTTCTTAAAATCACATTTAATAATAAATATTTAAAATCATATCCAATTTCGTTATTATTTAGCAAGTACATTTTTATAAACTGCAAATATTTTTATTCAAGTCACAGCTTGCATAGCTACGTCACTCCAATTCCTAGATATGATCCTATAATTTGATCACATATTCGCAAGGAGTCAAATCGACAGTTACACAAAATCACAGCACTAAATATGAACCAATGAGATTAGTTCAAACTCTCACCAAGCTCGTCGTTGGTCTGCATTTTATGATTGGGTAAACAAAATAACCCGGCACAAAAGACCACTGAATCATTATCTCCCATAGAGAGTAGTCGCATTTAATTATTCTTTACGATGGGTTAGTTCGTTATAATAAAATGTTATTCATTGAAAATTTTGTGACCGCGCCAATTTTATTACAATATTAAATAGTATTTTCTGACAAGAACATTGTACATAGCATTTGAATTATCCTGAGCATTTATAAAGGGTTATAATTTCTTCAATTCTAACAGCCTTGCCGCTGTTTGGTCCTTCGATAATTAGCCGATGTTCAACACGTCGACTGCCGTAGTAAAGTTTCTCGATTCTTAATCATATTTATTTACCCTGATTTTTCAATCACTTTTTCAGATATTCAGGTTTTCCTAATCGGATGTTTAAAAAACGAATTATACAACAACGGGATTTTTTATTAGAAATAAAATAAAATTAAAGAATCATAAATATACAATAGAACGCAAGGCCAAGATTTTGTTAATTTTTATTATTATAGGTTATTGGGGAGGGTGCGGTTTATCTGGTTGACATTTTTCCGAGTTCATGTAAAAAAAACTATAAATGTTATTTAAATTGCTTTTAACAGTACTATTAAATTCTTTGTACCATGTAAGGTTACCGATATAATCGATTTATATCTATTGTTTTTTTTATAAAAAAGTATGTTTACTATCATTAAACACGAGATCGTTAATAATTTAAAAAATGTAAGTGAAATAAAGAAGATCAAAAGAGGAATTCAAGAATGAAGAATTTATTTAAATTAGATCAGAGAGTGAAAAAGGAAATTTTATTTGAAACCGAACACAATAACATATTTGTTATTTTTATTAATAGTTATAAATAAATTTTATGATTATTTCATGACTCTCAACCGTATGGTTGAACATTAAATTAATAAACTAATTGCAAAGTATAATTTTTTATTAATGGAATGTTTTTTATGATTTCCAATAAACCTACATGGGTGTTTTTACAACTATTAAAATTTATACATTACTTGTTTGTTTGTTAACAGTTATTTTTATTTAAATATTAGTTATTAATAATATTCATAATTACACAGTATTTAATATTACAGTAATATTTGACAATAATTTTCTATGGTATACAATGATCATGGTATGTATAACTGTATTTCAGGTTAGTAACTAATGATTTATAAATGACAAAGTTATTCCATTAAAATGAGGTGTAATGTGTAAATTTCCTAGTTAATCATTTTCTATATTAATAATTTATGACACTTCATTTGTAACGGAATCCGTCAAGGTCACCCACAACAAGATCGGCCTTTGTTTCCAACAAGCAATGACAACTCAACAAGAGCGTGTTAAATTTTGCTGTAATTCTAACTGTAAACCATAATCATCGTACAAAATGTTCTAAAAAAAAAGAACATAACCCAGCAAACATGTTTGTCTACATAGCGTAATTAGTTATAAGGAAATAATGACTTGACTTCCCATCTATATTCATTGGTGTAGAAAGTACAGAAAATATTTTATTAAAATTACTGTTTTATTAATGTCCTAAGTATTATTTTTTTATTCGATTGTTTGAAACTTTCCTGCTTTATTTTTCTACTATTAGAAAAACAATTTTTTATAATAGTAAAAAAGGTTGCAACTTAAACTTTTATTTAGTAAAAATAATCATAATCAGTTTCCGAAGTTAAACAAGAGTAAATATACATTTTTTTAATCCAAGTTCAAAATTAAGTTTGATAGAAATAAAATATTATTAGATAGAAATTTAACTAATATTTAAGTTATTATTATTTTAAGACTGACTCTAAAAGAATTAATTCGTAAAAAAATTAAGGATGAGAATTTAGTGGAACCGAGAGATATTAGTAAAAAAAAACCAATTTAATGACACACTATTTGATATATAGGGAAAATGTCAATGGATAATGAAATAGAGGTTCTTGTACCTGATCAAAACATAGAAGAAATGTATAATAATAAATATATAGTTCAAATATTGGAAAAAATGAAAGAATATGAAAAAGCACAAGAAAGCAGAGAACGAGGTCGCCCAAGATTAAACAGGACTGATTCAAGGGGAAGACCTAAAAAATCTACAGTATGATCCCAGTCCAGGAAAACTGAAAAGTTATGATTGCTGAAATACCTTTGATACAAGCTTGGATTGGTCTCGATTCCAATGAATGGTGAAGCATTAAAGCAGATAATAAAAAATGATAAATGGAAAATCGTAGAACGTCCCAAAAATCAAAATGTGATAGGAAATCAAGGTTGGGAAATACTTGGGCTTAAAAAAAACCAACCCACTGAGATTTTTGGGGTTTTATTGGTTTTTTTAATTACCATTTAATTTAAGTGACAAAATATCACTTAAAAACGATTTAAAAAGAAATACTGATCATGAGAAAAAATAGTACCAACTACTATCTTCAAATTCCAACGACTGGTAGTAATACATGTTTTTTTATTATGTAGGTAGTTTATTAGAGCTTTTTTTTTATTTATGTAGTTCCGTCATAGTTATGTCATTTTCTAGTTCCTATTTTTGTTAGTTTTGTGTTACCTTTTTTTTACATATGTTGTATTGTTTTAAAGTTCAAACAAAAAGAAAGAAAGAAAATACCATTAAAAAAAATCCACTTAAAAAAACCCTGTTAATATATATTTTGACTACTTGAATAAAAATTATAATCTAAAAAAATTGAATCCTTATATTATATTTAAATTTATTAGCTGTTGTTTGGCCCTCGTAAAAACAAGGGAATATTTCATTTTAGCTCGATAAGTTAAGTTCTCTTTAAACGATTTACGAATATTAGTATAAATGTTGAAAGAACACTAGACTTATATTTTCTTAAAGACATCGAAGGACCAAACTCTTTAGGTAGGAGTTAAACCAAAATAAAAACAGTATTTGAAATAGGAATATAATATTTATTCCATTTGTTCCAAGTACTAACATGAACAGAAAACTCAGAAACTTTTTGGGTGTGGTTAATTACGCACCATTTTAATTATTTGAAGAAACTTTTTTACTCTATTGAATGCGACTGCATCCGTTTACAGTCGGTAAGCGAGAGGGAGATTATGCTCTGAATTTCAGCGGAGAGTAGGCTGCAGGTTTTTTATTGGTTTTTACATGATACGTGGTATCCAAATAGCCTTGAAGTCAGAATCTTAGCGGGAAGAAATATATTTATATTTTTTGTCTCTTATAATGATGGGATAATATGAGAGAAAGATAAGATTGCTTGCATAGCAATGGTCGCTTATGTATATTGTTTTTGTTAACGGTATTTTGAAAGTAGACAGAAAAAAACGTCTGAGAGAAAGACGGAATAACTCTTATGTTGAGTTTAAATCTATTTTTAGATTTTAAAATATACAATAATAGACATTAGTATGAACTGAAAGATTAATATTATTAATTTTAAAAGAAATATGAATTGTTTTGTATTTTCTGGATAATATTCCAGTGAAATTTATCCACTCTTTAAATATCAACTGTGGCTCTACTTCCATGAAGAAAAATTTTTAATTTCAAGGATCTGTATTGGAGAAGATTAAATTTGGCTTGGTTTTTTGTAAATATTGTCAATCTGAATTACTAAATTTATTATTTTTAAATAAAACAATAATATTATTCTAAAAAAATATAGCGTATTATATCATTTTTGACCTTAAGATTTACTTCGGTAGATAGAAAACATATGGTACTCATATTGTGCAAGAAATAATATTATATCAACGATATAAGTAATAATTACCATTTAATAGTTTCACATATTTTTTCTCTTATGGTATCAAGGAAACTAAAAAATATCATAAATGATACTTTCTTATATTGTATCATTTATTTAATTATCATAAAATACTTTTTATACGGAAATATTAATTAGTTTACATTACAATTAAAACTATGTAATTATAATTGTTTAAATTATGATCTAAGTAAATTTCGTAATTTTTTTTATAAATAATTCAGTTTTTTTGGGACTAACCGCAATTTATTAATTTAAACCATACACAATTAATATAAACAAAAACCGCTACAGCCAGGAAGCGTTAAAAAATTTGTTACGATACAAGGAGATGATGAAGAAATATAAATAAATTATGTTGTTTTCATTATCATTTTTTTAAATTTCCGCAAAGTAGCGTGAAGGTCGATACCCGCATATAAGCACATTAGTATTTTTTTGGTTAAAAATATAATAAAAATTAACAGCAGGAAATATTAGGGTACCTTCAGCAAGGCCGTAGAAGTGAAATAGCAGGTGCAGCGAAAATTTGTTTTCATTGTTTTTGTATGAAAACACTTAACAAAATTAAAAATTTTATTTAAAAAAACTAGTTGAAAATGGACAAATTTTAAATTAATCACAAAAAAATCCAAATTTTAAACTATTTTGTCTGTATGGCACAATTTTTCGTAATGCAATTTTTTATACTGAATCCAAATTAGAAACCGCAAAAAAATTTCAAATTTTAAAACTTAATACCCCTAGAATATTTTTGTTTTAATAGACACACATTTTTCCAAATATATTGTAATGATATTCTATTATCAAAATCTCAAAATTTGGGTGGGTTCTATGAAAACAAATTAATTCAAAAAAAAAAATTATAAATTTTATATTTATCCCGTTATCCTGTTTATTCATTTCTTTTTTGTTTCCGCCTCTACAACTGGATGTAAATTTTCCAAACCTCCAATTCTCTTTCTTTTCCTCTCAATTTATATTCTCTATATAATTTTTAAATAAATTTGTACAGATTTAGTGACTTTTTATTTCGCCAACTCAGCTTTGGGGATTGCCAAAAATTTAAAAGAAATATTGGATGGACTATACCAATTATATTAAAATTATTTTTATTAACAGTATTAACAACACATTTTATTGTGTAAAAAAATCAAGTAACTTTCATAAAATAGTTTTAATTTCACTTAATTTAATATTTATTTGCACTTTTAGGAAGAAAAATTAGTTTAATTTTAGAATTTTACTTTTCTCCACCTGTATCTTTTGAATCCACACTGTATAATTACTTATTTTCTTTGCCTTTAATTTTTTTTAAATTTCATACTCATTATGTATTTGTTCTTATATTTCTTATTCCCCTTAATATTCTCATATTCAGTATTTTCAACTTCAATTTCTTTCTTTTTTACTTTTTTTTATTTTTTCCCTTTTTAGCTCTAGTCCATGTTCTCTATTTCTTTGTTTTTTTTATTATTCTTGTTTCTATTGTTTTCATATTTTTTTCCAAATTAAATGTTCTTTTCCTTGTATTTTCTACTTCCAATTTGACTTTCTGAATTTCTACTTTTATTACTTCTTTAGATTTTCTTTCTTTTCCTTGTAGTTTAAAAATGTTTTCATCTTGTACTTTTTCTACTTCTATTCTTCAATTCTTCTAATTGCCGAATCATTTTATTTTTGTTTGTTATCTTTCGAATTTTCTTTACCGAATCGTTTTTCATATCATGAATTTCTTTTCCGCATTCTTCTTTATTTTCATGATCCATTTTTTTTCCAAATTTAACATTTTTTCACTACTTCCCATTTTACTTTCTCAATTTTTACTTTTATTTCTTCTTTATATTTTCTTTCTTTTTTTTTAGTATAGAAATTTTTTCATCGTGTACTTTTCTTACTTCTATTACTCGTCCTATATTCTTATCTCTTTTTTATTTCTTCTATTTTATTATCTGTGTAATTCTTCCAATTCTTCTAATTGGCGATTCATTTAATTGTTATTTTGTTTCACTTCTTTTGTTATCTTTCCAATTTTCTTTACCGAATCTGTTCCCATATCATGAATTACTTTTCCGCGTTATTCTTTATTCTCATGATCCATTTTTTTTCCAAGTTTCTTTTCGGCGTTCTTCTTTATTTTCATGATCCATTTTATTTCCAAATTTAACATTTTTTCACGTGCATCTTGTACTTCTAAATTGACTTTCTCAATTTCTACTTATATTTCTTCTTTTTCTTGTATAATAGAAATTTTTTCTCATCTTATACTTTTTCTACTGCTATTACCCGTCCTATAATTCTTTTTTTTGTTTCTTCTATTTTATTATCTGTGAAATTCTTCAATTCTTGTAATTGCTGAATTATTTTATTTTTGTGTTGTTTCAATAATTTTCTCTTAAATCTTCTTTACCGAATTTTTTCCCATTTCATGCATTTCTTTTCGACGTTATTCTTTATTTACATCCATTTTCTGAATTAGCCTTTGTATCATTGATCTCTAGTTTATCTTGTTTTTGTTTTTCCCTTCTGAATTGTTCACTTCTTTCTTGTTCTCCATCATTTTCTTCTACTAATATTTCATTTAAATTTTGTTTATTCAATATCTTGTTCCTCTTCCATTTGTTCCATCTTTGTCCCCCTCTTAAATAATAATAACTTTATCTAGATGAATTTACGCCCCACGTTGGACGCCATTTATAATGATATTCTATTACCAAAATCTAAAAATTTTGTGTAGGTTCTAGGAAAGAAAATAATAACCTTGGAAATTTTTTTCAAAAAAATATAAATTATAAATTATACAAACAAACAATTCCCACCTTCTTTTTTACTTCTTTTATTACATACTCCAATTTCTCCCAGTGATAATAATTTTTTCTTCTCCAGTGATTTTTTTAATTTTTTTTCTTTTTTTTATTTATTAAATAAAATGTATTTTTTAATACAATTGGTATATAATATCATTTCTTCCGTTACACATATTCAAAAATCCTTCTGTATAAAACTTATAGTGACAATCTACAATTTTTTTTATCTGACTTCTGTTTATTATTTGTTAACCGTTAAATTATAAAATTCAATAATTCATACAAAGTATATCGAAAAGATATTTGTTCTAAATTTTGCAGTAGTTCAAAGATGTTCGGTTACAGAAGAAATAAAGTAGTTTTTAAATTTATAAAAACATTAAATAATGTACAATAAACCAATTCCAAGATTAAATAAGATCTCATTTAACAATTAACATTCTTTGTATTAATTCAGCGCTCTCGATACCGATTATATAACACTTAACACATTTCAACTTTATGAGCTATAAACTTTTTCAAAATACAAACAATGAGAGAATAAAAACCATACCAGGCGCTGATTCGCCAATTATGGCAAAAAAGAAACTGTGGCGTTTTCATTAAATCGCTATCTTTGTTCGAAACGATTGTGATAATCAGTTATAATGAATATGAACGGTTGTGTATTATGCAACTGATTTTCTCACCGCATTTTTTATTTACTATTAATCGAATTATGTTACATATTTCTCGTTAAACTTGTTATATATATAAAAATAAGAATCTCACATAAATAAAACATCATGGTAAAATTGAAATTAATCATATACTATTTTATTAACAAATATGTTTGTCTGGCCAATGAATTATGTCGACATCTAATGTTAACTAGACGCAGCATATATCGAAGGGGTGCCTACAATTCCACATCTCATATTTCTTCGTTTCTACAAAACAAGTCACTAGTATTGAAAAACTGCCTGAACAAAAGGAAAAGGTATAAATTCTCCAAAGGACTCTTTCGTGTACCAATAAATTCATAAAAATTATTCAACATTGATGATCGAGAGGCACGCAGCAATAATAGTAATTCATAGCCGCGTACACAACATAAATGGGCACAAAACTAAGACAAATATTATTTCCCATTGTTCTGAAACAACTGAATTGTACCAGTGGTGTACTATTGATATTACTTTTGGCCAGAAATTATTAAAAAACAATAATCATTATAAAACAAAGCATGGTGGAGAATTTTTATCAATGGGGTTTGTCCAAAATATTTAAATTTACATTAGGCATTATTAATCTAAGTTTCTGCGGATCTATAAACATAAAACTATAATTAGTGATGAGAACTTATATTATATAAGTAAAGAGAAATTAGAACCTAGAGCTGATTTTTTGAACGCCACCTTGTCATATTTATCTTGCAAACAAACACCAAGTTGCGCACCAAAAGTGCTACACTATATTTTCTATTCGTTTCTACGGATGAAAAAATCACAAGTCCTTGCGCCGATAAAACCATATTAGATTTGATTCATAGAGTCTATGACACTCGATGCGAAGAAACTGATCCGGTAGAAATTTTCTTCCCGGATAATCCTAGCCCGGGAAATCCATTCCCGAACAATCCATTCCCGGACAATTCTTTCCTAAGACATCGTTCCCCCACATCAATCCTTCTCTACTCTTCAAATCTTTACCATGACAAATCTTCAGCACGGCAAAATTTCCCCATGACATTATTTCTATATATAAAAAAAAGGACTAGACTGAACAATGCAAACCATTCACCACTTTTTATGTATTTAAAAAGGACTGTCTTCGTTTAATTATAAATATTCAAAAATACATTCGAAAGCTTTTCATAGGGCAACTCTTGTGAAGTCTCAAGCCGAAGTATCAATCATATGATGGGAATAATTGTAGGTAAATTGTTCAAGGGAAGGATTGTCTGGGGAAGGATTATCTGGGGAAGGATTATCTGGGGAAGTATTGTCTGGGGAAGGATTGTCTGGTGAATAATTGCCTGAGGAAACAATGTCTTGGCAAGGATTGTCTGGTGAAACAACGTCTGTCTGGACAAACAACGTCTGTCTGGACAAACAACGTCTGTCTGGACAAACAACGTCTGTCTGGACAAACAACGTCTGTCTGGACAAACAACGTCTGTCTGGACAAACAACGTCTGTCTGGCGAGACAACGTCTGTCTGGCGAGACAACGTCTGTCTGGCGAGACAACGTCTGTCTGGCGAGACAACGTCTGTCTGGCGAGACAACGTCTGTCTGGCGAGACAACGTCTGTCTGGCGAGACAACGTCTGTCTGGCGAGACAACGTCTGTCTGGCGAGACAACGTCTGTCTGGCGAGACAACGTTTGTCTGGCGAGACAACGTTTGTCTGGCGAGACAACGTCTGTCTGGCGAGACAACGTCTGTCTGGTGAGACAACGTCTGTCTGGAGAAACAACGTCTGTCTGGAGACATAATGTCTGGAAAGGATTGTCTGTTAAAGGATTGTATGATAAAGGATTGTCTGTTAAAGGATTGTCTGATAAAGGATTGTCTGTTAAAGGATTGTCTGATAAAGGATTGTCTGATAAAGGATTGTCTGTTAAAGGATGGTCTGTTAAAGGATTGTCTGGGAAAGGATTGTCCGGTAAGCAGTGTCTGGGAAATGATTGTGCGGTAAGCAATGTCGGGGAAAGGATTGTCCGGTAAGCGGTATCGGGGAACGGATTGTCCGGTAAGCAGTGTTAGGGAAAGGATTGTCCGGTGAGCATTGTCGGAGAAAGGATTGTCCGGTAAGGATTATCTGGGAAATGATTTTCCCGTAAGGATTGTCTGGGAAATGATTTTCGGAAAGAACTTGTATGGAAAAGGATTGTCCGGAAAGGACTTGTCTGAAAAAGAATTATCCGGAAGGACTTGTCGCGGTAAAGGATTATCGTGGGAAAGAATATTCGTGGGGAAGAATAGTCGTGGGGAAGAATAGTCGTGAGGAAGAATGGTCGTGGAGAAGAAGGAAGAATGGTCGTGGAGAAGAATGGTCGTGGGGAAGAATGGTCGTGGGGAAGAATGGTCGTGGGGAAGAATGGTCGTGGGGAAGAATGGTCGTGGGGAAGAATGGTCGTGGGGAAGAATGGTCGTGGGGAAGAATGGTCGTGGGGAAGAATGGTCGTGGGTAAGGACTGTCGTGGGGAAGGATTGTCGTAAGGAAGACTTGTCCGTGTATTATAATCTGGGGAATTTTTTCCGGGACGAATTTTCGTGCCACGAGAAATTTCGAATTAGCAGCCAGATAGTAAACAAACTATGTAAAATCTACTGAGAGAGAGAGAGAAAGAGATTACATAAATAATAAATATTTAAGTAAAAAAGAGCCAATAATAGCGTTTATGAATAGGAAAAGGAAGACCTAGATAAAATAGCTGAAGGAAAACTTAATTAGTAGCAGCAGGAATCAGAAAAGCACAAATAAAAGCGAAATATAGAAGTACAAACAAGAAATAAAGCACAAAGCCAGGTACCACAAAAATTTAATTTGAAATTAAAAGGCAACTAGTTTCGATCACCGACCATCATTAAGCTTAAATACAAAAACGTTCGAATCAATGAATATACAATAAAATTAAAGGTCAACTTACCATTATTAATTACTATCGAGAGAATTTTTTTTAAATTAAATACCAACCGTATAAAGTGAATAATGGGCGATATAAAACATTGGTAGTACTTGAAAAAAAATAAGGGGGGGGATTTTTAACTTAACGTGAAAAATTTAGTTAACATTGTAAAAAAAAATTAAATTATGCTAAATGCCCATAAAGACCCAAATGGGCCAAGAGCTGATAATGAAAGCATGAAGAAAAACTCCAGGGTCTCAATTCTCAAGTTTATTCCGATAGGAAAACCTTTCTTTTTGTATATAATAGGTTGATTTTCCTATAGGAAGGAAAGTCGAAAATAGAGGCCTACCAGGGTAAACCACCCTAATTAGGGGCCATTTAAAGTGATTTGGGGGACCGAGCATGGTCCAAACTACGCAGCGAAATTTATTAGGCTCACAAAAACTGAATGAAACTGACAAGTAACAAAATAAACGTTTGACAAATGACATCGTAAAGCATATCAAAAGTGTGCGGGGACTTGAGATAAAATGACTCAGTAACAATAATAGTAATTTAAAAATATAAAGTTAAGATTTGCGCAATAAATTATTAACAATTTTAAATTATAACAAACGCTTGATGGAGAGATGGTGCAGGTACCATAGGAAAGAAGAAATAGAATAAGAGTGAAAAAGAAGAACGCAAAAGAAGAGAATTAAGAATTAGACGTTGACAGATGTCAAGAAATTTTAGGAAAAGAAAAAGAGATTAGAATATTGATGCAGGGATGTAAATAAAATACCTCAAGATAGAAATGGAAGGATGAACTATAAACGGGGGAGAGGATGTATTAAAAGGTTTAGGAACGAAGGTAGAGAGAGAGAGAAAATAACCTAAAATCAAATAATGTCTCTAAAACAGTCTGATAAACAGATCCTATTTTTTTTTAGGATGTAATTGTTCGTTTAGACAGTTGATATTGACGTTGTAGAGACAAAAGTTAATTTTGAACATTTCAAAAGGTTAAGCCTTACATTTCTGGCAATCGTGGGGAAGTTTGAAGTCTGAAATTGAGATGTTGACAGGAAAGAATATGGTTAGCAAAAGATGAAGGGTGGAGGTAATGTCTGTATCTTTATGTTTATCAATGGTACTGATGTGTTCTTTAATTCTAAGTCTTCTACCTGATTGACCAATATATACAGAATTACAATCAGCGCATAAAAGTATATAAAACGGTCAAGAGACGGTTTTTTTTTTAAATAAAGAAGTGTTTAGAACCCATCTAGACAAATATAATAAAAAATAAAAAGCAAAACTGATACCCCGAAAGTAGCGATCTAGATAGTCTCAATGATATAATTTTCGATAAGGTGAGAAATAATTTATTAACTTAAGAGTCAATTCTTAACGGTATATTCTTTATGAAAATGCAGGTTTAATGTACTGAGAAAAAACCTTGTTTATATCGCCTTATCCACTGATATTTAGTGTGAAATTTTACTAATTGAATCCAAATGTTCGTTGCTGAACTCTATAAGTCTGTCTGTCTGTCTGTATCCCATGGAATTTTAAAATTCTGATTTGATTTGGACAAAAAATTTATAGGGGTCGGTTTGATATTTTTTTAATTTTTTGTTCTGTAAGTTTATGCTAAAATTAAATTAATAATATATTAAAAAGTTCGTCTTGACAATGGTTATTTTTAATGGGTTTATATTTTAGATTCTTAACTCGACGAATGTATAGCACCAACTAAATTCAATATGTGAAAACATGTTACAAGATTATTAAATTTTCAGTTAAAATTATACTAGAGCTTTTTTGTCGAACGTAGCATGAAAAAAACTTCCTCTTCTTATATAGCCTTTTTGGCATTTATAAAAATTGTGTAATTTATTTATTTAAAATAACACTTGTTAAAAATATAAATCATTTATTTAAAAACCGAATCGATTTATTTTGATATTTGTCTGACGTTGATTTATTTGTCTATTTTTGTGATTCTTTTTATAGTGTGTCATAGAACCGACAAAAAAATCTGCTATGATTCAAAAAGTGGATTCATACATGTTACTGTAAATTTTTAAGGCAAACAATTATCGCTGTCATAATTACTTTCTATATAAAATAATATTTTTTCAATAGGAATTTAGAGAATTATTTTTATGAAACCCAGTTGTAACATAGACTAGTAGATTCTGTAACAAGGTTAGAATGAAAAATTCGACACGAGTGGAAAATTCCGAACGCGAGCGAAAGCGAGTGTGAGGAACCACGAGTGTCGAATTTTTTCATTCTGACCGAGTAACAGACTATATTTTCTCCACGATCAAAAAGTATAAATCAAAATTAAATTAAATCTGAACACAAGTTATTTGTTGACATATTTGTATTACATTGTATTAATATTTATAGTGCTATGGTACACTTACCGAAATTAAAATCTGGTGCATTGATGTTTTTTCATAATTTGCAATTTCAGATATTATTAAATTCTATATCTACTTCACTTGATTTTTCACTCATTATTTTGTTTAAATTAAAACTTGTTTGAAAATAATTATTACCGTCGCCATTTTATATCTGACAGTGACACTTTTGAAATCCATAGCAATCGATATTGTTTAATTCGATTACAGAAAATCCATTCTTTACCTTGATAAAGAATGAAAATACATGCAAAATGCATAAGAGGCAAGTATTATAGAATAAATATTCAGACTCTAGAGTGTGAATGTTTACATTCTATTATTGAAAATGATTTCAGAATTCATACATTCAGTAATGGTCGTGGAGAAATTAATTTTATATTCTTTATACAATTTTGAAAATAAATTACCATATTACAAATTTTAATAGCATACTACGAATCACTTTCAAACAATATTATTTTTTTACACCATCAGATCCAAAATTTAATTAATCAATTTTTAATAATTTTTGTTACGTCTATGAAAGACACAATGGCACTACCTAACAGGACGGAAGAATAAATAACATAGTTAATGTAATAAAGCAAATTGTATAACAATGTCGCTAGCTAAATCGTGCAATTTCAACAATGGACGTGAGCCATGTCAGTCAAGTAACGGCCCTGTTGAAGGAAAGTGATGAAAAAATTGGATTATCCGTTGGTTAGATAAAGATCTAATAAAGAAACGTACCAGTAATGAGAAGACGATAAAGTAGGTGATCGGATAAGATAAAACTTTGTACACGAAAAAGGTTTTATATTAAAATTTTTTGATTATTAAATAACTAATTTACATTTATAAATTGTGGAAATTTTGATTATTTGAATACTAAACCAAAGAAGATTTGATCTTAAAGTCATTTCAATCCAAAAGTTTATTTCTAATTAATAAGTTTGGTACAATCCAAAAATTTCTATACTGTGTTATTATTTTTATTTTGGAAGTTGTCCAATTAATATTTAAATATTTTTTTGTCTTCCTGTATATGTAGTATTTTTGGTAAAAAAATATTGTAATGATATATATACTACAGACAAAATCTTTAATTTGGGTTGGATTCTATGAAATTAAAAAAATAACCATTACAAGTTAATTATAAAAAAATATATCTATCCCGACTATTTTCTATCTTCTTTTTAAATTAGTCCGACACAAATTGATTTTTTTTCAGTTTTCCTTTGATTACTGCCTTTTGAAAATTACCTTTTGAAAAATGTCTTCTGAAAAACTGTCTTCTTTTATACTTTTACTGTTTTTTCTTTTCTTCGATCTTCTTTTTGAATTAGTCCGACACAAGATTTTTTTTTACTTTTATATTTTCTTCATTATTCAAATTTCCTTTTGAAAAATGTCTTGAAAAAAATTACTTCTGAAAAAAAGTCTTCTGAAGCAATGTCTTCTGAAAAATTATCTTCTACTGTTTTTTCTCTTCTTCGATCTTCTTTTTGAATTAGTCCGACACAGATTGATTTTTTTTACTTTTATATTTTCTTCATTATTCAAATTTCCTTTTGAAAAATGTCTTGAAAAAAATTACTTCTGAAAAAAAGTCTTCTGAAGCAATGTCCTGAAAAATTATCTTCTACTGTTTTTTCTCTTCTTCGATCTTCTTTTTGAATTAGTCCGACACAGATTGATTTTTTTTACTTTTATATTTTCTTCTTTATTCAAATTTCCTTTTGAAAAATGCCTTGAAAAAAAATGTCTTCTGAAAAAATGTCTTCTAAAAAATGTCTTCTGAAAAAATATCTTCTACTGTTTTTTCTCTACTTCGATATTCTTTTTGAATTAGACCGACACAGATTGATTTATTTTTTACTTTTATACTTTCTTCTTTATTCAAATTTCCTTTTGAAACATGTCTTCTGAAAAAATTGTCTTCTGAAACAATTGTCTTCTGAAAAAATTGTCTTCTGAAAAAATGGTCTTCTGAAAAAATAGCCTTATGAAAAAATGGTCATATGAAAAAATGGTCTTATGAAAAAATGGTCTTCTGAAAAAATTGTCTTCTGAAAAAATTGTCTTCTGAAAAAATTGTCTTCTGAAAAAATTGTCTTCTGAAAAAATGGTCTTCTGAAAAAATAGTCTTCTGAAAAAATAGTCTTCTGAAAAAATAGTCTTCTGAAAAAATAGTCTTCTGAAAAAATAGTCTTTTGAAAAAATAGCCTTATGAAAAAATGGTCTTATGAAAAAATGGTCTTATGAAAAAATGGTCTTATGAAAAAATGGTCTTCTGAAAAAACAGTCTTATGAAAAAATCGTCTTCTGAAAAAAAAATCTTCTGAAAAGATGTCTTCTGAAAAGATGTCTTCTGAAAAGATGTCTTCTGAAAAAATGTCTTCTGAAAAATGTCTTCTGAAAAATGTCTTCTGAAAAAATATCTTCTACTGTTTTTCTCTTCTTCGATCTTCTTTTTGAATTAGTCTGACCCAGATTGATTTTTTTTTACATTTATATTTTCTTCTTCTTTATTCAAATTTCCTTTTGAAAAATGTCTTCTGAAAAAATTGTCTTCTGAAAAAATGACTTCTGAAAAAATGTCTTCTGAAAAAATGTCTTCTGAAAAAATGTCTTCTGAAAAAATGTCTTCTTTTACGCTTTTACTATTTTTTCTTTTTTTTATACATTAACTCTTTTAAATTTACATATAATTCTATTCCACATACAATTTTTTTTAAACCTATATAGGATAGTTTATGACACTTCTCTTTTTTTATTATTTTTCCTCCGTTTTTTTTTCCAAATAAAAAATTTTCTTTCTTGATTATTTAAAAAAAAATTATGTCTATCTCATTTACTTATTCTTTAACTAAAATTTTCTTTAAAAAAAAAACACATATAGAGTATTTCATTACAATTTTAATTCGTACACAAAGGTTCTTTAACTTTACCGGATTTTCCAGTATATTTCATGTACATTTTTTTTTTAATAAAATAACAAACTATTACGGTTAAAGGAGACCCGCATTTATTACCTAATTTTCGTATAGGAATTTAACATCTGACCTTTCGTTACGTCCTTTCTCAAACAAACAATTTTTAGAACGTTATATCGAATATATTTTCGCTGCTGGAATGCGGTAGTAATTTTATTTAGATTTAAAAATAAATAGAAAAATAAGATGATGGATTGTTAAATTTCACACTTAAAAAGACTCCAAATGTTTCATTAAAATCATCATCATTCAGGTTCCATTTCAACAGCTTTATAAAAATTTTAATTAATTCGAAAACTTCTTCAGCCATTTTCTTATTAATGTCACAATTTTTTTTATTAAAAAATTGAAAAAAATTAACAATTTTTTTTGCCCCCAGTAGTCGAAAGTCGACCGTACTTCATTAAAATTAAAGTTTCAATATCTATATTGTAATATTTTTTATTTTTTCCTATTTTTCTGTTTTTTCTTGTTTTTTAAATTTTTTTACTATACTTTACTTTTTTTTATTTTTCCCCCTATTGTAAATTTTTGACTATTCCCTATTTTTCGCAGTTTTTTCCTCTTCTTTATTATTTTTTTCTATATTTTCCCGTCTTTTTCTATTTTATCCTATTTTTCCTATTTTTGCCTATATTCCCCTATTTTCCCATTTTTCCTTGTTTTTCCTATATTTTCCTGGTCCCCAAATGAAAAATGAGTATTTTTATTTGTTATCTGGAATAAAATACTTGAATAAGAAAAATTTTTAAAAATTTTAAATTATCAAAATTTTCATCAACAAATCAAATTTTGAATAAAACCAAACATACGGTTTTTTTTAAAACTCTTTCCGAGAACTTAATTATTTTTTCAATTATTTTATATTTTTAGAATCAGAAAAATATTCAAGTGCTGTTACATAAACTATTTTCAAAATGATTATCAAAGTTAAGTGTAAACCCAGCTTTAAAATCCTGATGAACTCTTGTTGATTTATAAAGAATTTATGGTATTCACGAGCCTAAGATCACAGATTGCACTTTCGCTTTCTTCTTCTTCGATCAAGCACAAATTGATTTTGAATAATACCATGAAGATAAAAAATTAGTTTACGCATGGTATTCGTCACATACTGAATTATTACCAACATAATATTTTCCCGCTATATGTAATAATTATAAACAAATTTTAACCCGAAAAAAACTTAATAGAAAATATTTTATCCACGACTAATCTACTATTTGTTCATTATACTTGAGTTTACTTAATTATAATATCTCCTTTTATAATAATAATATTATACACTAGTGAATAATGATTTCATTTTTCACTGGTTTTACGGATTTTTATATATCCATTATTCACTAGTGAATAAAAGCCATCATTATATGCACGTTGAATAATATACTATTAGATACTTATAAGGTGTGAGAATTTCATTTCTATGCATCAGGTCGTATTCCAGACAGCTGTTTCGTCCCTTAAGGACTCACTTGTTCCAATTAGTACGGACTCTTCTTACACAGGTAGAATCTTTTTGCTAAGTAATAAATATTTCAGTAGATAGTTAATAAGAGTTAAAATGTGAGAGGTCGATAAGAATACACTGGCATGGATTTATGGTTTTAAACCAATTGACTAAAACTAAAAAAAAATCTGACGTTGTCTATTTTAAATTAAAAATTAGCACGTTAACACAAAAAGTATGAAAAATAGTAAATCTGGCAACAATTAAAACTTAAATCCTATTTATCCATTGTCACGCGGTGTTTTTGGCGCCTTAATCCAGGTCACAGACGCCACCTTCGATTTACAGTGTGAAGGACACTTGTTCCAGGCAGCGTAGGCGATGAAGAATATTCCATGGGTCTTTACAAATCCCTAAGTGGCGAGAAGGGCAAACTTTACTTCCTTTATTGGATTGAGGACCTGAGTATTTGCTGCTAGACTCAGAACGATTTAATTAGTATAAATAAAATCACCACATAAAATAATTGTGTTTATTTGCAACTAAAATACCATCGTATTTACATCATTTTTTAAAAAATATTTAACTTACTGAATTGTACAATTACATAATATCGGGCCATCACTTCCACATTCCACGAAATAAAAACGTATATTCTTGCAATCACAAGATAATCACGTGATGACTCCTTTTTTGCGTACCATTATTAAAGTTTATTTAAATAAATCATCGCTACTATTCAGTGTACCAGCGATATATATAGTAGTGGCTCTGGAAGGCGCTTCAAGTTGAATTCACTTGATTGATGCTCCGTTCTTGAATTATACTACGTCGAAAGTTCTAATAAATCATACCTCGAAAATTTTCGGGACTTAATTCCATATTTTGACCGATATGAAATTTTCAACATGCTGTAAACAACACAAATAGTGCGCTCGTACGTCAAAACGTTCCGAGTACTATTGTTTAGGGACCCCGTTTAACAGGTGAAATCCGCTAACACGTTTGGAGTCTTTTTCAACTCTCCGGTGCACTAATTTCAGTAGGAAGCTGATTCGTAGGTTTCTTGTCAGGGATTTTGATACGAAGACTAATATTTAAGGAAGAAAAAATGCTTCACTTGTTTATTATGTTTATTCATCTATGAATAATATGCTGCATTGGATATATGTATCTATTTACAATTGTGCCTTATGGCGGTACAAATAAATTCATGGACCAAGCTCGTTGAATTTATAATGAGTAGCTGTACTTACAGATCTCTAGAAGTATACACTATTAACTACCTAATTGACACCATTAAATTAATTTACACTATTGCACTTAATTTGGCAACGCAGGAAAAGGAACCAAAGTGGACACGACTTAACCGTCAAGCGGAAGAATAAGAATATGGAATGGGATTTTTACAATTTTAAAAATGAGGGGGTAATCCCACCCAACTTTCCGAACACTCCTAGTAAAGTAATTGTTTAATCGATTATTTTAGTTTTTTCTGCATTAAAATACATTAATTATATTACCTATCGAATGGTATAAATCACATTTTAATATCTTTAATATTTTTAAAGTTATTCAATTTCTTTTAAACTTATATTAAATTACAAAAAAAAATTTGGAATTCTACAATTTTTTGAATAAAATTTTGAAAAAAATCAGAATTATAGAGTTTTTAACTACAAATTTAAGGGTAATTTTTTTAAAATTTTTAATATTAATTTTAACCTTAAAACAAATAAAACTTATTTGTGAATAATTTTAAAATCAATAAATAATTAATATCTCATTCAATTTTATTCAAAATGGGAAACAGACCTTTTTTTAGGTTTTTGGATCAAAATGCATTAATAAATTTAGTTTAAAACACTAAAAAAAAATCAATTTTTTTTTCAAAAATTCATGGGTATCCATTGAATTGTTTTAACTTTTTTCATTTTTTGCTATAACTTTTACAAATACTATGTTAAAATTATGAAATAATTTACACACATAGTACTTTTGGATCCTTTTCGGATATGCTATTTAATTTTTTCATTTATTTTATACTTATTGATAAAACGAAATTACGAAAAAATTTAAAAAAATTCTTAATTTTGGCAATAATAATTACAATTCTAAATTTTAAGAAACTAAAATACATTTAAAATTTAGAGTTTTATATTATCTTTCGAATGGTGAAAATCACATTTCAATAACTATAATATTTTTGAAGTTATTCAATTTAGTTTAAAATCCTAATATAATCTTAAATTTCTTAGCCAACTTTTTAAAAATTCCAAAATTTTTGTAATAAAATTTTGAAAAAAAATACAATTATAAAATTAATTATTAAAAATTTAAAGATATTTTTTTTAAGTATTTAATATAAAAATTTAACTGAAAAATAATAATTCAATAAAGATAAAAATTAAAATAAAAACTAGCGGCGAAACTATGCGCAACTTGAAAAAATAGTTAAGACAAAATTTATAGAAAATTTTATGTTCTACAATTTTGATCCCATGTAATTTTTCATAAAAATCCATAATTTTGTCTTAAAATCTAAAAAAAGTCACAAACATGTCTATATAAATTTTTTTCACGCCCTCTAGCGGCGAAACTATGAGCAATTCAAAAAACCGGTAATGACAAAATGTGTAGAAAATTTTATGTTCTACAACCTTCATATCCCGTAATTTTTTATAAAAATGCACTATTTTGGTTATTTAAGAAAAATATGAAAAAAAATTACTTTTTGATAAATCTGGCAACAATGGCAAAAGTTTTTGAAAATTTTAATCATTCGAAATTAAACTATAACGTATAAACAATATATGTGTAAAACTTTATTGCCATCTTGTTTAGTAATGACGTCATCACTTATATCAACTGTCACTTCCGGTTGTCCGATTAACACCAAAATCTATACAGGTCGTCTCCTTGCTACCCTAAATATGTATATAAAATTTCATCTAAATCGGTTCAGCCGTTTAGACGCTATCGTGTTCACACACACACAGACACACAGACACACAGACACACACACAGACAGACATCATGCTAAAAATGGTATAAATGGATTCAGGTGACCTCAAAACGTAAAGATCCGTTAAAATCTGGGTATGGTCAAAATATCATGATCGCAATACTTTCCTTCTATACAACTCAGTTGTTCGGAAAGTAAAAAGGGACTAACTCTGCCAGATGTTACAGGGTAGTGGAGGCAACAAACTAACAACGAGGCAGGGACGGACTTACTTGTTGAAGTACTTTCAACACGTATAATGTCAAAAATGTCAGATTTCACCTTGTAATACCAGTGTTGCCAATTCTCAATACATAAACAGCAATTCCCGTACTTTAAATGAATTTTGATAATACGCAAACTAATAGTAATAACACTACTAGATTAACACCAATTTAAAAGTATAATTTAATTTATATAACTTAAACATGTAATGAAACAAAGTATATCTAATTTATCTACATTAAATCCTAAAAACTATATTAATCGTGAGCAGATTATAAATAAATTAAAAACTGAAACATCATCCCAACTAGGCCCATACATGTTCTTACTTTAATGGTCAGTAAAAACCAGCAGCGCTAATTAAAGTAATATATTCCTCGAATTAAATTAACCATAATTAAGTCACTACTGTTAATTAGTTCGCATTCTTGAAGAGGTCGTTACTTGTTCATCGGGCTCGGGTACAAGAAGTACTAGGAAATTATTGTGTCCTTCACGGACATTATGTAATTCTTGTAGTATGTTTGTTTTTGCGACATTATACAAGTATGTTACCACAAAAAGTCGTCTATATTATAACCGTAATTAAAATTTCTTGTTGCAAAATGAAGTTCTGCTTTTAAGTAAATAACTCATGGTATGAATTATTTTCGTAAAATACACACATTATACATACAGTGTAAAAGTTTGAAGCTAAATGTATCTAGACAATCTTAAAACGAACAGCTGTTAAAATGAGTACAAACGCAGCTTAACACTTAACAACAAATGCATTGTCACTTCTGGTCAACCGGAGGTCAATTCAGTCGAAGATTTCTCTTAGAGAGTGACAAAAAATCCATTGCATAATGACAGTAAGTCGCACTAATACCTTTATGATTTATTTAAATGACTGTAATAATGGTACGCAAAAAAGGAGTCATCACGTGATTATCTTGTGATTGCAAGAATATACGTTTTTATTTCGTGGAATGTGGAAGTGATGGCCCGATATTATGTAATTTGTTTCAAATTACGAATACAATTAAGTTTAATTTTTTATCGCACTCGTTAGAATGAAATAGTTGTTTTTTTTAATTAGTGCAAATCAGTAAATTAAATATTTTTTTTTAAAATGATGTAAATACGATGGTAGACAGCTAATTCTACTAATGGAATAATGTCCTTGCACAACTTTTTTTTGACGGATTTTTGTGTGTTTTTGCTACTTTTAGTTGTAAATAAACACTATTATTTTATGTGGTAATTTTAATTTATTTTAATCAATTGGTTCTGATTCTATACTCAGGTCCTCAATCCAGCAGAGCAAGTAAAGTTTGCCCTTCTCGCCGCTTGGGGATCTGTAATGACCATTGGAATATTGTTCATCACTGACGCTGCCTGGAACAAGTGGCCTTCACACGCTAAATAGCGTCTGTGACCTGGATTAAGGCGCCAAAAACACCGCGTGACAATGGAAAAATGCGATTTAAGTTTTAATTGTTGCCAGATTTACTATTTTTCATACTTTTTTGTGTTTAGTGCCAATTTTTAATTTAAAATAGAGTTGATGTCGTGGCAACACCAGATTTTTTTAGTTTTACTCAATTGGTTTAAGACCATAAATCCATGCCAGTGTATTCTTATCGACCTCTCACATTTTAACTCTTATTAACTATCTACTGAAATATTTATTACTTGGCAAAAAGATTCTACCTGTGTAAGAAGAGTCCGTACTAATTGGAACAAGTGAGTCCTTAAGGGACGAAACAGCTGTCTGGAATACGACCAGATGCATAGAAATGAAATTCTCACACCTTACAAGTATTTAATAGTATATTATTCAACGTGCATATAATGATGGCTTTTATTCACTAGTGAATAATGGATATATAAAAATCCGTAAAACCAGTGAAACATTAAATCATTATTCACTAGTGTATAATATTATTATTATAATTTAATAAACTCAAGTATAATGAACAAATAGTTAGTCGTGGATAAAATATTTTCTATTAAGTTTCTTTAAAATTTGTTTATAATTATTACATATAGCGGGAAAATATTATGTTGGTAATAATTCATTATGTGACGAATACCATGCGTAAACTAATTTTTTATCTTCATGGTATTATTCTACTTATGTTAACATGCAGTTGGTTTTTATTTCAATAAAATTCCCCATTTTTTAGGTTAAACTTAAGATGTTACCTAAGACCTCGCCAATACTCAGCGGAGGCACGAACCACAAGCTTTCGCAAATGAAGAACTAACTTTTATTAATACATTTTTTTATCTATAAATAGATGGAAGAGGTCCATAAACGTAACCTTGCGGAACTTTATAAAAACTTGGATGGTTTACTATCTATTACGCATTTAAAGAAGTTTTATGCGACTTTTCATACATAAACACTGCTATAATTGTATGAGAAAACGCTTTGAAATTAACTCATATTCATTGTTGGAGACCGGTTTTATAAAGTAATTGCCTATTCATCGCAGGTAATTTCTGTAATTTGATAAAAATAAATTGATATTAAATTATCCAGGGTGATAATTAGTTTGCGCGGTTTACCTAGCTAGCTTTGTTAATTTTGCAAAATTACAAGTTAACAGACCGCAATAAGGTCTGTCTTGTGCATGATAATATTAATTATAAAAAAATGATGGCCTTAAACCCTGTTTAATTACTTAATAAAAGATGCATTATGTAAGGATTTATACAGAATGTTTTTTTTTTATATTTGGTGTTCAATATTTTGTTTCTTTTTCGTGTTGAAATTGTGTAAAGTTCAACGGGCACATTA
Source organism: Neocrepidodera transversa (assembly GCA_963243735.1). NCBI lineage: Eukaryota > Metazoa > Arthropoda > Insecta > Coleoptera > Chrysomelidae > Neocrepidodera > Neocrepidodera transversa. The sequence goes on from OY725342.1 coordinate 5,205,663, forward strand.
TTACGTAAATTGTGTAGGAGAAGTGTACATCTAACTTTAAAAGATTTTAGTCTTTTTTGCTCGTTTATACGCCTGTGCGAAATTGCGTAAAATGTTAAAATTCGCAATTCTATTTTGTTTCTTGTCAATTATTTTGCATATTTAATTTTAAATCTTTTTAATGGTTTCGCGTTGGTGGAATATAACAATGGGTTAAACTTCATTATTAATAAATAATTTTATGTACAGCAAATATCTTGATCGGTATATAAATATCTTCATTTTTTTAATATCAAAATTAATTCAAATTTTATTTAAAAAAAACACAAATAGCGACTTTTAAATGACATAACTAATTAGTACAATCATTTGTTATTTTTACCTGTAAAGTTTCCGAGAGTTTCGAAAATTGGTGATTTTATAGATTTTGATGTGCTCTTTCCGAATTTATACTTTGTCACCTCGTATCTTTGCCATATGGGAAAAAGTGCGCATAAAAACCGCGCAGTCATATTGGAAAAATGGCTCCTAAAAACAGTATTTTAACAAAATATCCTTGAAGACATATTAAGTTAGAATAAAGTTCCTATATTTTATGTAAAAACTTTTTTTTGTAAAATTCTACATCAACTACGTTTTGGCTAAAAACCTCATTTCCACACCACCATGAGGTAGAGTAAGTAGCGTGTTTTTTTAATTGTGGTATTCCCACTATGCTTAATCCACATACGCTATTCCAAAATTCATAATTAATTCTACAGCAAAATTGCAAAATTAAAAACCAAAAGATAGTTACTAGAATTTAGGATCTAATATCAAAACTAAAACAAAATAAAAAAACCATGTATCAATGGACTACTATGAATAGGTCAAAGACATTCAAAATTACCTTTCTGTATGTTTACCTAATGACGATTCGGTGCATCTGGCATCAGTGTTACCAGATCGTAAACTTTTTTCGTATCAAATTTCGACTGTAAAATGTACTAGATTCAAGAATTACGTACTAGATGAGATGATTTATAGTGGTGTCCGTAATAAGTGGTTAAAAACAGAAATCATTACCAGAATCTCATCATTGAACTTTTAACCTTTAAAATATTTTCCATTTAACTACTCCTACTCATACTAGACTTACATATTTGCCTCCAACAAAAAGAAAAGCTTTTTTTACAAAATATATTGAACATTTTCTGTTATAGGTCTTTGTTATACTATAATTTTTATTATTATAGTATAGTTGGAAACGTTGACATATACTCATGGACATGTGTAGTAGTGAAAATTGTGCTATTTCGAGAGAAAGAGATGAAACGATTGTTCGGTCAATCTCTATCTTTCTCAAAACCGTATCGTATAGTTAAGATGTTAGAGATAACGCGAGGCCGACATCTTCCTCACTCTTTTCAGAGTGTAGAAACGAATAGGAATTTTTAGATTTTAAGCTAGTTTTCAATAATTCTATCGTTCCATTGCTACAAAAAACTATTCAGAACTAGGATAACATATTTGAAAACGTATTAGATTTGTCACCGGCATAATAACGTACCAGAATTCATAAAAAACGTACTAGATCTAATACGAACGTAATAGCATTGGCAACGCTGTTTGGCATAGTACGACATCATCTCTATACGACCCATTTCGGGAATTTCCAGAAGCGAACAGCTGTTTACGATGGCGCTCGGTTAGCTAAACAGTAGTGCAAGATAACAAAATTATGACGTCATATGGCAGCTACTGTTGTCAAACTAAAATCTACCGTTTTCTATATGGCAAATCTACAGCCTTGGCCATTTTATATCTGACAACACTGGTCTTCAGTACCAATCGAAACCAATAAAAATGTCACAGACTGAAGTTTATAAGGCAAATCTACCGCTTTGGCCATTTTAGATCTGGCAACACTGGTCTTTATTACCAATAAAAATGTCACAGACAGAAGTTTATAAGGCAAATCTACCGCTTTGGCCATTTTAGATCTGGCAACACTGGTCTTCAGTACCAATCGAAACGTCACAAATAGAAGTTTATATAGCAAATCTATCACCTTAGTCATCTTAGATCTGGCAACACTGGTCTTCATTACCATTCTAAACGTCACAGACAGAAGTTAAGGCAAATTTAGCGCCGTGGCCATTTTAGATCTGGCAACACTGGTCTTTAGTACCAGTCGAAACGTCACAGATAGCAGTTTATATAGTAAATCTACCGCCTTGGCCATTTTAGATCTGGCAACACTGGTCTTCATTACCAATAAAAATGTCACAGACTGAAGTTTATAAGGCAAATCTACCGCTTTGGCCATTTTAGATCTGGCAACACTGGTCTTTATTACCAATAAAAATGTCACAGACAGAAGTTTATAAGGCAAATCTACCGCTTTGGCCATTTTAGATCTGGCAACACTGGTCTTCAGTACCAATCGAAACGTCACAAATAGAAGTTTATATAGCAAATCTATCACCTTAGTCATCTTAGATCTGGCAACACTGGTCTTCATTACCATTCTAAACGTCACAGACAGAAGTTAAGGCAAATTTAGCGCCGTGGCCATTTTAGATCTGGCAACACTGGTCTTTAGTACCAGTCGAAACGTCACAGATAGCAGTTTATATAGTAAATCTACCGCCTTGGCCATTTTAGATCTGGCAACACTGGTCTTCATTACCAATAAAAATGTCACAGACTGAAGTTTATAAGGCAAATCTACCGCTTTGGCCATTTTAGATCTGGCAACACTGGTCTTTATTACCAATAAAAATGTCACAGACAGAAGTTTATAAGGCAAATCTACCGCTTTGGCCATTTTAGATCTGGCAACTTCATTGCCAATCAAAACGTCACAGAAGTTAAGGCAAATCTAGTGCCTTAGCCATTTTAGATCTGGCAACACTGGTCTTCATTACCAATCAAAACGTCACAAACAGAAGTTAAGGTAAACCTAGCGCCTTGACCATTTTAGATCTGGCAACACTGGTCTTTAGTACCAATCGAAACGGTCTCCGTTCCTTCCTCTTCATCGCAACACACTACAATTCGTGCATATAATAGTGCATTGAATGTGGATTAGGCCTACTAGGGATACCACGATAAAAAAAATGCGCTACTTACTCTACCTCATGGTGGTGTGGAAATGAGTATTTGGTGAAAACGAATGTTGAAGTAGACTTTGCGCCGCTTGTATGCTAAAACTATTGATTTTATAAAAAAAAATTGGTTATAACATAAAATTTAGGATTTTTTTTCTTATTTTTTCTTAAAAAGAGTCCGAGTCAAAAAAATGTAACCTCTTTATTGAGCACCAAATGACTGTAATAGAAAAAAAAATAGACCCCAAACTTCACTTGAATAAAAAAGGTTTTTTCTTTAGTGAGCAAATGTCATACAAAAACTGATATTAAAATTTTCATGAGAGTGTCTAGAGGTCCGTCTAGTCGGACCCGATGAAAACCCAATAGTCTGTCCGAGCGCATGATCCGACTGCCTGATAATTGAAAATTTGATTATTCATCGCTATGATACGGTATGGTCTAATGGAAGCGTGTATGTTACATACAGAAGTTCCTGGATCGATTTCTGAGGATTTCTTTTTATTTATTTTTACGAAATAAATGGAAGTTATTTCTTTTTAATTAAATACACAAGCTAGATTTAGATAGTCAATACTTCTTTTAACAAAATAAATTAAAATACACAGGTTAGATTTAGATAGTCAAGACATATTTTAATAAAATAAATTAAAATAAACAGATTAATTACGCTGGCTCTCTAGGTTCTTATTTTATTTTTCATCTTTTCTTATTTTTATTTCAAACTAAATCCTAACAGCTGCTAGACGGACCTTTTTTAATTAAACACGATATACGTCAAGACGGATCTCTAGACACTCTCAATTTTACTTGGCAATTTTTATGATTTAATAGTGTAATGTTACTAGTGCCAAAAATGTATATTTGTTGCACGATGCGTGAAGTTTGGAGCGCGAGGCGAAGTCGCTGAGTGCAATAAATATGCTTTTGCTCATGTTGCACACAACATTTTTTCTGCGACCGAATTAAATTTCAATTATTTTTTTATAATACAAGAAATATTACTAATTTTTAGAATATTTTTACCAATAACATGAATAGATTAAAGTAACGTTATATTTATAAAACTAGTTATTTAAATTTATGTTTATTATTAATGTTTTTTTTTGTTCTAGTTCACGATCGTAGAAAAAAGTAATTAAAAGTATAAATTTTTATTGGCATGGGTTTGTTCTACTCCAAAGAGTTTTTACGTTTGAAACAAAAAAAAAATAGTAAAAAATTAGGTGAAATATTTGAAATATGAAAATTTGTAAAAAAAATTGAAAAAAAAGGGTGAAGAAATTAGTTTGTCATATTCCAAAGAGTTTAGATGTGAAACAGTAAAAGAGTCAAAAATAGGTGAAATAAATTAGTGGAAAAAATAGGGTGGAAGAAAAAAGTTTGAAACAGTCAATTAAATCAGTTTCTTTTCTTGTTTAAGAGTGGGATGAGTTAGTTCTTTTTTTATTTAAGTGTTTCCACTAATTGAGAGGGACCTGCGCGAGCAGACACTGTGATAATGTCAAACTGACTGAAAAAAAAAATTGTGACACGAACAAGTCAATTAGTATAAACAAGTACCATTTATTAAAAGAATCAGCTTCACGAATCCCAAATATTTTTGGTCCTTCGAACCGGATAGAACTAGTGATGCGTTTCAGAAAATTCTTATAATAGCCTTAAACATAAAGATTCTCTAAAGGAGAAAACATAAAAATAGAAGACACAAAATGACAATGAAAGAATTTATTTCCTCACAGAAATGTCATTATTACTTGAAAGATAAATATTGTTTGATCCTTCCTGTATATTTTTAAGCCACTATTGTATAATCAATCCCATGTCGAATGTCTTAAAAATCTAAAACCATTTCAAATTCATTCAAACATTATCTTTTATTTAAGTCGTCTTTAACAGGTTGATAATATTTTATAAACTTTTATTAAGGTTTTTCTTTAATATTATTTAAGCGAATTGTGAAAAAATTTTTTGTTAATTATATATTACTACAATAACATGCCTATTAATCTTTTATGTTCGAGTAAAAAAAAATGCATGTAATAACTAATTTTGCATAAAAATTAAAAAAATCCAATTTACCAATACATTGCTTAAACACCATAAAGCATAAACTCTCAACAAAACTATCTTCGGGCAAATCTTTTATTATTTGTTTTTAAATTTACGCTCTGAATATAACCGATCGGTGTGTTATTTAATTTTAGATAAATCATGAAGCAGCGTGAGCATTAAGTGTAAGGTGAAAGGTGCACCGAAAATCCTTCAGGCGTAAGAGTAATAGTGTAATTTATTTATTGAATTAGACATTATGGACGTAGCCTGGATGTTATTACTAAAATTGACTGCCTAAAGGGAAGGGTTTTATTAAAATTTTTCAAATTTCAGTGTAACGCATATAAGATTAAATAACAATATTTAATTTGGAATACGGTGATCCAAAAAATGGAACAAATAACAAAAATAACACTAAGTTGTCACTAGATCGATCAATAACTTTTTTTACTTCAAAAATTATTATTCACAGAAAGTGATTTTCATAATTTTTTCCAAAACCAAAAATTACTGTATATTTTTTGACATTTTTTAATTCTTATGTTTTTAAATTTCAGTGTTACTAACTTCTGTATGGTAAAATATTCTAGAAAATGCTCAGACAGGTCGATTTTGATTTCTGATAAAACGCATTTCTACAATAAATATTTTACCCATACTGTATATTTGGACATTTTTTAATTCTCCTATTTATTGCATACAGGGCGAAAATAAAATATTACTAACTTCTAATGGTAAAATTTTCGAAAAAATGCTCAGACGGGTCGATTTTAATTTCTGATAAAACGCATTTCTACAATAAATATTTTACCCATACTGTATATTTGGACATTTTTTAATTCTCCTGTTTATTGCATACAGGGCGAAAATAAAATATTACTAACTTCTATATGGTAAAATATTCGAGAAAATGCTCAGACAGGTCGATTTTAATTTCTGATAAAACGCATTTCTACAATAAATATTTTACCCATACTGTATATTTGGACATTTTTTAATTCTCCTGTTTATTGCATACAGGGCGAAAATAAAATATTACTAACTTCTATATGGTAAAATATTCGAGAAAATGCTCAGACAGGTCGATTTTAATTTCTGATAAAACGCATTTCTACAATAAATATTTTACCCATACTGTATATTTGGACATTTTTTAATTCTCCTGTTTATTGCATACAGGGCGAAAATAAAATATTACTAACTTCTATATGGTAAAATATTCGAGAAAATGCTCAGACAGGTCGATTTTGATTTCTGATAAAACGCATTTCTACAATAAATATTTTATCCATACTGTATATTTGGACATTTTTTAATTCTCCTGTTTATTGCATACAGTGCGAAAATAAAATATTACTAACTTCTATATGGTAAAAATTCGAGAAAATGCTCAGACAGGTCGATTTTGATTTCTGATAAAACGCATTTCTACAATAAATATTTTATCCATACTGTATATTTGGACATTTTTTAATTCTCCTGTTTATTGCATACAGAGCGAAAATAAAATATTACTAACTTTTATATGGTAAAAATTCGAGAAAATGCTCAGACAGGTCGATTTTAATTTCTGATAAAACGCATTTCTACAATAAATATTTTACCCATACTGTATATTTGGACATTTTTTAATTCTCCTGTTTATTGCATACAGTGCGAAAATAAAATATTACTAACTTCTATATGGTAAAACTAAACAGACAAACACTGATTTATTAATTGGATTACATCATTGTAAATTACTAAGTAAATTATCAAATGTTTGAAATTAAAAACTAAAATTAAAATTGTTCAAAAAAAATAAAAATTTTAATTTAATTGAAAATACCCTTTCAAATGCTCGACACATGTTGCTATTTAAAATTTTCAAGGGGTTGAAATTACGATAAAATTTTATTGTAGAAATTGCGTTGCGTGAGAAATAAACATGTAATTTGATAATTAATTTAAATTTTTAAATTAAATATTTCTATTTTAACGAACAGGTATCATTAAACTTATTATAAAGTATTACACGTATTTTATCCTAACTGTGCGGTTGATAATGATAAGTACGGAAAACGCGTGTAATGAGGAAGTGACTAAAAACTTTAAAAAAAAATTAACTAATGAGGATAAAAATTCCCAATTTACTTGATTACAAAATTGAATTTCTTCTTATAAACATCTGATTAATATTTTTTAGATAATATTTCATGGAAAGGCGTTATTGTATATGTTATTTTTAGATTATTACTTATTGTATAGTGATTTGTATTATTTATTATCATCTAGAATATATTTTTAACAGGATTTTATATATTTTCTCTACATGTAAACATGTTTTGGTAAAATCAAATGTTAAAATTTGGCAGCCTTATTAATCTGATCATATAGAAGGAACCATGTAAAATAATTTGATTTTTTTTATTCTTAAAAAAATGTTGGAATATCTATTTTATCGATTTGCATAGTGTGTATTGATTTCTGAAAATTTTGGTAATACTTATACATTTTAATTTATCGAATGTTATCTTTTTACTAATAAATTTAATATAATAAAAAAAATTCTTTGCGCCTCTTATTTGTGCCAGATATTAAAAACATTTCACTAAAAGGTTATTTTCCATTTTATATTCTGTATTGCATCTTTAGTTGAAATTGACATTTGGGTTAAAATTTTAACCGCATAGTTAAAATTAACTAAAACGTTACAAGAATAAACCCCTTTGTCGTTTAAAAAACAATGTTGCAAAAAAATACAGAGTTTGGATATGCTATGAAATATTTATTATAGCCCATAGGGGTGAGCCACAATATTCCTCTGTTGGCCGCAGTGGAGGGGCGAGCAAACGCTCCATCCACTAACATTGAACATACCTACCTACCCATATTATGATTCATACTTAAGATTGTCACTTCAGTAGCCAAATTTTAAGATTTTTAGAATTAATCAAGACAACAAAACATCTTCACATGTCAAGATATTGTAACAAAGTTACTTTAATTTCCGTAATAATTAAAATATTAAACCACAGTCAGAGTAGAAGGTCGATTCAATCCGTTGTCAGAAGTTGCAATGGCAGTTCCAGTGACAGTCCCAGTCCCAGCTGCAGTACCCGTCCGGTCATTTCAGCAACTAGAGATAGGTTGAGCTGAAGGGAGCGAAGTCGAGCTTGAGTTTAGTTAACTGTAAGCCCACAGCCAGTTGAACCAGCAGAATATAGGACCGTGTTCAAATCAAGGGCAAGTTCAGCCGTCCCAACCCAACGAGCCGATAATAGAGGACCGACCGCCGACGTTAATAGCATATCCGGATCATTACACACCTTTTTTCCTCGCCAGGTTTTTTCGAGTATAAATAAAAATTAACTACTTTTTTTAGTTCATGAATTTTATTTTATCCCAATATTCCCAGCAGCAAAATATCCAGGTACTCAACCGAGTGGGACAAATAAAGCCCGCCTTCCTGGCCGCCAAGACATTGGTCGATACCATAAAGACCGCTGGAATATTTCTTATCCACTGACGTTGCCCGTGCAAGTGTCTTTTAAACTATAAACGGAAGGTGGCGCCCGAGGCAATCCGAAACCTAGACTCAGGCACGAAAAGACCGCTTGACGACGCAAAAAGCGTTACAATTTTCAGTTTCTATCTAAATATACATTCTATTCAAAATTCGTCATATTATAAACTTTCGAATGTACTTTTTGGGCATTTCCCAATATTAATAATTCTACAAAAACAGTGAAGTCCTTTTTTATAATACAAAAAAAAATTGTCAAGTGACTGGTTTGCATTGCATTGCTCGAGTGAGCAGAAGTGATAAATATGTCATGGGGAAGACTTCGTCGTGTATTGTTGCGAGGAAAAATTGTCGTGAGGATGAATTGTCATGAAGAATTATCGTGAAGAAGAATAGTCGTGAAGAAGAATTGTCGTAGGGAAGAATTGTCGTGGGGAAGAATTGTCGTGGGGAAGAATTGTCGTGGGGAAGAATTGTCTTGGGGAAGAATTGTCTTGGGGAAGAATTGTCTTGGGGAAGATGTCACGGGAAAGATTTGTCATGGGGAAGATTTGTCATGGGAAAGATTTGTCATGGGAAATATTTGTCATGGGAAAGATTTGTCATGAGGAAGATTTGTCATGGGGGTGATTTGTCATGGGGAAGATTTGTCATGGGGAAGATTTGTCATGGGGAAGATTTGTCATAGGGAAGATTTGTCATGGGAAAGATTTGTCATGGGAAAGATTTGTCGTGAGGAAAATTTGTCTCATGTGAAAAATTTGTCTCTTGAGGAAAATTTGTCAGAGAATGATTGTCCGGAAAGAATTGCGCGCAAAGGATTGTCCTGAAAGAATTGCGCCAAAGGATTGTCCTGAAAGAATTGCGCCAAAGGATTGTCCGGAAAGGATTGCGCGCAAAGGATTGTCCGGAAAGGATTGCGTGCAAAGGATTGTCCATAAAGGATTTTATGGGAGAAAGGATTGTCCATAAAGGATTTTATGGGAGAATGGATTGCGCGCAAAGGATTGTCCGGAAAGAATTGCGCGCAAGGATTGTCCGGAAAGAATTGCGCGCAAGGATTGTCCGGAAAGAATTGCGCGCAAAGGATTGTCCGGAAAGAAATGCGCGCAAAGGATTGTCCGGAAAGATTGCGCGCAAAGGAATGTCCGGAAAGGATTTTAAGGGGACGAATGCTTGGAAAGGATTGCCCGGGGAACGATTATCGGGGGAAGGATTGTTCGGGGAAGGATTGTCCGGGGAAGGATTGTCCGGGGAAGGATTGTCCGGGGAAGGATTGTCCGGGGAAGGATTGTCCGGAGAAGGATTGTCCGGAGAAGGATTGTCCGGGGAAGGATTGTCCGGAGAAGGATTGTCCGGGGAAGGATTGTCAAGGATTCAAATGTTCCTTATGACTTAATTTTTTAGTTCTGAACAAATTGTAAGTTTTTAATTGATTTTTCTGAATCTAGATGTTATTAGAATTTTGATTAATTTCATAATTTTCTATAGGCCCAATATCTTTGTTAATGATTTATATTTTTTACCCCAAAAATAGCATTTATTTTTGAAACTATTTTTATATAAACAAATAATTTTTGCCTTATCATAAAGTGATTTTGCTATGCCAAGGTAATTTGATCCGAAATTTAGATATTTATTGGTATAGGAGTTTTCTATATACAGATATCTTCTTTGTAGAATCTATTTTATTTACTAGGATTTTATCTTCTTTGTAGAATCTATTTTATTTACTAGGATTTCTAAAAGTTTTTTTTTTCAACTAAAATTTTATTCAAAGTTCTATCTTTATTTTTTCTAAAGGTGTGTGACAATTGAAAAAATATCATGTACATATATCCACCACTCTAATTATTTTTGTACATTTTTGGAATCATTTATACGAATGTCATAAAAAGTCTTTAACCAAAATTATTAATTGTTACTGGTTTAGAACGTTTTCGTCTTTTTAAATTGTTAATAATATTGATTGTAATTATATCCGAAATCAATTAAATGTAAATGTTCCAAACATAAATTCAAGGTCTAGTGTTATTTTTCGATGACCAAGAACTAGAATGGTTATAATTAGATCTAGATATATTTTTTATTAAAATTTATTCTGTAAATGGAAAATCAATAGACATGTTGAAATTGAAATTTTATTTAGGATTTTTTATACTTTAAACACGTGACAATACTGCAAAACTAAATACATAATTATAATTTATTTAATGGTCGGTAATCTAAAAGACCAACCTTGAAAATAAAAATATTACAAGACTATTGTAAATTATTAAATTGATGGACAATGGTAAGAAATCAATCCACGATTTTCTATGTAATTTCGCTCTTTATTTTTTACACCTTTTCTGTTATTTAAAATGAACATTGTTTGTTAGTCGGCAAATTACAAAAGCTTTTTATTCGCAATAAACAGTTTTTTAAATAATTTATTACTCCTTTTTAGCATTCATAGGATGTAAAATATTTTTACAGAAAAAGAAATATTATCTCCAACTTGCATAATAAAATTATGCGTATGTAGGTACATAATAACGTTCTTAAAACCAGTTTGCAAATTACACCTCATTTTTTTTCTTTTAAAAACAATTTAATACTTGCCGCATTTTAAATCTAAAACAACAACCGTGTAAATGCATATCATCGAATAGTTTTTTTTTTCTTCACTAAATGCAGTTAGTTGCTCGCGTACCCGACTCGACGTTTCTATATGACGACTGAATCATACACAATTCAAAATAGAAATACTAATTCGAAAATAACTCGTAATACTTGTATTTGAGAAGTATTAATAACATAAGCATAAGTCGGACGTGATACTAAATTTAGAAACAATATAAAAAAATGTTACAACCATTCGGTAAACAGGTATATACAGGGTGATTTAAAATTAAAATGGAAAAAAAAGAAAAATCGAGAAAAACAGAAAAAACAGTAATAAGAAAAACAGCAAAAGTAAGAATAATAGGACAAACGAAAAAAGGAAACAGGAAAATGGGAAGAATAGGAAGAAATATGGAAAATGACGAAAAAAATAAGGAAAAAATTTAATACAATAGGAAAACACAGAAAAAGTAGAGAAATAGGATAAAATAGGAACAAATAGGAAAACTAGACAAAAATAGAGAGAAATAGAAAAAAATAAGAACACTGGTAAAAATTTTGTAAATTTAGGAAAAATGGGAATAAATTATAGGGAAAAATGATACAAATTAGGAAATCGTAAAAAAATTGCGGAAAATAGGAAAAATAGAAAAAAATTGGCAAAAATACGAAAATGAACAAAAAATAATAAAATATAGAAAAAAATGGGCAAAATGTGAAAAATAGAAAAAACGGTAAAAACCAGAAAAAAACAAGTAAGAAAGAGGGAAAATAGTAAAATAGGGAAAAAATAGGAAAACGTAAAAAAATAGATTAAAATAGAGAATAGGAAAAACAGGAAAAAAGTTATTCTTTAAAATCAGTCAAATACAATCAGAAAATAAATAAGAGAAAAATTTAAGCCATTGTTGTTAAATTAATCAATTTTTTTTAAACAGACAATTTATTTTATTAAAGTTTTTCTTTTTCAAAAATATATCAGTTCCTTATAGCTTTTAATTTCAGAAAAAATTTGAGTTTTAATTTAAAAAATGGTGGGAGCTCAAGTGTATATCTTGGAAATTTAATGATTATAACTTTTGAATAAATAAATTTTTGACCAACGTAGGCTTTAGTTTGGGAAAATCTGAAAATTGGAAATTGAAAAAAAATTAAAAACATCTTTACAGAAAAATAGACAAAAACAGATGGCTTGGGTACATTCTAATCGACGTTCTTTATGCATACCCCAATTTTCATTGAAATCTGAAGAAAAAATATTTTTTTAAACAAAAAAATCAAAATCGTATAAAAAAATCGACGAACTATCATCAATGACGTGACAAACATTATAGAAAATCATCAGGATGTGATAATAATAAAAAGTATAAAGTAAAATTAAATTTTTCCCCGGCAATCAAAAAAAAAATATTTTATGAAAAAATAAAACCAGATTTTAATTGAACGAGAAAAAATAATTTTAGACCAGTTTTTGAAGTAAGTCACAGTAGACCAAGTACGAACCTGTGTTTTTCATGTTAAAATACAGTTTTTTTTGTATTTTTGAAATTAATCTTGTACGTGGCGCCCCTTCTAATTCACTTTTATTTTTTATTTTGAGTTTGAGTTCAGGGTAAACTCAGCTTAAAAAAGCCTTCACACCACGTGACTTACGTAACGAAAATATGCTTGTACTCTAATAAATTGGGCGTAAAAATTATTTTTTTGGAATTTTCTAGTTATTGTTAAGTAATCCCACCCTCTAAATAAAACATAATTATTCGTTTTTGGACGAAATCTCGCCTAATATAGACTCAAAATATGCGGTTCGTCTGTACTAGTTTTTTCTAGAGAAAAAAGTTGATAGTCGCATCACTTATACTAAAAATAATTTTAAAAAATGCCATTGACGAGCTCTCAAAGATTAAATACAAAATCGATTGGTGAAAAAATAATTTAAAAAATCTCATAGACGAGCTCTCAAGGATTAAATACCAAAATCGATTGGTGAAAATCGGAGCTTCCTATCTTTAATATTTACGGAGCGCTCCGCCTGGCCAAAATCTATTTCAGACAAGATATGACAATATTCGTTATATTAAATCTTCCTATATTTCACCCCTTTACGAATAAATCCTAGATGTCAAGGGATTGTGCAGGAAAGGGATGACTATTATATAGTTATGAATTTCCGATTCGTGAGCTTCTTTGATAGGGAAAAGTACAAAATTTTATTAACACAGAAAGCGGGAGAAAAGATCAGTCAAAAATCAAATTTCAAACTACCAACATGGTCACCGAAAATCTTGTATCTAGCGTCGCGACGCCGACGCCAACAATTTCGACAAACAGTTTTTACTTCTTCTGCCAGTCAATTCGCATAAATTAAACTACAGAACTCTCCATTACCAGAAGTTAGAATATTCGAAGTCCATGCAGCGTCGCTACGCTAGTCGTCCCGACGCCAAAATATTTCGGCGTCTACCCACAAATAGAAAATCAACTTAAACAAATGGATTGTAGCGTTCCACAAAAAACTATTCTGGGACATATTTTATTTTTAATATACGCAAATTATATTTCTAAAATAGTTTTAAAAGAAAAATTTTTAGTTATTAGTTATTATTATTATATTTACGTCATTTTATTACTTCATATTTATATTTTTATACTACATAAAAGGTTTGTGCGGACCCGGGGGACCGCTATTTTTTTCTATTTTTCACTATTTTTTTTCTATTTTTCACTATTTTTTTTCTATTATTCCCTATTTGTCGCTATTTTTCTTATATTTCCCAATTTTCTATAGAACAATTTTTCTTCACAAAAATTAATAGGAAAAAGTAGGAAAAAATAGAGAAAAATAGAGACAAATTGTAAAAAAAGGTCAGATCAAAATATAATATTTGCATAATTTCTCTATTTTTCAGTATTTTTTTCTATTTTTCTTAATTGCATATTTTTGCATTAGTTTTCTATTTTTCAGTATTTTTTCCTATTTTCCCTATTTGCATCTATTTTTCACTTTTTCTCTATTTTTTCCTACTTATTTCTATTATTCCCAATTTTTTCCCATTTGTCCCTAATTTTCCTATATTTCTCAATTTTTCCCATGTTTCCCTATTTTCTATATTTCTCTACTTTTTCATTATTTTTTTCCTATTTTCCCCTATTTGTATGTATTTTTCGAGACTTTTTTTCCCATTTTTGTCTGATTTTTTCCCATTTTTCATTATTTTTTTCACAATTGTCATAAAGGTAACACCGAAAGAGAACCATATTTTCCTCTCCAGCCAGTTTAGCCAACTCCTTTTTTAATCATTTGTACCCCGTCTCGCTAGTTTCATCCCCTCTTGATTAATTTGTATGTTATTTTTCATCCTTTTCTAATTTAACTTTCCCTTTTCTTTTTTAGTACCCCCGTGTTTTTGTTCTATAAGTTCAACATAACCTATTAAATTCTTCTTTCTTTTATAAGCTATTGTCAATAGCTATCTGTCATCTTACTTATTTTTTCTCACTGTGGCCTGTACCCATTTTCCCTAGAGTTAATATATGCCGATCAGTACCAGTTTTCAAATTTGATTTTGTAAAATTTAATTTTTTTTGGATCGGCTTTTTGTACATTTATAATATTGTTGTCTAGATTTAATCTTAACATATATATAATTTTGGTAAGTTATGTTCTTATTTAGACCTGAAGATGGCTTTTTAGTCGAAACTAGTTGCCTCCACTTTGTATAATTAAATTTATTGTGGTACATGATTTCGAGTTTCATTTGAAATTGTGTTAAAAAAAACAAACGACAAGGATACTTCATATTAAAAAAAAAATTAAGTAGATCATTTTCTTTACTAAAACATTACTTTAAATTTATTAATAGATTTCTCAAAGATATTTATATATCTACTAGCACAGGAATGTTTTATCTTGCAGTAGTTAACCTTCCTCTACATATTTTAAAACGCGCGCGCCATCGTACTTGTCAATTTTTATTTTATTTTGACATTTACTAGCTACAGCATCTGTTCTTACCAATTTATTATGTCGTGTATAAAGCCGCAACAAAGGTTATTTATTTTATTTATCTATAATAAAAAAATACAGTGGCTTTAAATAAAATTTTTGACCTACAAATAATAATTAACACAGAAATATAAATCTAAGTTCAATTTACATATTTAGGCGTTGAAAGTACATAAAATTAATAACCAACACGTCAATAAACATGAGAGGTTTTGACAATGACTAAAAAAATAGAACCAAAACGTCTTCTGTAAGGATTTTTAATATGACGAGGTAAGAGCTTTGGACCAGACCACTTCAATGGCGTCGTAAATAAATGGGTGTTGATAGTGTTAGGCCTCGGAGACGCCATCGATAGGGAAAATATAAATATAGTGATAAGAAAATTTAAATATAAATATCATATCCAAGATTATCAGTCCTAGTTGAATTATTGTTTGGCAATTAAAAAATAATAATCAAGTGAGAAATAGGAAAAACAAAAAGATTTTGAGTTTTGTCAATTTTTGATAATTTTAATTTTGGAATTGTCACAGGAAGAAATTTGTTAAATTTTAATATAAATAATTTTGAATTCCAATAAAAATTATTTAAAAAGTTATTATAGAGAAATTAACAAAAATAATTAGATAAAAAGACAGGGTGTGAAAAATGTAGAAATAATATTTTTACATTACAAGATGAACAAAAATAAAATATAAAAAAAATTATCAAAGACGAGATGGAAAAGGGAATATATAGGGAGAGCATTAAAAAGAAGAAAGAAACAGATTAATAGAGAAGAACTGAAGAAAGTAGAAGTATTCAAAAATTTCAATATACAATTTTTTTTTACTTCATTTTTTTATTTATAATTAGATAGGACATATTGTCTACTGGGTGAAAAAATTATCCAAGACGAGATGGAAAAGGGAATATATAGGGAGAGCATCAAAAAGAAGAAAGAAACAGATTAATAGGAGAAACGTTATTAAGAGAGAAGAACTGAAGAAAGTAGAAATATTTAAAAATTTCAATATATAATTTTGTTTTTTACTTAATTTTTTTTATTTATAATTAGGACGTCTACCGGGTGGGTCCATATCAATTAGACATTCAAAAATAACAATCAAATAAACTCGGATGATAATGTCATTAATGGACTCTGGTCTCGGCAACTTATTTTTTTACTGTATTTTTAATTTTGTATATAAAATGCACTTAACACTAACATGTTTCATAGCAAATATAATTACGACTAATTATCGATTCATAACCTGTCAGATTTTGATAAATATAAACGATCCTAATCTTAACGCAAGGAAATTCCTCTTTCCTTTTAATAAATTCACTTGTGACCAATAATCAACGTTAAATCACATATAATGCCTCTATTTATAGCTTTAATTATAGCGGGAATGGTTTAAATGAAAATAAACAAACCTTATGACCGGAAGTAATAAATACCGTAAACGATATTTATAAACTATTAAAACATCCTTTGTGTGGTTAATCATTATTATTTATTACTTAGGAGACACGTATTTACATACCCAAAGTGACAAAATATAGTGTAATTTGTGTAGAAAAATATTCTGTATATTTTTAAAAACTGTAGAAATTTGTTTAAATTGAAGAAATATAATAATCAACACATAATTTGTCATCAAGATGACTATAAATATTTTTATATTTTGTAATGCAATGCCTTTTTTATCTTCGAAAATTCTTTTAAACTTACTAAAAAACCTGAGAAATTCTTAAATAAAATCTGGAACAATTCCTGAATAATCCACGTAAAATATATGAAAGAATCGTTTCAAAAATCATTCACAAAAAAATCTTGGCGTCCTTTTAAAATTCTTTAAAAAGTCCTTGAGAATTTTTTTGGAAATTCTTGTAAAAATTTTTTCTAATTAAAAATCCTTTAAAAATAACTTAAAAAATCTAAACAGTGTCTGTGAACAATCCTTAAAAAGTCCTTAAAAAATTCCTGACTAAATCCTTGTAAAATACTTTAAGGAACCATTTGAAAAATCATTCACAAAAAAATTCTTGGCATCCTTTCAAAATTCTTAAAAAATCCTAAAAATTTTTTTAGAAATTCTTGAGTAATTCCTTGAAGAAAACTGATTCAAAAATTAAAGATTCTTTTAAAATTACTAAAAAACCTTAAAAAGTACGAAGAAATTCTTAAATAAAATATTGAATAATTCCTGAAAAATCCTTGTAAAATTATTGAAACATTCCTGAAAACACATTAGAAAATCGTTTAAAAGGAAAAATAGAAGAAAAATCATTGAAAAAGTCTCGAAAAATACAAGGAAATTCCTTAATTTTTTTTAATCATTGACAACTTCTCTAAAAATCTTTGAGAAATCGTTGAAACATCCCTAAAAAATTCTTGAAAAATAGAAACATTCATAATTTTTTTTTCCAATCCTTAAAAATCATTTTAAAATAACTTTAAAAAAACTCTAAAGAGTATCTTTGAACAATCCTTAAAAAGTCCTTAAACAATTCCTGAAAAATCCTTGTAAAAGTATTGAAACATTCCTGAAAAAATCTTAAAAAACAAAACGTAAAATACAAGAAAAATAATTGAAAACTATTGAAAAAAAAAAACAAGTAAAATCTTTAAAGATTCTTTTTAAAATTACTAAAAAAGTACCAAGAAATTTTTAAATATAATCTTTAATAATTCCTGAAAAATCCCTGTAAAATTATTGAAAAATTCCTGAAAAACACCGTAAAAAAACACAAGGCGTTTAAAACGAAAAATACGAGTAAAATCCTTGAATACTCCTCGAAAGATACACAAAAAAAACTTAATTTTTTTTTCAATCATTGATAATTTCTCCAAAAATTCGATAATCTCTTTGAAAATTTTTAGAAAAATAATGGAAAAATTCATAATTTTTTTCTAATCCTTAAAATAATTTAAAAAAACTCTAAACAGTATCTGTGAACAATCCTTAAAAAGTTCTTAAACAATTCCTGATAAATCCTTGTAAGGAATCATTTGAAAAACATTCACAAAAAAATCCTTTTAAAATTCTTAAAAAACGTTTGAATATTTTGGAAATTTTTGAGTCCTCCTTGATAAATCTGTAAATAGTCTAGAAGTTGTAAAAAAATTCTTGAATAACCTTTGAAAATCCCTAAAACAATAGAAAAATGATTAAATAATCTTCGAAGATTCTTTTAAACTTACTAAAAAATCTAAGAAATCATTAAATAAAATCTGGAACAATTCTTGAAAAATCGTTGTAAAATTATTGAAAACTCCTCGAAAATTACAAGAAAAATCCTTAATTTTTTTTTTAATCCTGACAATTTCTCTAAAAATCACTTATTTATCTCTTGGAAAAATATTTGAAAAGTTTTACAAAAATCTTAAGAGAAATATTTAAAGAATCCCAAAATAATTGAAAAATAATAGAAAGATCCGTAATTTTTTTTCAATCCTTAAAAACCGTTTTAAAATAACTTTAAAAAAAACTTATTTTTTTTTTAAATCCTTGACAACTTCTCTATAATTCCCTTAATAATGTCTAGAAAAATACATACAAACAAGTAAAACCCTTTTTTTTCAATCATTGATAACTTCTCCAAAATCAATTAATTGTCTCTTAAGAAAAATATTTGAAAATTTTTTGAGAAATATTTGAAAAATCCTTAGAAAATACTTAGAAAATTCGAGTTTCACACAAATTCTTTAACTATGAATTTTCTAGATAATAGCGAACAAACCCAAAGACTGAAAATACACAAACCAGGCAAAAAAAATTGTGTTTTTATTATTATTATTATTATTATACAAAAAACCAATGCAATTTTCTGAAAATTTATATATTTTTTTCCTAAATTTTCAGTTTGAATTGTTCTCGCTCAATTACCATTGTATACAAATTTCAATTTTTAATTAAATCGAAAAAATATTTCTTAATTAACTTAATTTTTTGCTCTTTCAAAAATTAATCAAGATGGTTATTTTCAAATTTAAAATATTACTACAGAATTCCAACTTAAAAAAAACATACGAATAATTTTTGTCGGATCATTAATTTAAAAATTCAAATATATGTATCTAGCAATTTATTTTCACAATTAAAATTGGCCAATAAAATAATAACTGCTTCAAATATTTTTGTCAGTAGCCATCAATTAATATAAATTGATATAGGATTACTAAAAAAGAAATAATATTGGCTATTAAGAAATCTTTTACGATCGACATTCAATGTATATTAATGTTTTTTTTAGTCTGACAGCGTACACATTTAAACTGACCATTAATATTCATGTAAAATTAACAACTATGATCAAAGAATAAAAAAAAAACAATTACAGAAGAAGCCACACAATTGGAGTTTTTAAATAAAATACATTAACAGACAATAACAGCATTAAGGGGCAGCTTGGATGCCCATCTACGGTATATTATTTTATTATAAAAAAAGTATAAGTAATAGCAGTTATATACGGTTGAGAAGTATTCATTACATAACGCTTGGTTAATCAAGACCTTGGTCGACCTTGAGATAATTGCAAGTCTACATATTTGATACTCACTGTAGATGTTAATGTATTTTATTAATTATATGCGGTTAGAGTAAAATAAAGAAATAAGTGGATATAAAAATAGTTTTATAATAATACTGATGGTTAAAAAACACTTAATAAAATTACAAATTACAAGAATTTAATATTCTTATATATCCACGCTCCTGTAAAAAAATCATTTACATACTATATTTTTTTATAACTGGTTATTCGATCTCTTATGTTTTTTAGTATATAATATGTAATGAATAATATGCATATACAACTGTTTATTTTAATAATTATTTGACGATAGAAAACAATGCTCATAGTTTTTTTTGGTTTGGTAAAATATTATTCAGGGATTACAAAAATATATATAAATTTTAATCCCTAGAACTTTAGTAGGTACTCGAACTGCAAAAATAAATATAGACTATTGCTTTCTCTTTCTATCAACAGTCAGCACATTTTAATAAATTATGTTACAAGGGTTAAACGATATGAAAACTAAAAATTTAAAGACAAAAATGCATTTTATATCCCATAACAAAAATAAATAAATAATATATTAAAATGAAATTAATACCACTGAAACGGGAATAAAAAATACTATAAATGAGAATTTTTTCAAAATTTTTCAGCAAAAATTGTAACCTTGAGAAAAGGGAGAAGAGGGGAAATTAAAAAATCGTTATAGTTGTGATTTCTCCCTATTCTCACAACCACAATTTTTCATCTAAAATTTTGAAAAAATTCTTTAATATAGAATATGGTTTTCTCTTTCTATCAACAGTCAGCACATATTAATAACGACGATAGTTTTTATGTTACAGGGGTTAAACGATATGAAAACAAAAAATTTAAAGACAGAAATGCATTTTATATCCCATAACAAAAATAAATAAATAATATATTAAAATGAAATTAATACCACTGAAACGGGAATAAAAAATACTATAAATGAGAATTTTTTCAAAATTTTTCAGCAAAAATTGTAACCTTAAGAAAAGGGAGAAAAAGAGGGGAAATTAAAAAATCGTTATAGTTGTGATTTCTCCCTATTCTCACAACCACAATTTTTTATCTGAAATTTTGAAAAAATTCGCAAATATAGAATATGGTTTTCTCTTTCTATCAACAGTCAGCACATTTTAATAACGACGATAGTTTATTATGTTACAAGGGTTAAACGATATGAAAACTAAAAATTTAAAGACAAAAATGCATTTTATATCCCATAACAAAAATAAATAAATAATATATTAAAATGAAATTAATGCCACTGAAAAGGGAATAAAAAATACTATAAATGAAATTTTTTTCAAAAATTTTTAGCAAAAATTGTGACCTTGAGAAAAGGGAGAACCCAAAAAAGGGAAACTAAAGAGGGGAAACTAAGTTATAGTTGTGGTCTCTCCCTATTCTCACAACCAGAATTTTTCATCTAAAATTTTGAAAAAATTCTTAAATATAGAATATGGTTTTCTCTTTCTATCAACAGTCAGCACATTTTAATAACGACGATAGTTTATTATGTTACAAGGGTTAAACGATATGAAAACTAAAAATTTAAAGACAAAAATGCATTTTATATCCCATAACAAAAATAAATAAATAATATATTAAAATGAAATTAATGCCACTGAAAAGGGAATAAAAAATACTATAAATGAGAATTTTTTCAAAATTTTTCAGCAAAAATTGTGAGCTTGAGAAAAGGAAAAACCAAAAAAAAGGGAAACTAAAGAGGGGAAACTAAGTTATAGTTGTGGGCTCTCCCTATTCTCACAACCAGAATTTTTCATCTAAAATTTTGAAAAAATTCTTAAATATAGAATATCGGTTTCTCTTTCTATCAACAGTCAGTACATTTTTTTTAAACTTTGTTATTCTGATTTCTTTCATATTTGTACCTACCTTCATTAATGTTAATAACAGGTAAAATATCCAAGCCGTACAAATGTGACGGATCAACGAGAAATTTCGAGCTTTCCAATGGTATTTTCAAAATTTTCAAAAAAAAAATCCGCTATCCGGAAAATTGCTTAAAACGATTTATATGGAAATTTCGAGAGCCCTAACGAACTCGGGTGATGCCCGATGGAAATAAAATTCTTGCACAGGAAGGTTTTTTTCGAGCTAATTTCCTGTACAAATCGTTTTTCCGAAAAATAATTTTTTTCGCGAAAAATAAACAATACGGGCAACGGAATTTCACTGAGCATAAATCAGTGTTGCAAAAAAAATTTTCACAAAGGAATTTCGAGCTTTTCTGAGCTGTATCGCGTTTCATCAATACGACAAATTTTCAATACCGCGATTTTAAAAAAAAATAAATCAAACAATTTTTGATATGGAAAATAAAACATTTAAAAAAATAATAAAAATCTTAAAAACGTTGATCTTATTTCTGGAATTTTTAATTAAAAAAAAAATGATTTTCCGACTACTTTTTTCGAGTTTTGGTATAAAAAAAATATTTCTTAACAAAATCAAAAAATGAATACCGTCAAATGGTGTATAAAATTCTCATATATGAAATTGGGGGGGGGGTGGTCCGGTCGGTTGCAATCTACAAAAGTTGTTTCACATTCCACCACCCAAACTAGACCGGAAAATATTAATGGAAGATATATTTTTGCTTTCTCGAAGCCCAAAGATTTTTTTGTAGTTTTTTGTACCTTGTGGGCAACTGGTACAAAATCATAATTCCATGGAAATTCACACAGAAAATGGCTCAAAAGGGAAAAACCAGTCAAGAACGACTGCATCCAGAAATTGTTTGATAATTATTTTTTTGTTGTTTTATGTTTCAAACTTTTTCCAATTTCCCCCCTGTTCTTTTTTTTACGTTTTTTTACCATTTTTTGAGTTTTTGATTTTTGAAAATTTTTGCGGTTTGTTTTACGATTTTTTTCAAATATTTCTTGCAATTTTTTGCGATATTTTTCGATTTCTTGCGTTTTTTTAGCGACTATTTTTTTCGTTTTTGCTATTTAAACGGTTTTTTTGATATCTCGTTTTTTCCTTATTGTACAATTTCGTTTTCAAAAATTTTCTGATTTTTCAACTTTTACCAATGTTTTCATATTTTTTTCGACTCATATTTTTCTCGACTTTCATATTTTTCTCGTTTTTCAAATTTTTTTGGTCAGTTTGGTTCTGATTTTTATCTGATTTTTCCTATTTTTTTTTCTTATTGTTCTGTATTTTCAATTTCTTTTGATTTCTGATTTTTTTTCGTTTTTTTTTTATATTTCAATTTTTTTGTGTTTTGCTCAGATTTTTTGCTTTTTCTCATTTTTTTTAGCGACTTGTTTTTCGTTTTTTGCGATTTCAACGGTTTTTTGACTTCTCGTTTTTTTCGTATTTTGCAATTTCGATTTTCATTATTTTTTTTCAAAAATATTCTGATTTTTCGACTTTTACCAATGTTTTCATATTTTTTTTCGACTTTATCCTATTTTTCAAATTTTTTTGTTCTGTTTGATTCTAATTTTTTTCTGATTTTTTCAATTTTTTTTCTTATTGTTCTGTTTTTTCTATTTCTTTTGATTTCTTACCTTTTTTGGATTTTTCAATTTTTTTTAATTTTTTGCGATTTCAACGGTTTTTTCTTTTCTCGTTTTTTTCGTATTGTACAATTTCGTTTTTTTTTCGTTTTTTTTTTGCGATTTCAATGGTTTTTTGATTTCTCGTTTTTTTCGTATTTTACAATTTCGTTTTTCATTTTTTTTTCCAAAATTTTCTGATTTTCCAACTTTTACCAATGTTTTCATTTTTTTTCAACTTTTTCCTATTTTTCTCGTTTTTCAATTTTTTTTGGTCTGTTTGGTTCTAATTTTTATCTGATTTTTCCTAATTTTTTTCTTATTGTTCTGTATTTTCTATTTCTTTTGATTTTTGATTTTTTTTTCGTTTTATTTTTGATTTTTCAATTTTTTTCTGTTTTGCTCAATTTTTTGCCTTTTCTCATTTTTTTAGCGACTTCTTTTTCGTTTTTTTTTTTGCGATTTCAACGGTTTTTTGATTCATCGTTTTTTTCGTATTTTACAATTTCGTTTTTCATTTTTTTTTCCAAAATTTTCTGATTTTTGAACTTTTATCAATGTTTTCATTTTTTTTTCGACTTTACCCATTTTTCTCGTTTTTCAAATTTTTTTGTTCTGTTTGGTTCTAATTTTTATCTGATTTTTTCTAATTTTTTTCTTATTGTTCTGTTTTTTCTATTTCTCTTGATTTCTGATCTTTTTTGGACTTTTCAATTTTTTTTCGTTTTTTTACGATTTCAACGGTTTTTCATTTCTCTTTTTTTCCGTATTGTACAATTTCGTTTTTCATTTTTTTTTTCAAATTTTCTGATTTTTCTCGTTTTTCAAATTTTTTTGGTCTGTTTGGTTCCCATTTTTATCTGATTTTTATCTAACTTTTCCTAATTTTTTCTTATTGTTCTGTTTTTCTATTTCTTTTGATCTCTGATTTTTTTTTATTTTTAAATTATTTTTTCTGTTTTGCTCAGATTTTTTGCTTTTTCTCATTTTTTCTCACTGTTCTGTTATTTTTTCTATTTTTTTCTGTTTTCTGATTTTTATCTATTTTTTTCTTGGTTCTCTGATTTTTTCCGATTTTTTTGCAATTTTTTGTAATTTTTGTCGATTATTTGCATTTGCAATTTATTGATTTTTTAATTTTTTTTTTTTTAAATTTTTAATTTTTTTTTTGCTATGTTCTGCCGTGTTATGCGTTTTATAAGAGAAATTTTGCAATTTTTTTTGAGATTTTGTTTCGATTTTTTTACGATTTTCTTTGAATTTTTTAATCATTTTTTGCAATCTTTTTCGATTTCTTGTGTTTTAGCTTTTTTGCAATCTTTTGCTTTGTTTCAACTTTTTTCCAATTTTTTGTGTCTTGTTAACAAAGGGGAAATTTTGCTTTGTTTCAACTTTTTCCAGTTTTTTGTGTCTTGTTAACAAAGGAGAAACGAGTTGGGGAAAGATATATTGAGGGAAGTCATATAAAAATTAGATACACGAGTTTTTGTTCGCTTGGGACAAAAAGTTATCCCAAGATCAGTAGCTCGACAAAGTTTTTACTTTGCCTCAAGGTGAGACCCTAAAACAGATCTCAAAAGGCAATGAATTTTCTTTGAAAAGCGATTGAAGTAAACTCAAGAAAATTTAAAGCTTCAACTTTAGAAAAATACGATTTTACAAAAGTTTTAAAGCATATTTTCATTGACAAAACGTGGAAAAATGGTAAAGCTGTGAAAAGTTACAGTAAAAAAAACCAGGTTTGTATTCAAAAAAAAATAAGTTTATAGACGTAATATCGTAAGACGAAATGTCATAATATTTTTTTCTACTAGTTTAGTAAATTGACAGATATCAATATGATAAATCCAAAATTATCCTTGCAGCAATTTTTTTTATTTTATTCTCCCCTATTACTCAAGTCATGACGGAATTATCATCTATGAAATTTTTTTATACACATGCGCAGCGCATTAAATTGAAGTACTTAATTATGATCCAAAACCCAGATTTTGTTTTTTGTTTTATTAACAAAAAAACATTGATTTGTAAAATATCATAATAAAAGTGTTTTTATTTTGTTCGTATATACTTGCTTAACTCGCTACGCTCGTTTCTCTATAAATAGATGGGAAAAATCCATATTTGTTAACAATTATTTAATTTTGAGAAAATATTTAAAAAATAATATAAATAATGAAATATATAAAATCAAATTTCAAATAAAAATAATTACAATCCTGTACAAACAATTTTTAATAATTTATGGGAATTTTGAATTAACTAGTATTTATTCATTTTGATGCTGTTTTAATTTGTTAATTGCAAAAAAAATTAATTTAGCTATCAACGGCGAATTTCTTTAAGGAGTGAAAACTTATTAAGGAAACATTTCTTTTATCTTTGTGATCGAAAAAATAGCGAGCACTCCTTTACTCATTAATTTATGGCAACGATATTGTGGAGGTGTTTTGTAAACGAAAGGAAGTCAAGAAAAAAAAATCATTGAATTATCGACCTTATTAGCATCGCTTATAGAGAAAACTGAGACACTTGTTTCCTTTGCAGTATATATATATTCGCCAAGGATCATAAATAATGTGGCAATTCCCACCTTTAACGAGTTGTTTTGATATTAGTCCGGAGAAATTAGTTCCAACTTCGGAAAAAAATCCGGAAACTTGTATGAACGCTGATATTGTAGTTCTAAAAAATTTAACGAGTCAAAGGTCAAACAGTCACTTTTAGAGACAAAAAATCCTTATCAAATTTGTAGCTAACATGCATACAAACAAAAATCTTTTTTCTATAAATTTTTTTACAACTTTTCCTGTTATGACCGAAAACGAGATATTTATGTTGTTGGTGGTCTTTAATACTGCGAAAAAAAATTAGTGGTACTCGAATCCATGGGAACCTTGGCTTTACAGGAATTTTTCCGAAATGTTTTACGATTTAAATAAAAATAATAACAAAAGTTATTATTTTAATAGTGACTAGTTTCGTTACGTAGTAACTTCATCAGAATAATAGTGGATTTTAATCAAGTAAAAGCCGACACAGTTAAACAGGAAATTTATGACTTGTATGTAAGTTTTCTTGACTTTTTCCAGATTTTGAAGAAAAAAAATGCACTTTGGTGCAATTTGGTCCAGTATAAAATTGTAGAGCATCAAATTCCCTTGACTAAAACTTATTCCAGAATTATCAATAGTGTGGCCGCTAGAGGGTGCGAAAAACTGTATGTGGGTTTTCAAGAATTTTTCCAGAGTTTGAGAACAAACAATGCACTCAAGTGCAAAATGTTCTGAAACAAAGTTATAGAGTATTAAATTTCCTACAATTTCGCTACTAGATGGCGCGAAAAATATGCATATAGGTTTTCCCAACTTTTTCCAGATTTTGAGAATAAACAGTGCACTTTAGTACAAAATGTTCTAATGCAAAGTTATAAGTATTAAATTTCTTATAATTTTTGTCTCAAACTTTTTCCAGAATTTTCAATTATTTCGCCTCTAGAGGGCGCGAAAAAACGTGCATGTAGGTTTTCTTGACTTTTTCCAGATTTTTAGGACAAAAATTGCACTTTGGTGTAAAATGTTCAAATGCAAAAATTGTAGAGCATCAAATTCCCTAAAATTTTTGTCTAAGACTTATTCCAGAATTATCAATAGTTTCGTCGCTAGATGGCGCGAAAATGTGTATATGTGAGTTTTCCCGTTTTTGAGAACAAATAATGAACTTAAGTGCAAAATGTTTTGAAACAAAGTTATAGAGTATTAAATGCCCTAAAATTTATTTCTACTTTTCCAGAATTATCAATAATTTCGCCGCTAGATGGCGCAAAAACATATGCATGTAGATTTTCCAAACTTTTTCCAGATTTTGAGAATAAACAATGTACTTTAGTACAAAATGTTCTGATGCAAAGTTATACAGTATTAAATTTCCTATAATTTTTGTTTCAAACTTTTTCCAGAATTTCAGATCTTTTCGCATCTAGAGGGCGCGGAAAAACGTGCATGTAGGTTTTTTTGACTTTTTCCAGATTTTTAGGACAAAAAATGCACTTTGGTGTAAAATGTTCAAATGCAAAATTGTAGAGCATTGAATTCCCTATACACTTTTGTTTAAAACTTAATCCAGAATAATCAATAGTTTCGCAGCTACATTGCGCGAAAAAATGTATATGTGGGTTTTCCAGAATTTTTCCAAAGTTCGACAACAAACAATGCACCAAAGTGCAAAATGTTCTGAAGCAAAAGTTATACTGTCAGTAGATAGAACGTCCTTTAACTTTAAAGATTCCATAACTAAAGGCGATGACGTTTAGAATAAAATTTAACAAGTTGATTTCTTGTATAATTGTCACAATCTAAACGTCATTGTCATTAGTTATAGAACCGTTAAAGTTAAAGAACGTTCTATCTACTGACAGATAGAGTATTAAATTTCCTACATTTTATTTCTCATACCTTTTAAAGAATTTCCAATAATTTCGCCGCTAGAGGGCGCGAAAGAATATGCATCTGGTTTTACCAACTGTTTCCAGATTTTGAGAATAAACAATGCACTTTAGTACAAAATGTTCTGATGCAAAGTTATACGAGTATTAAATTTCCCATAATTTTTTACTCATACTTTTTCCAGAATTTTTAGGACAAAAAATGCACTTTGGTGCAAAATGTTCCAGTCCAAAATTGTAGAGCATCAAATTCCCTACAACTTTTGTCTAAAACGTATTCCAGAATTATCAATAGTTTCGCCGCTAGAGGGCGCGAAAAACTTTATATGTGGGTTTTCCAGAATTTTTCCAGAGTTCGAGAACAAACAATGCACCAAAGTGCAAAATGTTCTGAAGCAAAGTTATAGAGTATTAAATTTCCTACATTTTATTTCTCATACCTTTTCCAGAATTTCCAATAATTTCGCCGCTAGATGGAGCGAAAAAATATGCATGTAGTTTTTCCCAACTTTTTCCAGATTTTGAGACTAAACAATGCACTTTAGTACAAAATGTTCTAATGCAAAGTTATTGAGTATTAAATTTTCTATAATTTTTGTCTCGAACTTTTTCCAGAATTTCCAATTATTTCGCCTCTAGAGGGCGCGAAAAAACGTGAATGTAGGTTTTCTTGACTTTTTCCAGATTTTGAGGACAAAAATTGCACTTTGGTGCAAAATATTCCAGTCCAAAATTGTAGAACATCAAATTCCCTACAACTTTTGTCTAAAACATATTCCAGAATTATCAATAGTTTCGCCGCTAGAGGGCGCGAAAAACTTTATATGTGTGTTTTCCAGAATTTTTCCAGATTTTGAGAACAAACATTGCACTTTGGTGCAAAATGTTTTGAAACAAAGTTATAGAGTATTAAATTTCCTACAATTTATTTTTCATACTTTTTCCAGAATTTCCAATAATTTCGCCGCTAGATGGAGCGACAAAATATACATGTAGTTTTTCCCAACTTTTTCCAGATTTTGAGAATAAACAATGCACTTTGGTACAAAATGTTCTAATGCAAAGTTATTGAGTATTAAATTTTCTATAATTTTTGTCTCGAACTTTTCCAGAATTTCCAATTATTTCGCCTCTAGAGGGCGCGAAAAAACGTGCATGTAGGTTTTCTTGACTTTTTCCAGATTTTGAGGACAAAAATGCAGTTTGGTGCAAAATATTCCGGTCCAAAATTGTAGAACATCATATTCCCTATAACTTTTGTATAAAACATATTCCAGAATTATCAATAGTTTCGCCGCTAGAGGGCGCGAAAAACTTTATATGTGTGTTTTCCAGAATTTTTCCAGATTTTGAGAACAAACATTGCACTTTGGTGCAAAATGTCTTGAAAACAAAGTTATAGAGTATTAAATTTCCTACAATTTTTATCTCATAATTTTCCAGAATTTCACCCCTAGAGGGCGCGAAAAAATATGCATGTAGGTTTTCCAAACTTTTTTCAGATGGTGGAATTAGTGTTGAGCATTCATAAAATTAAAACAAAACATATTCTAAAACTCTAAAGCCGGGTACACATTCAATATCTACAAATATTTGCGGCGAACGCATTCATCAAAAATATTTTTGTCGCAAATTTAAACTTATTTATTTACCACACAAATATTTATTCACGAAGTGGAGGTTACATCAATGTTTCCTGAGTTGTTTATTTTTGTCGAGGTTTTTGTACTTTCCTGCGTAAAAATTTAATCAGACATAAAACAATTAAAAAATGCAAAAAAAAAATAAACATACAAATATATCAAAGTTAATGGGGTGCAGGTAAATGAATTTTTAATTTTTTTGAAAGCGTCCACACTAGAAATAACATGCGACGCAAATTTCTTTGATGTTCGTCGAAAAACCGATAAGCTACGGATCGTGTGCGTGGAATGTAACAAAAAAACTTGCGTCCCTTCCATGCGCCAGACATGTACAAACTCCCTAGAATGCGCCGTAAATATTTGCGGCGAACACGTCGTAAAGATTTGCGGCGAATGAGTCGTAAATATTTGCGGCGAACACGTCGTAAATAATTGCGGCGAATGAGTCGTAAATATTTGCGGCGAACACGTCGTAAATATTTGCGGCGAACAAGATATAATAAAATGCAATAAAATTGTGTATGTGGCAAAATAATCTTGTATAATGTCAGTTAACAAATGAAACAAAATAGAGAATTTTATAATAAAATGTAAATATAAAAAATTCTATCGAAATTGTAAATTGAGAAGATGCTGATCCCATCTTTTACTAAATCGTAATTAAGTTGCATGAATTCAGTTTGACTTATACTTCTTGGTAATTATGTTTAGTAGGAATGCATTTATATTTATCTTTGTGTAAATATTTTTGACTGAATGAACGCAAAAGATAAAAGAACCGTCTTTCATTAAACTTCTAAGAAGTTAAGAATTTCAAATATTTTGTTTATACATGCTTTGCTTTATTTAATCCCTAGAAACGCGGTTCTTTTTTTATTTTTAAATCCTGATTTATTTATTTAAACGAGATAACTATAATTACAGTAAAAACAATACAAAAATTATTTCCCTTGACCTTGCATTTTTTTCAACGAGTTGCATTTTACCAAGAAATTCTTTATTGTAATGAAATAATTAATAGTAATTATTAAAATTGGAAGTAAATATGAGTAAAGAATTTTACAGGGAGAGTTGTTATATTTAAATAAATAAAAATAGAACAAAAAGAGGCTGGGTCATAAAATATGTGATACTATAAATTAGCGAAATTCGTAAAAGGTAATAGAAAATTTATTAGGTGAACAACATATGGCAACATATAAATCTTTAGATGGCAATTTCAACAAAGTTATGCGAAGAATACTTTCACCATCAATAGACTTATACATTTTTTTTTGCATAATAAAGAAATTATTTATTATATTATGAAGAAGCATTGAACTAGAAAATAACAAAAAATAAATAAACAGTCAATTTCCAAGGTAAATGCTAATTATACATACTTAGAATATTTAAAAGTGGTTCAAGAAAGTTCATATAAGGCATTTTATCCACGACTAATCTATTATTTGTTTATAATACATAAATTTACTATATAATAACAATATCCATTATTCACAAGTGAATAATGATTTTATTATTCACTAGTGATCCCCTCCCTCAACAAATTTAAAGGTCGTATGTATTCCCATTTGCCGAGCACAAGGTTGAGGTCAGGCATGTCAAGGTCATGCCAAGGTCATGAATATATCATGTCAACAAAGTCACGTCAACGTCAATGTCATGGTGAAGGTCATTGTGAATTTAATCATAAAGGAGTAGACAAAGTATTTTATTAAAATAACTTAAAAAATAAAGAGATAGTAAAAATTAGATGTCTTGTAAATATTTTTAGGCAAAATTATTTAATAGTCGTAGATAAAGTATAGTATTCTACTCGCATATAATAGTTTAATAGTTACCATTTATTTTAATTCTACTTTTAAAATTATATTTCGTCATCAGTACAGATATATTAAAAATAAACTGGCGCCCAATACCCTTATTAATGAAATGCCCCTCTTAACTTTTAATCAAAATAATATACTACATTTTGCATATTAAGAGTAGAAATGCCAATTGAGCCCACACACTCCGATTTTTCCCCATATCTGGGGAAATTTATAGAGTAGATCTGGCAACAGCGCACCGTGGTAGAGTGTAGACGTTACATATGAAAGTTCCAGGTTCGAATCCTGATATACATTTTTTTACGAAATAAATATCTCTCTTTTGTTCCGCTGTTAATTTTTTTTTGTCTCTTAAATTTTTCCTCGTCACTTTGTCACTTTTTTTCTGAAAATACTCCCTTTCTTTCTAAAATTACCCCCTTTTTTCTCAAATTACCAATTATTTTCTCATTTTTGTCATATTTTTCCTATTCCTTCAAAATTTCCCCTTTTCCCTCAATTTTTGTCACTTTTTCTTAAAATTTCTCACTTTTTTCTTAAAATTACCGCTTTTTTTCAGTCTTCTTATTTTTTCTCAAATTTCCCCTCTTCCTCCAAAATTTCCCCTATTTTAGAATCCTGATAAATTTTTTTTACGAAATAAATGTTCCTTCTTTTCTCCCGCTGTTATTTTTTTGTCCAAAATTTTTCCTCTTCACTTTGTCACTTTTTTCTGAAAATACTCCCTTTTTTCCAAACTTACTCCCTTTTTTCTAAACTTACCCCCTTTTTTCTAAACTTACCCCCTTTTTTCTCAAGTTACCTCTTATTTTCTCATTTTTGTCATATTTTTCCTCTGCCTTCAAAATTTCCCCTCTTTTCTCCCAAATGCTGCCACTTTCAGTCTCAAATTACCCCGTTTTTTCTAAAATTACCCCATCTTTTTCTCAAAATTTCTCCTTACTTTTTCATTTTTGTTATTTTTTTTCTCAAATTTCCCCTCTTTGCTTTCAAATTTTTTAACTATTTTGTCTTAAATTTCCCCTCTTTTCTTTCAAATTTTGTCACTTTTTTTGAAATTACCCCGTCTTCCCCTTTTTTTCTAAACCTACCCATTTTTTCTCATTATTGTCAGTTTTTGTTAAATTTCCACTTTTTCACCAAAAAGTCACTTTTTTGAGTAATTCTTTTCTTCCCCCCCCCCCCCCTATCACTCCATTGGTAATAATAGAATGGGAGAGGGAGAAAATTGGAAATAAAAGTTGGGACAAAGATTTACATATAAGAAATTGGGGAAAAAGTTTGAAACTAAAGAAGTAGAGGAAAAAGGCTGGGGCGAAAAGTAGGCTTGGGCGAAAAGTGGAAAAAAGTAGATAAAAAATTGGTAAAGAAAAAGTTTCAAATTTTACATTATAAAAAATTACTGAAAAGGTGGAAAAAAGTTTTGACACAAAGAAATAGGAAATTAGTAAAAAATGCAGGAGAAAAAGTGGAAAAAAGTAGGGGAAAGGGTGGAATTAAACATTAAGAAAGTGGAAGAAAGTTGGAGAAAAATAAAAAAAATTGGGAAAACAGTGGAAAAAAGTTTTAACTAGATAAAGTGGAACTAAAAAATAAGTAAAAAATGTATGAGAAAAAGTGAAAAAAAGTAGGGAAAGGATAGAATGAAAAAGTAGTGAAAAGGATAGAATAAAAAAGTAGGGGAAAGGTGAAAAAAATAGGAGAAGGAATGGAAAAAAGTTTAAAGGGGAAAAAGTGGAACAAAAAACGTTTAGACACAAAGAAATTATTAAAAAATGTGTGAGAAAAGTGGAAAAAAGTAGAGGAAAGGGTGGAATAAAAAAGTATGAAAAAAAGGATTAAGTAGGGGAAAGGGTGGAATAAAAAAAGCATGGAAAAAAGTATGGGAAAAATGAAAAAAAATTGGGAAAGAAGTGGAAAAAGTTTTAAGGAGATAAAGTGGAACACAAAGAAATTATTAAAAAAGTAGGGGAAAGAGGGTGGGGGAATAAAGGAAAAAAAACATAAAAAAATTTGAAAAAAAAAGGAGAAAAAATGAGTTAGAAAAAACGAGAAAAATAGTTTGAAACTAAAAAATGTAGAAGTATAAAAAAGTGCCTAAAACAAAAAAACGGGGGGAAAAAATTGGAAAAAAATTTGAAATATAAAAAATTGGTAAAAAAGTACAGGAAAA
Source organism: Neocrepidodera transversa (assembly GCA_963243735.1). Classification (NCBI taxonomy): domain Eukaryota; kingdom Metazoa; phylum Arthropoda; class Insecta; order Coleoptera; family Chrysomelidae; genus Neocrepidodera; species Neocrepidodera transversa. The sequence continues at coordinate 5,239,074 of OY725342.1, forward strand.
AAGGATGGTTTTAAAAATTGCGGAAAAAATTGAAATAAAAAAATAAGAGAAAAAAAAGTGGAAAAAAGTTTGAAATTTAAAAAAAATAGTGAAAAAAGTAGGGGAAAAGTAAAAAAATAGGGAAAGAAGTGGAAAAAAAAGTTTTAAGGGGAAAATGTGGAACAAAAAAGTTTGATACAAAGAATTTGAAACTAAAAAATGTAGAAGTATAAAAAAGTGCCTAAAACAAAAAAACGGGGGGAAAAAATTGGAAAAAAATTTGAAATATAAAAAATTGGTAAAAAAGTACAGGAAAAAAGGATGGTTTTAAAAATTGCGGAAAAAATTGAAATAAAAAAATAAGAGAAAAAAAAGTGGAAAAAAGTTTGAAATTTAAAAAAAATAGTGAAAAAAGTAGGGGAAAAGTAAAAAAATAGGGAAAGAAGTGGAAAAAAAAGTTTTAAGGGGAAAATGTGGAACAAAAAAGTTTGATACAAAGAAATTAATAAAAAAAGTAGGAGAAAAGTGGAAAAAAGTAGTGGAAAGAGTCTAATAAAAAAATAGGGGAAAGTTAAAACCAATAGGAAAAGAAGTGGAGAAAAAGTTTTAAGGGAAAAGGGAAAGTTATATTTTCTTTTTTTTAGTACATAGGTTAGATTTAGATAGTTAAGACTTCCTTTATAATTTCTTCTTTTTTTTAAAACACAGATTAGATAGTCAAATACTTCTCTTAATAAAATAAATTAAAATACACAGGTTAGATTTAGATAGTAGATTTTGGAAGTTTATTATCGAAATGTTGGTTGAATACTGTTTATTGAAAACGTATACCAGAGACTTGAAGACGTATCTGACAGACCTGAAGACCAGTTCCGACGTATCTGAGAGTCTTGAAGTACGTCGGAACTGGTCTTCAGGTCTGTCAGATACGTTTTCAAGACTCTCAGATACGTCTGGTAGTCTTCAGCTCTGACAGATACCTCTGGTCAAGTTTCAGGTCTGTCACATACGGTGCGCTGTTGCCAGATCTACTCTTTCCTAGATCTGGAGACAAATCGGGGTGCGTGGGCTCAAGTGGCATTATTCAAATTTTTATAATATACTTAAAACAAAAAATATATCGTCACTTTGTTTATATATGAAACAACTTACCATAAAAATGTGGTAGAAAGTTGAAAAATGTAGTACTTACCTAGAACAAAAGAAAAACAAAATTAAAACGTTTTAATAACATCTACATACATTTATAATATGCTAGACGCGTAGCTCAGTCAGTCAGGCAATAATCAAACAGTGATGCCGATTTGTGGGGAATTTACCATTTTTGGGTATTTTTGCACATCATTGGAGGATAAATTTTATTATACAGCTGTGTACCGTTCTTTTTACTTTCTCGCTACATATTAAGAACAAAAAAATTTAGTAACTCAGTCAGTAATCAACAGTGATGCCGATTCTTAATACATTTCCCATTTTTGGGTATTTTCCACATCATTGGGTAATTATTGGAGGATAAGTTTATTATACAGCAGTGTACCGTTCTTTTTACTTTCTCGCTACATATAAAGAACAAAAAAAATATTATTGCGTATTATGATAATTCCAATTTGTTTCTAAATACAGTTTCTATTTCATAAGTATTAATTACCTAGATAAAACAAATCAACTGCAAAATATTTTCTATTAATAAAAACGCTGATTGCTTATTTGCAAATGGAGTTTTACTGCTGCTCAATGATTCATATAAAACTATTCACACAAAAAAGTTTAATTTAATTATAGCGTGTAACTATGGAGAACGAAATTAAAATCGAAAGTTTATAATTTATAGATATATAAAATATAAGCAGACAGTATATTATTTGTAGAACATGGATTTTCTTGTAAAATAAATTTATTTACGCATTTAAACAAGCATGCGTCTTTTTTTAAGGCTAAAACAGGAGTAAGTTCAGAGGCGGATTATAGTTAATTATACATAAATGTAGAAAATAAAAATAGTGACAAAAGATCTACAAGTATTAGTTTAGTTATCAGCAACGATTACTAGAATGGCCTAACTAACAAACCCTTAAATACAATTATATTATTTAGGGAGTGGGGTTGTGAATGGAGGTACTTGAAAATTAACGAAAGAAATTTTTAAACAGCTGCGATTACTCTGACATTGAAATTACTGTATGAATAAATCACTACAAGATGGTTACTTGACATATGACAAGTGACTGTTTTGAAACGGTACGGAATAGGAGGGATAAAACGGCGGGAATTTCAAAGTTAATAATTTAAATATATGACTGATACGACATCTAACCAATAACTAGTGATTAATGAACAAAATTAATAGTTAAATATTATAAACCGTAAAAGGTAAAGTTAATAATGTTACAAATCTAAAAGATAATAAACTTTATCTGTAGAGTGAGAGGGTACAGGTAAGCGTAAGAAAAAGGAAGAGGACTGACATATGACTAATATGAAAGAACAATTCAGGTTATTACTTGTAAACAAACCAAGGGAATTGACCAGTTAAGGAATAATAGTATAAGTTCTCAGGAGCTGTTTGAATTTAACGGAGAGGAAGATATGATTTTCTTTGGGTCTGATTTGGTCATTGCGGCATGTGAAACTACTGTTATTTAAGCAAGAATGGATCTCAAACGTTTCGAGGAGGTTAAGTTTATTTCCTTTATGGCAATTATGTAACAAAACTGTATCAGACATGGAGTAGGAGTGATTGTGAAGGAGAATATGGTTCGCAAATAATGAAGGAGTGTTGGTAATATCTGTATTTTTATATTTGTCTATGTACCTAAAGTGATCTTTGATTCTAGGCCAGTGTTGATTTTTAGCCTTAATTGATTTTCTACTATTATTTGTTCTTTGTTAATACTAGTTTCGTCATCAGTAACTTTTATAGGTCCCAATTGTTTTGAAAATGTATTTTTGTGATTTGCACATCAATTTTAGACAGCGTTTTTTTTTGAAACTCGTTGATATATTTTTTTCTAGATTTCTAAGAGTGGAGTAATTAAGCAATAAGTTAATTTATATGAAGTTGATAAGCAACAGCTAAAATTTTATTAATTTGATTGGCTCACAGTGTTAATTTTGTTTATTTACGTAAAGAGAGTAACCAAAATACTTTTTTTCAAACTTATACGTCTATGCGAAGTGTGGTTTATTTTTCTTACACGGAGTAGGCATTTAAAAAAAAAAAACGTTTAGTTCTTTTACAAATAATATTTGTTTTTTAAAATCGAAGAAACGGTATAATAAAACGGCGAGAAATGCACGTGGTTCTCTTTTTTGGGCTCGGATTCTGAAAAATTTTACATCGTTACTTTAATATTTTTAACATTTATTTGTTATAACAAATTTCCCAGAATCTGAAGCCAAAGGATAAAACGGCGTGCAGTTTATGTCGTTTTATTAAACCATTTCTTCGATGTACCTACGATAAACAATGTCATATTTATGGCAGGGGTCAATAAACATTATTAAATTATTAATAGTAACTTCTTGATATAAAGATTGTACATGTAATTTATATTTCGTGTCAAATTATCCATAATTATTTAAATATCGAAAATTAGAAAATTACCTAACAGTGATAAGTCTACTTCTAAATCCTATTATTTTCTTTGCTAACATGTACGACACGTGACCATGACATTAAAACCCTCCAACTGCTGATCATAAAATCCGAACAGACACAGGCCAGGTGTCTACCCTATTTCTATTTTTATTTTGTTTGGAGCACGCATTGGCACGAGGGTTTCCGCTTTCGAAAAACATCTGCCCTTAAAACCGATATGACAAAGTTCTTTTATCATTATATGGATTTATTAATCTAAATAAATTACAATACAACTAATTATAGTCCGAATTGGACACGTCCTTCACCCATCTTACGGGATAAAAATATTTTTTATCAAATTTAGTACATTAAAAAACATTATTAGTTCTAGGTTATAGAAAAAAAATGAATAATGCTTAGCCACGAATATGAAGATTTAACTTAAAACACTTAAAAATACGCAATTTATAGTGAATCAATACACAATTTATAGTGAATAAAAATTTTTAATATAAAAATAATAGATAGTCACGACATCTATCACCGATTGATGGGTACCAACCGGACTAGCCACTTTAGTTTATTTGAAAATGATTGATAACACAATTTTTATGACCGAAATTTAACATCATAGATCAGTGGTGGAGAATTTATCTAACGTAAAATGCTTGGCATTATTTGTAAAATAAAATCTTTGGTTTTTTTCCTAAAGTTTTTAAAAATACCAAATTTATTTCAGATACAAACAATCAAATGTATATGGAATCACCCCGTATTTTTAAAACAAACTTATCGAGAAAAGATTTTTGTTTGCAAAGATTTTTTTTGTTAATACGAGGTGATTTCATATAAACTTGGTTGTGTGTTTATTTATTATTAAATTTTAAGGAAATGTCCCAACCTAATACCCATTATTCTATTTTTATAAAAATAAATGTGGGTACTTAATATTGACTGTTTATTAATTAAGTAATTTCGTGTTCTCTGTCACTGAGGTATAGAATTATTGATTAATTCCTTAGGGTTTGCTCATTTACATTTTATGATGTATTGTATTCGACGTTTTTCGGGGTGGTCATACTAAAATCTTTTTTATACTCTCTCTGTTTCTGATTTAATTGCGTGGTGCCCGCTCCCCCCAAACGCATTATGATAGCGGATGGCTTCCAGCATCTACTGACACAAAGTTGTACTTGGTTAGTCGCGTTTACAGAGGATTTTATGCTATTAAGTGACTAGTCCGGTTAGTAGGTTTTTGAAACTATGCATTCCGACAAAAGTACCACTGATGATTAATATAAGGATGAAACATGTATGGTAATGGTCGGAGTGTAGAGTTTCAAAAACTTACTCTATCTGTTTTTGATTTGTGAAATATTTTAACGTACACGGTAGCTTATGCCTTTAAAAACTTAAAACAACATTTCCTGCCGGTCATTTATTAAAAAAATTCAAGAGTGCCGCCTGTAGCAAAAACAAATGAAGGTTTTGATTTTTAAGCGGATGAAAATGTGAAAAAGACATGTTGGTACTAAATCTCGAATTTGGACAATTTTTCTTTAGCATTTTTTTCCCAGACTTAAAGAAGCATAACCGTTTTCAGTCTTTTGAAACACTTTGTATGTGGTGAAGTTTGTAAATTCTGGATAATTTTTCAGTGAAATTTATCCAATACCAATACATTTTCCTAATACCAGAACTATCAATTGCTGGAAAACAGTAGAGATATTAGTTTAGATTTTTAACTTACTTCAAAAAATTGTTTTTGTTGATTTTATAAATCAAAATTAGTACGAAATTTATTTGTTTTGTCACATATAATTAATAATAATAATTTACAAAAAAAAATACCTTAATTACTAATTTTATTATCTTCCAAATCTAAACGAACAAAAATAATAAGTAAACGATAGTTAATTATTTAAAATTATAATTTCTATGTTATTATAAATGCTGATGGATTTTAAAGATATTTTAGGGTCGAAAGGACAAGGACGATTAATTTATTTTAGGTCAGGGAATAATTTAATGATCGGGTAAGTTTATTAAAATAGACTGTGAGGCTTCTGATTTCATAACTAATGACATTGAAAGAGCCAATTAAAGACTTACTAATTGTAATTACGGATTCTAATTAAATTAATTAAAGCATCGTTTAAATAAATTATTAGAAAATCAGTGCTAATTAAAAATTAGATTATCTATTTTCATTTTATTTCCTTATTATCACGTTTATGATGATAAACTTATAAAAGTATATTTCTATTCATTTGTTATATTATTAATAGTATCATCTATTTTATCGAGTTTAATGAATTCTGTGTAATTAAAAGTAATGAAAATTTCCTTACTAAGGTATTTAAATAATTGTATAATAAGTGACAAATCGTATGCTGTGAGGAATTTATTTTAGTTGTAATCATTACAAGAAATATGTTAATTGGATATAAACAAAGAATTTTTTTAGATTTAAGTTGTGGATAGAAAATGAGTCTCAATAATTTAATTATAAACTTCACTATCACAAAAGTAAGACAAATAATCTTATCTTTATCCATCTTCAAATAATTCAAAATTGTAATTAGTTTTGATTTTTTTTTTTGCAAATTCCACAAATTTTTGATTAAAATTTTGAAACAAATCACAGTTATAAATTTTATATTACAGTGATATTTATTTAAAATTTTTAATATTTAACATAAAAAAATTATTGATTTTTAAAGAATTCTGATGCCAATAAATAATTAGCATTTCATTCAATTTTGTTCAAAATAAGAAATAAACCATTTTTTTTTGTTTTTTGGACCAAAAAGTTTAAACTCTTTTCAATATATTGTAATGGTATTGACAAATCTCAAATTTTGGGGTGGAATGTATGAAATAAAAATAATAAACTTTAAAAAAAAATATATAAATTTTATGTTTATCCTACTTTTGCTTCTAAATCTGGATACAAATCTTCTAAACTTCTAATTTTTTTAATACCAAATAACCATTTCTTACTTTCTTCTATTTATTGCTTCTCTTACATACTCCAATTTATCCAAGTGATAACCTTTTTTACTTTAATTTCCTTCTTTAGTTACTTAAAATATATATTATTTTTTATTTGTTGAAATAAAATTCATCCTCTAATATTAATGGTATATAATTTTCCTATTTTTTTCTTTCTTATAGTATTTACTTATTTATTATTTTTCATTCATCTGTTTTTTTTCCAAAATAATATTTTTTTTCTTACTTTAATTTACGAAAAATTTCTTTTGCTAACTTTTAACAATTATATCATTTAAATATATTAATTATTGTTCCTATTATTCAAAAAAAAGCTTAATATTTGTTCACATATGAATTTTAGTGTATTTTAGATGTGGATTTCTCCCAAGGTTATTATTAAAATCATACTAATATTTTAAATTATATCGGAAATTGTGCATATTACGAATCTTAACCTACAGACGTCCTCTCAAATATATCATGCCACTTTTTGTTAGCCAATCAAATCAAGTTGATATATCGCCAAACATTCAACAGCTTTTATAGAAATGGCGGTTAAAACATAATAATCACAATATTTTTGTAATTTTTCGTTTTTTGATAACTTTTCAAATAAATCAAATGCCAAAGAGACACCAACCCCATTGGGATCTAGTATGTTAATCCGAATATAGTCCAAAGCCATTTCGATATCAGAATCCTTATTTTGGTATTCACCAGATAGCCCAAATTTTAATGACTATTAATGAATTCATTAATACCTGAAAATGAGGCGCAAAATATATACAGGATTAAATCAAAATAACCTTCTGTTTTTAAACGTAAAGGCGTACATTGTATCTGCCGACATTTTCGAAGGTTTATAAAAAAATTATGCAGTTATTCATTTTGATAATTTTTGGTGTAATTATTATTAAAAAATGTGCAGTGATCTCTAAATTAAACACGTCCAGAGCAGGTCAAGAGAATGAAAAGTGAATTTGTCTCATTTCCCGGTATAGCCGATTCCAAGATTTTTGGTTGACTTTCTTTTACCCGAATAGGATTATCGGTAAAAGGGTCTATTACTTTAACTAAAATATCCACAATTTGAGATTGTAAACCGTAATGTATTTGGATTATATCTCGGATTATCAGGTAGGTAGATTTCAGATGATCCTTTCGTCTTTGATCCGCAATTTATGGGTTATAAATAACATAATCGAAAACAGTAGTACGGTTCTGTTATTGTTTATTTTATAATGAGGAATTTTATAACCTTAATAATAATCCTATTAGACTGGATGGAAAGTCAATCAAATATCTTGGAATATCTAATCGTTAGTAAATTTAATAATAAATATTTTATTATGAATAAATGAGCATGTAAAAGCTCTTCACAATTAAATTTAGTTTTATTTTCATTTAAAAACAAGTTTCGCCTTAAAAACGAATAGTAACCTCAAAAAATCAAAATGAATGAAATTTGGTTTTTTTTTTATAAAAATGCTATCAATAACGGAAAAATCGTAGTTTTTTCATAAAGAATAGAGATTACTATAAATACGTGATTAAATTTTTTTTTTATTTTAAAGGCCACAATTTTCTTGACAAAAATTTAAATTGAAACTCTTTTTATGTAAGAGTTTAATACCTTATTTAAATGACAATTTTAGGATTTTGAAAAAAAAAATCCAATTTCACTTTTTTGTATGGAAAGTTAAACAATTTTTTACAATTTTTTACAATTTTTTACAATTTTTTACAATTTTTTACAATTTTTTACAATTTTTTACAATTTTTTACAATTTTTTACAATTTTTTACAATTTTTTACAATTTTTACAAATTTGACAATTTTCGAAATTTTTACAATTTTTTTAATGTTATTTGAAATGTTGACCACTTTTGAAATGTTTAAAATTTTTGAAATTTTTTAAATGTTTTTAATTAATCGAATAATTTTTTTTTTGAAATTTTAGAAATTTTTGGTAGTTTTGACATTTTTACTTTTTGAAAATTTCAAATTGTTTAAACTTTAAGAAAATTTTACAAATTTGACAATTTTCGAAATTTTTACAATTTTTTTTTGAATGTTTAAAATTTTTCAAATGTTTTTAATTAATCGAATAATTTTGTTTTTTGAAATTTTCGATATATTTTAGAAATTTTTGGTTATTTTGACATTTTTACTTTTTGAAAATTTCGAACAAAATTACAAAATTTCAAATTCGAAATTTTTCATCTATTTTTGAAAATTTCGAATAATTTTTTAATAGTTTTTGAATCTTTTAACATTTTTGAAATGTTTAAAATTCTTTTTTCTTAATTAGATGAATAATTTTGTTTATTGAAATTTTCGATAAATTTTACAACTTTTTACATATTTTGACATTTTTTACTCTTTGAAAATTTCAAAAAAAAAAAAAAAAATTCTTGAAATTTTTGAATTATTTTTAATTAGCCGAGTAGTTTTATGTTTCATGAAATGTTCGATATATTTTAAAAATTTTTGAATATTTTGACAAATTTTGAAATTATCGAAATTATCGATTCTAGATATTTTTATTCATTAATTTTTTTGAAATTTTGGAATTTTTTTATGGATTTTCGAAATTTTTGAAATTCTTAAAACTCAGTTTTGTTTTAAAATTTTTGAAAATTATTACAATTAAGTTTGATTTTTTTTTAACTCAAAATTCAACTAATGGCAAAATGTTTTAATGTATTTTTCAAGCTAGATGCAAAATTTTGTCGCCGTTAGAGAAAATGTGTATTTTGATGCTATTAACTCGTGATTAACATTTCAAATTTTTTTACCATCGGCATTCGAAAAATATTCAAATTGCCGCTATTTTCTGTAAAATTGTAAAAAATCGTAAGTAAAATAACTTCTAGTCTATTCCTTATGGAAAATAAACTGGAAAATCGCCAAGGTCCATTCTGCTAATTTTCTCTCCTAATAAAGATGACGTCATCAGCCTCCGCTAGACTAGATTTGACAACAATGCGCACGATTTGGCAACACTACAATCAGCTAGCCTATCAACAACAGTCCACTTGACCTTTGACTTTGAAATCAGCTTGCTAGTAACAAGTCTACTGCGCATGCCCCTGATGACCTAATCTTAGGTTTTGATCAGCTATTGATCAGGTCTTAATCAGCTTTTGATCGAGTCTTGATCAGCTTTTGATCAGGTTTTAATCAGATTTTGATCGGGTCTTATTTCTAATTTCACTTTTTGTTGTATTTTTTTACAAATTCAATGGGGAAGCATGTGTTACGACAGTTTATTCACTTTTCACGAATTGTACTATTTGGATTCTTCGTCAATATATCTTTATCGAAAGAATTAATTGAAACTTATTGATAAACAGCAGATAAACAGCATCTTTATCTTAAATAGAAAATTACGTTGCCTTGTACTTGATTCATCTTAATTAACGATTAATCTCTATTTAAGTCAATGGATACTGTTAAGTAATTACTAGTCTGCGTTTAGAGGTTAGATTAACGAATTCCTAACATTATTAATACATTTGTATAGCAGTTTAATTTCAAAATTATAAAAATTAATGCAGATAAAAGTACTTTAAACACAATAATTATTTGTTATTGTTCTATCATCTATATATTTTTTTATTACAACTTTATTACAATACATTCCACATTTATCTTCTGAAAGATGATAATGATAATCTATAAATAAAAAAGTAACACTCGTGCGTGTGGCCGTCCATACACAAACACAAAGAATGAACAGTCTAGGAAGCTATAGCCATATTTCTTTTGCAATGATAATCAAATAAGGCAAGATATCTATCAACAAGACGCAGTCGGCGACATTAGATTCATTAGAGATTATCAACGTTATTTACTAAGTGAAGAGTTATAATTTTTTCCGTTAAATTGATTGGAATAGTTTCATTAGCTTTATTAATTAGCACGCAGTTAATAAGATTGATGTTATTAATTACCGCTTTGAAATTGTAACGTTATGAACGACAAACTAACTAGTAAGAGGAATGTGTGTGTACAAAAGAATTGTTAAATAATAATAATAAAAAATATACTTTGAGTTAAAAATGTATACATACGTGCCGAGCAAAAGATTGCTACCTGCACATAAACATAATAATAGAAAAATAGTGTAGAACCTCGAGCAACTGTACTCAAACTTGATAAAAAAGTCTTCCAACAATGTTTAGTTGCCAAAATTTAAAGATTTTTTAAAATATAAATATTTTTTCCACAACAAGGAGATTGTTTTTATTGATGGTGCGAGAAATATATTATTTTATAGGTTGATTTTAAAGGGGTAAGTAACTGCGTTTTCAAGAACTTTTTAAAAAAATTTAAGGATTTTTCAGGAATTTTTCAAAATGTTTTAGTTATTTCGATTTTCAATATATTTGATCATTTCATCTTTTTCACATTTTGATTTTTTTAGAAACTGTGTTTTCAAGGATTTTTCAAGAATTTTTTCAAAATGTTTCAGTTATTTCGATTTTCAATATATTTCATCATTTCATTATTTTCACATTTTGATTTTTTTACTAAATGTGTTTTCAAGGATTTTTCAAGGATTTTTCAAGGAGTTTTCAAGGAGTTTTCAAGGATTTTTTCAAAATGTTTCAGTTATTTCGATTTTCAATAAATTTGATCATTTCATCTTTTTCACATTTTTATTTTTTTAGTAACCTGTGTTTTTGATGATTTTTAAGCATTTTTCAAGCATTTTTTAAACATTTTTTAAACATTTTTTAAACATTTTTTAAACATTTTTTAAGCATTTTTAAGCATTTTTCAAGCATTTTTCAAGGATTTTTCAAGGATTTTTCAAAAATGTTTTACATATTTCAATGTGATTTTTAATATTTTCAAGGATATTTTAAAGATTTTTAAGCATTTTTCAATATTTTTTAAAGATTTTTTAGGATTTTTCAAGCATTTATTCAAAATGTTTCAGTTAATTCGATTTTCAATATATTTGATCATTTATCTTTTTCACATTTTCATTTTTTTAGTAACTGTGTTTTCAACAATTTTTTTAAGATTTTTAAGAATTTTTTAAGGATTTTTCAAACATTTTTTCAAAATGATTCAGTTATTTAGATTTTCAATATATTTCATCATATCATCTTTTTCACATTTTGATTTTTTAGTAAATGTGTTTTCAAGGATTTTTCAAAGATTTTTTCATGTTTCAGTTATTTCGATTTTCAATAAATTTGATCATTTCATCTTTTTCACGTTTTTTTTTTACTTTTTTAGTAACCTGTGTTTTCAAGTACTTTTATTTTTTTAAATATTTCTTAAGGACTTTTCAAAGATTTTTTCAAAATGTTTTATTTTTTCATTATATTTGATCATTTCGTCTTTTTCACATATTGATTTTTAAGTAACTTTGTTTTCAAGGATTTTTTACAGATTTTAATGATTTTTTTAAAAAAATTTAAGGATTTTTAAGCATTTTTCAAGGTCTTTTCAAGGATTTTTCAAAAATGTTTTACATATTTCAATGTGTTTTTTTAATATATTTCATCACTTTATCTTTTTCACATTTTGATTTTTTAGTAACTGTGTTTTCAAGGATTAATTAAAGATTTTAGAGCATTTTTCAAGGATTTTTCAATAATTTTTCAAGAATTTTCCAAAATGTTTTAATAATTCGATAAGATTTTCAATATATTTGATTAATAGTGCAAGAAATATTTTATAGGTTAATGGTAAAGGGCAATACGGTGCCTTTGAATTTGTTATGAACAATAAAAAAATAAATTAAAGATAAAGATAAATATAAATACTTATTAAGTAATAAGTTTTCAAACTACTACAATTTATTTAAGCGGCTTGTTTGTTATACTTTCGATATTGCTTTTGTTTAGGCGTATTATTTTTTGTTTGCTATAACAACAATGACCCGATTGCATTTTCATGCCGAGTCGAGAAAAATTTTTAGAACAATGCCAATCAAAAACGGCAGTAGATATTGTTCCGTAACCAGGCATATGGTGCCCGTATGGAGAAAGCAGATAATAGATCTTGCATAATCTACCTATAGGTATATCGATTGAACTAAAATATAGGACGAAAGACTGATCCTAGTATTATTAAATCGTAAAAATTGTTATATAAGAAAAAATAGATGCAAAATAGAGTATATAAATGCATAGTCAGATTTTATTTCAACTTCAGTAATCATCATTTATTATAATAAAAAATTGTTTTTAACTCGACAAAAGTAGGTTAATATATGACAAAATGTAAGTTTTCCTATTAATACACTTTTTTTTTATTGATAAAATATGTAAATAAGCTACTAAATAAAATATCATCAGTGCTAAATTTTATTGTGATTTTTTAAATCAGTTTTTTTGTTAATTAGAACAATGGAAATCATTTTCAAGAAAAGCCAAATTCTTATCGAGTTAAACTCCATCCATTTTATTGTCATTTTTTTGAGTTATGAATTTGTGGTTACTAAAATAAAAATAATTATCAAACTTTATAATTATAATAATTGTAAAATTAACTTGTCGTTAAAATAAAAATATTTTATATTTACTACATTATTTAGGTAAATATTTGTTTATTATAACTCTAATTATTGTTTAATTGATAGAATTTAAACAAATCGGTTGAATTTCAAATTGAAAACTGATATCATTAAATATCACCAAATTGGCGGTAAGTTCAAGTCAAATTGTAAAACTATCAATTTCGTTTTAATCATTAGAAAAAATAGAAAAAATCGAAAAAATGGAAAAAATAGTGAAAATTCTGGCAAAACTGGGAGAAATATGTAAATTAGAAGAAAATAGGGAAACATAAGGGAAAAAGGAAAAAATGGAGAAAATAGGAAAAAATATGCCAAAATACGAAAAAATAGGGATTATATAAATGGGGAGTTTTTTTTTCGAAAGAAACCAAGAAAAAAGAAAAGTCTCTCAAAAAAAACCAAATATTAATCATAAAATATTTTTTACACTGCGGGGAGTGAAACTAGTACTTTAGTCCCGCATTTGCAGGACTAAAGTACCATTTTTACTATGCTCGGGAAACAATCTTCACCATCGGGATTAAAAGTTCACTTTAGTCCCTTGGTATATAATATACTATTATCTTTTTCTTTAATAAAACAAGTAACGTTTAATTTGAGTTAATTTCCTTAAATCCATAAAAAAAGACAGGACGGATTTTGAAATATATCATAGTTTTTTGTCATTGTTTCTAAATACGTCAAAAGGAATTGTGCTGATGCATAAGCTGCTCAGTGGTGTTTGATGACTAGTTTTCCACAAGTGAAGGATATGGTATTGAAACAGATCTTGGTGAGGAGTTCGAGGATGATTGAGAGAATTGATAGATTGGCTCGTTATTCATGAGTCGTTTCATTTCAAACTCTTGTACAATTGAAAAAATCCTACTTTTAGCTTAATTAAAAAGTAGTGGTTGCAACGATTTTAGGGCTGGTGCTATACCGACTAAAAAAGCATCAATCGGGTTCTTCATCAATTCTGTCGTGTCGTCCGTCAAAAATTAAACAAAACGAATTTCGCCCGGCACGCTCTCGGCTCAATGACGCTTTTTATAAGCCTTTGTAAATTTAAGCTTTGCAGCCACATGTGTTCAGTCAGACATATTGCAAAAGTTCCAAAGTGCATTTAGATTTAAGCTTTGCAGCCACATGTGTTCAGTCAGACAGACTCCAAAAAAAGCCTTTGTAAATTTAAGCTTTGCAACCACATGTGTTCAGTCAGACAGACTCCAAAAGTTCCAAAGTACATTTCAACAATACGAACAATATCGGTTCGGTGAATCCCCGGCTCCGGGCCTGTTTTCATTGATCAATGACATGGAGTGTGTCCTTCTCTAAAATAAGCAGCCAGCTACCAGTCAGCCACTGTAGAGCAGAAGACATACTGAAACAATTGTCTCCAAAGTGCATTTCAACAATACGAACAATATCGCAGAAACGCTGGCAAGTCAAAATATACGAAAATCGTATAATTATATGCAAATCGGCAACAGTGACCGATACATTTATGGTTTAATTCTATTTCTTTCTAGACATGGGAGGTTCGATTCTTTTTAGTGAATTGAATCTTTTGATTCGATTCATCAAAATGATTCGTTCTTTTTGATTCGTTCCTAAATGATTCAGTTGCACATGCGCAAAAGAGATTGGCTCAAACGAACATGAAAGGATTCATCGTTCTTCTAGTTAAATCATGCGCTTAAATAATTATATTTGCTTATTATTCATAACTAAATTTAGTAAGAAAGAGTGGCGCCATCTTACTAATAGTATAAACATGTTTAGAAAATATATTTTACATCTAAAGATTTCTATTTCAGTAGATAGCTGTTACAGATGATTTTTAATAATTTAATATTTCTGTAGAATTAATAATTTTCTACATTTGCTTTATTTTATTTTATTTATTCCATTATGAGTAGAGTATTTTGTTTATTGTTTTTTAAATATTTTATTTTATTTAATTAATTTTAGTATGATTATTTTTTCTTCACATAAACGTACTAAAAATTGTAATTTAATTTTCAAGTTAAAAATATTTATTTTAAGAGCCCAGCAACACGTAGAAAATTGTTGACATAATAAAAACTATCTATCCCTCTCGCTCGGCATTTAATAACGGACTTCAAACTCACTCACAATCACTCAGATCAATGTTCGTTGATTTGATTCCTGACTCTGACTCGACTAGAGCCGGGGTGGGTACTCGTTCAACTCGACTTTCGACTACGATTCCAGTAAGTGAGACTTTCGAGTTTTGAGTCTTCGAGTTCCAGTGAATCAATGAATCAATTCAGCTTGGGCAGTGAATTGATTCTTTTGATTCTTTGCAATGATTCGTTCAAAAAGAACGAATCGTTCATGAACGACTCATGTCTATTTCTTTCTTCGGTCGTGTCTCGGCACGGACGTGGCCCGGACATGTGTGCCTAGACCTTTATAGCAGTGATGCCAGATCTAAAATTGCCAAGGCGATAGATTTTACATATAGAAAACGATAGATTTGAGTTTGAAAACGGTAGCTGTCTAATGACGTCATAATTTTGTTAACTTGCACTACTGTTTAGCATTATCGAATGGTTAAATATTAAAAGAACTAAACGAGCGCAATCGCAAACAGCTGGTCGCTTCTGGGAATACCCGATACGTCGTGTCGACGTATGCCATGCAGTGTTGCCAATCTGCGGGTTATTACCCGATTTCCGGGTATTTTCCTGCGTTGTGGGTATTCTTGCGGGTATTTCAATTTTGCGGGTAAAATTCGGGTATTTCTTTCCATCTTCATCTCATGTCAGTTATTCACTGTTTTGATGTTTTGTGGGAGTGAGGCCACTTTTACTAACATATTACCGCTTCAGCCATCTTATTTCTCAAAAAATACATCAAAATATACTCCTACATAATTCACGTTAGATGTCAAAGTCCAATAGAAAATAGCTCTGGCAGCTGAGGCCTCAAAAATGAAAAAGAAGATTTTTTAAGCTCTTGTTTGTGTTGCATTTGCTTGCATGTTGCAATTTGTGTTGTAATCTGTTGTGTACATAAAAAAAACGTTATAACTAACTGACAAACACTTCAAATTGTAAGTGGGTAAAATGCGGGTATTTTGGAATTCGATGCGGGTAAAATCGGGTATTTTGAGGCACAGTTGAGGGTATTTTAGTGATTTGTCAGTGGCAACACTGATGCCATGTCATGCCCCAGATGCACCAAATCGTCATTAGGTAAACACGCACACACACAGATAGATAAGTTTGAGCAATTTATCTTTGGGAGCGGATAAAGATCCGCGAGTCGCGGACCTTTAACATATTTTATCCGCGGGTTGCGAAACGTGATTCGCTTAAATAATAACATATTTAACCATAAGCTCTCGTAGCAGCGTGACATAGTACCCGCTAGTAGTGCAGTGGGTTTGGGGATCGAATCACACATGGCAGTTTAATTTTTTTTAAACACAGGCTAGATTTAGACAGTCAAGTTTTTTTAATAAAAAAATATTTTTTTAAATACACAGGTTGGATTTGGGTAGTCAAGACTTCTTATAATAAAATACTAAATTCTACTAACTCCTTCTATTTTTCCGGTAGAATGAATACTACGGCAAAACGGTAGATAGAATGTGAACTGTAGATCTACCATAAAAAAGGTAGACCTGGCATCACCGTTTTATAGTGTTTTAGTGAGAGACCGATTAAAAAATTTATTTTTTAATAATAGAAATTTGCTAAA
This sequence comes from Neocrepidodera transversa, assembly GCA_963243735.1. Taxonomy (NCBI): domain Eukaryota; kingdom Metazoa; phylum Arthropoda; class Insecta; order Coleoptera; family Chrysomelidae; genus Neocrepidodera; species Neocrepidodera transversa. The sequence goes on from OY725342.1 coordinate 5,255,882, forward strand.
ATATCTGGATTACGGCTTGCATAAATTTAAGTCAACAAGAATTAGTAATGATGATAATCGCCTTTGCAAGTCCAGACTTGTATGTATTTCAGTCATCGATGAACGTGAGAATTATTAACGGTACAACGTCAAGAGAGTAAAATCAGCTGGAATTTTAGTATGGTAGTGTGAAAAATCGAAGATGGTTAGTATATATATTTTCTCACGGCTACGCAGGATACCGTGGAAATTATAGAACCCGCTATCCGATGCGTTACTATCAATATTAATTAAATTCAGATTGCAATTCTATTGCCTTGTAAAACCCGTTTAAACTTATATAATGGACTGGATTTTTTATTCCATTTAAAAGTCTTTAAGTTGATTTTTGCTAGAAATAGTGCCTTATAAACATTACCTTCAACTTAAAGAATGATCTATCATTTTTATCACATAAATATTTACCCGCATAAACATTTATACAAGGTTGACTGTAGAATTAAAGGTAATAATGTCATCAAATACTTTAAATAAACTTCTTTTATCAAGATACAAACATGTATATTAATTTTATATTTTTTTGAGCAGTTTAGGTAATATCGGTATTTAAAAAATGATTTTTAATATCTAAGGATTAATAGCATTTGTCTTGTGAGGTGAAGCCGAAATGATTGTATAACTAAAACATATTGAAAAAGAAGAATTTTACACATGAACGACGAATACAACCAAGCATAATAGTTCAAACGACGCACAAATATATGGAATAGAACATTTAACGATACATAAAATGTCCTCGAAAGGTGAATGACTGAACGTGTTATGAATTTTTTTAATCGGTTATCTTTTATGCTACTTTTTTAGTACCGGGTGGACTCGTTCATCGCCTCTAATTACGGTTTCACTTTATGTGACCTGATGCGGAATGTTTATGTGTTAATAAATAGAAAAGTTATTGATAAATATACATGAGTATTGTAAAAAGAAGAACTGGAGAAGAAAATAAGATAGTAAATTTTATACAATCTGCGAAAATATTCTAAAAATTTGAAGAAAATACTATAGGTTTTTTGTCTGCCATTCAGCATACAGTTTACTTAACAACTTAACAGTAATTATTTGCAAGGTTTATCCTTTTTTTTGTCATATGTATTAAGGCCACTTTGTTGCAGTCTGCCGACCCTTTCTCTTTCACGAAATCGTCTGGTAATAATTTTCGGCCTTTTGTAATAAATTTATCATTTTTTTGCTCTCCCGCCCCTGCTTTAATCTTCCTGAGCGCAAATTTTTCATTTTTCAAAATTGTATAATTTAATTTTTTTTATACAATATTTCAATTGTGGAAACCATAACGATGAATTATTTGAGGAAAAAAATTGAAATTTGGTAAAAAATAAAATATCGAAAATTTTTCAAAAAGATATTTTCAAAGTTGGATAAAAAAATCAATAATTGTTCACTTTTTGAAACTTGAAATATTAGAAAAAATACCTTTGAATCAGAAAATAACTTTAGTTCTCTAATGGGAAATATTCGAAAAATGTCAAAATTCTAAGTCAATACATGGAAATTTCGAATATCAAATTTTTCATTTTTCAAAATTGTAAATTTTTTTCTTACACTATTTCAATTGTGGAAACCATAACGATGAATTATTTGAGGAAAAAAATTGAATTTGGTAAAAAATTTAATATTGAAAATTTTTCGAAAAGATATTTTAAAAATTTGATAAAAAAATCAATAATTGTTCACTTTTTGAAACTTGAAATATTAGAAAAAATACCTTTGAATCAGAAAATAACTTTAGTTCTTTAATAGGAAATATTCGAAAAATGTCAAAATTCTAAGTCAATATTATTTTTTATTTTTTTTACACTTTTTTCATTGTGGAAAACGATGAATTATTTGAGGAAAAAAATTGAATTTGGTAAAAAATAAAATATTGAAAATTTTTCAAAATTGGATAAAAAAAAATTAATAATTGTTCGATTTTGCAACTTGGAATATAATAAGAAAAAAATCTGAAGAATCAGAAAATAACTGTTTTTTTTTAATACAATCTGAGGAAATATTCGAAAAATGTCAAAATTTGAATTTAATACCTGGACGTTTTGAATCTCGAAATTTTTCATTTTCCAAAATTTTTCAAAATGACATTTTCAAAATTGGATAAAAAAAATCAATGGTAGACTTTTGAAACTTGGAAAATAACGTAGAATCAGAAAATAAATTAGTTTTTTAATAAAATATGAGAAAATATTCAAAAAATGTAAAAATTTGAAGTCAATACCGGGCAGACATGAAAATTTCGAATCTCAAATTTTTCATTTTCCAAAATTGTAGTTTTTATTTTTTTTAACGCTTTTTCAATTGTGGAAATCCTAACGTTGAATTATTTGAGGAAAAAAAATTGAAATTTAGTAATAAATAAAACGATTTTTTTTTTCAAAATGACGTTTTCAAAATTGGATAAGAAAAATCAATAATTGTTTACTTTTGAAACTTGGAATTTAATGGAAAAAAATACCGTAGAATTAGAAAATAAATTTAGTTTTTTAATACAATATGAGAAAATATTCAAAAAATGTCAAAATTTGAAGTCAATACCGGGCAGACATGAAAATTTCGAATCTCAAATTTTTCATTTTCCAAAATTGTAGTTTTTATTTTTTTTTAAACACTTTTTCAATTGTAGAAATTCTAACGTTGAATTATTTGATAAAAAAAATTGAAATTTGGTAAAAAATAAATCGAATTTTTTTTCAAAATAATATTTTCAAAATTGGGTAAAAAAAATCTAATTGTTTACTTTTGAAACTTGGAATATACAAAGAAAAAATAACGTAGAATCAGAAAATAAATTTAGTTTTTTAATACAATATGAGGAAATATTCGAAAAATGTTAAAATTTGAAGACATGGAAAATTATATTATCAAATTTTTCATTTTTCAAAATTGCATGATTTTTATTTTTTTATACTTTTTCAATTTTCAATCGAAATCTGAAAGAAAGGCGGCTTAATTCTTTTGCTTATGTCATAACGTATGAGAAATTCTTTAAAACATTTTTACAATAACTTTAAGGAGAATAAAATAAAAATATATCACAATTTGAGTCCGTAAACAATGGACTTATCCAGTAGAAACGAATTTATTGGTTTTATAATAATGAATGAATAGCTTAAAGAACCTATTAGCTTATGTTGATTTTCATTGTTCTTATAATATTCATTAATTGATAAAAACCAATAAATGTAATTAATATATTTTAATAGTGGCGCTGCTTCTTGACCAATAATTAACGTTTTACTTTCTACAGCATTGCCAAGATTCTAGCTTTGTTCGTTTGTAGAAAAAATTGACATACTTCTTTCCTTCTTTTAATCATAACAAATGAGAACGAGAGTTGCCAGTTTTATCGATATGACAACATGGCCAAATATAATCTGTTTCAATTGGGCCACGTCATAAGCCACTATAGCCCCAATTTTCAAATTTTAAGAATTAATTACAGCCGCAGGATCGGTCTCAGAAGTGCTGGACCCGGTGCAATGTGTTATGGTAGGCCAAAATTATAAAATAAAAATATTAAAAAAAATCACTGGATGAATCCATTGTAGACGATCAGATATATTTTATCATAAATTTGATTTTCTCCATAAAAAATATTTAGTCTGAAAAAATGAATCTTTTTCCTTATATATCAAAACACTATCATTAACAAAAGTATCGTTAAAATTGATCTATTTTATAACTAATGAACATACATTTAGCATAGAAAATAGTCCAAGATTGTTGTTATCAGATTGTGTGAAAAGGATTATAACTGTAATAGAAAATAAATGCTCGAATCACGAGAATGTAAGTGGTTGTAGATCGACCTACGCGATGATTTATTTACACGAAACGATAATCGATTTAAAGGAGGTTAGATTTCAATATCTTCCTTTACAAAATTATTGATGATGCAAAAAGGAAACATGAGAAATATAGCGCCCGATACCGTTGCACCAAATATCTTTTACACGATCTCTACCAAAATCATTAAATATTATTTATTATAATCGTTTTAACAGTAACAGACATTTATTGTTTTTACCCACACACATACAAGCTTAATCCAGAACTGGTAATAATCTCATTTTTATTTGTACTAACAATGTTCGTGACCAATAGAAGATCATTATAACGAATAGGATTTGTGAAAAAAATATACTGAAAGTATTTAATAATATAAAGAGATTTACATAATCTGCAAATTATAATATTTAAATAGCCGTCCCTTCCCAGCCCAAGCCTTTGGCTTTTGATATTCACTCGTAAGGGGGTGAAATGTAGGCTGAGTATTATTAGTATTTATTATATATTTATCATGATGATGGTAACAAATTTAGCGAAACGTACGTATGAAAAAAGTTTGGTTTATATTCGTTTGGAAATAATTAAAAAAAGGAACCCCTACGTTGGGCGCCAATATGTTACAACAATAAATGACGTTAATATTTTTTATTTAAAAATTGTATTTATTCTTTTGAACAAAATATAAAAATTTAATCTATTTTTGGATAGTAAAAATTTAAATTTTAAAATAAATAACAATTTAATGAAATATTTTGAACTTTTTAAGAATTAATAAAAATTATAAAATAAAATAAATAATTATTAAGTTAAATAATTAAAAATTTTATTTAAATAGGTTAACTAACTGTGATAGATGATATTTAGATTATTCTTAAAACTTTTACCACTTAAAAAAAGATTAAAATTTCCAAATGTGTGAATTTTTTTCAGATTTTTTGGAATTAAAATTGCAGGCTCCAAGCAAAAATAAGATTAATAAGTATCAAAATTTTTTTAATTAAAACTTAACAAGTTTGAGGCCATTTGAAAAAGAGCATAAGAAATAACGTCAAGTATGATTTTTTTCAAAATTCTGAAAATATAGTTGTGGACCATATTTGTTTTCCTTTTCCATATTTGTTTTCCTTTTCCATATTTGTTTTTCTTTTTCATTTTAGTTTTCCATTTTTTACCACTATTTTTTTTTGCAAGGATTCGTTTTTTTTTGAAATATATGGAACTTTATTTTTGAAAACTACGTTCTTAGGAGTAAAAATATAATTCGTTGTCCCAGATTTATCCCACTTTTTTTCCCATTCTTTTTACTCTTCTTCCCATTTTTATTTCTCACATTATTTTCATTTTTTTTTCATTTCTGATTGCCAATTTTTTTCCATTTTTTTTACTACTTTTTTTCAAGTACCCCTTTCGTTTTTTTTACTTTCTCAGGGGTAAAATCTCAATTCGTTATCCTGATTTATCCCATTTCTTCGCCCCTTTTTTGCCATTCTTTTTCATTTTTGTTTTCCATTTATTTTTATTTTTGTTTCATAATCTGGCGCACATATTAACCACTCATGTGACCTATAACATTCACTTATTTACAGATTAAAACACGAAATATTATAGTCAAAAACACATGTTTTTTTTAGTAGTTTGGTCTAAACACAAGAACTATACGCACCACGAAATTTATAGACTTAAAACGGTATGTTGACATTTTGGTCTATTAAATAGACGTAATCAGAATGACATTGTTTATGGTTTTCATAGGTGACTTGGTATCTTTTTCAAACCGGGATGTGGTAAAACTGTACAAAATAAGAATGGGAGTACCAGAAATAATGAATGTACAGATCACAAAAAAATAGGGTTCCTCTCATAGACACGAGAAAACGATTGGCCAAAGAATTTTTGAAATCTGATTCTTAAATTATCGCCTCCACATTTATCCAGACCCCCGGACATGAAAATTTTTTTCACCTAATTGTGTTGTGGGTGGCTTAAAGCGTCGAGAAAAGTCCAATTCAAATTTTTTTCATGATTTTAAAACTTCCGGTGCGGTAATTAATGCACTTCTAGAATCGAAGTTTATCACATTTTTTGACAACCATAACCTGTAAATTGCTTTTTATTGAAATTTTCAAAATAGCTGATTCATTAATAATGAATATTTATTTTTCATACAACTTTTATTGTAACTAAATAAATTTTAACATTACAAATTGGCACCCAACGTGTTAAATGATTTTTTTTTTTAATTAATAAACATAAATTAAAGTATTTAACCTTTTTTAGTTTAGATTTATATTGATGGATTAGATTAACACCAAATATAAACAAATATAATATTATTACCTTGGCATATATATTACCCGTTAATATCATTAAATCTTTCAACAATTTACCATATATAATATATAAATAAATTATCGTTTACAATTCTCTGATTTTACTACAAAGAAATCTTATGTTGTTTTAACTTTCCACTAATTGTCACGATTTTAGGCAAAACAAATTAACACGGTGAGGTAGAAACAATAGCCGATAATGTTTACCGGTGTTGGTTATGACCTTATTAATTGAAATGTTTATAGTGCAGGCTAGACGACAAAATCAATTAACTCGGGCAGGTGAATTTAACGTGTTTAAAATAAAAGGTGCGCCGTATGCAGAGAAAACTACTTTTATGGTGTCATAATGCCGAGTAATAGATATTGGTAGATAAACAGAGAGGGATTTCGTATTATTAGTATATGGTTGTAATTTTCTTAGTTTTAACTTAATTACTAATTAACATACCGATATTTTAGGCATCATATTTTTAAAATATCTATAACTAAGCAATATATACGTTGATGTAAGTAAAAATTGTCAGTAGTGGCAACGTTGTAAAATGAAAAGCATCGGTAAGTCAATTACAGACTTGGCATCGACGCGGACGTAACTTCAACAATTAAACATTTGATAAATAATTCAAAATTAATAATATGTTTTAATAAAACAAAATGTTTTCACTTATAAACTAATAAAATAATTCTTAAATATACCGATATAAATTGATAAATTTTGCGGATACCGACTATCGGCAAAATTATCCGATAAAACAGAATTAATGTGAATATAAAATAATTAGTTTGAGCAATATTACATATTATACCTAGTAAAGTTTTTTACAATTATAATTGTTTATAAATAACAATTAAGTACTTCGCATAAAACAAATAACGAAAACGTCTGAAGGTCAAGGCTGAAGGTCCTTTAATTTTTTTTTAACAGATCCTCATATATCTCCAAAACGGAATGACATTATTTCAAGTCGACCATTTCAATGTTGCTATCATCGCAAAAGAAATATATTTTATTATTTTGTTGAACAAATTCCACGTACCAATCTTTGACAATACATAGACGTAACAATAAAAGGGCGCACGATCCTTCCACAAAACAAATAACAGATGTTTATAAGGGTCGAAATTACGGCTTATGCCCATTTCGTACCGTGTCATGTCGTACCGCTACCTTTAATTTTCCCACTTCGTACCGCGTCCCAAATGTATAAACTTTGTCCAACTACTAAACCGACCGCTTGGTTAAAAATTAGAGTGGGGAACGAAAGAACAAAGGGAAAATTTGAGAAGTGGGGACGTTGGAGGTGTCGTTTTAGTTGTTGGACAATCTATACCTGTGGCTAGTTTCATTTCGTACCGCATATTATTATTATTTCAAATACCTCTAGGTACATATATTTTTTATCGAAAATTTATGAAGTAGTTAATACATTTATTTACATAAATAAACCGGGTGGCCACCAGTCAATGTACGGCCCCAGTATTTTGGTTGTTTTTGAATTTAACCCTTTAACTGCGGCTGTCGTATATAAATAATTCGTAAAAACTCATCGTAAGTAAACAATTTTGTATATTTTATTATTTCCCTGCAATTTTTTACATAATTTACAATTGAGCAAATTTTTTGAAATTTTCGAATAATTTTTTAAAGTTCATTTGAAATTTTTGAAATATTTTCAATTAATCGAAAAATTTTGTTTTATATTAGACATTTTTGAATATTATGACATTTTTAATTGTTGATATTTTAGAAATTTTCGAAAAAAAAAAATGCGAAATTTCAAATTTATCGAAATTTTTGAAATATTTCTGAAATTTTAGAATAATTTTTTAATGTTTTTAGAAACGGTTAAAATTCTTGAAATATTTTTAATGTATCAAATAATTTGATATATTTTTGAAATTTTAGAATTATTTTTTTTAATGTTTTTTGAAACTTTGACATTTTTGAAACGGTTAAAATTCTTGAAATATTTTTAATGATTCCAATAATTTGATATTTTTTGAAATTTTCGATATATGTTAGAAATTTTTGAATATTATGACATTTTTACTTTTTGAAATTTTCGAAAAAATGCAAAATTTCAAATTTTTCGAAATTTTTGATATATTTTGAAATTTTAGAATTATTTTTTTTAATGTTTTTTGAAACTTTGACATTTTTGAAACGGTTAAAAATCTTGAAATATTTTAATGATTCCAATGATTTGATATTTTTTGAAATTTTCGATATATGTTAGAAATTTTTGAATATTATGACATTTTTACTTTTTGAAATTTTCGAAAAAATGCAAAATTTCAAATTTTCGAAATTTTTGATATATTTTTGAAATTTTAGAATTATTTTTTTTAATGTTTTTTGAAACTTTGACATTTTTGAAACGGTTAAAAATCTTGAAATATTTTTAATGATTCCAATAATTTGATATTTTTTGAAATTTTCGATATGTGTTAGAAATTTTTGAATATTATGACATTTTTACTTTATGAAATTTTCGAAAAAATGCAAAATTTCAAATTTTTCGAAATTTTTGATAAATTTCTGAAATTTTAGAATGATTTTTTAGTGTTTTTTGAAACTTGGGCATTTTTGAGCTATTTTTAATGAATCGAATAATTTGATGTTTTTTGAAATTTTCGATATGTTAGAAATTTTTGAATATTATGACATTTTTACTTTTTGAAATTTTCGAAAAAATGCAAAATTTCAAATTTTCGAAATTTTTGATATATTTTTGAAATTTTAAAATTATTTTTTTTAATGTTTTTTGAAACTTTGACATTTTTGAAACGGTTAAAAATCTTGAAATATTTTTAATGATTCCAATAATTTGATATTTTGAAATTTTCAATATATGTTAGAAATTTTTGAATATTATGACATTTTTACTTTTTGAAATTTTCGAACAAATGCAAAATTTCAAATTTTTCGAAATTTTTGATATATTTTGAAATTTTAGAATTATTTTTTTTAATGTTTTTTTGAAACTTTGACATTTTTGAAACGGTTAAAAATCTTGAAATATTTTTAATGATTCCAATAATTTGATATTTTTCGAAATTTTCGATATATTTTAGAAATTTTTGAATATTATGACATTTTTACTTTTTGAAATTTTCGAACAAATGCAAAATTTCAAATTTTTCGAAATTTTGATATATTTCTGAAATTTTAGAATTATTTTTTAATGTTTTTTGAAACTTGGGCATTTTTGAACTATTTTTAATGAATCGAATAATTTGATGTTTTTTGAATATTTTAGCATCTTTACTTTGTGAAATTGCCGAAAAAATTGCAAAATTTCAAATTTTTCGAAATTTTTGATATATTTTTGAAATTTTCGACGTACTTTTGAAATTATCGAAATTTTTGAATTTCTTGACATTTTTATTTATTTAATTTTTCTGAAATTTTGGAATATTTTGATAAATTTTCAAAATTATTGAATTTCTTGAAACTTAGTTTTGTTACTAAATTTTTGAAAATTATCAAGTTTAGTGATGTTTTATTTAAATTGACTCAAAATTCAACTAAAGCCAAAATGTTTAATATATTTTTCAATATTTTTGTCTCTAGAACGATCAGCGCTGCAAAATTTTGCCCGCAGTTAAAGGGTTAAAAATTAGATTTTCTTCACACATCAATTAGACAATAATGGGCTAGTTTTAGACTAACAGAAATAAAATATCACTTCCGGTTGAGCAAACGAATTCTTCATGTTCGTTGATTACTTTTTGATAGAATAATAAAGCTGTAGGTTTTTCTATTTCTTTTTCATTTATTATGGTATCTTTAAGGTAATTTAAAATTAATTCTTCAGACCATTTTTTCTTACTTCCTTGGGATCTTTTTCTTTTTTCATCTTGAGTCGTACATGACTGAAATATGTAAAAATTAGTTATATTTTTCACTTAAGTAATATTCTGTTCTGCAATAAATTAATTAGGAAAAATAATTTAATACTCACACTTATTTTAATATTGATAATACTTGAAATATAGGAAATTTTTTAGTTTATAAAATGCAGTCAATTTACCGGGTAATCACTGGGACAATTATGTAGAACAAAATAAATTGACATAGTGCCATAAATACACGGCATCGTACTTATAGATCCGTATTTTACAATTGATTTTTGTTGCGTAAAAGTACGACAATCCTAACCTAACCAATTGTTACTAAAAATCCCAAATACGAATTTACAAAGTTCGAAAAAATACGGGCACACGACAAAAATTACTACTCAACGGAATACCTCTAGTACCCGGCCGGTATATGAGGTACTGTTTGTTGCGTATGAAGACTATTTACATTTTTCAGACGGAGGTTAACTATTGATGGCGTTTGACCTTATATTTTAGTTAATTGTAATGCAGTAAAATTAATGCATATCTGTCATTATGTAACTTCGTTACAAGTTTAAAAATTATAAATATTCGTTTTTAAAATGACAAGTCAAAAGCTGATATTTAAATAAAATTCGCAACTTTGAACATAAATTTAAATATTAAAGTGTGAGAAAACTGATTGTTCTTGCCAAAATACGAAACTCGATTAATAAGAGTGGCGGAAAAAGTGGAAAAAATGAAAAAACAAATTTGAAACAAAGAAAAGAAGAGGGAATTTTATCGCTTTTAATTTTTGCAAAAAAAAACTTTTAATCTTCTATATTTGTTTGAAACTTTATGCACATTTTTCTGGACATAATTCTGAACGACCATATTTTAATCCGCGTCTGACGCAATAATTTTTCCAGATTGATTTAAGGATTTATAAATTTTGGTTTAACATCACGTTACTGTGCCACCGTTTTTATTTATAAAATTACAATGTTAATTACCAATTGTTCAGACATGCGAACTACTAAGATTAAATTAACCTTTACCGCTATTTTTTGCTTCTTTAGTTTCTCGTTAAACTATAATTAACCACAAAAAATAACACTTTCGATTAGAAATGGTTTATTGTGTTTTGTTTGTATTAAAATATGGAATGTGGGTAATAAGTACAATCACTGAAAAAAACGTTGACACCAATGGAAGCATTAAAAAGGATGACAGATTTGTTAATAAAAATATAAAACTTGGATTGCGTAAAATAATGCCAATAAAACGACAACAAAAACAAATAGATATAGTAATAAGTTAAATGACGCAAATGTTATGAAATTTGTTGCAATCAAAACATATTTAGGTCTTGTATTACTAGTCACCAAGTCGGATTTTCAGCCAGTTGCATTTGATGAATCATATTATCAAAGTTAATTCAAATCAGGTTGAAATAATTAAATATTCGAACGGGGAATCCTAGATTAAAATCAAAATAGATAATATTTTAAATTTACTAATAGATAGGCCTTTTCATCAAAACTCTGTTCTACTGCTACTGTTACCATTCAAAACTCTTTTCTGCCACTACTGCTCAAAACTCTTTCTACTGCTGCTGCTTTTTTACTTGCTTCTTGAAAATTACTCTGCTATCTTCTATCTCCTCATCGATTTCTCTATGCTATTTTTTTAATAAAAAAAAAAATAACAATAATGTTTGGCTTCGTAATTATATTTTTTTACATTTCTATTAACTGATCCTTACAAATTTCTTTCCTTTAACCCTTCTTGGATAATTTTGCCTACTTAATTAATTTATACCATCCATATGACAAGAAACGTTCTCTTTCCCATCACAGTGACATTTCCAAACGAAATGCTTTAAGCATATTAATTTTTAATTTTCCCAATAATGTTAAAGCACTAAATTTTCACATTATTCCCTATCAAAACTGTTAATTTTACTATTTTCATATAAAACCTTGTATTCAGTACTACTACATTTATTACAACCCCTAATAACTATAATAACTCAAGCAATGAAAACTGCTAATTCTCGCTTTTTTTTAATTTGTACCTACATAATATTACAATATACATATAATAGAAAGACACTATAGGCCGTTGGAATTAATGAAAAGAAGGTGATTTTCAAGAAGTTTCATCTTCCAAAGATTTTATTGTATAGAATGCACAGAATGACGGGGAAAGTACCTAAAAATGCATAATTATGCAAAAAGTGCATTTTTAGCTGTTTTTGTGCATTTTTCAAAGATATTCATTTAAGATTCACTTTTAAAGTTATTAAACTGGTTCTGAAAAAGCTGAAGCTGGTTCCGAAAATGATAGAACTAGTTTCATAATTGGTGAAACTGATTCCAAAAATGTAGAAAATGTTTTTAAAATTGATGAAACTCGTCACAAAAACCACGTAACCTGTTTTTATAAAATTGATTAAATTGGTTCGGAAAATGATGGAACTAGTTCTGAAAAGATGAAACTGCTACAGAGAAGATGAAACAGCTACAGAAAAGATGAAACTGCTGCAGAAAAGATGAAACTGGTTCCAAAAATTATGAAAATGGTTCCCACAATGATGAAATTTGTTCCAAAAATGATGAAATTGGTTCCAAAAATGATGAAATGTTGTGCAAAAATGATGAAACGGGTAACAAAACTGATTAAACTTGTTCCAAAAATGATGAAACTGTTCTTAACATTAATGAAACTGGTTGCAAAAATAACGAAACTGCTTAAGAAAAGATGAAACTGCTTCAAAAATGATGCAACTGCTTCAGAAATGATGAAACTGGTTCCAAAATTGAGGAAAATGGTACAAAAAATGATGAAATTGGTACAAAAAATACGTCTATGTAGCTGGAATACCCCCTACGGCAGAATTTAATGGGACATGCGCAGGATTTATGTGCTATTTATGTGCTAATTTCGGACGCCAATAAAAAATTTTGTGCTCTTCTTTTTTAAAAAATACAAGTGGTTCTGCTGGCTTCAGACCAAGCTGGAATACCCCAAGTCAAATATATTGGATAAAAAAAAATTTAAAACATTTTTGTTACCTCCTATTTATGTGCTAATTTCGGACGCCAATAAAAAATTTTGTGCTCTTCTTTTTTAAAAAATACAAGTGGTTCTGCTGGCTTCAGACCAAGCTGGAATACCCCGGGGTCAAATATATTGGATAAAAAAAAATTTAAAACATTTTTGTTACCTCCTATTTATGTGCTAATTTCGGACGCCAATAAAAAATTTTGTGCTCTTCTTTTTTAAAAAATACAAGTGGTTCTGCTGGCTTCAGACCAAGCTGGAATACCCCAGGTCAAATATATTGGATAAAAAAAAATTTAAAACATTTTTGTTACCTCCTATTTATGTGCTAATTTCGGACGCCAATAAAAAATTTTGTGCTCTTCTTTTTTAAAAAATACAAGTGGTTCTGCTGGCTTCAGACCAAGCTGGAATACCCCGGGGTCAAATATATTGGATAAAAAAAAATTTAAAACATTTTTGTTACCTCCTATTTATGTGCTAATTTCGGACGCCAATAAAAAATTTTGTGCTATTCTTTTTTAAAAAATACAAGTGGTTCTGCTGGCTTCAGACCAAGCTGGAATACCCCGGGGTCAAATATATTGGATAAAAAAAATTTAAAACATTTTTGTTACCTCCTATTTATGTGCTAATTTCGGACGCCAATAAAAAATTTTGTGCTCTTCTTTTTTAAAAAATACAAGTGGTTCTGCTGGCTTCAGACCAAGCTGGAATACCCCGGGGTCAAATATATTGGATAAAAAAAAATTTAAAACATTTTTGTTACCTCCTATTTATGTGCTAATTTCGGACGCCAATAAAAAATTTTGTGCTCTTCTTTTTTAAAAAATACAAGTGGTTCTGCTGGCTTCAGACCAAGCTGGAATACCCCGGGGTCAAATATATTGGATAAAAAAAATTTAAAACATTTTTGTTACCTCCTATTTATGTGCTAATTTCGGACGCCAATAAAAAATTTTGTGCTCTTCTTTTTTAAAAAATACAAGTGGTTCTGCTGGCTTCAGACCAAGCTGGAATACCCCGGGGTCAAATATATTGGATAAAAAAAAATTTAAAACATTTTTGTTACCTCCTATTTATGTGCTAATTTCGGACGCCAATAAAAAATTTTGTGCTCTTCTTTTTTAAAAAATACAAGTGGTTCTGCTGGCTTCAGACCAAGCTGGAATACCCCGGGGTCAAATATATTGGATAAAAAAAAATTTAAAACATTTTTGTTACCTCCTATTTATGTGCTAATTTCGGACGCCAATAAAAAATTTTGTACTCTTCTTTTTTAAAAAATACAAGTGGTTCTGCTGGCTTCAGACCAAGCTGGAATACCCCGGGGTCAAATATATTGGAAAACAAAAATTGAAAAACATTTTTGGTATCTCCTATTTATGTGCTAATTTCGGACGCCAATAAAAAATTTTGTGCTCTTCTTTTTTAAAAAATGTGCTAATTTACATTTCTGTCCCTAATTTAACAATATTAAGTTATTTGTAATTTAAAATTCATTTTCAGTTATAAATTTTCAGTTTACTTTTTACAGGTACTTTCATTATATTTGACGTGGTCACAATGACCACGAATATTCAATTCCTGAACATATTAGCTAGAGCACAAAATTTTTTATTGGCGTCCGAAATTAGCACATAAATAGGAGGTAACAAAAATGTTTTTAAATTTTTTTTATCCAATATATTGGACCTGGGGTATTCCAGCTTGGTCTGAAGCCAGCAGAACCACTTGTATTTTTTAAAAAAGAAGAGCACAAAATTTTTTATTGGCGTCCGAAATTAGCACATAAATAGGAGGTAACAAAAATGTTTTTCAATATTTATTTTCTAAAATATTTGACTTGGGGTATTCCAGCTTGGTCTGAAGCCAGCAGAACCCCTTGTATTTTTTAAAAAAGAAGAGCACAAAATTTTTTATTGGCGTCCGAAATTAGCACATAAATAGCACATAAATAGCACATAAATAGCACATAAATCCTGCGCATGTCCCATTAAATTCTGCCGTAGGGGGTATTCCAGCTACATAGACGTACAAAAAATGATGAAATTGGTTCCAAAAATGATGAAATTGGTTCCAAAAATGATGAAACGGGTTCCAAAAGTGATAAAACTGATTTCAAAATTGTTAAAACTGTCCCCAACGATAAAACTGGTTCCAAAAATTATGAAACTGTTTTTTTTAACATTGATTAAATTGGTACCGAAAATGACGAAACTGGATTTGAAAACATGAAACTGCTTCAGCAAAGATGAAACAACTGGTTCCAAAAATGATGAAACTGGTCCCAAACGTGATAAAACTGGTTCCAAAGATGATCAAACTGGTTTAAAAAAAGATAAAACTGTCCCCAACGATAAAACTGGTTCCAAAACTGATGAAACTGTTTTTAAAATTGATTTAATTAGTTCCGGAAATGATGAAACTCTTTCTGAAAAGATCAAACTGCTTCAGAAAAGATGAAATTGCTTCAGAAAAGATGAAACTGGTTCCAAAAATGATCAAACTGTTTTTAAAATTGATTAAATTGGTTTCGAAAATGATTCCAAAAATGAAATCGAATCCGAAAGCAATACCTTCAGGTGTTCTTTTAAAATATTAATTTTTCAATCAGCAACATTTTCGTTTTTGAGATGCATGAGATTCGACAATGTTAATAACCGTGGAATGACGTAATATCGCGACGTTTTATCTGGGGTTTTGTACTTGGTATGATACTGAAGAAGTGATTTTTAAAATTAAGATAGTTTTTCGTAATCAACGTTGACGGACAGATTATAGAAATTTAATTAACCTTGTTGACGTTATTTGTCAGAGTTATAAAAATAAACAATTATTATCAACATCTCATCGTTGTATGACTGGAACATTATAGAGATATCATAAATCATATTTAGATGTTGTTCGTTTATCTATTAGTAAACAAATGAATGTCTGAGAAAATTTTTGAACAAGATGCAATCAAATAATTTAAATCAATGGATTTGGTCTTTAATTCTTGGAACAATTAATAACATTAATAACACAACCCAAGGCTTGGTTAGATTTTTTTATAATAAATTGTCTGTTAAATCTTCTCGGCTATTTTCATAATTATTTAGTAATCAGTAGGTGTTATTCATTTAAAATTAACAATTAGATATGTAACTAATTACTGTCTTATTTAATATTAACAAACATTCAGTTAGAATTACCGTAATTGTCCTTCCTACGTTGTTTGACCTATTACATTTCGCCAATTTAGAGGTAAATATAATAAGATAAGTGATGTCACATGTGTTAAAACAATTAATATTAATAAGTAGTACTTTCTAAAAATATTTAGAGTTACTGTATATTTTTTTTTCTTGAAAAGACAGTCTTAAAATATAATTATATTCCAAATGTCAAGACTATTAAAAAAATCTTATGGGATTTATTATTATGAACGGGTACCGAGTACAATTGCGCTTGTAAGTAGAGGTGGAGAAATATCGATGGCCTAGACTATCGAAAATTATCGATAGTTTTTAATCGATTAATATCGATAGTTCTAGATTTTAATTTTTAAAGCGAGAAATAAATAAATATCGATTTCATTTCTTCGGTCCTAATACCCAATATCATCTAATATGTAAACAAATAAAAATATACCGAGTGGCCATGAGTCGATGTACGCCCCCAATATTTGGTTGTTTTTGAATTTAAAAAATAGGTTTTTTGGCACACATCAATTAGACTACTTTTAGACTAACAGGAATGAAATTCTCACTTCCGATTCAACGGGAAGTGACATCAACTTTTTTTTCTGGAATATAATGACTATATTTTTTGATGGTTTCTCAATAAGCTTAAATTTATAAGTACAACAGTTTTTTCAGATTTAAAAAATTCCAAAAAATAAGTGAGTCCGCAATTAATATTTTTTTATTTATATAAATAGGGGTTGAGGTTAAATACGTGGTTGGGGGGTTATATATTTTTTTAAGAACACTGAGATGCAATATAAACTAGAGTAAAATATTTAAAAATATTTTTCCCGTCTTCCAAAAATAAATATTCTATTATGGGCAATATGTGAATTTAAGCACACTTAGCAGAAAAACTGTTCATATTTGAGGGTTGGCGCACTGTTAACATATGTTCAGAATTCCATGGACTACATCATATCAAAAATTTAAACAAATCCGCCGAGACCCAATTTCCATAAGGATTTGGCGGGGTCCTTTCCTCGTCCTATTGGGCCGATTTTCTTTTGTTTTGATTGTGGGGAAATGGATTTCCCACCATATTCATTATGGTAAAAAAAAATTTCTATAGCTGTAATAGGAAAAAGGTTATATGCAATCGGACACACTTTTATTCGAAGCATTAATAAACAATACGTTCGTCAAAACCATTTTTTTGCAAATAACTTTTTTCCTATTACAGCTACAGGAAATCGTTTTTCCCGCAATCCTCAAAAAGGGAAATCGGACCAATAGGACCAGAGATAGAGGAAAATGCGTCTTAACCAGATTTAATTATTTTATACGTTAAAGTGGTATCATGATTTTTATTTATTTATTACCTGTTAATCCCAATTAATTAATTAGCTAGTTATCCATATTTTGAGTACATTACTTATTAAAAAAAGTTATTAATCCAGAAACCTTAAAAAAACTAGAAACGTAACCTTCAATCATATATTTAATAATTAATTACTGATTATAAAGAATTTTCTATTGATTTAATTAAATAAATATTACTAAGGAGTGTATTTTTAATTATATTATTATTAAAACAAGCAGGAACTCATCTAACTAATTAATTTTAATAAATTGATACTTAAAGTTGTGCACTTAAGTGACATTTCATCAAATCATTAAATTATTCACAGTTAAATAGAAAATGCGTCAT
Organism: Neocrepidodera transversa; assembly: GCA_963243735.1. Taxonomy (NCBI): domain Eukaryota; kingdom Metazoa; phylum Arthropoda; class Insecta; order Coleoptera; family Chrysomelidae; genus Neocrepidodera; species Neocrepidodera transversa. The sequence goes on from OY725342.1 coordinate 5,273,827, forward strand.
ATAAATTACGGATTCCAATTTATAGCTAAATTATAAGATAATCCACCAGAATTCCTTGACACTCATTATTTATAAAATCAAGCAAAGTATAAAAAAAAATCGGAATACCGGTACGTAATTTTTTTTTATATATATAAACAAAATTATATAAATTTGTTACCTTGAAAATATTAAAAAAATATATAATTTTATTATTATTATATCGCAAATACCAATTAAAAATTTAATAATTTGAGTACAGAAAAATTAAATATTTTTTATTATTTTTTTTTATGTAAAATATCTCCGGGTTATTATCTATGGTTGACTAATTTATAATTTTTATGGGAAATTATATTTGTTTTTAACTACAAGTTATTAAAAATATAGATACATTTTATTTTTTACCATATTTACTAAAATAACATCCAGTCCTGTATATCTTTATTTTGAAAATCTATAAATTGATTTAAAATTTGGTCTTTTCAAATGCATCATTGTTTGTATTTTTCAATTAGACACAAAATGTTAAAAAAAAAAATGTACAAGGTTATATTTTAATAACCATTATTTATTTTTATTACTATTGCAGACACAAAAAACGTTTTAATGTTTTTTGACTTATTTAAAAAAAATTGTTGTTGTTGGCAATAAGTAATGGTCAAAATATATCGAATAACCCTGTACAATCTACCATAAAACATAAAATTTTGTATAGTCCATATAATCCATTCAGATTTATACGAATCTGACTAAAAACTTGCAAAAATCCATTTGCTTTAATGGTATAAAAAAATTTAGTTGAAGGACCAATCTGGTGTAAAATAATTTTTATTAAATAAAATAAGTTTTTGTCATAAATCTTTAAGTAAAGATTTATAAGGGCATAAGGGTCATGGGGCCACCCCTATAATTTTTAAATGAATTAACAAGTGTTATTCCAAATTTTGGTCGATTATAATAGAACCATTTATTTTTGTAATTGAATTCAGCAAATGCAGCTTTTGACTAAAACGCGATTTTTTTAAATAAAACATAAAATAAAAATGGCGTCTTAAATGACATTTGACAGTTGCTTTGTGGGTTTATAAAGTCGATGATTCTAAATCTTTAGTAATGTACTGTATATGTAGTCCGGTCAATATAAGCATTTCAAATACCAAAAATTCACACAGAACTGAAATTTGGTAGAGACCTTCTAAATAAAATATCACAGATTCCATGTTTGCTAAAAAAGTTATTCAAGGTCAAAATTTTCGGTTTTGTGGATTTTTCTCGTAAATGGTAAGTTATATCAAAAAATGGGTTAGACAAAAATTGTAGATCATAAAATTATCTACAAAAAATGTTTTTAGGCTTTTTTTTCTAGGAATCAACATTTCTGAGATATCGCAATTCTAAAAATTAAAGGAGTTACATTCTATATAGATTTTATTTAACCATCCTCTGCCGTTACGACATATAGTCCCACTTGATTTCTTAATCATGAAATGGATCAGACGGAATTATGACGTCATTAAGTAATGTCTAATGTTATTTATTAGTTTTTACAGTTCAATTAATTTTTCATTGTCAAAATGCCTTCCCGGTATAATGAGAAAGAGCAAAGTTTAATTTTGAAGTTAATTAATTACTTTTCAAGAGAAAGAGATGCTGGAATACCGATTTTACCGTTAAATGCAGTCTACAACGTTTGGGTTCACCCCAAAAATATAATCGTATAATAATTTTTTTCGCCATTTATTCGATCATCCGTAATTTTTTTTAATTTAGTCAAAAATCATGCTTGGGTACTTTAAACATCCCCAAGGTAGAAATTTGAAACATATCAGTTAAAAAAACGGAGGATTAAAGTTAAAAAAATTACTAAATTAGGTAAAAAGGTACGCAACGCATAAACCAAATACAATTTGTGGCATTACCAATTTATTCATACAAAATGCCAAAACCATTTACATGCAATAACCAGCTGCGATACTACATCAGCCATTTTTAGAAGGCGTAAAGCAGCAGTATTTAATTTGTTTGAAAAAAAAAGATTTAATTGATTGTGCAAAAGTATTTAAAGAAATTGACTCTTCTCCTCAAACGATAATCACAAAAGGAATCCGCTTTCTCCTTACTGTTTATGGAGCTCCAAAAAAAATTGACTGTATGGACAAATATAAATATTTAAGTTTTGTAAAAAATTCACGGAAGAAGAAACAAGTACAACTATCTTGTCTTCATCCAATGTCTGCTTTTGCTCATCAACACTTGTATCGAGTCTACTACCTAATTCAGTTATGGCTAGGGAATCAACTGACCCCAGAAGATAGTACTTTGGACCCAATTCAAACTTTACTCCCACCTGCACCGGAAAAAATATTTTTACAATTGCAAAAAAAGGTTGTGGTGTTAAATGTGGCTATAAAAAAGTAGAATTACTTTGTTCACCAGCGTGTACTAATTGTCAAGGCCAGTTTTGCTCGAATGTTAAATTGAATACAACAGACCAGGATTCATGTGATGTTAATGAAGAGACAGCTGATTCATCTTCATTTGAATACTGATTCATCTTCATTTGAACAATGATCCATCTTTATTTGAACACTGATTCATCTTCAATTGAACACTGATTCATCTTCATTTGAACAATTTATAAACATCCAGCCAGAACAAGAATATGAAGAAGACATGACTGTAGAAGTCGAATTTGAAGAGTATGGATAAGATTAATAATCGACATCAATGTGACCAATCAATAAGCAGTAAATAGAAGATTATCCCATGAAACTTCATCATATCCGATTATGAATTATGCCTACAGGGGAAACCAGGTTAAAAAAATGCGCCAAGGACACTATCTCACAGGTGGTGTGGAAATGTGTGCATGTGCATATTATATAGAATGTAACTCCTTCAACTTAAAATCACGATATCTTAGAAATGGTGATTCTTAGACAAAAAGTACAAAGACAATTTTTCTAGATAATTTTCTGATCTACAATTTTTATCTAACCTATTTAAAAAAAAAAAAAAAAAAACTTATGACCTTGAATAACTTCTTTAGCAGAAATGGGATCGATGGGATCTTTTGTTATTTTATTTATGGTGTACCCAAAGTCTACCAAATTCCAGTTCTGTGCAAATTTTTGATATTTGACCACTATTGTTCTCGCTAATTTGACCAGACTAATGTTTGTAATACATTTTTTATGCTATAGCCTGGTTTGTTGGTGCGATCAGCCAGGAAGCAAAGAGGGTTTCCCACTCCACTGTTGCCATATCGTTCACTTAAGTGAAACGTGATTCGCTTGAATAATAAGTTTGAACATATTTAAGCATTAGTTCTAGTAGCAGCGTGACATTGTGCCCGCTAATGGTGCAGTGGGCCCGGGGATCATATCCCACATGGCCTTTTAATTGTTTAAAACACAGGCTAGATTTGGATAGTCAAAACTTCTTTTAATAAAATTATCTTTTTTAACTAACATGTTTTTATAGAATTTAATTTAAACACTTACCAAGTACGTGATATTGAATGTTCAAAAAGTACTCACCTAAAACAAAGAAAACATAAATTAGAATATAAATTACTAAGCACAAAATTAGTATAATTATAATTATCACAATATTTGTTTTATATTCTAAATTTAAAAAAATCAACAAATCATGAGCTAATTTTAATTTGTCAAAATATTTGTATACGGTGTCCCATTATTAATTGCAGTTAGTTACAAAAATAAAGGATATGTAAATTTATCTTTGTATACTTTTAAAATTAGTTTATAACTATTCTAATGTCGTAATTTGAACGAAAAACGAAAGTATTATTTATCAGAACAGTTAGTAGCAAATTATTCGTAAAACGAAGAAGATTCATCACAGCAAAACCGTAAAGGAAGTTTTGTTTTCCTTTTAACGATATTCGAACACGCTATTGTTTATTTTTTTAAATAAAATACATTTAAATTATCATTGGAGAAAACTTTCGCCGGCGGTATTGCTAGACTTGAAAATTGCTTATACTATAAACGATGCTATTTCCTACTTGATTTCTCTTGCAGAGAAACAAATTTTGTTTTGTTAATGAAAGGAAGTGGAAATTTTTAACAATATTCATTGTTTTATTAAAAATGTAATTGGTACTGTTTTATTTCGTAACAGTGAATAAATTCTGTTGACGAAATAAATTTCTAAAACATTTTGTTTATATTGATTTTAATTAGGGAATTCAGAAATAACATAAATGTGGTTAAATTCATATAAAACAATGAGTAACACATTAAAATAAATACTATTTTCATAATCACTTTTAATGGCGATGATTGTGACCTACCTAACCATTGTATATAATTTTCCTAATATTTTTAGAAATTTAGAGGATTTTGCCATTTGTCTATAGTAAATTTCAAACATTTTTTTTCTATCGATATTTATGACCGGTCACATAATATACTGTAATAAAAAACACCCTGTATTATTATCTCCAGGGAAAGAATATCACTGGGGAAATGAAAAAAATAAATAAAAAATTAAGATAGAAAAAAATTAAGATTAATAAAGAGATTTTAAATAAGTTGGTGCATTTGGAATGGACTCATCCAGTGATTTTTTTTATATTTTTATTTTATAATTTTGGCCTGCCATAACACATTGCACCGGGTCCAGCCCTTCTGAGACCGATCCTGCAGCTGTAATGAATTCTTAAAATTTGAATATCAGGGCTATAGTGGCTTGTGACGTGGCCCAATTGAAACAGATTATATTTGGCTATGTTGTCATATCGATAAAACCGGCAACTCTCGTTCTCATTTGTTATGATTAAAAGACGGAAAGAAGTTATGTCAAATTTTTCTACAAACGAACAAAGTTAGAATCTTGGCAATGCTGTAGAAAGTAAAACGTTAATTATTGGTCAAGAAGCAACGCCACTTTCAAAATATATTAATTACTTTTTATTCGTTCCTACTGGATAAGTCCATTGGGAAGGGGATATGTGGAGCCCCTGATATAGCAGTGAATAGATTTCTTCTACAATAAAATTTATTAATTTTTTTTTTAATAAAAAAAATGTCAAACAAAGGACAGGAATGTTTTGAAAATTAAAGCTTTGATGTATATATAATATATTTAATTAGATTTTAATTTTTTAGTTACTTAAAGAATGTATGAGCGAGTAAAAGGTTAATTTAAGGTTTTTTTATATTAGAATTTATTGTAATTAATGTAAAAATTTTTTTATTAAATGTTATATTTGATTATTTAATTAATAACAAATTAATTATTAAACAGTAAAAATACAAAAGAATTCTCAAAATTGACATACAGTTATTTATATTTTTATTATCATATAATATTGATAATCTAATTTTAAAAAAAATTATAAAATTAATACTGACAAGTAAACTTAAATTATCAACAATATAAAAAGAACCCAGCTCAAAAAGAGAAAGAGTTAATGTTCAATAAAATTTTATAAAAAAAAAATAAAAAAAAAATTGAGTGCAGCCAAAAAATGATCCGGAAAATTATGAATGAATCTCAGAAAATAATTGTTGACTCTTAAAAATAATTAGAATGAACAAAAAATGATTCAGAAGATCCAAAAATGATCAGAATAATTCTTGAGTGTTAAAAATTAACAAAAATTGATCCTTGAAGTCCAAAAACCATCATAAAATAATTCTTGACTGTTAAAAATATTCAAAATTAACAAAAAATGATCCGAAGGTTCAAAAAATAATCATAAAATAATTGTTGACTCTTAAAAATAATCATAATGAACAAAAAATGATCCCTGAAGTCCAAAAAAGCAGTATTAACAAAAAATAATCCTGTAAATTCAAAAATGATTAGAATAATTCTTGAGTTGCAAAAATTAACAAAAAATGATCCTGTAGTTCCAAAAATGATCAGAAAATAATTATCGGCTGTTAAAATTAATCAAAATTAATAAAAAATTATCCCGAAAATCCTGAATTCATCAGAAAATAATTGTTGACTCTTAAAAATAATTAGAATGAACAAAAAATGATCCAGAAGATCCAAAAATGATGAGATTAATTCTTGAGTGTTAAAAATTAACAAAAATTGATCATTTGATTTGATCCTTAAGTCCAAAAACCATCATAAAATAATTCTTGACTGTTAAAAATATTCAAAATTAACAAAAAATGATCCAGAAGGTTCAAAAAATGATCCCGAAGGTTCAAAAAATGATCCCGAAGGTTCAAAAAATGATCCCGAAGGTTCAAAAAATGATCATAAATAATGGTTGATTCTTAAAAATAAATATAATTGAACAAAAAATGATCCCTGAAGTCCAAAAAATCAGAATTAACAAAAAATGATCCTGACGACTCAAAATTAAATAGAATAATTCTCGAGTTGTAAAAATTAACAAAAAATGAACCTGTAGTTCCAAAAATGAATAGAAAATAATTATCGACTGTTAAAATTAATCAAAATTAATAAAAAATGATTCCAAAAATCCTGAATTCATCAGAAAATAATTGGTGACTCTTAAAAATTATTAGAATGAACAAAAAATGATCCAGAAGATCCAAAAATGATCATAATAATTCCTGAGTTAAAAATTAACAAAAATTGATCCTTGAAGTCCAAAAACGAACATAAAAGAAATCCTAACTGTTAAAAATAATCAGAATTAACAAAAAATGATCAGAAAAAAATTGTTGACTCTTATAAATAATTATGATTTATTTTACCAACATCATCCATGTATTTTTAATTTCATAAATATTTTATTAGATTACCAAAAAGAAATATGTGTAAAATTAAACACCACAAATAAATTTAAAAAAGTTTTTAGAAAAGATGTACAAAGACTTTATTGAAAATAATAATATATATCATAATAAAGAAATAAGTAGATGGACACAACTTAGAATTTACGAATAATGCGTAAATAAAAAATGTAATGTTTAAAAATAAATTTTTCTTTGAAATTTATCTTTTTTTTTCATACTACAATATTTGTAATTTTATTATAAAAGGTACTACCGTAATTATGATTATTAAGACAGGCAGTACTAATCCCCAACCCTTGTGTAAATCAGATTAGCTCAATTTTGTATACGTACCTGCCTGTAAGTATCTTTTCTATTACTGAAACCTACAAAAAGTTCTATCTATAGTTTTTTAATTGTGATACGAAATTGTTGAAAACTAAATTTTGATAACAAATTTCCTAATAAATCCAAATAAAACAGATCAATAAATTGTATCATTATTTTTTATTAACGATCTAACGAAATATTAAAAAAATCTAAAACCTACTTAGCATCTAAAATTTAATAATGCATCTCCGTCAAAATAATCACTTAAAACTACGCTACATAATTAATGATTCTTCTTGTAAAGATAATCACTCAAAATTTAATTAACTTAAAATTAATATAACCCTTTTAGTTTAAAGCATGTGTTTGAAGAATTGGGTTAGTGCAACGCCTATTTATTACAATAAAGCTTTCAGTATTCGTCAGATGTTGTGAGAAAGTTTTTCCATTTCAATAATACTCTAATCACGTTTGAATGGATTAAAATATATTCCGATATCTCACGGAAAAGTGGACCAACTACTTATATGTACAGGGTAATTTAAAAAAAACATCAAGGGAAATCATCTAGTTGTTAGAAGACAGCGTTGACCTTATGGTTAGCAAAATTTTGGAACAATATGAACTAGCCTAAATTTTCTTACTTCATTTATTAGTAATAGTCCAATCGACAGGTAGTTTCAGGAAGTTAATTAAACTTTCAGTTATTCAGCGACGGTTAATTAATATTTTCTAAAAGATATGGACCTCGAGGACAATATGCGAAAAGTGGAAGGGGAAAACTGCAAAATTTTCAATATTCCTCCGGTTTTTTCTCAATAACTTTTTCCCTTACCTCCTACTGCAAAAGGATCCCTATACTTTTTTGTAGAGCATTAAATTTATCACAACTATTCAAACATGTTAGTATGTCAATTCATTAGCGAGATATGACGCTTCGGAAAAAAGAACATTTTTCAAAATTCCTTAAAAAGTGCCAAAAAAAATGCAGAATTCCACTTTTTTTTCTTCTGTTATACCTGAATTATGATGCAATGTTGTAATTATGATTACTGGTTCCAATTACCAACTTTGTTCACCCTCTCCGCCCCACCACGCTCACTCCTACCCCTACCCAACTCCAATTCACAATGCTAATTTTCTTCTCTGATGAAAACCAACCATCTTTACATCGTGTTGGTAATATTAGTTACTTTTGGGATCGATATCCCCTCCCACTACATAATTATTCCAGGGTAGACAAAAAAGACGTAGAGATATTATTATAGAAAGGTACTCTTATATACATATCATAGTAGGTACTTACTCATTTGTACTCATTATATTTTCTGTCGGGATTTCTTAGTCTTTGACTCTTGTTTCCAACAGTTCATCGTCCTACTTAGCAATCAGGTTTGCTTTTTATTTTTAACGTCTCTTTTCTGCTACCAGGGCTAATCTGAACTGGACTTACAGCTTAACGTGGGTTCCGAACCACGGTCCTCGATCACCCTAAACCCAGGACTATGCCTTTGTCATTCAGGTGATCTACCGACTAGAAGGGTGTTTTTGTGTCACTAACCCCGGTCAGTTCCCCGAGATATCCGATCTCATGCAGCCTGACACAAATACCTTTTTGCACTTGCCCAAAGTCTTATCAGTCTTTTTCCCCTCGAGTTTCAATGGGGGATTCGAATCCACGTCCCGGACATTGGCCAAATATAAAGGCTGCTGATGCCTTAACCAACCTGGCCCTCGTGTCCGGTAAAAGACATGAGGTTAAACAGAAGTATAACGATTTTTAGCAAGAAATTAAAATGAGCGATCAGGCTATCGATGATCTCGTCGGCCGTCGTCGTAATAGTCTACTAGTGTTGCCGATTGGCGTATAATTATGCGATTTGCGCATAATTTCAGAGCCGGGTAATAAATTGCGCATTGTAAAATAAATCGCATATTTTCGCATAATCCCACAAAAATCGCTTAAAAAGCGAATAATTATAACGTCCTAACTTTCTGCAAATATTTTACTTAAAAATGACTTTTTTGTTTTTTTTTTTACTAGACTTGGCAACACTTTTACTTACAGAATCCCTGGGAAAGACAAAACGTAATGAGTCAAATGTCATCAAACAAATGGCGTTAGGCCGAATATCCCAGGCAGCTGAGGCCTCAAAAGAAGACCAATAGAATCCGAGAATATTATGCAACATTCAAAGATTATTATGGATTCTGGATATTGCTTATTCTAGGTATATATTTTAATTGTAGAACCGGAAGTAAATAAAGAGTTGTTTTTATTAAATCACCATAAATTTTCAATCGCGTAATTACAGAAGAATGCGTGCATAATTTTAGTTTTAATTATTGGCAACACTGCCACGGCATGCCAAAAGAAACAAATTGTCAATTGTCATTGTGTAAGCACACACAGAATGAGGCGGTCAATCTAGGACGTCACACGACTTCACGACTAGCGCTCCAAGTGACAAAATATTAAACAATAATTTTGACAGATGTGACTTAAATCATTTTCTTTATGAGATTTAGTGAATGTGTATACCGTGGCTCTGTAATATTAATAATTAAAATACGAGGCGAAACACTAATTTATATTTATTTTATTATGAAACGTGATTCGCTTAAATAATAAGTTTGAACATATTTAAACAAATCTCTGGTAGCTGCGTGGACATAGTGCCCGCTAGTGGTGCAATGGGTCCGGGGTTGTCTCGCATCTCCTTCAAAAAATTTTAATTTTTTTTTTAAACAAGTTGGATTTAGATAGTTAAGACTTCTTTTAATAAAATAAATATTTTTTTTAGTTACACAGGCTAGCTTTGGTCAGTCAAAACTTCTAATAAAATAAATATAAATTATTGTTTAATATTTTTGTCACTTGGAGCGCTACAGTCGTGAAGTCGTGCTGTGAAGTCGTGTGACGTCCTGGATTGACCGGCTCGTCACACAGAGATATAATTTTGAACAATTTATCTTTAAGTTGGCAAGATAAATTGCTCAAAAATATCTCTCGGTCTGTGTTGACCTATTCATAGTTTTATCGATTATCCACTTTCATTTTTTTTTATTTTATTTTTGATACTAGATATAGTCTCTGCGGTAGAACGGTAGATATAATGTGAAAACGATAGATCGACCGTAAAAACGGTAGACCTGGCAACACTGGAGGGAGGTATCCTTCATGTAGGTACTGCTTCTTCCCCAATTTATGCGATGCTAACATGGTATCACAACCACTAACTGCGTGAAGGAAAAGTATGTCCTTGGTGATAAAGGAACAGGAACTTGGCGAGTAAAGTATGTCCACATCTTCAGACAGATAACGCTGTAAATTTCACTGGCATTGGATATGGCGGTGTTGACGATCATCACGTTGGCGTCCCCATCGCTTGACTTCGTACTAGCATATATGTGCCATCAACATCGAAATGAATGCGCTATTATTGTGATCGTTTGAAAACAACTTTTGTTGTCATTGTCACTGGCGACTTCATAAACTGTTACCAGGAACTTTCCTCCAGCGTCATTGATCTACTGAGGAATAGCGTTTGGTGTGAGAAACAGAGCCATTGCTGCAAAGGGATGTATCCTTCATGTAGGTGCTGCAAATTTTCTTTTTCGCCAATCCATACTATGCTGACGTGGTATCACAACCACTAACTGCGTGAAGGAAAAGTATCTCCTTGATGATTGTAGGACATTTATTACAAAATATTAATAATATTGGTATATATTAGTCATTTTTAATAATATAAGGTTTTTTATAATTATAAGATTTTCAGCATATAATCTTTTATCTTTCGCCCGATTCGTCTTCCGCTGATTCTGAGTCGAGTTGACTGAGTTCTGCAGGCAATAACAGATCTAAAACATCATTATCAAATTTTTTCTTTACACTTAAAGTTTCTTTTATATCGCTAATGATATCAGCAGCCAATTTGTTCATTTGTTTTCTCGCGTGACATTTTTCTTTAAAATCCTTCAACTGGGGCACATGTGGGCAAAATTTTGCTTATGCTTATAAAAGTAAATACTATTTACTACAAAACTCTGTATAATTAATACCTTAAGCGTGCTTAAGTCTCTTGGCTCAAAATAAGAAACTATTATTTTCCAATATTTCAACACTACAGTAACTTATTTTTTTTAGTGTATTATAATGCATATCACAATATTATAATAAATCATTTTTACTGGACATATCGGCCTGATGCCAAACATTTCATATTAAATTCAAATAATAAAGTGATCTGCTCAAAATACTTAATTTTCTCGCCTTGTAGTGCTTAAACAAAACAATCTTTATGCCAACAAGTTACTAGTTAAACTTTGTCAAACTACTAAACCGACCGCTTGGTTAAAAATTTGAGAAGTGGGGAACGAACCAACAAAGGGAAAATTAGAGAAGTGGGGACGCTGGAGGTGTCGTTTTAGTTGTTGGACAATCTATAAAAGTAAATCGATTCGCTTCTCGTTTGTTTTGAGTGTAATAGACGGTGGCTATGGGCTTAATGTTTTACTATTAATTACAACGTTGTCTCCTATTTTTATTTTCATACTTTTTGTAAATTTTTATTTGATTTGCTCTCTTATTAACTTTGTTTTGGTTTTAATTTAACAGTTCGAGCATGCGTATTAATTCCAGAGTGTTTTGGTTTTATCAAAATCGATTCGGAATCCGATATTACGTAGAATCTTACGTTTTGGTTCGTCTGTAGAATTATTCCAGAACGGTTAACGAATCGTATAAACAGTCTTTGGTCGAAAGTGGGGATTTTTAGTTTCCACATATGTATTGTAATGATTGATAGTGAAATGAAATAGAAAATTAAGATTATACAGCCAAAATCCCATTTTTTTATAAAAAAAAACAAATTAATTTTAGCAGACTTTGAGCTTCATGTTTTAAAATTGTCTTGAAATTTAAAGGTAGATTAATAATATATAGTAGGTCATTTTTTTTTTTAATGGAACATAATATATGTCCATTTAATAAATGAAAGAAAAGATCAGTGGCGAAGCGACCAGGGAAAATAATGAAAAAAAAAATATTAGTAAATGTTTTCGTTTTCACTTACTAGAATCAATTCAGAATCGATTTAATAAATATGTACTACTAGACGCAACTTGTTTGAAGAAATGTAACGCTCTACAAAAAAGTACCAAGATCAAGTTGCTTTGTCGCAGGACGTAAGGGAAAAAAGTTTTAGGGGAAAAATGGGGGGTCCTTGAAGTCCAAAACATGAGAAAACGTTAATTTACCATCCCTAAACAACATCCCAAAGTTTCATCAACTTCCGACCTTTTTCTACCTTACCCCACTTTTTCCAACCTATAGACTGAACTATAGTTCGATTTCTAGTTTCATTTACAGAAAATCTCTAATTCTTCATTTTTTTTTATTTAAATTTCATTATTTCTCATCTATACTCTTTCAGGTTTATAAATTAATAGTAATAATAATATTTCTACTTATAAAACATCCAAATCTTTTTTTCATTTTCCAAACTGCTTTTTTATTTCTATATATATAAATTATTAAACTGAATATATCAAGTTTTAAATGATTTTTTTCTGAAAGTATAAAAATATTTTAATATTATAACTAAATTGTAGTAATAACTTTCGACTATATTTGCAAATTGTAGGATGCCGTGCATCTAAATGATGTATAAATGAGTAAAAGTGCGCTTTCTTCTTACGACACAACACATCAATAATATCATCCAATTAGAAAATAATCGCCATTTTAGATGTCAACCCAATTATTAACGAATCCATTTCTATATTTCTTATCGTATGTAAATCGCGAGAAAATGCATCATTGTTTATTATTCTTGCTTAGAGAGAATCTATGATAATTAACTGCATTCTAGTCTAGTTATGGTTAATAAAAAAGAGAATTGTTCCCATCGCGTTCATTAAACGTTATCTTTAAATTTTAATTTGTACTCGTTGAGCTTTATATTTAAGATGGAAGTCGTATTTCAAGTGGCACCTAAGAAAAAACATTTTTTTATAAATAAAATTTCTATTTTAACGAAAACTTTTTTAGGTCTAAATATTTTAATAATGAATTCTTTTCAATTGAAATAAATATTTTGTTTATTTTAAATTGAAATTCGAATTTTAATTCCAAAAACCAAAATCTAAAAATATCTTGGAACACAATTTTTTACAATGTACTGCAAACATTCTATATGTTTTTTTATTGGGAAATCAACGTTTATTTAAAAAGAAATTAATGTAACGAGGAACGAGGCCGGTCCTGTGTCTGATGGATTGTACGCGACTCACGATTACCTCGGTCTAAAGACGAAACGGATATCGCGCGAACATACGAGAAATCCATCGACAGTGACGTGAATGTTCTAGATCAATCGAAATGAATATAAATAATACGAAGGGACGGACAATAGTTACTGAAGTAAATTAGTTATAGTTCGGCGGAGTGTTTCAATTCAACCGAACAATAGTTATTTTCCTAACAAGTGCGGAAAGTTATACTTTTCCGCACGCAATTGCAGTTGCCCGAACGACGCGAAGCGGAGTTCGGGCATGCAATTAAGTGGGGAAAAGATACTTTACGCAAGTGTTAGGAACAATATTTTTTCTACAAGCGCCTAGAATTAAGAAAAAAAATTAGCAAAAAGTATTTTTTCTACAAGCGCCTAGAATTAAAAAAAAAAATTTAGCAAAAAGTATTTTTTCTACATTTTTCCACTAGTGCGGAAAAGTACAACTTTCCGCACGCTTGTAGAAAAAAATATTACATTAGGATAGATTTTGGTCTTTTTGTGACTTTAGTTGTAAACAAAGTTAATACAAATCCAAAACAAATAAATTTTATAAGACGCATTAACCATAATAGCAAATAAAACTCTTAATCATGTACCACAAAATATGTTAAAATCTTACAAGGCAACTAGTTTCGGCTAGTAGCCACCTTCAGGTCAACAAATAATTACAAATTCGAAGTTATATACAACCTATAAAATTAAAAAGTACAACAAAAAGTAGGGAAAATAGGGAAGAATAAAGTGAAATAGGGAAAATAAAGTGAAATAGGGAAAATAAAGCAAAATAGGGACAAACAGGGAAAAATAGAAAAGAATAAAGAAATGTAAGAAAAAAAAAATGAAATGCAGAAAAAATGGAAAAAAATAATGAGAAAAGTTGTAAAATAGGAGAAAAACGAATAATTGGGAAAAACAGTAAAAAATAATGAAGAATAGGGAAAAATAGATAGCAATAGATAAAATAGGGGAAAAATAGAGGAAAAGGTGCAATAGAGAAAAATGGGGGAAAATAGTAAAATATATTAAAAAATTATGAAAAATAGAAAAAAATACGGGAAAAATAGGAACAAATACGAAAAAATAGGGGAAATTAGAAAAATAATTAAACAGAAAAATTAGGAAAACATTGGGAAAAATGTAAACAAATTGAGAAAATTATAAAAAATAGGGGGGAGAGATAGAAATATTAAATCAAGAGTTTTGAAATTTTCTGTTCTCTATTTTTTTTATTTTCAAATTTTTTAATTTTGTTAAATTATTACGGCCCTTAAAAGTTTTCTCCATTTTTCTGAAATATTTGTCTTTTTTAAACTTGTGTTATTTTTTGTAAATTGTTTTTATGATTTTTTAATTTATTCTTATCTTTCCTGATTTTTCCACATTTTTTTCTGACTTTTTGAATTTCTTATTATTTTTTTATTTTTATTTGACATTTTATTTTTTCCTATATTTTGATGTTTAATTATTTTTTTACAATTTTCGTTTTTATTTTTTTACTTATCTGATTAAATTTTTTTTAATTTTATGAAATTTTCTTTTTTATGCAGATTTCTTCGTCATGAACTTTTTTTTTATTTATTTTAATTTTTTTTATTAACTTTAATTTTTTTTTAAATTTTTCGATTTTTAATGCATTTTTCTAATTTATTACTAATTTTTTGAATTAATCCATATTATATAAAAACAGAAGGTTACTAGAATTTAGTATGTAATATCAAAAGCATAATAAAAAAAATAAAAATTCTGAAAAATTGTAAACAGATCAAATAATATTGAATTATTGAAACAATCAGTAGTAATTCAGAAAAATCCATTAAAATTAAAAATAATAAAAAACCAAAATATTTTAAAAAAATTCAAATTAAAAAAAAACAAAAAAAATCCAGAAGAAATCTGCAAAACTTCAAAACACGAATTAAGAAAAAAAATTTTAAGGATTACATAAGTAAAACAAGAATACAAAAAATTGTAAAAAATAAGTAAACTTTAAAAGAATATGGGAAAAAATAGGAAAATATCAGATTAAAATAAAAAAAAGTAAAAAAAATAATAACAAATTCATAAATCAGAAAAAATATGTGCAAAAATCAGTAAAAATCAGAATAAATTAAAAACTCATAAAACAAAAAATTATAAAAAAGGCAAAATTTCAAAAAATATAGAAAACTTTAAACAAAATAAAAAAACTGAAATTAAGAAGAAAAAAATAGAGAACAAAAGACTGAAAATCGGAAAAAAAGTTTTTCCGTCAGGAACGAAGTTCCTTACGTGATCTATTATCTGTCTCTCTGTCTCGACCTCTCTCTCTCTCCGTAATTTTTATAATGTTCCCAATTTTTTCCTTTTTACCCCAAATTTTTCCTAATGTAACTATTTTTTCTTATGTCCCTTATTTTTCTCTATTTTTCCGTATTTGTTACTATTTTTTCTTTTTCATTTTTTACTATTTTTTTCTATTTTTCTTTATTGCCTCTTTTTCCATATTTTTCCCCTATTTTACCTAATTGCATCTATTTTTCAATATTTTTTCTATCATTATTTTTCCCATTTATTCCTTTTTTATCTCCATTTTTCCCTGTTTGTCCCATTTGCTTTATTTTCCCTAGTTCACTTTATTCTTCCCTGTTTTCCATACTTTTCCCCATTTTTTCCTAGTTTTCCCTATTTTTCTTAATCATGTTTACTTTTAGAGTTTTCGAAGAAAAATCTCTTCTAAAACGGTTTTGTCTGTCCGTCTGTTAGGCTGATTCAAATCGACAACGGAGAGAGATAGAGGCAAACGGACAACGGCAATCGATGAAACATGTGAACGTCGCAATGAAAAAACGGAATATTGAAAGTCGGTAACGACTAATACTTCCAAAAATAAAGCTTAGAAGGGTTCTTCAGCCCTTCCTAGATTGACAAAAAGTTATGTTTAGTGGACATCAAGAGTTAAAAAACAGATATGCATATAAAAGAAAAAAAGATCATGCGCATTAAGGAAGTTAGTGGGATGGAGGTTGAAAATGACAAGTGACAGCTGGAACTAACAGGTAAGAGAAGGTATAAATTGCACATTAATGAATCTCAAAGGCTAGCAATATTAAAGTTAAAAAGTATATGACCCACCCGTAAACAGTAATAATTAAAACTAATTGAAAGAGTAAAAATTAAAAAATTAAAAATTACACAAGTACAAATTATCAAAATGATTTGAGGAAATTGGGTACAGGCATACGTAGGTATCAAAAAAGAAGAAGTAAATGACATATTTAATTTATTGACATAAGAACGAAGAAAATATGTGAGGTTATGTTAAGCTTACAAAATAAACAAAAATGGAAAAGGTAAAACACTTAAACAAAAAAAAAACATGTTTAAGATCGGTTTATCATTAACCAAGTTTTACTCCGGATTTTACTTTATATACAAGTTTACCATTATTTTGGTTATCTGTAAATTAGGCTAAAAACAAATAAGGTTGTTCTTAATTTATTTTTAAATAATTTATTATTATCTAAACTACAGTTATACCAAATTAAACATTTTGGCATACTTTCGCTAATTTTCATAAAACGCGATACGAAAATAAGTCAAAGACATCATTTTTAATCTTATCGCATTTCGTTACCCGTATACAAAACGATAAGCAACTAAAAAATATTATAATAAACGAACGCTACATACTTGTAATTTATATCTAAACGACTTAAACCCATATTACAGTAACCCAGTTTGAAATAAATAAAAAAAAAACAGTATTATAACAACTTAACAATAATAAGAAAGTTCTCAAACTTGAGAATTCACGTGAACCGGAACTGAATTATACGAATGGTATAATTAGAATTGAAGATGACCTTGGTGTTGTTCTATAATCGGATTTGTTCTTGCATTCCGTTGTCGGATTTCGTGATTTTGATATAAAATTTGATAGGTTTCTTCAAATTACTTTCGTTATAAATGTAAACCTT
Organism: Neocrepidodera transversa; assembly: GCA_963243735.1. NCBI lineage: Eukaryota > Metazoa > Arthropoda > Insecta > Coleoptera > Chrysomelidae > Neocrepidodera > Neocrepidodera transversa. Next base: position 5,291,125 of record OY725342.1, read on the forward strand.
TGGCGCACTAGTTATTATTATTGATAATTTTATTTGTTAAATTAAAAATGTTTTCCAAAAGTATAGTATCAGTAGCGATTTATTCGGCTGTTGCGCAATCATCCCCGCGCCGACTTTGGGATTGGCCCAGCTTCGACACGATTTATTTTGTTATTGCTTTTACTAATCCTCTATCCCAAATAATCAGGGTTACCGTTTTCAGTAGATTTCCTACTAAATTAGTAGATTTTTAAGAAAAATGAGGGAGTAAATTTTTTTGTCCAAACTTTTTCCTCTTTTCACTTTATCACTTTTCTGAAAATACCCCCTTTTTTCTAAAATTACCCCTTATTTTCATCAAAAGGCCTCTTCCTTCAAAATTTCACCTCTTTTCTTTCAAATACTGCCACTTTTTGTCTCATATGTCCCCTCTTTTCTCTCAATTTTTGTCACTTTTTCCTGAAATTACCCCATTTTTTTCTTAAAATTACCTCTTAATTTTTTCATTTTTGTTATATTTTCTCAAATTTCCCCTCTTCCTCCAAAATTTCCCCTCTTTTCTTTCAAATTTTCTAACTTTTTTGTCTTAAATTTCCCCTTTTCTTTCAAATTTTCGAAATTTTTTTATTGAAATTACCCCGTTTTCCCCTTTTTTTTCTAAAACTACCCATTTTTTCTCATTGTTGTCAGTTTCTGACAAATTTCCACTTTTTTACGAAAAAATCACTTTTTTACGAAAAAATCACTTTTTTTGAGTAATTATTTTTTTCTTTCCCCCTTTTATTTTCTTCTTTCTTCTTAACACTCCATTGGTACTGATAGAAAGGGAGAGGGAGAAAATTGGAAATAATAAACAAAGACTATATATATAAAAAATTGGGAAAGTTTGAAACTAAAAAAGTAGGAGAAAAAATGCTGGGGCGAAAAGTGGAAAAAAAAGTAGGTGAAAAATTGGTAAATAAAATTTTAAATTATAAAAAAATTAGTGAAACAGCGGAAAAAAGTTTGACACAAAGAAATAAGAAATTAGTAAAAAATGTAGGAGAAAAAGTAGGGGTAAGGGTGGAATAAAAAAGTAAGGAAAGTGGAAGAAAATTGAAATTGAAAGTGAAAAAAAATAATAAAAGTGAAAAAAAAAAGATTTAAGGAGAAAAAGTGGAAGAAAAAAAATTTACACAAAAAAATTAAGTCAAAAATTTATAAGCAGTGGGAAAAAGTGGGAAAAGTACAGAATAAAAAAGTAGGGGAAAGGATAAAATAAAAAAGTAGGGGAAAAGTGACAAAATAGGGGAAGAAATCAAAAAAGTTTTAAGGGGAAAAAGTGGAACAAAAAACGTTTAATACAAAGAAATTAGTAAAAAAATGTGTGAGAAAAAGTGGAAAACAGTAGGGAAAGGGTGGAATAAAAAAGCATGGAAAAAAGTAGGGGAAAAGAGAAAAAAATAGGGAAAGATGTGGAAAAAGTTTTTGAGGAGAAAAAGTGGAACACAAAGAAATTATTAAAAAAGTAGGGGAAAGAGGGTGGGAGAATAATGGGAAAAAAGTTGGAAACATAAAAAAATTACTGAAAAAACAGGAGAAAAAATAAGTTTGAAAAAAAGGGGAAAATAAGTTTGGAAAAAAGGGGAAAAAAAGTTTGAAACTTAAAAATGTAGGGCAAAAAATGTAAAAAAATATCTAAAACAAAAAAATGGGGGAAAAATTTGAGAAAAAATTGGAGAACAAATTGGAGAAAAAATTGGAAAAAAAATTTGAAATATAAAAAAAATTGGTAAAAAAGTAGAGGAAAAAAGGATGGTGGAAAAATTGCAGAAAAAAAATTGAAATAATAAAAATAGAGAAGAAAAAATGAGTCGGGGAAAAAGTGGATAAAAGTTTGAAATATAAAAAAATTAGTGAAAAAGTAGGGGAAAAAGTGGGAAAAAAATAGGGGAAAAGTGAAAAAAATTGGGAAAGAAATAGAAAAAAGTTTTAACGGGAAAAAGTGGAATAAAAAAGTATGATACAAAGAAATTACTAAAAAATATAGAGAAAATGTAGAAAAAAAGAAGTGGAAAGAATGGAATAAAAAAATAGGGGAAAGTGGAAAACAATAGGGAACGTAGTGAAGAATAAGTTTTTTTAATAGACAAGTTAAATTTAGATAAAATAAATATAAATAGTGTTAAATTTTCTTCTTTTTTAATACACAGGTTAGATTTAGATAGTCAATGGTCCGGGATTCCAAATAACACTGAGAAAGTCACTTTTCTCTCTTATTTTCTGTTTACAAAATTTCAAATTAACAGATTAGGAAATTGAAATCCAGTAAATGAAGAAAAATAAATTTCCAAACAAATAAAAAAGAAAAAATAATTTAGACGATCAATCAATTCTTTAAGTTCATCCCATCAAAACTGTTATATTTCTTTATTTCGGAAATGGAATAATTTTTTAACTAAAACTAGAAATTTTTTTGGAAAAAACCTGTGAATAGGAAATAGGTAAAATATTTTTAGATTAGTATAACCCTTAAGGATAGAAATAATTGTCTATAATTACAACGGTTTGACTTTCAACAACATAAATAGCGAAACAGAATATTCCTAAGGAAATATTGGTCGTGTTTTAGGGCCGTAACAAATAAGAATACAATGCATAATGACCAAAATACCGTATTGTTCTGATTGTTAACTCGACACTGTAAGGAAGTCGTGAAATTACACAAATTGCACAATATTCGATCATAAGTAGGTGGCAAAAAGGTCAGACTACAGTTTAAGCGTCTCACCTGCTTGTAGATTTCTTGATTTCAAACTATAATTATATGCCATTTTTGGGAATTTATTAATTGCCGTATTTCTAAAATAACAGTTCTCAATCATAATCGTAAACGCATGCTAAAGTGTGATTTGTTTAAATCACGAGATACCCATTTTATAACAAAGACAATTATAAATCTGTATAAGGATGTTACGTAATTATAGGTAATAAAACAAGAAATTGATAGAAGCAAGTAAGAAGCTGAGAAAATTGCAAGGACGTGAAAATTTCAACAACCGTTTTAGTATCGTTATAAAGTGTAAAGTTTTTATAAAACATTTAGTAATTTTATATGTAAAGAAATAAATGCCGAATTCTAGTACCACAAGCTCCTGTCTCCCCTTACAACTTCATTTTTCAGTCCCTAATTAGTTTTCTAAATGTCATTTTTCTTCTTCTTATTTACTTGTTATACTTCTTCTTTTCTGGCCTCTTTTCATCATTTTAACTTTTAAATTTTAACTTGTTAGTGTTGTTTTTACTGATAATTATGTACTAAGTCAACCCTTCAGGCTTTACTAATATTTCATTTTACTTATTATAATTTTTTATAAAAAAAAATTTGTCCAATGTCATATATCATGTATCAATTTGATATATGGCATATATCATTATCATTCTTTAAAGTTACGTCAAAATGATAACTCGTGTGCTGGTTTTCTCCATGTGCAAATTAATTGTTAATTTATCTTTTTTGTGGCTGCCCACAGGGTTACTCAAATACGTCACATCCTGCGTGGAATACTTCTACCCCATCTACTTTTTTCCCGACGTGCGCTCGGTACTTCCACACTTTAATCACTTAATCAGATCTCGCAAATTTTCCTTTCTCAAAATGGTTTCATTAACGTTGGATCCACACCAACATGTTATATCTTTGCCACAAATTTTTTAATGTTACTTAAAGTCTCCTTTCTTTTCCAGTAACACAGCTAAATTCCAAATTGAGCGCACTCGAACTGCAAAAATTTTAATTCCTAGAATACACGTTTTAATAACGTCGATAGTTTTTATGTTACAGGGATTAAACGATATGAAAACTATAAATTTATAGACAAAAATACATTTTTTATCCCATAACAAAAGTAAGGAAATAACATATTAAATTGAAATTAATACCACTGAAAAGGGAATAAAAAATATTATAAATGAGAATTTTTTCAAAATTTTTCAGCAAAAATTGTGAGCTTGAGAAAAGGAAGAAACCAAAAGAGGGGAAATTAAAAAATCGTTATAGTTGTGGTCTCTCCCTATTCTCACAACCACAATTTTTTATCTAAAATTTTGAAAAAATTCCTAAATATTGAATATGGTTTTCTCTTCCTATCAATAGTCGGCAAGTTGATAGTTTTTATGTTACAGGGGTTAAACGATATGAAAACTAAAAATTTAAAGACAAAAATAAGTACATTTTATATCTCATAACAAAATAAATAAATAATGTATTAAAATGAAATTTATACTATTGAAAGGGGAATAAAAAATAAAATAAATAAGCTTTTTCAAAAGTTTTTTGGCAAGAATTGAGAAAAGGGAGAGACCAAAGGAAGGAAAATTAAAAAATCCTAAGAGTTATGGTCTCCCCCATTTTCACGGCCACAATCTAAAATTTTGAAAAAATTAGTAAATATATAATATTGCTTTCTTTTTCTATCAACAGTCAGCACATTTTAATAAATTATGTTACAAGGGTTAAACGATATGAAAACTAAAAATTTAAAGACAAAAATGCATTTTATATCCCATAACAAAAATAAATAAATAATATATTAAAATGAAATTAATACCACTGAAAAGGGAATAAAAAATACAATAAATTAGAATTTTTTTCAAAATATTTCAGCAAAAATTGTAACCTCGAGAAAAGGGAGAAACCAAATGAGGGGAAATTAAAAAATCGTTATAGTTGTGGTCCCTCCCTATTCTCACAACCACAATTTTTTATCCAAAATTTTCAAAAAAATTCCTAAATATTGAATATGGTTTTCTCTTTCTATCAGCAGTAGGCAAGTTTTAATAACGTTAATAGTTTTTATGTCACAGGGGTTAAACGATTTGAAAACTAAAAATTTAAGGAAAAAAATGCATTTTATATCTCATAACAAAAATAAATAAATAATATATTCTTAGAAAATATGGATATAACGATTTTGTGATAGGATTAAAATTTACCTTTAAATACTTTTTGCAGTTCGAGTACGGCATTAGCCGGTCATCATTAAGCAATAGGATTAAAGTAGTAGACTTATTTCCCTGTAGATTAACTGACATGAATATTTTTTAATAATTTTAATTAAAGTTGTTCGTTCACACTTTTTCTGTTATGTAATAATATTTATATATCTTATAAATGAAAATAATATTTTTTTAACAATGCTTGAAAATAGTCTGTTTTAAGGAAGTATATTGTTTTTATAATGTATTTTTGATTACATGTTTAAATAAAGTCTAATTGAACCATTCGAAAACAAAGAATACATAGAGATAAAATAATGGTTTTAATACACCCACGCAATTATCAAAATCATCAAAAAATTCGGATACAGGTAATTACCCAAAGAACTGAGTTGTTTATAAGTTAGTCTTGATGGAATTCCTATTACATAAAAATTTAGCAATCTTTTCTATATGGAGATGTAAAATCTTGCACTTCCGCATTAAAATTCAAAAATGATATAATAGACCAGGGTAAGTCTTGGAAAATGGCAAAAGGTGAAAAAAATTTATAACAGTATGACACCCATTGGAAAAGGAAGAAAATATAGCAAAATTAACAGAAAAAATATTGTACGGGCGATTGGTGACAGGGAGTGAACTTTTAGGGAGTGGAAACAGGTTTATCACGATTTCCAGCAAAACTATCGAAAAAAATTAAAAGGGGAAGTTGTAGGTAATAAAAAGATCTACAACTTTTGTATTTACACTTTATTCATATAATCTCCAAATAGTACGAAATTTGATGGAAACTTACCTTCTTATGTTTCAAACACGCTGTAATTTTTTCGAATTAAAACATTTATTTTTACCCTTTATTTTGATTTTAAACCGAAAAAGTAACATCATTTTCAATCGAAAATACCCATGTCAAAAAAGCTGTTTTTTAGAAAAAGTTTGCGCGCTTTTTGTTCGTTGAAATCTCTACTTTCTGATGGTGTAAAAAAATATATGTTACTATCAAAAAGAATATTGCTACAGTAATATTTTTTGGATAAATCCCTTTGAAATCCGATCTTTAATATATAGTTTTTTTTCCATATTATACTGACCAAAATCTCAAATTTGGGTATATTCTATAAAATTAAAAAAAAATAAACATTACAAGCCAATAAAAAAGAATATATATATAATGTCGTGAAACTAATACAAATTGATTTATCTTGAAATTTTCTTTGTTCTATAATTTTTTTCTTAAGCAACTCATATATTTTCCAAACAGAACTAGATTTCGAAAAAACGCCCTCTAACGTGCACGTTACTTATTAAGTGGAGTTGATAATATAACCCTTACACTGGTGGAAAAGAACTCATTTAACAAGACTAAATTTGCAAGGATCGGTTATGGTAGTTTTTTAATAACAAAGTTCCCACTCTCCCCTACCTCATATTTGAAACAAAATATCAAATATATTTGATACTACTTTTTTATTCAATAACGCCCTCTAGCGGTGGACCTACAATTCTACAAATAAATTCCAGGTTTTCTCGTGGTTACTTTTGTCAATTTTTTTTTTCAAACCTGTACTCAAAGATATGGCCGACGGCCGTTCTTATTTGCCCACCCGGTACAACTCCATATAATTAATTCCATTTTAGAAACATTTCTATAAATATAAACTTTTTAATATATAGTGACATGGAATTAAAATTAATGACGTCTCTGTTTATTATTTTCTTTTCAAAATAAATTGTTTCTTACTTGATTAATTTACGAAAAATAAATTCATAATCTTTTAACCATTAAATTATAAAATTCATAAAAATGATTTAATTACAAATTCCCAAATTATCATTAAATTAAATTTATGTAAAATTTTAAATACCAATTTCCTTAATTATTGTCATTATCAACAATATAAAATCACTTGAAAAGAATCATTTATTACATTTATGTATCAGTTTTTTTACTTCAAAATTTCAAAATTTTCTTTTCCTCCCACTTTCTATTCTCTGTATAATTTTGAAATAAACGGATTATTTTAAAATTTGGGGTGCTCACTCTAGGCCTAATTTTGACATAAACCCAGTATATTTTTACATATTTGGATTCTACAAGTCAAATTACGTATTATTCAAATGACAAAAATAAAAAATATTTTTAATCGAGGAGGCTGTGACCTGATCTAAACCTCTTAAAAGGTGACCAGATGTTACTAAAAAATGTTATTTTTGAACAAATTTAAATTTTTAATTTTATTAGTGTTTTAATTACTTTACAGCCGTTTTTTATGCAGAACTTATTTTTTTTTATAGGAAACATGTTGCGCCGTTTGGTTATTAAATTAGCGGTTTAATTATAAACCAAATGATATGCATGTCCGAATGGTCTTTAATAAAAAAAAAATCAAACATAAATGGATAAACAACTGAATGCAACTATTTTCATTAAAGTCATATCAGATCATGAAGGCCATGAATATTATGTTATTTTCTTCAGACAGTTTTGTAACTAGAAAAATACAATAATAAAACTAGAGACTTAATTATCCAAATATGTAAAAAAATACTGGGTTGAAAATTCAGTTTTTACGGCAATTTCTTTTGAAAATTCAGTTCTTACACCAATTCCAAACAAAAAAACCCATTTTGGATTTTTATGTCACTTAATTCAATATTAGGTCTAGAATGACCATCAGAAAACTTTAAAATAATCAATGGTATATCTGAGCACCCGGTATATCACATCATAAAATGATGCCTTCTATAAAATTTCAAATCTTATAGACCAATTGATTTAAAATTATTTTTTAATCATTAACTAACATTCATAATCTTCAAATATATTATTTAACATTATTAACACTAATAATAATAATAATAAATAATTTTCATACATATTATTGTTTTAAAAAAAATATGATAAAATCAACGTAACATTATACTTGACATTTTCAGTAGAAATCTCTTATCGACAAAAAAATTTTTTTGTAACAATATATTTTACACCATCAGAAAGTAGATTTCAAAGAAAAAAAGCGCGCAGACTTTTTTTAAAAAGCAGCTTTATTGACGAGGGTATTTTCGTTTTAAAATGAGGTTACTTGGTTACTTTTCGGTTTAAAATCAAAATCAAATATTTTGATTCGAAAAAATTACAGCTTGTTTGATACATAATAAGAAGGTAAGTTTCCACCAAAATTTGGTAAAAAAAAATTTTTTGTAGGAGATAAAAATTCAAAATCAAAAAAACGGTTACATCAATTTTTCGCGGATATTTTGAGGTTATGTGTTATGTTTTATTACCTACAACTTTGGCATTTAACTTTTTTCTATAGGAAATCGTGATAGACCGTTTTCTATCCTTTAAAGTTCAACCCCTACTTCAAATCGCCGTAAAATATTTTTTCTGTTATTTTTGCTATATTTTCTACCCTTTCCAATGAGTGTCATGATGTTCTAGATTTTTTTGATCTCAAAAATTATCTACCCTGGTCTATAATCAAGATTTTAATATTCGGTTTAAATGTAAGCTAAAGGGTTATCGAACTATTTCAAAAGTTCCTTTACTTATCGTTGGCACAGAAAAAATGTTATTTGGATAATGTGATAGGTACGTTTAATAAAAATATAGTTATATAATTGTATTAATAAATTATTAAAAAATAAGTTATTAGATTTTATATTTACATCGGATTATACAGGGTGTTTCATTGGGAAACGGAAATACTTAAAACGCGAATAGAGATCACCGAGGCGGTTCTAGATATACCACATTTATTGGCTCTGGCGGCCTTTGTAACCGAGATACAGGGTGTTTTATCGATTTTGCTAATTTCTTCCTGGGGCCATAACTGTCGAATCACCCCGTACATTTCTTTGATATTTGGTACACATGTTTCTTATTCAGGGACTAAATGAGCCAGTTACTAATCACAAGAAAAATCCAGGTCCGGTTTAACAAAAAAATAGAAAGCAATTGTGACCTTGATACAACACCCTGTGTATTGAAATTTTCAAAATCTATTTTCATATTTGAAAAGAGCGTAAAAAACTAAATTAAACAGTGCCCTTTAAATTTTTGCGCAAATAATTGAACTACTCAAATTTTTGAAGTTGTTTTTAAGAACTTAAGAGACTAAAAAGTGGTTATTATTAAGTTTTAATAATAAATTATTAAAACTATTGTATCCATGCTCAATTTAAAATTACTAAATAATTATTAACTTAGTTTCCCTTTTTATAGCTGTAAATCAATCCAGTTTATATTTTCCAGGTCCCTACTTGTCATTTTTGAACAGTTTTTTAAACGCCCTGTATGCATGTATTAAAAATTGGTATTGTGTTGTTTTTTTTAATGTTTTAGTAAAAGAATTGAGAAAAATTAAGCCGATTTCATTCCAGCTAAAATAATTTCAATGTTTTAAAATACAATAATTTAACAAAACTATTATACTAAATTAAAAAGATACAAACTATAACAATTGCTCAAAATGTCCTCCATTTTGGTCTATAGAAGAAGAATGCGGGAAATACAGAGAAAAAATCCAAATTTAATCCGAAAATCACTCCGAAATATTTTAATTTATTATCTTGGTTTTGTTAAATTTTGATTTAATTCTTCTCAATTTTTAATACATGCATACAGGGCGTTTAAAAAACTGTTCGAAAAAGACAAGTAGGGACCTGGAAAATACAAACTGGATTTATCTACAGCTATAAAAAGGGAAATCAACGTAGTGAATAATTATTTAGTAATTTTAAAATGAGTATGGATTCAACAGTTTTAATAATTTATTATTAAAAGTTAATAATAACCACTTTTTAGTGTCAAAGTTCTTAAAAACTTCACTTTAAGTTCAAAATTTAAGTAGTTAAATTGTCTGCGCAAAAATTTAAAGCGCACTTTTTAATTCAGTTTTTTGCGCTCTTTTCAAATATGCAAATAGATTTTGAAAATTTCAATATACAGGGTGTTGTTTCAAGGTCACAATTGCTTTATATTTTTTTGTTAATCCGGACCTGGATTTTTCTTGTGATTAGTAACTGGCTCATTTGGTTTCTGAATAAGTAACATGTGTACCAAATATCAAAGAAATTTACGGGGTCATTCGACGGTTATGGCCCCAGGAAGAAATTAGCAAAATCGATAAAACACCCTGTATCTCGGTTACAAAGGCCGCCAGAACCAATAAATGTGGTATATCTAGAACCGCCTCGGTGACCTCTATTCGCGTTTTAAGTATTTCCGTTTCCCAATGAAACACCCTGTATATTTTTTAAATTTTTATAATATTTTCAACAAATAACCGAATTAGGATAATTTCACTAAAAACTAACGTTGTAGTATTAAACTGACAACGTCGCAAGATATTTATTCATCCATATAAAGCATTTTTACGTTTTGAAATGTTTTTTTAATTAATCTTAGATTTAAGAAATAATACTAATTGATGCATGTAAACTTTCAATTTTATATAAATCGTTAATTTCTATTAAACATACTTCACCGGTTGTACAGCCAGACTATTTCACTATGGCAGATTGTCAAAAATTTTGGGGTGTCACTCTTTAGATTTTTTTCGTATATTAATTTTGTCTTAAGAAACACGAAAATGTAAAAAAAATTGGCAATATCTTACAAAAGAAAAGTATGAATTTTTTAAATTATCACCAAACCATTTCTTGCACATTTTTTTTGTTTTCTGCTTACGATATTCTTGTCACACATTAATGTAAACGAAAATTGGAACAAAAATTGGATACATTATCAAAAAAAAGTTTTTTACATGTCCGTGTTTGCAAAATAGTATAGAAAAAAATATATAAAAAATGAAAATATATATTTCATATAAATCCACAAATAAGTTTTTTCTGCGATTACAACAAAAAGTTCCTTTTAGTCTCAATAACCAATACATTACCCACATAGCTAAAATAACATTTTTGAATGACACAGGATTAAAAAAGTGTAATAAAAAGTCTTCAAACATCATAAAAACATAATTTTTACTTGGTTCTTAGCACAACTAAATAATATCATATGTTATGGTTAACGATTTAGTAAAATTAATATTATTGAATTTTTTATCTTACCTCCTTATACGAAACTTATTCCCACTGCCAAAAACCATTTTGTCTATTCAATTCACAACAATCAAGTGTTCGGAATCGCAACCAAAACAATAACAATAACACAAAAAACTCGATGCGCTGCTGGCATATCAAACGTAACTACCGACACAGCGAACAACCGTCAACTGAAACTTTCAACGCTTACCTGCGAATCTACGCCCCCCCATATTACTAGATAGAGAAGGAGTAATAAATGACTATGATAGCGAGAAGGAGATGATTCGAGCGATGGTGCCGGTTTGTAGGAAATATCTAAAATTTTAGGGATATTGATTAGTATATCCACAGAAAAATTTACTTTATTTGATTTAGTGACATTTTTAATAAACAAAAATTCGTAAATTCAAAACAAAGATTTAGGAACCACCTACGCCACTGCTACGAATTATCATCAGAAGTCGGTACAACGTTGCCAGTTATCCGAATCTATTTTCAGTTGAATCTGTTTTATTTTATTTTTTATTAACAATATTTTTATCTATTAAACTTTTTTTTGTATTATTACATGACGTTTTATTTTATTTTTTTGGTTTTTTATACAAAATATTTTTTATTTTTATTTTTGAATTATCCCATTTTTAATTTTATCTTTAATTTTTTTGATTTTTATATATATTTTTTTTTGGTTTATAACAAATGTCAAAAATATACAGGATGATGTCAAGAATACCCAAATTATGATTCCCAATAAATCTTTAGTTTGCACACCTTGTAGTATTAATTTGACAGAAAATTTCACAATCGATAAAAGTTGCTAGTATAAGCTTGATAAAATTGGAAAATAAATATCAAAAATATACAGGATGATGTCAAGAATACCCAAATTATGATTATAAAATAAATCTTTAGTTTGCACACCCTGTACTATTAGTTTGACAAACAAATTCACTGTTGATAAAAGTTGCTAAATCGAATAAACTTAATAAAATTGGAAAATAAATATTAAAAATATACAGGATGATGTCAAGAATACCCAAATTATTATTATAAAATAACTATTTAGTTTGCACACCCTGTACTATTAGTTTGACAAAAATATTCACTATTGATAAAAGTTGCTGAATCGAATAAACTTGATAAAATTAAAAAATAAATATCAAAAATATACAGGATGATGTCAAGAATACCCAAATTATTATTATAAAATAACTATTTAGTTTGCACACCCTGTACTATTAATTTGACAAAAATATTCACTATTGATAAAAGTTGCTAAATCGAATAAACTTGATAAAATTGGAAAATAAATATCAAAAATATACAGGATGATGTCAAGAATACCCAAATTATTATTATAAAATAACTATTTAGTTTGAACACCCTATACTATTAGTTTGACAAAAAAATTCACTGTTGATAAAAGTTGCTAAATCGAATAAACTTGATAAAATTGGAAAATAAATATCAAAAATATACAGGATGATGTCAAGAATACCCAAATTATTATTATAAAATAACTATTTAGTTTGCACACCCTGTACTATTAGTTTAACAAAAAAATTCACTGTTGATAAAAGTTGCTAAATCGAATAAACTTGATAAAATTGGAAAATAAATATCAAAAATATACAGGATGATGTCAAGAATACCCAAATTATTATTATAAAATAACTATTTAATTTGCACACCCTGTACTATTAGTTTGACAAAAAAATTCACTGTTGATAAAAGTTGATAAATCGAATAAGCTTGATAAAATTGAAAAATAAATATCAAAAATATACAGGATGATGTCAAGAATACCCAAATTATTATTATAAATTAACTATTTAGTTTACACACCCTGTACTATTAGTTTGACAAAAAAATTCAGTGTTGATAAAAGTTGCTAAATCGAATAAACTTGATAAAATTGGAAAATAAATATCAAAAATATACAGGATGATGTCAAGAATACCCAAATTATTATTATAAAATAACTATTTAATTTGCACACACTGTACTATTAGTTTGACAAAAAAATTCACTGTTGATAAAAGTTGATAAATCGAATAAGCTTGATAAAATTGAAAAATAAATATCAAAAATATACAGGATGATGTCAAGAATACCCAAATTATTATTATAAATTAACTATTTAGTTTACACACCCTGTACTATTAGTTTGACAAAAAAATTCAGTGTTGATAAAAGTTGCTAAATCGAATAAACTTGATAAAATTGGAAAATAAATATCAAAAATATACAGGATGATGTCAAGAATACCCAAATTATTATTATAAAATAACTATTTAGTTTTCACACCCTGTACTATTAGTTTAACAAAAATATTCACTATTGATAAAAGTTGCTGAATCGAATAAACTTGATAAAATTAAAAAATAAATATCAAAAATATACAGGATGATGTCAAGAATACCCAAATTATTATTATAAAATAACTATTTAGTTTGCACACCCTGTACTATTAGTTTGACAAAAAAATTCACTGTTGATAAAAGTTGCTAAATCGAATAAACTTGATAAAATTAAAAAATAAATATCAAAAATATACAGGATGATGCAAGAATACCCAAATTATTATTATAAATTAACTATTTAGTTTACACACCCTGTACTATTAGTTTGACAAAAAAATTCACTGTTGATAAAAGTTGCTAAATCGAATAAACTTGATAAAATTGGAAAATAAATATCAAAAATATACAGGATGTTGTCAAGAATACCCAAATTATTATTATTATAAAATAACTATTTAGGTTGCACACCCTGTACTATTAGTTTGACAAAAAAATTCACTGTTCATAAAAGTTGCTAAATCGAATAAACTTGATAAAAGTGGAAAATAAATATCAAAAATATACAGGATGATGTCAAGAATACCCAAATTCTGATTATAAAATAAATCTTTAGTTTGCACACCCTGTACTATTAGTTTGACAAAAAAATTCACTGTTGATAAAAGTTGCTAAATCAAATAAACTTGATAAAATTGGAAAATAAATATCAAAAATATACAGGATGATGTCAAGAATACCCAAATTATTATTATAAAATAAATCTTTAGTTTGCACACCCTGTACTATTAATTTTAAACAAAATTTCAACCTTGATAACAAATTCTAACAGAGATATTAAAAACTATACAGGACGACATCAAAAATACGTCAATTATAGTTTTCGTCTCAAGATTTAATTTCTTTTAATATTTAGAAAAATTTTGATTTTTTTTAACTTTAAATTTACCATATTTATGAGACACACTGTGTAAATATGATATGCGAGTTGAATTTGTTAAAATTTTAAATAATAGACATATATTTAAATCCATTTCGATGACAAATAAATTTGGGAGTCTTACAAGGATCAATATTGGACCCGTTGTTATTTTTTTTGTATAAAAATTAATTAACACTTATTTTACCAAAATGCTTTGGATCATTATATAATGTTAATTTTTAGTATTAAATTATATTAATTAAATAAATTATGTGTCATTTCAGATAATATATCAAAAAGTGAAAATGCATAATTTTTTTGCTGTGAATAAAATCTAAAAAAACACCTATTATACATATGTTAAATATTAAAAAATATCTATTTTACTATAATAAAAAATTAAATATGCTTTTAACTTCACATAGCTGTTGTTTCATTCTTGACTTTCATCAGTTATAACGCTAAAATATGATGTGAAAAGATTTAAATCATTTTATAAAGTTACATCCGTTTCACCAGAACTCAGAACCCCATTTCCTGCTGCCAACTGCACTCAGATGTTTTTATTTCGATTGCACAAAAAAACAAAAGAAAATGTATCGTGATGCAGTTATTTTAAATTTTTTATCAATTATTCATGCTAGCAAAAAGTCCATTAAGTTGCATAATATATAACAAAAAATATTAAAATGGAATTTAAGTTTATAAAAAAAGTTAAGTTTTACTGCAATAAAATTATAACTAGTTGATAATGGGTAAGCTAGCATTGCCAAGACGAATTTTTAATATATAAATCTTGTTTATAATATTTAAGCTTTTTTATGGATACTGTACATAGGAAATCCTATAAGCCGCTTCAAGAGCGGAGTTAACTATTGTATATTGTGTAAAATTTTAGACAAATAAAAAAAATGTTTCCCCAATTTTAAAACTTCAGACCCCATAACTTTTTTTTAATATATAATAAAAAATTTTAATGGTTTTTGAAACTTTTGACATTTTTGAAATGTTTAATTAAATTTTTTGAAACATTTTTGAAACATTTTCAATTAATTAAATTTTCGATATATTAGAAATTTTTGAACATTTTGATATTTTTAAATTTTCGAAAAAAAATCCCGATTTTTCGAAATTTTTGATATATTTTTAAAATTTTCGAATAATTTTTTTATGTTTTTTGATTTGAAAATTTTTGAAAAATTTTTAATTAGACGAACAATTTTATGTTCTTTGAAGTTTTCGATATATTTTAGAAATTTTTTTAAAATTTTGACAATTTTACTCTGCAAAATTTCAAAATTTCAAAATTTCCAATTATTCGAAATTTTTGAAACATGTTTGAAATTTTAGAATATTTTTTCAATGTCTTATTTACACTTTTTAAAATTTTTGAAATGTTCAAAATTCTTGAAATATTTTTAATTAGACGGATAATTTTGTTTTTTGAAATTTTCGATATATTTTAGAAATTTTTTAATATTTTGACATTTTCATTTTTGATGTTTTTAAATTTTTTTTAAAAAAATTGCAAAATTTCAAGTTATTCGAAATTTTTGAAACATATTTGAAATTTTAGAATAATTTTTTAAAGTTTTTTGAAACTTTTTGACATTTTTGAAATTCTTGAAATATTTTTAATTAGACGGATAATTTTGTTTTTTGAAATTTTTGATATATTTTAGAAATTTTTTAATATTTTGACATTTTCATTTTTGATGTTTTTAAAATTTTTTAAAAAAATTGCAAAATTTCAAATTATTCGAAATTTTTGAAACATATTTGAAATTTTAGAATAATTTTATATTTTATAAATTTTTTAATATTTTGACATTTTCATTTTTGATGTTTTTAATTTTTTTTTTAAAAAAATTGCAAAATTTCAAGTTATTCGAAATTTTTGAAACATATTTGAAATTTTAGAATAATTTTTTAAAGTTTTTTGAAACTTTTTGACATTTTTGAAATTCTTGAAATATTTTTAATTAGACGGATAATTTTGTTTTTTGAAATTCTTGATATATTTTAGAAATTTTTTAATATTTTGACATTTTCATTTTTGATGTTTTTAAAATTTTTTAAAAAAAATGCAAAATTTCAAATTATTCCAAGTTTTTGAAACATATTTGAAATTTTACAATATTTTTTTAATGTTTTTTGAAACTTTTCGACATTTTTGAAAATCTTGAAATATTTTTAATTATACGGATAATTTTGTTTTTTGAAATGTTCGATATATTTTATAATTTTTTTATTATTTTGACACTTTCTTTTTTGACGTTTTTAAAATTTTTTAAAAAAATTGCAAATTTTCAACTTATTCCAAGTTTTTGAAACATATTTGAAATTTTACAATATTTTTTTAATGTTTTTTGAAACTTTTCGCCATTTTTGAAATTTTTGATATATTTTAGAAATTTTTTTATTATAAGTTTTTTGAAACTTTTCGACATTTTTGAAATTCTTGAAATATTTTTAATTAGACGAATAATTTTGTTTTTTGAAATTTTCGAAAAAATTGTAGAATTTAAAATTTTTCGAAACTATCCAAATTTCAAGACATTTTTTTTTGTTTTTTGAAATTTTGAAATTTTTTTATTGAAATTGACTTAAAATTCAACAATATTTTTGTCCCTAGAGCGTTAAAGAGCAGTTAAAGGGTTAGTTAATCTGACATAAACACAAATTACAATTAATTATGTCCACAATTCACAATTAATTAAAATTACACTGTCATTTTTTTCTGTTTTTAATTTAACATAACCTAGATTTAATTAATTTTTCTTCGTTTCTCAAAACTCGTTAACTTTTTATTTTCTCCTTATTCTTCTTCTTCCTATTTAGATTTAATTGGCATACGGCCAATAACTTTCCATGAAGACTGAATAGACGAATGCATTATGCATTTGAACAAATATGAATCGATAAATCTTTGAAAAAGTTATAGTGGACGTGTTAATATTGACTAATAATCGAAGGACCAAACCACTTGAGACTCAAGCAGTTAAATTAATATAACAAGTTGACTGAAGATTACAATACATTGCAAACTAATGAGGTAGTTTTTCCTACTAATCAGCTATTAGCTCACTGAAATTTTCTCCCCAGTAGGTGGGTACCCTCAGACAAAAACTTTTAAGATCAATTTTTTTAGCGGTTTTTCTTCCGCTATACCTCGGGGTCTAGTATGCTCAAAGGCACAAAGTCTAGACCCTGGGTCACTTCAAAAAAACATAACCACAAAAAAGGTTATTTTTTATATAAAATTGAGTCTACTGACTAATGCTCTGTTTTCAGGAACGACCATAGATATAAAGGAGATTGCTAAAGCAATAAAATACAACGTGACAAATGCGCAGAGGATCCATGCAGCTGCGCAGTGAACGTATTTTTAAAAAGAAGCGGGAAATTTTGAATTTGGA
Organism: Neocrepidodera transversa; assembly: GCA_963243735.1. NCBI lineage: Eukaryota > Metazoa > Arthropoda > Insecta > Coleoptera > Chrysomelidae > Neocrepidodera > Neocrepidodera transversa. The sequence continues at coordinate 5,308,773 of OY725342.1, forward strand.
CAAAAACTCAATGAACTGAACGACGCAGACTTTCTTCTTTTTAAGTCGTCATGGATGTGCCCAATTATTATAACGTTGTAATATTTTTTTGCTGAAAAGAGTGAGGAAGATGAGACTATAGGTTCGGTCTAGCGCTATCTCTAACATACTGTTTTGAGAGAGATAGAGATTGACCGAACCATCGTTTCATCTCTTTCTGTGTAAATGTCAATGGATGTGACCAATGCCTGGGACACGTTTTTTTTCATCTGTTATAATTCACCTTTAACAATCACGTCTCTATCTATGGGTACGGTATTCACATTTTATTAAGTTTAATGAATCATCCTGTATAAGGAAGATATTTTTCATTCTCCCTAAGTAAGTAATTTTATCGATTCTAATGGACTGAGTTCCTTATAAGTAAGATTCATTGAACCTGACTTGCACTTTCGTTTTTCGATAAATAATGAATAGAGGAAAAAAACGAAGAAGAAAAAGGAAATATGCATGGTATGTCGATTAATGATACGATAGCTAATGTTTTGTTGTTTCCTTAAAATGTAAATTTAAGATTGTCTAATAAATAGTTTAAGTCATTAAAAAAAAATTGAACTGTATATTTTTTTATATCTGAACTTTGGTATTAAAGTTTGAAGTTTAGTAAAATTATACAAAAAAAACAAATTTTTGACCAAAAAACAGTGTGAAAAATCAAATTTAAGTTTTTTTATTTTTTTTATTTAAAACTAAAATTAAACTTTTGAAAACAACTAAATTATAAAACAAAAGAATTATCTTTTTTAAAACTAAATTTTAGAATCAAAGAAAAAAAATTACAAAATTTGAGGCAATTATTAAAAAAAAAACAACAAATTCTTCGAATCTTTAGATAATTTTTTAGGTAATATTGAAAAGTTTATAAAAATAAATAAAAAAAAACAGTTTCAAAAAATTAAATTTTAGGATTGTTTTTACTTTTTTTTTAATATAAATTTAAAACTAAAATTAAAATTTTTAAAACAACTAAATTATGGAACAAAAGAATTTTTTATATCCGTATTTTGGAATTCAAGAAAAAAATTACAAAAAAAACAAATTTTCGAATTTTTATATAATTTTTGGACAATATTGAAACGTTTACAAAAATAAAGAAAAAAAAACAGTTTGAAAATCAAACTTTAGAGTTAAAGAAAAAGTATTAATTTTATTAAAATTGTTTAAAAAAAACAATTTTTTGGGCAATATAAAATAATTTAAAAAAAAAAACAGTTTGAAAAAAATCAAATTTTAGGATTGATCTAACTTTTTTTAAAAAATTTTAATTCAAACCTAAAATTAAAATTTTCAATACAACTAAATTATGGAACAATAGAATTTTTAATATCCGAATTTTAGAATTCAAGAAAAAAATTAGAAAAAAAACGAATTTTCGATTTTTTATATAATGTTTGGGCAATATTGAAACGTTTACAAAAATAAATAAATAAAAAAGTTTGAAAATGAAATTTTAGAGTTAAAGAAAAAATCACAAAGTATGACGTTTATTAAAATTATTAAAAAAACAATTTTTTGATAAGTTTTTAGGTATTATAAAATAAATTTAAAAAAACTGTTTGAAAAAATTAAATTTTATTATTGATCTTACTTTTTTAAAAAGTTTTACTAAAATTAATATTTTCAAAACAACTAAATTATGGAACAATAGAATTTTTAATATCCGAATTTTAGAATTCAAGAAAAAAAATACAAAAAAAAGTTTTCAAATTTTTATATAATTTTTGGGCAATAATAAAGAAAAAGAAATAGTTTGAAAATCAAATTTTTGGATTATTTATACTTTTGATGGTATAAATTTAAAACTAAAAATTAAACGATTGAACAAAAAAATTTTTTTATATCCGAATTTTAGAGTTAAAAAAATCACCAAGTATGACGTTTATTAAAATTAATAAAAAAATAATTTTTTGATAATGTTTAGGGCAATATAAAATAAATAAAAAAAAGAGCTTGAAAAAATCAAATTTTAGGATTATTCATACTTTTTTTTAAAAAAATTAATTCAAAACTAAAATTAAAATTTTCAAAACAACTAAATTATGGAATAATAGAATTTTTTAATATCCAAATTTTAGAATTCAAGAACAAAATTACAAAAAAAAAACAAATTTTCGATTTTTTATATTTTTTATGAAACGTTTACAAAAATAAATAAATAAATTTGACGTTTATTAAAATTATTAAAAACACAAATTTTCGAATTTTAATGCAATATTCAAAAGTTTGCAAAAATAAATAAATAAAAAAAGTTTGAAACAATCGAATTTTAGGATTGTTCTTACTTTTTTATATTTGAATTTAAAACTAAAATTAAGATTTTCAAAACAACTAAATTATAGAACAAAAGAATTTTTTTATATCTAGACTTAAAGAAAAATCATACAGTTTGACTTTTATTAAAATTATTAAAAAAAACAAATTTTCGAATTTTTATATATTTTCTTTTTAAATCTTTACAAAAATAAATAAATAAAAAACAGTTTGAAAATAAAATTTTAGGATTATTTTCAATTTTTTTTTATATAAATTGAAAATTAAAATTTTCAAAACAACTAAAATAGGAACAAATGAATTATTTTTTTTATATTCGAATTTTAGAATAAAATACAAAAATTTGATGTATTTTATAATAATTGAAAAAAAAAACAAATTTTCGAATTTTTGCATTAATTTTTTGGGTAATATTGAAACGTTTATAAAAAAAATTAAAAAAAAAAACAGTTTGAAAAATCAAATTTTAGAATTGTCCTTAATTTTTTTAAAATTAATTTAAAGCTAAAATTAAAATTTTCAAAACAACAAAATTGTGGAACAAAAGATTTTTTTTATATCTATAATTAAAGAAAAAATCATATATGTTGACTTTTATTAAAATTATTAAAAAAAAACACCTTTTCTAATTTAAAGATATTTTTTTGGGCAATATTGAAAAGTTTTAGGATTGCTCTTACTTTTTTTTTAAATTAAAATTTGAAACTAAAATTAAAATTTTCAAAACAACTAAATTATGAAACAAAAGAATTTTTTTATATCTAGAATTAAAGAAAAAATCACAAAGTTTGACGTTTATTAAAATTATTGAAAAAACAAATTTTCAAATAACTTTTTGAGCAATATTGAAAAGTTAACAAAAATAAATAAAAAAAAATATTTTGAAAAAATCAAATTTTAGGATCGTTCTTACTTTTTTTTAAAATATAAATTTAAAACTAAAATTAAAATTTTCAAAAAATCACAAAGTTTGAGGTTTTTCAAATTTTTAGATAATTTTTTTGGCAATATTGGAAGCTTACAAAAATAAATAAAAAAAAAACAGTTTGAAAAAATCAAATTTTCGGATTTTTCTTACTTTTTTTTAAATATAAAACACAAATTTTCGAATTTTTATATAGTTTTTGGGCAATATTGAAACGTTTAGAAAAATTAATAAAAAAACAGTTTGAAAATCAAATTTTGGGATTATTTATACTTTTGATTGTATAAATTTAAAACTAAAAATTAAATGATTGAACAAAAAATTTTTTATATCCGAATTTTAGAGTTAAAGAAAAAATTACAAAGTGTAACGTTTATTAAAATTATTAAAATAACAAATTTTCGAATTTTTATAAAATTTTTTTTTGAAATATTGAAATCGTAAAAAAAACCAGTTTGAAAAACCAAATTTTAGGATTATTTTCAATTTTTTTAAGATAAATTGAAAAAAATTTCAAAACAGCTAAATAGTAACAAATGAATTTTTTTTATATTCGAATTTTAGAATAAAATAAAAAAAATTGATGTATTTTATAATAATTAAAAAAAAAACAAATTTTCGAACTTTTACATTAATTTTTTGGGTAATATTGAAACGTTTATAAAAAAAATTAAAAAAAAATCAGTTTTAGGATTAATTGGAGGTACCCCTTAAAAATTAATTAATTTATTCACAAATCATATCAAAAAATAACAGTGCAACCCTTAGATAAATCAGAATTTAGTAATTAATTTTTTAACCGTGTTAATAAAATTATTAAAGAATCAAATAATTTTTAACAACATACATTTTACTCCTAATCAAGAACTTTTAATAACCTTCAAAAATCACAAGAATAAAATTCCTGATATACCTGTAATTATTATTGACCTCTATACCAAAGCAATTAATGAATTTAATCTAAAAACAGAATTAAAAAAATTGTTTAACAGAAGCATCAATTTGTTTTTTTCATCGACCATATTCCTGATTATTTTGCTACCTTTAATTGATTTATCCTAGCTAATCAATTTCGTCGACCTAATTTTTACAAATTTTAGAAATTGCTTATTTAAATCAAAGTCGTATCGGTCACGATTTTTTAGATTTTTTTTTTAAACACAGATACACCCACATTAGATTATGTCAACATTCAAGGCTTTATAATGAAATAAGATATCGTTTAAAAAAATTGGTTGGGTACAGTGTGGATGTGGGGCGGTATTGTTAATTTATTATTCTATTCTAAACCTGTATTAGATTATTTATTTTCTACTTTTGTTTATTGATAATTTATACAATGTGGATGGTTATGATTTGTTTAATTTCATTATGTAATGAATATTCATAATGCAATTTGTGATGTGTAGGTTCGTTATTATTATCCAACAAATTAAAAAACTACCTTTAATAATCAAAACGCTATTACAACTTAAATAAAATACTAAAAAAAGGTGGTTCTGGAAAATAAAATAAAATATGATTCGGGATGGTTATTAAAAAATTGTCCGAAAAAAGTGAACACGCAGTAGTATTAGCAAATTTAAATTGGAGAAACAACAAGGCATGAACTATAATTATAAGTTAAATTAAAATGTATGTAATAAAAAATAGGGAATGAAAAGTAAAGTTCTTAACTCATTAAAAATTAATTTATGAAGGTACTAATATGTTTTCTGTCCAATTTAATTTACTAATCCCAAAGAAATGGGAATAATTTCTACTTCTTTGGGATATTCACCAAAGAAATAGGAATAATTTCTATTTCTTTGGGATATTCACCAAAGAAATAGGAATAATTTCTACTTCTTTTGGATATTTACCAAAGAAATAGGAATAATTTCTACTTCTTTTGGATATTCACCAAAGAAATAGGAATAATTTCTACTTCTTTGGGATATTCACCAAAGAAATAGGAATAATTTCTACTTCTTTGGGATATTCACCAAAGAAATAGGAAGAATTCCTACTTCTTTTGGTTATTTATTAAAAAAATAGGAATAATTCCTACTTCTTTTGAATATTTACCAAACAAATAGGAATAATTCCTACTTCTTTGGGATATTCATTAAAAAAATCGGAATAATTTCTACTTCTTTTGGTTATTTACCCCAAAGAAATAGAAATAAGTCATACTTCTTTGAGATATCTAACAAAGAAATAGGAATAATTTCTACATCTTTTGGATATTTTCCAAAGAAATATAAATAAGTCATACTCATTTGGGATATATACCAAAGAAATAGGAATAATTTCTACTTTTCTCGTATATTTATAATTTTTTTCAAAATAATACGTTTCTAAAAATGCAAGAATATATAGGGTGTCCCGATTTAAAAAATATTTTTTAATTACGTGTTCTAGCACTTGACTTGCTTTGCTTCGGAGTCTTTTAAGTACCTGGACTACAGAACTTTGCTAGATTTTTCCTATTTATTCCTATTTTTCCTGTTTTTCCCCATTTATCTTTATTATTATCTATCTTTTCCCATTTTTACACTATTTTTCGTTGTTTTCCCCTATTTTTCACCATTGTCCCATACATTTTCCTGATTTTTCTGTATTTCTCTCTAATTTCTCTATTTTATTTATCTTTTTCAAATTTTTTCTTATTTTCCAAATATTTCCCGATTTTTCCATGTTTTTCCCATTTTTCAATATTTTTTTCTATTATTTGCAAATTTTCTTATTTTTCCCCTTTATCTCTATTTTTTGTTTTTTCTCCATTTTTCCTTTCTTTATATTTTTTATTACTCCATTATTTTATCCTGTTTATAACTATTTTCCCCATTTTAAACATTTTTTCACTTTTTTCCCATATGTTTCCGTAGTTATTCCCTATTTTTAGATATTTTTTTTCTATTTATCTTATTTCCTATTTTCTCTTTTTCCCAATTTCTCACTATTTTTCCAATATTTCCTTATTTTTCCCTATTTTGTTTTTTTTGCCCTATATATTTGCTCGTAGTTTTACCTATCTTTCTAGATTTATTGTGTTTTCCATTAGTTTTTCTGTTTTCCTTATTTTTCCTTGTTTTTCAGTATTTAGCCTAATTTTTCCATATTTTGTAATATTTTCGACATTTTTTTCATGTTTCCCGATTTTCCCAATTGTTTTAATATTTTTAACTATTTTTTTCATTTCTCCCCATTTATTCTATAATTTTCCTTTATTTTTTTCTTATTTTTTCTTATTTACTCAATTTTTCCATAATTTTTCCCAAATTTCCCCATTTTTCCCTATTTTTTTTTACCAAATTTCCCTATTTTTACCTATTTTTTCGCTCTTTTCAGTATTTTTCACTGCTTTCCAAAATTTCTCTATTTTTCACTAATTTGCCCCATTTGTTAATATTTTCCCTCTTTTTTGACGGTTCCCCAATTTTCTCTATTTTTTCCATATTTTCTCCTATGTTTCACTTTATTCCCTATATTTTACTAGTTTTCGTATATCTTTCTATTTTTTCTTGTTTTTGATTAGTTTTCCTATTTTCTTTATATTTCCATGTTTTTCAGTATTTAGCCTTATTTTTCCCTATTTTGTCCTTTTTTTTTTCCATTTTTCCCTATTTATTATTCAATAATTTTCCCATTTTTCCATATTTTTTTTTATATTTTTTCTTATTTATCCAATTTTTTCATAATTTTTTCCCACTTTTCCAACTAGGGAACTATTTGTCTGATTTATTACTGTTTTTTCACATTATCCCCAAATTTCCCTATTTGTCTTGTTTATTTACCATTATTTTTATTCTTCACGATTTTCAGTATTTTTCCATATTTTTTCCCAAATTTCTCTGTTTTTCACCATTTCGCCCCATTTGTTCCTATTTTCCCTATTTTCCCCTATTTTCGACTTTTTCCCATTTTTCACTATTTTTTTCTATTTTTTCCATATTGCCCATTTTTCACTACTGTTCTATTTTCTTTATTTTTTCTTATTTCTTATTTCCCCTATTTTTCTCTATTATTCTCTATTTTTAACTATTTCTATTTTTTCTATTTCTTTTTATATATTCTTCATTTTTCCCAATTTTGCCCTATTTTTCGGATTTTTTTTATTCCCTATTTATCCCTATTTTTCTTAACTTTCGTTATTTTTCCTATGATTTCGTTTTCTTCCATTTTTTCCAAAAAAATGATGTGAGAGAAAAACCGATAATACCCAAGAGAACAGTTTCTATACCTTTATACCATCGTGTATATGTTTTTCATCCTTTTCTAACCCTTTCGCAAAATCCTTTCTTAATGGATGTCTACATTAAGAACAGAACATGCTTTTAAAATTTCAAGTCTCTGGGTTAAGTAGATTTTGCTGTGCGTTGATTCTACGTCAGTCAGTCAGTCAGTCAGTCAGTCAGTCAATCAGTCAGTCAGTCAGGACTTTGCCGCTTATATTATAGATTGACTTATTTTATCAATTATGATAATGTCGATATACGAAAAATTTTGTTTTTAATCATACAATGAGATTTATTTTTTTGTTTTTGAAACAAATTACAAAATTTATTAATACAAACTAGGTATTATCCAATTTCCATTCACTACTCAGGTTTCTCTTATTGAAACACAGATTTTACTGGCTGATAGTGACAGTTCTTCCCATTTTGGACAGTTGCAGTTGCAATCGTTTCCTTTTGCCCACTTTGCACCCAGAGAAGAGGAAAAAATGTTTCACCACTTTATACGAATTTCATCACGGTGCTATTTAATGGCGCTGTATTAAAGATTATTTCTCTTTTAATGTTTTATCAAAATATCTAAGAAAAGCCATAAAATCTTTGTAGAAAATATATTTACGATTCGTAACAAATACAAACGCAGTCAAAGTAAAAACATTTCAAGATAAGAATCATTACATGCAGCAACACGATTAATGCAGAGCTACACGCATTGCTGCACATTTCTGAAGAAGACAACACAACACGTACTTTCAAGGGAACGAATGGATTTGAGGACCAGTGCCGCACGCAACATTTTATTCAAATTTTAATATCATTTGATCTGATTTTGACCAATTCTTGCTACACATTTATTGTCTATACGAAGTTCCTTAGCAATATCTCAAATACACTTTTATTCGTAATGATTTTATCTTAATACATCTGAATTTATTTCTTGCTTCCAGCAACGTCAATTTAAGTAATATGAACACAAATTGGGTGCGAATTTTAATTTTGCTTTAGGGACTAACGTAATTATATAATTAAGTAGGTTAATTTGTAATTTAAGATTGCTACGAGCGGGTTATATATACAGGGTGTCCAGAAACGCTCTTCAAAGAATGAAACCACGAAATCTAGAGCTCTTTGAAGATAGTGCTCTAAAATCGGTTTAATTGAAATACCTTCAAAACGGATTACTTTTAAATGATTTGTGATTTTTTAAAAATCTCTTTTTTATTTAATTTTTAGTCGAAAAATAATTTTATTACAATTAATAAAAAACAATCGGAGGAAAACTTATATTTAGTTCAACTATTTTAACAAACTGGTTTACTGCACAGTGGAAAATTAACAAAGATAGAAGGACAATTTTTTTTAAATTCAACTTAATGACAAACTGGTTCACTTTGCAGGTTAAAAAATGAAAAAAGTTAAAAGGACAAACTTTAAAATTCAATTTAATTACAAAATTATTCAAATAAATATATTATTTGTGATTTTTTAAAACTCTCACATGTTATTTAATTTCCCGAATTTTTCAAAAATAATTTTATTGCAATTAATAAAAATAAATTGGAGGAAAACTTATATTTCATTTATGTACATTTATCTATTTAAATCTAACCAATCAAATTTCGTAAATAAGATTTTTTTAATCTAATCATAAGCGGCTCGATTGGGCGGGGTATTGAATATTTTTATTCAATTTTTCGTTGTCTTCGGAAAAATTACCATTTTAAAATTAAATTTAAAAATTTCGTAGTTTTCACACAAAAATGGTGCTCTTATCTGAAGTCTCCGTGACCTATTGTTTGCGAGAAAAATCAAATTAAACTTTTCATTTCTTTGTTAGTCAACTCAAAAGATACGGTTCCTTTCTTACAAAAATCAGGAGTTTACAAAATTTCTTGTACAGACTGCAATGCAGTTTACGTAGGTCAATCTGGAAGAAAAATAAAAACCCGTAAAACAGAACACCTGAGACATATAAACAACTTCTTAAATACTGACATCACTAACTCACCATCAGCATTTGCTAATCACATCCTATGAATTTTTCTTTAATTCACAACTGCCATAAAAGTTTCAAATTTTATTTATCATTGAATTTCGCCAACATGGACTGCTTTTAGAGGTTATTTCTCTTCTTTTTTTTCTTCTTCGATTCTTCTTTCCAAGTTTTAGCATAGTTTGTCAAACTTTACTGTGCCTGTGGCCTGCACTTAATCGGTCTTAAATTGTTTCATTTTAATTTAGTAATTTTAACTTTTGGCTTTCAAACTTCAAAATTGTCATTTATCAATCAAAAATTCTATTTCTGTCAAGTACTTCAACACCCGTGCATGGTTTTTCAACCTGCATATGTCACCGTTGGTGCAATTAACTTTAACTTAATTTATTAAAAATTTTTTATACCGTTACTTTAGTTACCACATGTTCCTGTTAATTTCTTTTTAATCTACAATTTCACAATTTGTGATTAGTGATCACTGTCAACAAAATATGTAAGTTGATAGCTAATAATGACCAAATATGATTAAGAATCGATATAAGTTTGGAATAATTTACTACGGCAGACAGCGTGTTAACGCTGCCAAAATTTTCGAAGGACCACCTTAATTCAGAGTATAAGGAATTAGTATGTTACCACAAAATAAATCAAATTATTTAAGTAAACTGTAAGGGCTATTTACTCATCCATTTATTAGAAAACCAAAATTAGAAATATAATATCGCTTAGAGGGAGATGGCGATAGGGTGAATTATTTTGTACCAACAATATTTTTGCACTCGACACGTAGCTATAGTGACGTCAATACAGAATAACAATCTATTTTTAGATTATGCAATGGTAAAATATACAGCGCTGGCCAAAAGTATAAATTAAAATGAAACTTATTGAATTTAAATGAAATATAAGTTTATTTTGTGAATTCTGGATAATATTCCAGTGAAATTTATCCATACTGCCCAAAACAGCAAAAATGCTGTGAATGATTGAAATTAAAAATTTATTGTAAAGAAAATTGCGCGTAAATAACGACTATAACAGAGTGAAAGGAATAAAATTTGCCTTATGATAAATTTTCAATTTCAATCATTCACAGCATTTTTGCTGCTGGGGCAGAATGGATAAATTTCACTGGAATATTATCCAGAATTCACAAAATAAACTTATATTTTTGTGAATTCTGGTTAATATTCCAGTGAAATTTATCCAAATAACATTGTTTTCTTCCCTACATTGCAATTTTTATTTATAGGCCTGATGATGGCCATATGAGGCCGAAACATGCCGCCGTTTTATAAATAAGTTTTATGGTTTAACTAGAAATTTATTTGTTAGTCAACGGAAACATGAAAAGTTTTAAATCGATTTTTTTCGAAAACAGATGGCATTATTTTTTTGTGAAAATAACGAAACTTTTTAAATATGATTTCAAAATGGCGAATTTTTGAAAGACAAAAAACAATTATAAAAATATCCAATACCCCACCAAAACGAGCCGCTTATGACTACATTAAAAAAATCTTATTTACGAAATTTGATTGGTTATATGTATGTAAATAAAAAATGTACAAAATGATATCATTTCAAAGAAATCCGTTTTGAATTTATTTCAATTAAACCGATTTCAAAGAGCTCTAGCTCCCTTATTAGGCATTTTTAGATTAAGGGTATAATAGCATTGTATAAAGAGTAATAGGATTACTCTATATACAATGATAATAGCACCTCAGTTAAATTTGAAATCGAAAATCCTTTTGTAAAATGGCTGAAATTTTAAATGTATATATTGGAGGAAGTTATCGATTACTTCCGATTTTTTTTTTCTTAAAAGTACTTTTTGTTAAAGAGAAAAAAATTCGGTTTATTCAAAAAATTGGAATTTTGAAAAATAGATATGACCTGACCTAGATAATGTCACAATGAATATGCTGTAAAAATTTTGTTTCTTATTATCAAACCGTTGTCCTTCTCCCGAGTGTACAGAGTGAAGTTGCTGCTAGGATATAATCTATATAAATAAGAAATTTTGAAAAATCTTATTTCGACAACGGTTTGATATTAAGCAACTAAATTTTTACAGCATATTTATTGTGACGTTATCTAGGTCAGGTCATATTTAATTATCAAAATTCCAATTTTATGAGGTCGCCGAATTTTTTTCTCTTTAACAAAAAGTACTTTTAAGAAAAAAAAAATCGGAAGCAATCGATAACTTCCTCCAATATATACATTTAAAATTTCAGCTATTTTAGAAAAGGATTTTCGATTTCAAATTTTACTGAGGTGCTATTATACCCTTAAGGTAATTTAAGCTACATCGTCATAAAATCAGCTCTAGATTTCGTGGTTAACCCCGTATATTATAGTTTTAAACCTATTCAGTTTGTGTCTCCTATAAAATGGATAAAAATCAATTTCTTTAGTAAAATGATTATTTTGACGTACGTGCATGTTTGATAAAACTACTATAGCCGCCAGAAAATTATCTAAATATCATCACTGCAGAAGACACGTAATAACTAAGCACATGTAATGAGTGTAACAGAAGGAGTCGCATTCAACAACTGAGCATACTGGAGATTATTGTAATGATTCCATGCATGAATTAGTTTTTCCGATTAGAGTGTCAAACGATAGAATCAGAACGTCTGTCTGCCCTTTTAAATGCAACAAACATTGAATCGTCGTTTGAAAAAGTCTAAAAGAAAATTTCTAAGGAGCGGTTACAACGGGATAGAATTAGATCAAGATCTACGATTGAGATTTATCTTATCATTTATCAATGGTATGATAGCAACTAAAGTATGAGAATCCATTAAGGGTCTACATATAACATCGAAGAAAATATGTTAAAATTCTTTGACTCTTTGAAGTGAGAATTCTATCACTTTTTTCAAAACTAAATTAACATCTACAAATATTTCTCTCTTATAAAAAAAATACCAAGGTAGGTGGAAAAAATATTTTTTCGACTATCTTATGTGAATCATACCAATCCTAAAAATATGGCCGAAAGTAATGTTTATAGTCCCTTGGGATACAAAAATCATAACAATATAATTTTGTAGTTTTTCACTATATCTAGACACCTTTAACTGTCACTCGCTTACTTTGACGTTTCGCATAAATTTTCGTTAAACATCACTGTAAATTAAAATCTGAAATCAAGACAACAAACCTGTAAAATATTTGTATAATATTTTCGTTTTTTTTTTGGTAGGCGTGTGTCACACATGCAGAAAACGCTTTAGCAGCCCTTAGCTATTATCTGCCTTCGTTTCGCTACGCTCGCTCGTGCATCTAATTACCGCGAGCTCATTTTCTGCCCTTGTGACACAATATACTATTACAATAATTACTATTACTGATCAATAATATTTACTACAAACAAAACTTTACTTTTGTTTATTTTTCGAATAGTTTCCAAATTTTCATTTGCTAATAAAAACGTTGGTTAATGCAATTAATTTTTGTATTTCTGAGAAAATTACGGTAATAAAGTTGCTGACTATACGCAATTTGTAGAATGTTTTCATTGTATTCGGAGTAAACAAGAAAATCGACGATTAAAGCAATTTTTATAATAACGGTCCCATTGTAGTCAGTGTAAACAAGATAAGAATTAATTAGCCAAGTAGACCTTGAAACTATCTATAATATAAGCGGAAAAGTCCTGACTGATTGACTGACTGACTTTGACATAGAATAACTATAGGAAAAAAATAGGAAATGGGGGAAAATGGTGAAAAATGGAGAATAATAGGACAAAATAGGAGCAAAATATGCAAAAAAGGGACAACTAGGGAAAAATAAGGAAAACAGAAAACAAAATAATAAAAAACAGAAAAAAATAGAAAAAAGTAGGAAATAAAAAAAGAAAATAGGAAGAATACGGAAAAATAGCGAAATTTAGCGAAACATAAGGAAAACATATGGAAAAAGTAGGGGAAAAAGAGGGGAAAATTGGAAAAAATGGGGAATAATAATAAAAATAGGGAAACCGGATCTGGATTTTCTATATTGGTAATGCCTCAATCGATTTGTCAGGATAGAGTGAGTTTATATCAATAATCAATAAAATATACAGAGTGGTTGAAAATGGATAAACCACCCTGTATCTCGGTTAGAAGGGGCCATTAAGTATGGGTTATTTAGTGACCTATATCCTAATTTACCTTTCCTAATGAAACACCCTGTATATTACTCTATTTTTTAAGTTATATATAAATTATATATTTAGTCCCAAGTACAAGGACCAATTATCGTTAAATTCAATTTTATATTTAAAAAATTAAAATATACAGGGTGTCGTTTTCGAGAAGCAAAAATTATTAAATTTTTAGTGAAGCCGGATCTGGTTTTTCTATATTGGTAATGCCTCAATCGAATTGTCAGTTAAATTCAATTTTTATGCCATATTTCAGTATGATAAAAAATTAAAATATACAGGGTGTCGTTTTCAAGAAAAAAATTATTACATTTTTACTGAAGCCGGACCTGGATATACCTTTCCTAATGAAACACCCTATATATTAGTCTATTTTTTAAGTTATATATGAATATAATTTATAGAATAATTTATATGTTTATTTTTTAGTACCCACTTAAAAAACTGCAAAAATAATCGCTTCAACTTTACTAGATTCTTAAAGTAACGTTAAGTACTCGAAGAAATACAAAAGGTTGTAACAGTTATATAAATATCAAAATCAAATAATACGAACCCAAAACATATTGTATCTTTAGCTGCAATTTTAAAGGATTTCCTTAAAAGTAAAACAAATAAGCTGTAGTGGATATTAAATATTTTCTCACAGGTATGTATATTATTAACAATAAAAAATACCCACATGTATTTGTGATTAATAGTCAAAAATATTTTCGTTCAAATATTTTTTTTGTTTAAATTTCCAATGTTGCATTCCAATTTTCTATTTTTCCTTTAGTATCTTAGCCAATACTACAACATTGTCGAAAATTGAGATTCAGAATCATATAAATACATTTTTCCTACGATCACTACCCAAAGTAGGCTTTTGCACACTCAAATCTAACCACAAAGTTGATGTTTTCCGTGATCTGTAATAATTTGACATTATTGTCGCTCTAGCGCGTACTTTTCCGCTCGCCTGTTTTCATTTACAATAAACTAAAGAAAGGTAGTAAATAATAGGTATATTAAAACAAAATGTAGGGCAGTCTGAATATTTTAGTTGAAATATTAATATTTGAAGATATTTCGAACGAAATTAAACTTTATTTTATAAAATTTATCTAGTAAAAATATAACAGTCAGAAGGTACACCTAGATACACCTAGGTACACCTATATGAAATATTGATTGCATATTTAAGTATCTACTTACTGTTTTGTGCAAATAGTAGACTATGAAATTAATGAAACGTCATTATTTCATTTTTAGGTTATGAAGTGTATTTTCATGTTTTTTTTTAATTATTTGTCTAAAAATAATGTGATCGTAGAAAAAATCTTGTGTGCAATTCGAGCAGAAAGTGCTTTGCCGCTTTCGGCAGATTGCCCGCGCTTCGCTACGCGTCGCGCGTGCAACTCTCTGCCTCAAGCAGCAAAGTATCACTTTCCGCTCTTAATACACAAATAGCTATTTTGACTCACTCTGAATATTTATTATCTCGGCCATGAAAATATTAAACAAAACTGAATGATAATTAATTGTCTCAATACTTGCTACCAGCCAAATTCTCCATAAGGGGAATTGAGGGGTTTAACTGGGTTTGCGGAAATGGGTAAAGAGAAAACTATGTTTATTATAATCCTGCAGTTATACAAATGTTATTCTATAAAAGTTAATTCAATAGGGTTAAAATTATTAAAGTAAATAGTTTCTAGAACTGCCACAGTAGTAATTTTTGAGGAAGCTGATAATTATAACTAATTTAAAAAAATCAATGTTAATGATGATTATTTTACGTTTATTTTATTTATTATAGTCAAATTAGAAAGAGGCTTATCTGTTGTGTCGATCTCTCAGTGGCGGGGTCCCAGTTGGTAGGGTGGGCCGGCGTTTCAAGCCACCAGATGGTGACCCAGAGATGAATGAAGCTCCAAATGAAGCGTTGAGTGAGAAGTTAAGCGAAACAAATATCGAAGTAATTGATAAAGAAAAAGGTAAGAATGAAGACCTAAAAAAGAAAGTATGAAGATTAGGGGAGAAGTAAATGGGATTATATTAATGAAGAAAAGTTTATTTTAGATTTTAAGGGTGGTGGGTGGCCTCAGTGTGGCTTGAAGAGAAACAGAAAATCTTGAAAGAAAAATAAATGTATCTGTAGAGTGTAGTATGGTAATGTTCCAGACTATAAATTTTCCTGGATAGTAAAATCCTTAATTTAACAAAGCGAGCATATCCACGTGTGTCTCAGTCACAAAAAAAAACGGTTTCTCAGGCCAGTTTTTCGGAGGTACAACTTGGTGCTAAAATAATTTATCAGATAGGCACTACATGAAATCCGATGACGTTATTTTTAACGATTCTTAATATATGAATAGATGTAAATGAGAGCAAAGGAAAAACCATCGATTTTAAGATGACACTTTTCATTAAGAAAAGAGGAGAGCATAAAAGAGGTTATATTTGTGTTAACGATCAACTCAGACCAACAGAGAACTTTTTTTTTCTGAATTTGAGATTTTAACTATTACATGTCATCAATTCGTCATTTTAGATGTCACATTTAGTCCTGGTTGATTTATTATCTGGCAATTAAAAAAAATTAATCAAGTGAGATGTAAAAAAAGATATTGAATTTGTCAATTGAGATAAATTTATTTGAAATTGTCAAAAAAAAATTAAATTTGTAATAAATGGTTAATAAAAAATAGAAATTGATTTAACAAGTGTAAAAAAGGCTAATATGAGAAGGTGCAAATAAAAATTTATGGCACTACGAGGAAGGGAAGAACCATGAGATAAGACAGTAGACAGTAAGAAACAGGGACGAACAATATTCTTAAGAAAAATAGACAAAAACAGACTGAGATAGGAGCGATAGAAGAAACATAAACAGAAGAGCAAGATTGAAGAAAGTGAAGAGGGGATAAGATCTATTGAAATTAAAAAAATTGTATATTTTTTTTATAATTTTTAATCTTAAAAATTTGTTGTAGTGAACCCAACCCGGAATGAGATTCTTAGATAGGACATCTGTAATACCGAGTGTTCCATATCAAATGGCGCCCAACGTGGGGCACTAAATAAAAACAAAATTGGGGAAATCAAATTGGTAAGATTTTTAAATTTTTCAAATTTTATTTCTGGATTGTTGATATTCTAGATTTATTTATTTTTTTTGAATGAAATTGAAAGGAAGTGAGAGTATTAGAAGGAATATTAAATAAATTTGGAATATTATTTTAAACAATATAATAAATTTAAATAGTGAATTAATATTAAAACAGGTGTAATATAATTTATTTGTGAAAAAATTTATTATAGTGAAGCAAACCCGGATTGAGATTCTTAGATAGGACATCTGTAATACGGGGTGTTCCATATCATTATATAGTCTCATATACCTAATTAATTCAATTCATCTAGTTTTTCTTTGTAATTGTTTTTTGTTTTTATTTTTTTTGTCTAGGTTATGTTTATTTACTTCACCTTGACATTCCTATTCTTCTTTTATACTAAATTGTTTCCTGTCAATTCTTCTTTTTCTTTCACCTAATTTAAAAGTTGTTTGGTACCCATGCACTTGTCTCTTTAGCCAAGTTTTTATTTGAATTTTACCGCGTCGTTTTCTAACAGGTCACTTGTCAATTAATCATTTATAATTTCCGCCTCCGGGTCCACCATTTAGCGTTGTATGGTACACCAAAACAGTCACTTTTATAAAAATAAAACCTTTACGATGCACTTTGATTGTGCTTTACAAATTATCAAATAGGTGCTCTTATGTCAACCATGAGTGGCCTTTTCTTGTTGTTTTTTAAAAATAATTTCTAACATACAGTATTTAAACAATCTAAGTTTTCTTTGGATACCTACTTTTATTTTTCCATTTTTCCTTGTAACATTGTATTTATATTATTACTTTTCTTAATTTTTATACGCATGCAATTGTAATTTGTATCGCCTGAAGATGGCCCAAGTGCCGAAACATGTTGCGATTTGGTTTGGTATATTTCAAATTTTATTGAAATTACCAAAAATATTTTTTTATATTAAATTCATCTTCTTTGATACACTACACATTTGAGAAATGAAAAAATTATGTGCACGGAAGAGAGAAGAAGGGGGAACGACTCACCCATCTCGAAGCTTCCTTATAAAAACTTTCCCGGAGTTTATTAAACGAATGACAAAAAGTCAACATTCTGTAAACGTAAAATTGAATAAATTTTATTTTGGTCCAAGTTTAAATGCTAAAATTATTTTGGGGACGATTCAGTTGTTTATTTCACTCCATCATTTATCATTTGTTTCATTATCTTTTTCTTTTTCATTTGCTCTATTATTATTTGAACCAGATAAAGATAATTAATAATAATAAAATTATAAATACTAGTTGACAATTATTACTGCTATAAAAAGGTGAAATCTGATTGTTTTTAAATAAAAATTTCTATCTACAGTTTCTTTTTTTTATGATTCTGATTACTAATGGGTAACTATTCTATTGTTGATTTTCTTTATCTGTTGAAGTTTTCATTTTTGGTAAAATATTTATTATTGTAAATCCATTGTTTTATCATCCTGTATTTAATACAAAGCATAGTCCCGTTATCGCACATCTGTTTTATTCCAATCATAATTAATTGCGTTATCTGTATCGCCTTAGATCTGTATTAATTTCCTCCTCAGCTCAGACCAGAGACGATCAAACAAAAAGGCGCAGTCTTTCAAACACTTTTAAATAGCAGGAATATATTTGCGGTGCATGTATTAAAACGATGTAAGGATAAATATAAATAGCTCGAATTAATACCATCGATTTTTTTCTAAAGACACGTTTCAAGCTAGCGCATCTGGATTTTGCAGTCTTCGGTCTATATCTCGATGAAGATCTTGCATAATATTTGCATATTCATTTGGATATAATTGAACGGAAGTTTTTTTGGTGGATTATTAAACTATTACATCGTTAGTCTTATTAATTACTATCAGAAGAATATACATCGTAAAATATTGACTTAAAAAAAATGTTGATAATGATCTAAATTTTGTTCTCGCAAAATAAAATTCCCGCCAAAAAATATTTCTTCCTAATAATCTCAATCTTCCAAAAAAGTCCCCATAAACAAATTTCCCCAAAAATACTACAATTTTCCAATATACTGGGTGTTTTCAAATTTGTACCTCGTAAGGTTTAAGTTAAACAAATAACATTTTTCCACATTTTTAAATTAAGCGTAATTTACTCTTGAACTAAATTCATATTTTCTGACTTACCTAGTACATGGTAAATTTTTTTTAAATGTTTTAAGTTAATATTATGTTTTAAGTAAAGCATCAATTTTTATCAGGAATAATTTTTTCATAAAAACCAATAATACAAAATTTCTCCATGTGGTGCAAACTTTTTGAGGCATACTGTATTATGATAGGAAGTATAAATTTGTTAATAAAAAAACCAAAACCAATAATTTTTATTGAAAATTTTGAAATTTTCATTGAAATTTTTGAAATTTTAGAAGCGAAATTCAAGCAACAGAGAAAGATAAATATATTTCCCGATGACTAATCTATTATTTAATTGTTCATTATACATATACTAAATAATAATAATATCCATTATTCACTAGTGAATTTAAAATCGTGATCTGTTTATTTCTTACCCTTTAACTGCGGATATCTAATATAAATGATTCGAAAAAAAACAATGCTGTGATGTGAGCATCATAAAATAGTTATTTTCCTAACAAGTGCGGAAATTTATACTTTTCCGCACGCAATTGCAGTTGCCCGAACGACGCTTCGCGTCGTTCGGGCATGCAATTAAGTGGGGAAAAGATACTTTACGCAAGTGTTAGGAACAATATTTTTTCTACAAGCGCCTAGAATTAAAAAAAAAATTTAGCAAATATTTTTTTGTCATTAAACAAAAATTTTCTTAGTGCTTCTTAATAAATAAAACATTAGGCTGAAAGTAATCATAGTAACCAAGCAAGAATTAATTTTTAATCATTTAAGCATTTATAAAATCAGTGCGGAAAAGTACAACTTTCTGCACGCTTGTAGAAAAAAATAATTTTGTATGTTTTGTTATTTCTCTACAAAGTTTTATAAATTTTACAAATTTTTACATATTTTTACAAATTTTATGTATTTTACCATTTTTTCAAAATTTTGAAATGTTTAAAATTCTTGATTTTTTTTAAAATTTCGGATTTTTTTAAATCTGCAATTTCTGAAAATTTTTGACAATTATTTTTGAAATTTTTGATGTTTTTGAAATTTTCGATATATTTTTAGTTTTTTTAAATATTTTTGAAATTATTAAAATTTATGTAGCTTAGAAATTTTTAATTTTCAATTTTCAGAACTTTTGAAATTTTTAATATATTTGGAAATTTTCGAAATTTTTATTTTTTTAAATTTTCGTTTTTTTTTTCAAATTTTCGATGTTTTTGAAATTTTCGATATATTTGATATTTTCAATTTTTTAACATTTTTTTTTGTTTTGAAATTTTTGAATTTCTTAAAATTCAGTTTTTTTTTAATTTTTGAATTTTTTTAAAAGTATTTTTGAAATTCTTAAAATTTATGAAGTTGAAATTTTAATTTTGCAATTTTTAAAACTTTCGAAATTTTTAATATATATGGAAATTTTTAATATATTTTCTAAATTTTTTGATTTCTAGACATTTTTATTTTTATTTTTTGAAATTTTGGAATTTTTTGATATATTTTTGAAATTTTAAATTTCTTAAAAATTAGTTTTTTTTTTAAATTTTTGGATATTAATAGAATCATGTTTTTTGGTGTATTATTTTAATTAACGGAAAATTTTTACCATATTCAAATTTTTTTCGTCTGTATTTTACCCGCAGTTAAAGGGTTAAAAACATTTTTATGACTGCAGAGTTCGACTGAAAATATATTGAATAAAAATTTTTCTATTTTATAAAATGTTGAAAAAAGTTAATAAAATTATATAGGGCAAAAGAACGGCTTCCTAAAACAGCTGTTAACATGATTATTATGATAGGAATCATTGACTGACAGAAAGAGAAGGAAGAATTTTGTAAGGATTAAAATTTGTGAAAGAAGAAAATAAAATAATTAAATTTAAAAATTTGAAGGATTTTTTTTGCTAAAATATTCAAAACGATTAAAAAATCACTGACAGGAAATGACACCGAGAAAAAAGGACCAATGTGTGGAATGAGAAACATTTTTTTTATTAAAATGTATTCAATTTGTTTCAATATATTTTTTACAGAATGAAATCAGCTTAGATTGCGATTTTTGGTTTGGCCCTTCTAAAATTTGTCTTGGATTCGTCCCTGTAAGTTTCGCCTTAAAAATCTTTAAAAAAAACAGAAATAACTTCCTGATGGAATGTCATTTTGCTATTACTATTTTTTTTAAATTAAAAATAATAAAATGAACGTAGTCTTTAATGGATAGATCACACTGTATAAAATATTCTTTTTTGCCTCTCAGTTTAGCGTCAAATTAATGTTTTGATATGAATCATAATTTTGTCAGAATAGATAAAAAACTTTTAGTCATTCTTGTTATGATTGAAGATAATAATCTTTATAAACAGTGGTAGTATCGAATTCGAGCTAAATCATGCATTAATTTCTTTATCTGTTCTTTAATTGACGTGCCAATTTTTCAAAATACCTTCACTTAATCGCATTATATTGTTGAACATAAAGCAATTAGGCAATTAACTAATGTTGCAGTTAATTTTAAATGTTAACGAACCGTATCGATTAGAATATAAAAAAGAAGAAAGTCAATAAAGAAGTTTTATAACGAAAATGATTTATTTCTTTGTAATTCATTTATATCAACTATGAACCAATAATTCATTATTTTTTTGGTGAAATTTTATAGTTAAAAAAAAACAATAATAACTAAAATTTTTGTGCGAAATCAAATATTATATATAAACGAATAAAAATTTTAAAGATGAAGGATTTAGGTTTTTGCAAATAACTCAAAAACTATAAAAGCTTTAGAATGAATATAAAAAATATTTATGAAAAACTGCAAAACTGGACCTGACAAGTAACATTTTCTTTATATACTAATATTAATTTAAAAATTTAAAAAATGTATGGTATCATCTAGACGAATAAAAAAAGTTAGGCCAGAAAAAAAATTCATAATTTGCAAATAAAAGTGTATGTAATAAAAAAGGGAATGAAAAGTAAACCTTGTTTTTTCCAAAGCAATAGGAATAATTCCCACTTCTTTGCACTATTTGCCAATGAAATAGGAATAATTGCTACTTCTTTGGGATAATTACCAAAAAAATAAGAACAATTCCTACGCCTTTGGAATATTTAGCGAAGAAGTAGATATAATTCCTACTTCTTTGGATTTTTTTTATAATATTCTAATATTAATTTAAAAATTAAAAAATATATGGTATCATCTAGTCTAGACACTTGAACGAAAAGAACTGAACCTCAAAAATTTTTTTCACTGTTTGCAAATAAGTGTATGTAAGGTAAAGTGGGGCAAGTGTGACCGTGATTTGCATTAGTTCAAAATTAATTGAGTCCATCTAACGAACCTGAAATAATAGAATAATGAAAGTTTGCACGTATTCACTTCGAATGTCAACCTTTATAATACGCCACAGAAAAGTATTAATAAAAGTAAAGCATGAATGTTATTTATATATTTATATATACAAGACCGTAGGTCACACTTCCCAGGGAATTTGGGGCAAGTGTGACTCTGGCCATATTTAAAGTTATTGATGCACGTAAATCTCTCTTTGGGGCAAGTGTGAGTAAACAGTAACAGAGCTTTCACCACAATTTTTTTTTTTTTTGTGTATCTTTATTCAAAAAATATTTATGAACTTTTCAACTTTGAATTGGAAATGCCATATTGGAAGAACACAAACAATACTCATAAAATTGTACATTTCCGGAGAAAAAATTACAGATGGAAGTCGGAAAAATCGAATGAGAATTTCATTGATCCCCATCTGCTGACGAATGGTGATGGAAGTATGGTTGTTATTTCATCATCAGAGAGTGTATCGATGTCTTCCACAACTGGCCAGGTGAACTGGTTGTCTCTGAACTTTGTAAATTTTACACACCACAAGTTATCCTTTGTCTTCTCTGTTATTAGCCCAACAAAATGTTTAACACATTTTCTGGTGTTATACTCCACCAAAACCCATTTATCTATGGAGAGCTTCAGTTTTGAATTTTCTTCATACTGTTCACCTCCTTCCTCTCCTTTCCCTGCTTCCTCTGCTTCCTCTTCTTCCTCCCCTTTCTCTCCTTCCTCTCCTTTCTCTCCTTCCTCTCCTTTCTCTCCTTCCTTTCCTTTCTCCCCTTTCTCTCCTTTCTCTTCTTCTATTTCTTCTTCTTCTACTTCCTCTTCTTCCATTTCAAATATCTCAGGGTCTAAGTCATCGTCGGAGTTAGCGTAAATCACATCATCTGATTCGTCTGAATACTCACTACTCGTACTTATACGGATTTTTCTCTTTTTCGATACTTTCTTAGGAACCACTTTCTTGGTTCCATCATTTTTTTTCTTCGGTCGTTTTTGCGTTTTATTTTTTGATTTCGTAAGCCTCTCCTTCTCTTCGTCAATGAGTCTCTGAATAACTTCAGGGTGAGTTATGACCTCCGCACCATATGCTACTCTTTTTCTTTTAGAAGAACCTGGTGTTGTTGTTTGTTTCACCGTTCTCAATAACAGTTGTTCGAACGAATGTTGTGGTTGAATTTCGACGGTACTGTCACTTCTCTCGTTAGCAATATTAGGAGCTGGGGGAGCAGAGCTAATAATATCGGTTTGTTTATTGATTGAAATAGTGTGGATACTGGCTTGATAATTGGAAGTGGATGGTACTGGTTCAACGGACCTCTGCTTATTTCTTTCATCTTCCCATCTCCTCAAAGATTCTGGATCGAATGATTCAGTAGATATAACATTTTTGTTGATTGGCACAATTCCTGCCTTCCGGAAACCATTTTTTATTACATCAGGATGAAGATTTTTCCATACTGAGCCCAATAGCTCTGAAAATTTTTTTTTGGGGATTTTCAGACCAATATTTTGCCTTTGCCACATGACAAGTTCCCTATCCCAAGCATCTTTAAGAGATTTAAACACAGCCAAATCAAGTGGTTGCAAGAGATGTGAGGTATGCGGAGGTAATTTAAGTATTATGATATCATTATCTCGGGCTAACTCCACTAACTTCACATTTATATGGGTACTATGACCATCATATATTAGTAAAATTGGTCTTTCTCGGCCTAGTACTGGAATAAGAGTTTTTTGGAAATAGTTAAAAAAAATATCCGCCTCCATCCAACCCTTGGCACTCGCAGCATAAGCCATCCCCTCGAAACTATTCCTATCATCAGCTATCCAGCTATCCCAAATGTGTTTTCCTTTAAAAACTATGAGTGGTGGGGCCTTCAGACCTGAAGCAGAAATAGCAGAAAGAATCGTCGTGTTTTCTCTGCCTGGTCCGCTTGTTGTTCTGGAACTAGGTTGACCTCGGGCTCCCACAACTTTCGATTTTTTTGGATCATGTGAAAAGGACGATTCATCTAGATTCCATATTAACTGTGGTTTCAGGGACAATTCATTGTCCTTAATTGCTTTCTCGAGAATCTCAAAATATTCATAGATGACAAACGGGTCTGTCATTTTCTTTCTAGCATATTCAACACTCTGGGGTTTTTTGATACTCAAGCGATGTCTAGATTTGAACCTTAAGAACCAGTCCTCCCCAGGGAGACTGTCTTTGAAGGGCGTTTTGATATTATTAGTGATAACATACTCGGATACAATACGTAAAACTTCTTTTCTTGTAATTCCGAAGCCCCATTTTTCCATTATTTTGAGGGCACTTGCTAACCTTTCTTCATCTTCCAACGGTATCGCGGGTGCTCTTCCCTGAGTTTTACTAATTTTGCCTCGAACCCCCTTCATGTGATAAAACAGAGTGGTCTTGGGAATATTATACTTTTTATGTGCACGATAAATCGTTGAAGTACCAGACTTCACCTCGTCTAATGCATGTGCTAAGGCCTCCGTGGTATATTGTTTGGCTCTCTGAGATTTCCGTATATAGTTTCGTACCATAGCTGAAACAATATCATTGTTCAGATTGGCCAAATGAAACAGGTTCACACTTGCCCCGACAAATAGGTCACACTATCCCCAATAACATTTTATCACGGGGCAAGTGTGACATGCATTCAAACAATTTTAAAAAACAATTTCAAGAAAAAACGGTAATCTTATAGACTAATTCATTGTTTGAGCAGAAGAATCGTATATAAAAATGGATCCTTACCTTCGATTTCAACAATAAACTGACAGCTCGAAATATACACCTCGTACTCGTTCAGGGTTATGAATTGTAGGTTAGGAAAATAAGGAATATATTTCGAATTCGCCAGATCTCTTTTTCATTTTAAATGATTGTTATGGATCCATTATAAGCATGAGCTATTCCTCACTAGATGGCACTAGGCTGTCGTCTGGTTTAGCAAAGATATTAGGCAAATTCACACTTACCCCAAATTCACACTTGCCCCACCTTACCTTAATAAAAAAGGAAATAAAAAGTAAACCTCGTTTTTTCCAAAGAAATAGAAATAATTCCTACTTCTTTGGACTATTTACCAAAGAAATAGGAATAATTCCTACTTCTTTTGTATATTTACGAATTAAATAGAAATAATTCCTACCTCTTTGGATTTTTTATATTTTAATATTAAGTTAAAAATAAAAAAATATAATCTAGATACTTCAACGAAAAAAATTTGGAAAGAAACAAATTTTCCACTGTTTTCAAATAAAAGCGTATGAAATAAAAAGAGGAAATGAAAAGTAAACCTGGTTTTTTTCTTCCTACTTCTTTTGGATATTTACGAAAGAAATAGAAATAATTCCTACCTCTTAAAAAATATATGGTTTCATCTAGACACTTAAATGAAAAATTAGACCAGAGAAATTTTTTTCACTGTTTGCAAATAAAAGTGTACGTAATAAAAAAAAGGAATGAAAATTAAACCTCGTTTTTTTTCAAAGAAATAGGAACAATTTTTACTTCTTTGGACTATTTACCAAATAAATAGGAACAATTCCTACTTCTTTGCGATATTTACAGAAAATAGGAATAACTACCACTTCTTAGGAATAATTACCAAAGAAATAAAAATAATTCCTACTTCTTTGGAATATTTACCAAAGAAATTGAAATAATTCCTACTTTGGAATTTTTTTTTATATTTTAATATTAATTGAAAAAGTTAAAAAATATATGGTATCATCTAGACACTTGAACGACAAAAATGTGACCAGAAAAAAATTATTTTCACTGTTTCCAAATAAAAGTGTACGTAAAAAAAAGGAATGAAAATTAAACCTCGTTTGTTTTCAAAGAAATAGGAATAATTCCTACTTCTTTGGACTATTTACCAAAGAAATAGGAATAATTCCTACTTCTTTGGACTATTTACCAAATAAATAGGAATAATTCCTACTTTTTTGGGATATTTACAAAAAATAGGAATAATTCCTACTTCTTTGGAATATTTACCAAAGAAATAGAAATAATTTCTACCTTGGATTTTTTTTTATATTCCAATATTAATTGAAAAATTTAAAAAATATATGGTACCATCTAGACACTTGAACGACAAAAATTGGATCAGAAACAAAAGTGTAAGTAATAAAAAAAGAATGAAAAGTGAACCTCGTTTGTTTTCAAAGAAATAGGAATAATTCCATCTTCTTTTGAATATTTACCAAAGAAATAGGAATAATTCATATTTATTTGGAATATTTACCAAAGAAACATAAATAATTCCTACTACTTTGAAAAAATTCTTTTATATTCTAATATTAATTGAAAAATTTTAAAAATATATGGTACTATCTAGACACTTGAACGACAAAAATTGGACCAGAAAAAAAAAGTATTTTCATTATTTGCAAATAAATGTGTATGCAATAAAAAAAATGGAATAAAGTAAATTTTTTAAAAGAAATATGTTTAATTCCTACTTCTTTGGACTATTTACCAAAGAAATAGGAATAATTCTCACTTCTTTGGAGTTTTTGCCAAATAGTGGGAATAAATCTTACTTATTAAAAATTAAGATAAGAGTTCCGGGAATTATTATTTTTTATTGTAAATTTTTTCACCATATTTTTATCAAATTCACTCTAAAGCTTATAGTTTTAATTTATTTGCAAAAAACTAAATCTCAATTTGTTTATAACTTTTGTAACTGTTTATGTGTGGAGATTGTCGTTTCGTCCGTTATCCGCTTAACAGATAATTAAAGTACATCGTTTCGTCCGATACCTCTACCAAAGGGTGCTAAAAGAGCAGAAGGGTCTGACAGACCTGAAGTACGTTGGAACCAGTCTTCACGTCTGTCAGACCCTTCTGCCCTGGCTGCAGTCTCTGCCGGAACTGACAGTATCCTCTGGTGGAGGGAACTATTAGACCTGATGGACCTGAAGACCAGTTCCAACGTATTTCTGGTCTGCCAGGCTTTTCTGTTCTGTACCCTCTGGTGGAGATGTATAAAAGTTAGCGCTTAGTTCGTTCATTGGTCTGTCCGTCTATTCGCACCTCCCCTTTGTCCGTCTGTCATTAATTCGTCTGTCCACCTGTCGCTTGTCCAACTGCGCTGTCATCTGTCATTTGTCCGTATCTGACCATCTCCGCCCATTTCCACAGCCTCCCCTCTCTCTCCCCACATATTAAAAAAGTGGGCTAGGGGCAACCTATCTACTGATACTGAAGTGAGTGAAGAGCAAGGGGAACGGTTTTATCAGGACATAAAAGAGATCAAAAACGATAGCAGAGACGGAATGTCAGGCAGAATGTTGGGTGGATTGTGGATTATTGTTGGTCAATGGTCACTTTACAGAGAACAACAAAACGCATCACATAGGCGAAAAAGCTATTCAGGAAACTTTACAGAGAAAAGAGAGGAAATACAAAACATTATAAGCATTTAATATTCACATTTTCGTAGTTAAATATTATTGTAATTGAAAATTGTAACTTCATATAAAGAACTATGAATTTTAATTTTTTATACATCAATTTTACTCTATTTTTTTGAAAAATGTAATCGAATGTCGTAAATGTAGGTAAATTTTTTTAAAAAGTTTTTACAAAAAATTTTTTTTTTGGCCTTAGTAATTTTCCAAGTTCTTGAGTTTCTCAGTTCTTAAAAAACAGAAACTAAGTACGTAATACAATTTTAAATAAAATAATCCTATTTTCTGAAAAACACATTTTGGCCTAAAGATAAATGTAATATCGTAGAAATCGAGCCCTCCGGACTATTTACAAAGAAATAGGAATAATTCCTAGTTTTTTTGGTTTATTTACCAAAAAAATAGGAATAATTCCTACTTTTTTGGAATATTTACCAAAGAAATAGAAATAATTCCTACCTCTTTGGGTTTTCTGAAAAACACATTTTGGCCTAAAGATAAATGTTAATTGAGTCATCCGGACGCACCGATAATTATCATGTAAACTTTGTCCAACTACTAAACCGACCGCTTGATTAAAAATTAGAGAAGTGGGGAACGAAAGAATAAAGGGAAAATTAAAAAGTGGGGACGCTCAAAGTGTCGTTTTAGTTGTTGGAGTTGGACAATCTATTATAAACACTCACTACCAGTAGAGGCAACAACAAACTGTTTATCAAGTAACAATAGCTATAGCTCTATTAATTCATTTGTCATTTTGTTTTACATAAACGCATATTACTAAAATTTTAATAAAATTTCATTGTTCATGTATTCATTTGATCTAGTTTAAATTTAGTTTAGATATTAATATCCTAATTTTTAAATTGATGTACAACACGTTTCTATCTAGACGTGTCAATATAACAACGACCTAGATTTCGATAATATTTGATTTCTGACTGCGGCGCTATAAATAATTGCGAAGAATGTAAAATAAATAATTCGAAAAATAAATATAAACTAAAGCTGTGCAAATTAATCATCTCGGCATTGTAATTGACTACGATTGGTTGTTATATAATTCGGTTTGAGATTAAAAGGTCTGGTATTTCACCATTACCATTGTGAAACTGTTATCTAATACAAAACTGTTTGTTTATATTAACTAGTAAATATAGTTTAGTTGTGTATTTATAAAAAAATATAAAAGTTTGCATTTGTGTTTTAGCGTGAATGAATGAAAAATATTTGATGGCGATTAAAATTTTCAAGAAAGCTAATTTAGCAAAAATTCTTTCAAATAAATAATTGCAAGGCAATCTTGTGATTAATAGTATATGCACATTAAATAAAAATAATCCCACATATCATTAATCAAAGTAAGTCATAACAATAATAACAAAAGTTTGTTATTAGATCCATATATACGTTCAAGGATTACTGATTTTATTTTATATTATCAATTACAACCTGCCAAAACTTTAAATCCTGGTGTCTAGTGATACAAATTATATGTTATAAATATTTTGACATTATGCGTAACAGAAATTAAATATATAATTAATCTAATAATCACTAAAAATCCAGTAAAGTTGACTTTGTAGTCACACTAATAAAAAACCCATGACGAATTCAAATAGAAAGTTAATATATTTTTAATTTTTTTTTCAAATTTTCTGACGCAATTTCCGGTATCTCCAAATTTTTTTACGCAATAAAATTTTCTTCATTTATCGAAAATTTTCAAATACTCGATTCATTATCTTAAATCCAAAAGATGAGGTAATGAAACTCTTAGTCAAGTGTCACAGTATATTTATTAGATTATATCACGAATTAATGACATTTTAAAAATTTGATACCTCAATTATTTACATTTACATTATAAAAGCAATGACAAAGATGACAGCATTAAAAGTACCAAGTGTGATTATCAGTTATTATTCAGTATATGGTGAATGATTATCGATTATTAATTAAGTAACAATATAGGACATTATTACATTATGAGTAATATTAATCGTATGAATACAACTCGTGGTATCGTGTCTATCGATAATCCCAGAAGTTCATGTTGTCAAATTATAATTTCACTAGTCCTTATGGGATTATCGATAGTCAAGATGCCACTCGTTGTATTATATATTATAATTTAGTGAAAGTAAGGTTGGCAACTAGTTTCGGCGATAATCGCCATCATCAGGCCTGTAATACAACACGTTGTCTTAACAATAGATTTCAAATTAAATAAACACACAGCGCTTACCTTTGCAAAAACGGAAAACCGTAGAAAGCTAGTCATTAAAGACTTAGATTAAAATTACAATTACATTAAGATTAAAATAAAAGAACATTTTTGTGGTATTGGAAATCAAAGTTAAAAGGAAAAAAGAGCAACCGGTGACGATTGGAAAAAACTTCCAATATTCTAAGTGTAAAATTTATAGGATAAAACCTGCAGATGTCAACAGGTAAAAACGAAGAATATTGGATTGATAATAGGAAAATTAACAGGTGAATATTAATAATTAAGGATGAAACGTGTAAAACACGACGCAGGGTGGTATGCGCCCAGGCAGGATGCGTACCTAATATGGTTTGGAAACGACCATATCATCGCCACAACAATGTAAAATAAACTTGTAATTGTTAAAGGAGACCGGAACCGACAAAAAGCACAATTAAACGTAGAAAAGATAATTATTGGCAAAAAAAACTGTTAGATTAACAATTTGACAATGACAGGTGACAATTAACCGCTTAACGTGCTAGCCCGAGATAACTCGGTTTTGCTCGTCGTTTCTATTTCCACTAACCCGTAATAACTCGGTCCGATGCGTATTTTGTCCATTGTTTTTCAAATATTTTCTACTGCCGTGCGTAAAGTACTTACTAGTGCATAAATTAAAATAAAATTTTCAAAATAACTTTTTTACACATTTTTTGCAATATCCTTGCAATATCGTGCTACAACATTCGCATTCGTGAAAAAAGTATCACTTATAATTCTTTACATGAGCTATCAAACTTCGATCAGATCAGTTCTCGAGATATGGTGGGTGGGAGTAAAATTCAGAAAAGTGGGCGTGGCGCCTTAACTATGAGATCTATGGCGAAATGATGACATAAACGTACAGCCGGTTCCATAAATATCACCAAAAGCTTAAAGTCGCATTAAAATCAATCTTAAAGTGTGGACATGCTCAAACTCAAGTTTTGCAAAGAATATACTCATCAGTTGTAGTTGAATAAAAATGGAGAATTTGCTCATAAAAAGTATTTAGCTCAGTTTTCCTGGGCGAATGAGTTTTTGCTCCAAAAATGTGTGAATAAAAGTCAGTAATAACTCTATAACCGAAGTATGTTCTCAAATTATTTGGGCTCTAGTCTAGTCTAACGGGATATTGGATCTAAATTGATTATTCACAAGATCGATCTTTTTACCTGCAATTCTCGATATTTTCACAAGCGATTAATCAGTGTATCGATTCTTTTATTACAAAAACGCATAACAAAGATCGGATTTTCCCAAATTATATTCTTGTTTCATTTCATAAATATATTAAATTGTAAATGATACCCTCAAAGGACAGACAGCAGGAATAAAAAACTACCAAGTTTCAAGTATTTTTGTTTGTTTAACTAAATTTTTTAGAAAACCGATTTTTTCGATTCGATCTTTAAGTACATCGATTAAATACCAAACGATCTGAATAGATTCAGAAGATTGATCTTTTGGAAAGAATCGCACATCCCGAAGTATAACCCAAAAACTTACTCTCTCTGTTTTTGGTTTAATTACGTGGTGTCCACACAAGGCATAATGATGGCGGATGGGTGTCATCTATCGGCGCCAAGTTGTACTTAGTCAGTCGCTTTGTCAGAGGATTTAATTTTAATAAGTGGCTGTATCCGGTTGGTACCCATCAACCCATGATGGATGTCGTCACTATCTATCATTTTTTAAGAAATTATTTCCTTGGTAAATATCCCAAAGAAATAGGAAATATTCCTACTTCTTTGGAAAAAAAAGGTACAATTATTAGTAAATTAAATTGGACAGAAAAAAATGCAATTTCTTTGTGTACGGTTTTAGCATTTGGTCAATTTTTTTTCGTTCCCCATTTTTATTCCATACAGTTTTGGAATCTGTAAATTTTTTTTTTCGGTCGGAATTTTTTGCCGCTTCGTGTCTAACTAATTTTTTTAAATTTTTTATTACAATTTATTACATTCAAAAAATATTTTTTTCTTGCCACGCCCAGTTTGTGGAGTCCTATTTTCAAAAGTTTTAAAAGACGCCAATATATTTTCCCGTTTTTGGACGTCCGCGCCCATAATATTAAAGACAGGAAACTGCTGTTTTCAACAATCAATATTTATTTAATTCTTTAGAGCGCGTCTATAATACAAATATCAACTTTTTACTCTGGATAAATTTGCAAAAAGTAGAACAGACGCGCTCTTTTAAAAATATTACTTACCTTTAACTGAATAATACTAAAACACAATTTTAATCAGAATACAAGCACATTTTCATAGTATAATTCTCTAAACGGCAACCTTGCAAGTCACGTGGTATGCGAGCAGTGCCGAATTTACAGAATTGGAGGTGGAGGCCCTAGCCAAGTTTTCTGTGCCGCCTCCTCCTCCATCCCGTGAAATTATAATTATGTACAAAAATAAAATTCGCATAAAATCTAGATGGTCACAGTACGAATAAGGCTCAAACTTAATGTCCGTCTTTACCGGTCAAGTTTCAAAATTCTATAAACGGTCTTAAAATTATATTTGCTTTTAAAATAATTCAAAATGGAATCCTGTAGCAAAAACAAAGGAATGTTTTTGAATTTTAAGCGCAGAAAAATGTGCAAAAAAAACATATCCTTACTATTTCCCGAATTTGGACCATTTACCTTTAGTAGTTTTTGAATTCCAAGACCGTTTCCATACTTTTGAAACACACTGTATATATGGTGTACCCGCCCATGTGGCGGTGTACGAGTGAACCTCTTAATAATTAAGAAAGAATTCCAGGAATTGCGACTTTTTTATTATAAATGTCTTTATCTTTCATAATATTTTTTCAGATTCACTGTAATACTTAGTTTTTACGTTATGTACTAGATACATCTTTTTTTACATTTTTATTTGTTTATAACAATTGCGGGTTCAATTTTTGTCTACAATTTTCTAGAAGCCACCAGGAATCGGATGAACTGTCACTTATATTTTATTTCGCCCTGTATGTTATTTTTGTTAAATAAACAAAACACATTTATTATTCTTGCTAATCCGTGGATTTTAGGATCTGTATATAAAATAACAACCTGAATTAAATTTCTCATTTGCAATTTTTTTTATTTCGATCACCTGAAAAAATACACAATGCCAATTGTATCAGTTTCCTGTATCTTAAAAATAACAACAACCCGTATTATGGATACTTTCTCTAGAAAAGTGTGCCCATCCAAAACAACCTTTAAATTGAGGAAGCATGCAAATATCAGTAACGTAATTGATACTTAACGGCATTTTTTTGTTTTTCTGGTTCACCAAGAACATCTACAGATTCGCTATGAGATAATTTAGAAAGTAGATATTTTAATTTCTTCTCTACTAGTGCTGATCATTTGATTCTTCTTTAATTCGTTTCATGATAGCTTCTGGAATTGTAGGTTAATTCATTATTATTTTATTTGAGGTATAAGATATAGTTTTTGAAAATCTCTAAATAATATCTATTATAAAGTTTATTTTCTGCCACAAATATAGTCTAATTTTATCGTAAAACATTTCAACCTTTTATTAAATATACATTAATAGGAAAGTCTTTATTTAATACAACTATAATAACCTTGCTCGTAATAACATTATAAAAATTTCTTTTCTTTTCCATTTAAACATTTAACAACAATTTTTCATTATGAACATATAATTTTCAAAGAATCATTCAACTCCAATAATAAAAATATTATTACCAATCAAATTTTTATAACGAAACTCTCTCTAATAGCAGCAAATTACTAGAACATGTGTGTTTTATTATTATTACCAAGCAGGTTACTTCCTAGTAACGATTTATTAACCTTCAGTAATTTAACCATAACGAATTAGACATTATCTACTTTAATATACTAAATGTTAACAAAAGCTTGTCTAGGATTACAAAAAATCCCAATTGAGCTTCCCCACCTTGTTTTAAAAATAATAAAATCACTATTTAATAAAATTAAAAGCTGACGCTTCAGACTATTAATTTGTTTTACATATTATGCAATTTTCTATTTAGCTAAGATATTTGACTGTAATTTCATTAAAATTGAAGAAAATGCAGCATAAATTAATGCACTAATCCCATTTCAGGCCACGCGTAAGTAGATACTCTACATCAATCCGACATTAGCTATAGGGAATTCAATATGTTAGAGAGAGAACGTATCCATCTCTGTTACTATTGGTCCAAATTGAAATCTGAAAACGGCCAACGAGCTCTTCAGGTTCTTAAGCTCTGTCTGGTCTATTCATCAGCTCTGTCTGTTTTAGTCATAAGCTCTGTCAGGTACGTCTGCTATTGGACCAGACGGAGCTGAAGTACCTAAAGACCCGAGCTGATGGAGCTAAAGTACCTGAAGATTAGAGCCGATGCCGTTTTCAGATTTCAATTTGGACCAATACTAACGGAGAGAGATACATTCTCTTTCTAACGCATTGAATTCCCTATACCCGATGAGGTGTAGAGTATCTACTGGCGTAAAAGGCACAAAATTTAAAATAACAATGTTTGATTAGTAGTCTGCAACCCTAATTTTAATAACTTTTACCAATAATTTTGTAACGTCAAATGAAGATTAAATATTTGTGTATTTGTCTATAATAATTTTCTTCTATACTAGCCTTTAATTTATGTCGCTAAGAAATAAGCAGAACACGATTCTTCATAGCGTTAACCAAAATCTCACATAAATAGGGGTTCGGAGCATTAGAGAAACTTAAGTAGTCCGCACACCACGTGACTTGCGCTGTTGAACTTTAGAGCATGACCAAACGAAAGTGTGCTGTTTTCTAATAAATTAGGTGTAAGAATTATTTTTTTAATATTTTCCAGTTAATCCAGTAATCCTAGCCCCTAGTCCAATTTTTTCTTCGCAGAATAGACTAGAACACCACAAAACATAATTATGCGTTTTTGGACAAGATCTTGCTTAATAGAGCAAATAAAAATATGCGGCTTTTTTATGATCTTTAAAATATTTGTTACTTTTTTCAATTTAATCTAAAGAAAAAAGTTGAAAGTCATATCAGTTTTACCAAAATTAATTTAAAAAAAGTGCCATGGACGCGCTCTCAAGAATTAAATACAGAATCGGTTATTGAAAACCGCAACTTCCTATCTTGAATATTAACGGAGCGCCCGTCCAAAAACAATTACAGGCAAGATTTTTTAAATTAATATAATTATATTATTCAATATGTCTTTTATATAAAAAAGGCATAAAAAAAGAAAAAAATGGATATATGAAGAATGAGATAAAAAAATAGAAAAATAAAACTGAAGCAAATACACGAAGTTATAATGAACAAAGGAAAGTAGTGAAACAGATTTGCCGTATAAAGAAAAGAAGGTATCTAGGACATCAACTAAAAGATATTGAAGAATAGCAAAGAAAAGAAATTAGGCAGTTTTATAAAGATATAAAAAAGATAGGCCAAGATAAAACGATGTTTATAAAGGAAAGTAAAGAATAACTAATAAATGACGACGAAGAAAAAATCAGAAGATGGAAGCAGTATTATGAATAAATACTAGATGAGTAAACAAGTGAACGCCTAGACCAAGAAGACCAAAGAACAATAAAGAGGGGAACAAGATTAGAAAACGAAATATACGAATTAGTATGCCAAGGGTGGGAAACTAATCTTGCCAATTCATAAGAAAGAAGACATCAGAATCTGCGTAAAATACAGAGGAATAAAAAGAAAATTAGAATTAGACGTGGAAAAATTACTGGGTAAGTACCAAGGCTTCAGGATAGGAAGAGGGAGCACAGATCACGTACGAATGTCAAATACCGATGCACATTCTTTTCCTGGATTGCTAAAAAGTATATAATAGTATAAGAAGAGAGAAACTAACTATGGTTTAAAAACAATTAAAAGTGACAGGCAAACTAATTAGTAGGATAAAAATGGCGTTACAAGACACATGGAATATTGTAAAAGATAACGGAAGAACCAGTGAAAGCTTGAAGGTACGTCAAGGTCTGAGACAAAGTATCCCCCTCTCAATAACACTTTTCAATCCGGCCCTAGAATATGTAATTAGGCAAAGTGAAAGGGCAAAGTCATCAGTGTTTGGCATATTTCGATGATATCTCCTTATTGGCAAGAAACAAAAATAAATTGGAATAACTAATAACAATGGCCGGAAGAGATAGGGTTAGAAATAAATTCCGGTAAAACGAAATACATGGAAACTTCAGTGACTTGAATTGATATTTTTATTTACTTACGAGTGCTATTGGACACATGTCACACATGAGACATGGCTAATGATCAACAAAAAGTAAACAACGATTGGAAACGTGGGAAAGAAAAATCTTTAACGAATTTTTGGTGGTCGACAAACATAATTAGGATGGGAGAGAAGAGTAAACGCTGAGATATACCAACTAATTAATGAAGCTCCCATAAGTAACTTTGTAATTGCAAGAAGATTATAATGGCTAGGATACTTGCAAAGAATGGACAGAGAAGTAAAAATAATTGAATGGAAGAAAATAAGAGAAAAGGGGGCAGACCAAAAAGAAGTGGAAGATAACTTGAATGAAAAATAAATCCTGAATTGGAAACACAAAGCTAGAAACAGAACAGAATGAAAAAACCACTAAAGCTATATTCATCAATAAATGTTCAAATATGAAAAATAAAAAAAAATACTGTGTCCAAGAAATATAAAGAAGTTTATTAAAATGAATTTATTGTAATTCTTGGAAAGCCAGTGATTTTCATTAATAAACACAAATGAATATAATACTTTGTTCAAGGCAGATAAATAATTATTTATGATATGATGCAAGCCATATATTAGCATTTTCATCTTTATTTCTTTATGTCAATCAAATCTAATATGATTAGAGTAAATAGAACGCAGAAATCGAACGCGCTGACACTAATTTTTCAAGTTTGTATCACGTTTCGCGATAACGAACCGCGATTCAAACAAAAAAAAAACAACTTTTAACGATCGCTGATCATCTAGAAAACATCTGGAGCTTATGATAACCACATGCGATTCAATAAATAAAATGAATATGGTTTCACTTACTTTGATAAAATATACAATATTTTTTGAAAAACCCTGTATAATAAATTATTATTGACTGCAATATATTTCCTACTAAATTTGTATGTCCACTAACTATGGCGTACATAATCTTGTATATATATACTTGTCCCTCTTAATTATATCTTTAAAAGCGTATTTCTTATATACCAGAAAC
The DNA here is from genome assembly GCA_963243735.1 of Neocrepidodera transversa. Lineage (NCBI taxonomy): Eukaryota > Metazoa > Arthropoda > Insecta > Coleoptera > Chrysomelidae > Neocrepidodera > Neocrepidodera transversa. The sequence continues at coordinate 5,345,884 of OY725342.1, forward strand.
TCCCACAGAACTATAACAATAGGCATTATTTTCTTATAAATTATTGCAGAAGATCGATGCCAGTCTTCGATAGTAAGTATTCGGGTAGGTCTATGGCAGGATAAGAGCGTTCGTGAAACAACGTTTATTTATAGCAAAATATTATGATTTTCGTCTCTAATTCCATTAAATTATTTTATACAGCTCGTCCCATATTTTTTAAACAAAATCAATTGTCTTTATGTGCTGAGAAAACAATTACGCATACGACTTTGTTGTATAATGTGAAAATAATATTCGAGAAACCAGAGCATCTATTTTTTTTAGACATCCCTTCAGCTGTCTTTCCTCACTCGTTTCCTGATCTTTAAAAAAACAAAGTTTCAGTTATTATTTTTTATTAAAACAAAATAAATAAAAATGAATAAATATATGTACAATTTATAGTCTCTTTATCATTTTTGACTCTCCTTCATTATCAGAATTTATATATTTAGTGAAATAACTTCCCAGGGCTCTACTAAGGATCTTTAGAATCTGTATGTACCACCTACATGCCACGTTGGTTTAGCTCTATTGGGACCTCTGATAACTTTATTCCATCCTGCTTCGAATTCGTGATCTTTTCCTTTATTTTTAACTTCTACTCCTCCAATTACATTTCCATTTTCATCTCTGTTTGCTTGTGGACTAACTTCCCATGGTTCCTTTGGTGAACGTTTAAATCTGTAAGTACCACCTACATGCCATGTTGGTTTAGCTCTATTGGGACCTCTGATTACTTTATTCCAACCTGCTTCGAATTCATGATCTTTTCCTTTATTTTTAACTTCTACTCCTCCAATTACATTTCCATTTTCATCTCTATTTGCTTGTGGACTAACTTCCCATGGTTCTTTTGGTGAACGTTTAAATCTGTAAGTACCTCCTACATGCCACGTTGGTTTAGCTCTATTGGGACCTCTGATAACTTTATTCCAACCTGCTTCGAATTCATGATCTTTTCCTTTATTTTTAACTTCTACTCCTCCAATTACGTTTCCATTTTCGTCTCTGTTTGCTTGTGGACTAACTTCCCATGGTTCCTTTGGTGAACGTTTAAATCTGTAAGTACCTCCTACATGCCACGTTGGTTTAGCTCTGTCCGGACCTCTGATTACTTTTCCCCATCCTGCTTCAAAATCATGATCTTCTCCTTTATTTTTTATTTCTACACCTCCAATTACGTTTCCATTTTCATCTCTGTTTGCTTGTGGGCTGACCTCCCATGGTTGATCAGGCTCTTTCTTTTTATCTTCTTCAGCTACTATTAGTACGACAAGTGTTAGAACAGCTAAAGCTAACTTCATGTTGAGCTAAAAATTTAAAAATAACAAGATTATTGTTTTTTTTTTCTATTTATTTTTAAAGAAATAAATCTTTAAAATAAAAAAAAATGATCTACTTTAAATAAGATAAGTAATAATAATAATAATAATAAATAATTTACCTGTACAATATTTTCTTCTGTTTCTTGGTAGTATCACAAGTAAAATTGAACTGATGAATCCATCTCATTTCGTCTCGTTTTTATATGAAAATAATCTTACGATTTAAGGTATTTTACTTTTCCCGATAGTAGTAGCAATGGTTATTTTGAATTTTAAGATAACTTAACTTAAACTGGTACTTTACAATATTCTTGTTCTATAATCTTTTATTATTTATAAACATTGATACAACAAATATTAATCACGAATGTTTTTTTTATGCATATGTAAATTACTTAACTGACAGCATAAATTATTTTTAGATGTATCTAGCCTGGTATTAGTAATTAGATAATTCTTAAAATTTTGAATTGTGTATTACCAAATTATAATTTAAATAGTTCTACTATTATTAATCTCTATAATATCTTCTATATTAGACGAATCTCAATATTAAATATAATTAATATTTGGAAATTAGGATACTAAATTCTAAGGAAAAATTGGCAAGTTTAAAATAATTAAATGTCTTCATATTTTTATGGTTAATTACAAATATACATACACAAAACAATTTATTTTGATTTTTTTATTAGAATTAAAATAACAAACTGATTATCACTTTGTTTACTTATTAATTTTACTAAATAACCGCTTCTCTAGTATATTTATTAATGTAAAAACCTTTTTTTTGGTTTTTCGTTTTAGACACGAATTTTTTTGTAGCGAAAACCTTTATTATTTTTTATAAATAACCCAACTAGAATTTAGTGAATAATGTGGGATCTAAAAGTCGGTGCACATGAATTGCAAAAATACTAATACTTTAATCCTATTGCTTAATGATGACCGGCTAATGTCGGACTCGAACTGCAAAATGTAATTAAAGGTAAATTTTAATCCTATACTCGAACTGCACAAAGTCGTTATATTAATATTTTCTAAGAATATATTATTTATTTGTTTTTGTTATGGGATCTAAATTGCATTTTTGTCTTTAAATTTTTAGTTTTCATATCGTTTAACCCCTGTAACATAAAAACTAACAACGTTATGAAAACTTGCTGACTGTTGATAGAAAGAGAAAACAATATTCTATATTTTGAATTTTTTTCAAAATTTTAGATAAAAAATTGAGGTTGTGAGAATAGGGAGAGACCACAATTATAACGATTTTTTAATTTCTCCTCTTTTGGTTTCTCCCTTTTCTCAAGGTTACAATTTTTGAAGAAAAATTGTGAAAAAATTCTCATTTATAGTATTTTTTATTCCCTTTTCAGTGATATTAATTTCATTCTAATATATTATTTATTTATTTTTGTTATGAGATATAAAATGTATTTTTGTCTTTAAATTTTTAGTTTTCATATCGTTTAACCCCTGTAACATAAAAACTAACAACGTTATGAAAACTTGCTACCTGTTGATAGAAAGAGAAAACCATATTCTATATTTAGGAATTTTTTCAAAATTTTAGATAAAAAATTGTGGTTGTGAGAATAGGGAGAGACCACAACTATAACGATTTTTTAATTTCCCCTCCTTTGGTCTCTCCCTTTTCTCAAGGTCACAATTCTAGCTAAAAAATTTTGAAAAAATTCTTATTTATATTATTTTTTATTCCCTTTTCAGTGGTATTAATTTCATTTTAATATATTATTTATTTATTTTTGTTAAGAGATATAAAATTTATTTTTGTCTTTAAATTTTTAGTTTTCATATCGTTTAACCCCTGTAACATAAAAACTGTGAACGTTATTAAAACTTACCGACTGTTGATAGAAAGAGAAAACCATATTCTATATTTAGGAATTTTTAACCATATTCTATATTTAGGAATTTTTTCAAAATTTTAGATAAAAAATTGTGGTTGTGGGAATAGGGATAGACCACAACTATAACGATTTTTTAATTTCCCCTCCTTTGGTCTCTCCCTTTTCTCAAGGTCACAATTCTTGCTAAAAAATTTTGAAAAAATTTTTATTTATATTATTTTTTATTCCCCTTTCAATGGTATAAATTTCATTTCAACATATTATTTATTTATTTTTGTTATGAGATATAAAATGTATTTTTATCTTTAAATTTTTAGTTTTCATATCGCTTAACCCCTGTAACATAAAACTATCGACGTTATTAAAATGTGCTTACTGTTGGTAGAAAGAGGCAACAATATTCTGTATTTAAGATTTTTTTTTAAATTTTAGATAAAAAATTGTGGCCATGGGAATAAATTAGTTTATGTGTCCAAAATAATTCTTCTCTGGATGTTATATAAGTACTCATTTTTTGTAGAAAATTATGAACCAAATGTTACGATTTAAATTAAATTTAATAACTAAAATGATGATTAAAAAGCTCCATCAAAAACTACCAATCAAATATAATTGAGGTTAATGTAACTGGGCGGCATTAACTAAAGTATTAATTAAAAATTAGTGAAGTAACCTGAATTACTATTTAACGCTATAACTCTTAAATCATAAGCCGGAATATCGTAATTTATATTAAAAATGTTACCTCATCTAAATGAGATGGAAATCCATAGCGGTAGATATTCAATTATATACCATAAAGAATTTTTATGATTAAGAATTATCATATAAATAAATAATATTGTACTGACCTTGTCAGTATCATTAAAATAATCGAAAGTTAATAGATTATAAAAATAGTATATAATAATATAAATATTCAAAATATTTATAATAGTAAATAGTAAAATAAACATTAGGATTTTGAACAAATATGATTAAGGGCCAGTTTTTTCATCTATAGATAAAGTCAGATATTCTTAGTATACCGTCTTTTTCTACAAGCGTGCGGAAAGTTGTACTTTTCCGAACTGATTTTATAAATGCTAAAATGATTAAAAATTAATTCCTGCTTGGTTACTATGATTACTTTCAGCCTAATGTTTTATTTATTAAGAAGCACTAAGAAAATTTTTGTTTAATGCCAAAAAAATATTTTTGCTAAATTTTTTTTTTTTAATTCTAGGTACTGGTAGAAAAAATATTGTTCCTAACACTTGCGTAAAGTAAAGTTATACTTTTCCCCACTTAATTGCATGCCCGAACTCCGCTTCGCGTCGATCGGGCAACTGCAATTGCGTGCGGAAAAGTATAACTTTCCGCACTTGTTAGGAAAATAACTATTTCACCTATAGTTATAGCTATCTGACACAAATCAATAAAATTGTTAACGAAATTATACAGGGTGAGTCATGAGGAACTGTACATACTCCCACCTCGTATTGAGACTCCTATGGGGAATATCAAATAACTATTAAAATGTATTTGCTCCCATTGTTTAATAATATACAGAGGGGGAGGTGTGAATTTTGACTGATTTTTTTTGCTCATAATTTTTGAACGGTAAGTTCGATTTGTCTCATATTTTGGTAAAACGTTACACTACTACCACCTAATTAACTGATTTATTCAAGCTAGAAAAAAATCAGGTCCGGTCTTAAAAAATTAGTTCGTTTTTTTCATATAATAAATTTCACCCTGTATGTGGTTTTTGAAAACTGTAATAAGTATTTTACAAAGTACACAAATAGACAACAAAAATGGCGAATTTATTTTTTTTCTAATAAAAACATCTAATTTGACTATAAAATTAAACAAAATGAAAACATGAAAATTGAATTGAAAAAATCAAAAAAAAACAAATTAGAAAAAACCAATAAACTGATAAAAACCCGGAAAATAAAAAAAAATCAATCAACATCGAATAATCTGAAACCGTTGGAAAATATTGTAAAAAAATAGAAAAAAAAACAAAAAAATTGAAACAAATTTGGAAAAAATCAAAAAAAAAAGTCGAAAAAAAAGGGCCGAAAAATAAATAGAAATCGATCTATTTATCAATATCGAAAAATCTGAAAAAATCGAAAAAATTGGAAAAACCGAAAAATAAATAGAAATCGATCAACATATCAATATCTGAAAAAATTGGAAAAATTGAAAAAAAACCAGAAATTAAACCAAACAAAATTGGAAAAAATAAGAAAAATCAACGAAAACGAAAAATCAGAAAAAAAAAAATTGGAAAACAATTGGAACAAATTGAAACAAAATTGGGAAAAATCGAAACAAAATTGGAAACAATCAGAAAAAAAATCAAAAAATTAAAAACAAATATTTTAAAAAATCCGAAAAAATCGAAAATTAATGAAAATCAATCAATATATGAATATTGAAAAATCTGAAAAAATTGGAAAAAAAATGAAAAAATGAAAAAATCAGCAAAGATCAAAACAGGTTGAAAACCCCAAAAGAACTGGAAAAAAAACAAAATTTGAAAAATTAAAAAAAAAAATCGAAAGATTTGATACCATCGGAAAAAATTGGAAAAATCGAAAAAAAACCGAAGAAACAAAGACGCAAAAATCGGAAAAAATCCAAAAAATTGGAAAAACCGAAAAATAAATAGAAATCGATCAATATATCAATATCTGAAAAAATTGGAAAAATTGAAAAAAAAAACAGAATTAAAACCAAACAAAATTGAAAAAAATTAGAAAAATCAAAAAAAAAAAAAAACGAAATACCAGAAAAAAAATTGGAAATCAATCGGAACAAATTGAAATCAAAAAAAAGTTGAAAAAACCAAAAGAACTGGAAAAAACAAAATTAGAAAAATCAAAGAAAAAATCGAAAGATTTGATACAATAGAAAAAAATTGAAAAAATCGAAAAAAAGTACACAAATAAACAACAAAAATAGCGAATTCATTTTTTTTCACACAATTACTCAATTTCTAATAAAAACGTAAAATTTGACTATAAATTAAAAGTTTAATAAAATGGACCATAGATTTCGAAAATATAACTTTTCTTGAAAAAATTTAAAATGGTCTAAAGTTACCTAAATTGATCAAAGAATTGTTCAAAATAGTCTAAAAGTACCTAAAATTGTCCAAAATAATCTAAAATGGAATAAAATTGTCCAAAATGGTCTAAAATTCCGCAAAAATGAACCAAAGTTACCCAAATTGATCAAAATTTTTTAAAATAATTTAAAATTATCCAAAATGGTCTAGAATTGTCTTAAAATGGATTAAAATAATAATAAAACGGTCTAAAGTTACATAAATTGATCAGAAAATTGAGCAATATAATCTAAAATGGTCTAAAATTGTCCAAATAGTCTCAAATTGTCCAAACACGGTCAAAAATATTAGTAAAACGGTCCAAAGTTACCTAAATTGATTAGAGAATTGTTCAAAATAAATGGCCTAAAATTGTCCAATTATCCAGCGGTATGCATTTGGAAGAATATGTCACCTTTCTCCTCCTATTTGTTACGCCACTGGCATTTGAAGCTATTTTAATTTTTTTTTGTATTGCTGAATAATTTTCACGTAAAATCCGCACAAATTGAACTGTGTGAGATTGGGTGGTAATTTTGGCTCAATAAATATAAAGGCGCCTATCATTATTTGGCACGACAGCGCTGAAAAGTACTTGTCGCGTCCCTGTGTAAACAGATCTTTTTACAAAGTTTGGAATGCCTCCCCCCAGTCTTCATGCCCTTCTCTTTGTTTTTTATTATTTTCTTTTTTAATGATTTTTTAGTACCTTCGTTTTTTGCCTTTAGTCCAAATGCAGTTAGAGGAATTGTACCTTTTAAGAAAAAAACAATAATACAACTAATAGTGTTTATTTTTAATAATGCGTTTGGAATTCAAATACAATTTCAGCAAAAGACAAGTCTCATTATTTCTAAAATTTGGAGCCCTATCTACCTTTTTCCCGCCATAAAAACTGCAAAATTTTTAACAAAAAAAAAACGCGATAACACTAACCCAAATCCGTAAATTAAATTTTGCTGTAAACTACGATTTTAAGGTTAAGTTTAAAATATCCGTTGGTTTTTAATATTCAGATTTTTATAACAAGCGATAGAGTAAAATTTTGCCTTCTTTTATTATTAGTATTCTCGTATATGTTTATCACTGTCTTAACCCAACACTTATTTTTTTGACAGAAACGTAAACTTAGATTCAATTAAAAGTATGAGTTAGCTGTCCATACGGTCGCTCTTATCAATATTATATCGCTTAGAGGGAGAAGGAGATATGGTGAATTATTATTTATAACCAGTACTTTTGCACACGGTTTTAATGGCAATGACGCACGAAAAGAATAACATCTATTTTTAGATTATGGAATAGTACTGACCAAAAGTATAAATTAAAAATGAATCTTATTAAATTTAAAGGAAATATAACTTAGTTTTGTGAATTCTGGATAATATTCTGGATAATATTCCATACTACTGAGAATAATTAACATTAAAAACTTGTCAAGAGAACAAAGAAAGCAAAAATAAACAAGGAACAAAAATTGCCTTGAGGAGTTATCACATAAACATTGTGAGAAAAAAGTTACAGAATTATTATTGATGGAATCTTTTTGATCATTTTGTTATTTGAAGGTTTAATATTGTTTAATTGATCCAAATTAGTTTATTGATACATTTGTATAGTAAAATCTGTTTACGGTTGAAAATTGGGACCTGCGTCCGGTTAGCCAATTAATTTGGTTCTTTGTTTTTCTATAAATGTAATGGAAGGAATTACCTGGTACCGCCATTGAATTTCTGAGAAATTAAATATTTTAGTAAAAAGGAAAAATTATCAATGACCAAACTCAAAGAGTTCACAACAATTAATATTTTATGTACCCTCTATTATTGATTTTTATTAATAGTTTCTTATTTTCTTTTGTAGTTTTAATAATTTGTACTTATTTATCCAGGAAATTTAATGCCGTCCATGACAGCTCTATATTTTTAATGCACCTGCACTGTACATCCGGTTAAAAATGCTGTCAGAATTATAAAGCATAGTAAAATCATAAGCGTAGGTGAACAATTTTATCAGTCACTTTTAACATAAAAGAAAATAAATGAAAATTATCTGATTTTTTTGATAAAGCAATAAAAAGTAACAAAATTGATTATGATTAAACATAATTGAACATTTGTCTTCCTTCTAGTAAATTAAACACTACCAGAATGTCTTAAATTCAGATTTTTTTTTATTATCAATTACTTTACAAATATATTAATTTGTAATCCGATAAATTATTAGACATCAATATATTAAAATATTGAAAGGTTGACTGTTAATGCGATTAAGCTAATTAACACATGTTAAGTAATAGGGTTACTTACATATTTAAAAACTTGTTATATTACCAAGGTGTAGCTTCATTCTATAAATTTTAATTAAATTTCAATAATGTTCTAAAAATAACAACATGTTAATTAATAGTTGACAGATAGTATAACTATAAAAAATCTGATGTGGCCAGCACATGACCTCTCGCCATTTTTGAATCAAAAATTTACAGGCTGACACAAAAAAGTATGAAAAAAAATTATTTTTTTGTAAATCTGGCAACAATGGCAAAAGTTTCGAAAATTTTAATGAGATGAAAATAAACTATAGGGTATACAAAATATATGTGTAAAACTTTATTGCCGTTTTGTATAATAATGGCGTCATCACCCATAGCAACTGCCACTTCCGGTTGTCCGATTGGCACCAAAATCTAATCAGATCTAATCTAGGGTATCAGAATTCTGTATGCAAAATTTCAAATTTTTTTATTCAGTAGTTTTTGAGTTATCGTTACTACAACATCCATCCTAACACACACACACACACTAACACACACACACACAGACATCATCGCGAAAATATTAAAATCGTATTCTAGGGACCCTAAAACGTGTTTATCCATTGAAAACTCACTACCCAATTTTTAGCATGATTCCTATACCTCTCTTATCTGAAGGGCGAGAGGTAAAAAATGATAATACCTATACAAATAATTAAATTTTTATTAAAAAATATACAAGAAAGGTGTATTTTGGTTTAATTTTATTTAATGGTTATGCCAACAATGCAATGTACATACCAGAAACGGAACATTTTAAGTGTTAGTCCGGTCTCGGGTTAGTTATACATTTTCTGGACCGGGAAATATTTTTCTAGATATAGTAAATTTATAATAATTAAATAGTTTATAGTGAATTAATAATATTGTAATAGTTCTTTTAGTGAAAATTCAAATTAAAGTGGACGTTTTATTCGGATTGAAATTGCTCTTGGCTTGGCTAGAAATAACTTTAGAACCGAAAATAGATATAATTAAGTCTAGCAAAATAAGCAAGAAAAAGAAGGAATAATCAACTGAAAAAAATATGTACATAACTGGAAGAGCAAAACAAAAATCAGAAAATTATTGAAAATGATAAGAAAGTAGTGAAATTAATAAACCTGTAAAAATATAAACATTATAAGTATTATTTGTACGCATTTGAAAATTATTAAATTTATATAATTTTGCTATTTTTTTATTCATATGGCTTTAATAATATTGAAAAAAAAATTGTTTAAAAAATGTACCTGTTTACAAATTTTTTAGATTTCTTGATTTTAGAATGCAAAATTCGGACCTGTAAAGAATTAGTTTTGGATAAATTGTTTTATTAGAAATTATAATAATCAATTAAATTGTAAGTTAATTAAATTAATATGATCTTTATGTTATTTTTCATTTTTTGGTCGATTTTGAAAAAATTACACTGATAAAAATTTTTATTCTCTTTCGATTTATACTTTGACTCTTTTTAATATTTTTTTCGATTTGAAGGAAAATTCGAAAATATTTTCTGAATTTTATTTTAAAAAATCTGGAAAAAATTTTTGTTTAGTATTTTTTGTGTTCTTATGGATATTAGGAGAATTTTTTAAACCCTTAATTGTCAAATGAAGAAATTATTTGTCAAAATATCCAATTAATTTGTTTTTTTTTGGACCGAATTATCAAAAAAAAATTTTTTTCGACGAACTTTAAAAAAGTTTGTATCCCAAGAAATTTTAAAGTTGTCATTTCAGGTTTGTATTAAACATAAAAAAATTAACAAAAATATGTGCCTATTAAGACAAAAAAAAAAATAGAGTTTTAAACTTTGTGATATTTGTGTTTGTTAGTGTAAAATTTAAAATTCTGATTTAAAATTTGAATTCAGCATAAAAAAATAAACAAAAAATCGTATTACAAAAAATTTGTGCCTATTCAGACAAAAAAGTTATAGGGGCCTAAATTTTTTAAATTTGTGATATTTATTTTTATTTGTGTAAAATTTAAAATTTTGATTTAAAATTTGAAATCAGCGTAAAAAATAAACAAAAAATTGTATTACGTAAAATTTGTGCCTATTCAGACAAAAAAGTTATAGGGGCCTAAATTTTTTAAATTTGTGATATTTATTTTTATTTGTGTAAAATTTAAAATTTTGATTTAAAATTTGAAATCAGCGTAAAAAATAAACAAAAAATTGTATTACGTAAAATTTGTGAATATTCAGACAAAAAAGTTATAGGAGGCTAAAATTATTGAATTTGTGATTTATTTTTTCTTATTTCTGAAAAATTTGAAATTCTGATTCAAAATTTGAATTCAGCATAAAAAATACACAAAAATTCGTATTATGAAAAATTTGTGACTATTCAGACAAAAAAGTTATAGCGGTCTAAAATTTTTGAATTTGTGATTTATTTTTTATTATTTGAGTAAAATTTGAAATTCTGATTTAAAATTTGAATTCAGCATAAAAAAATAAACAAAAATTTGTATTATAAAAAATTTGTGCCAATTCAGACAAAAAAGTTATAGGGAGCTAAAATTTTTGAATTTGTGATTTATTTTTTATTATTTGAGTAAAATTTGAAATTCTGATTTAAAATTTGAATTCAGCATAAAAAAATAAACAAAAATTTGTATTACAAAAAATTTGTGTCAATTCAGACAAAAAAGTTATAGGAAGCTAAAATTTTTAAATTTATGATTTATTTTTTATTATTTGAGTAAAATTTGAAATTCTGATTTAAAATTTGAATTCAGCATAAAAAATAAACAAAAAACCGTATTACGTAAAATTTGTGCCTATTCAGACAAAAAAGTTATAGGGGGCTAAAATTTTTGAATTAGTGATTTATTTTTTCTTATTTCTGTAAAATTTGAAATTCTGATTCAAAATTTGAATTCAGTATTAAAAAATTAAAAAATATCGTATTATGAAAAATTTGTGCCTATTCAGACAAAAAAGTTATAGGGTCTAAAACTTTTAAATTTGTGATTTATTTTTTATTTCTGTAAAATTTGAAATTCTGATTTAAAAATTAAATTCAGCATAAAAAAATAAACAAAAAATCATATTACGAAAAATTTGTGCCTATTCAGACAAAAAAGTTATAAGGGTCTAAAATTTTTAAATTTGTGATTTATTTTTTCTTATTTGTATAAAATTTGAATTTCTGATTTAAAATTTGAATTCAGCATAAAAAAATAAACAAAAAATCATATTACGAAAAATTTGTGCCCATTCAGACAAAAAAGTTATAGGGGTCTAAAATTTTTAAATTTCTGATATTTGTTTTTATGTGTAAAATTTAAAATTTTGTTTTGAAAATTTGAAATCAGCGTAAAAAATAAACAAAAAATCGTATTATGAAAAATTTGTGACTATTCAGACAAAAAAGTTATAGGGTCTAAAATTTTTAAATTTGTGTTATTTATTTTTATTTGTGTAAAATTTAAAATTTTGATTTAAAATTTGAATTCAGCATAAAAAAAATAAACAAAAAATCGTATTACTACAAATTTGTGCCTATTCAGACAAAAAAGTTATAGGGGTCTAAAATTTTTAAATTTGTGATTTATTTTTTATTATTTGTGTAAAATTTGAAATTCTGATTTAAAATTTGAATTCAGCATAAAAAAATAAACAAAAATTTCGTATTACGAAAAATTTGTGCCTATTCAGACAAAAAAGTTATAAGGGTCTAAATTTTTTAAATTTGTGATTTATTTTTTCTTATTTGTATAAAATTTGAATTTCTGATTTAAAATTTGAATTCAGCATAAAAAAATAAACAGAAATTCGTATTACGAAAAATTTGTGCCTATTCAGACAAACAAGTTAAAGGGGTCTAAAATTTTTAAATTTGTGATTTATTTTTTCTTGAGTAAAATTTGAAATTCTGATTTAAAATTTGAATTCAACATAAAAAATAAACAAAAAATCTTATTATGAAAAAATTGTGCCTATTCAGACAAAAAAGTTATAGGGGTCTAAAATTTTTATTTGTGATTTATTTTTTATTATTTGAGTAAAATTTGAAATTCTGATTTAAAATTTAAATTGAGCATAAAAAAATAAACGAAAAATCGTATTAAGAAAAATTTGTACCTATTCAGACAAAAAAGTTATAGGGAGCTAAAATTTTCAAATTTGTGATTTATTTTTTATAATTTGTGTAAAATTTGAAATTCTGATTTAAAATTTGATTTCAGCATAAAAAAAATTAACAAAAAATCGTATTATGAAAAATTTATAGGTGTCTAAAATTTTTTTAATTTGTGATTTATTTTTTATAATTTGTGTAAAATTTGAAATTCTGATTTAAAATTTGATTTCAGCATAAAAAAAATAAACAAAAAATCGTATTATAAAAAATTTATAGGTGTCTAAAATTTTTTAATTTGTGATTTATTTTTTCTATTTGTGTAAAATTTGTAATTCCGATTTCAGATTTGGATTCAGCACAAAACTTATATAAAAATTTATATTATGAAAAGTTTGTGCCTATTAAGGCAAAAAAGGTTTAGGGGTTGAAATCTTTTTAATTTTTTTATTAGTGTAAAATTTAATCGTTTATGAAATAATTAAATTATAAAATAAGCTCAAAATAAACTTAAATATTAACATTTACATTTCTATATTAAAAATTGGTCTTGGCAATGCTACCTTGCGCAGTCTTAACTGATTTTTAATAAAATTGTTGATAGGTTTTTTACCTTTCATTATTTTTCTATTTTTTTATTATAACGATTGAAAAAAAATCGCTATTGTTGTATTGTTTTTTCTCTAAAATCCCCAATATTATTTTAAAAATTCTAAAAAGTTTATATTTTTATTGATAAGTAAGTCATGACCTTTTTCTATTTCTACCAAAAAAAAAAAACACATTTTAGGGCTATCGGTCGAGGTAAAATACTAAACGTTTGTTTACAATTACAAGGTTGTCTCACGCTGGTATACACAGTAGTAGTCGAATAATAAACTTTCATCATTTTAGAGTATACATATATAGAGACGAGAAAATAAGGTCTCTTGCATCAAAGAACAATTAAACACGTAAAATTAACCTTCCTAGTTTTCGATATATTGTTAAAGTCGACCTCGTACGACCTTCATTTCAGTTCACACCGTATTGCATGTGTTTCATGTAAAAGTAAAAAAAATAACCGACATAGAAACTCGAGACGCCGTATGTATGTACTCTTTGGATCCAATTACGATTTTCCTTTTAATTCGATGTGAAAACGCCAAAGTGATTTGTTTACTTTTCTATTTTTACCTGGTAAATGATACGTTTACTAATAAAAACTAAATTCTAACAGTTACAAGAATTAAAAAAGAAAAACATTTAAAGACATTTAAAAAATCATAAAATTATATACTAAATTGAACAGCTAAGGAATGTAGGAATGAAATCTAAAAAAAAAATAACAAAAAAATGTACCTCCATTCTTTAATATAGGTATCAATTAAAGTACTTATTGTATATGTAAATATATTATTGATTTATCTAGAAATAATCAAATTTTACCATTTTTTTATAAATTATAATGAAAATTTAAGCAAAGCTGAATAAAATAGTGAAACTGAAATTAAGATATCTTAAAAACTAACAATTTAAAAGTTGCGCTTGGCATTCAGTTAAATTCAGTGGCGTGACGTCATTTATCCTAACTAGTGTATGAGACGCAATTGTAAACAAAGTGACGTATCGCGTTTCTTTAATCTCGTTATTCCCCGCATATATTAGTCCAAGAGCCAGATCAGAAAACGTAGGTACTACTGTTTTTCTCGTACGATGCACGGTTCACGAGATATTTCACACAATGTGTTTTTCCAGATGGCGGCAAACACAAGCGAACCCCTTCCCAACTTAATTTATTTTCAGGAGACAGGTTGCAACAATAAAATTTCTTCTGTAGAAGATTGCAGAAAAAAGTACTCTTGGACAATATTTTTTGTGTGACAGTTAATAAATTACGATGACGGAAATTAAATTAAAGGCAGACATGCGTCAATCGTGTCGTGGTTTAAAATAAAAAGCGAGCATTCCACTGAGTACGGCGCTGCAAGCTGGAGGACCGAAATCCGGGTACGTCAATTGCAAAAAAATAGCAAAAAATGGAAAAAGACTACAAAAAAACAAGAATAACCGGAAACGATTGTAACCATCAAAAAAAGATTTTAAAAAATGAAAAAAAACCATTGAATTGAGATAAATGGCAAAAAAGGTGGAACAAAATCTTAAAAAAAAGGCAAAAAAATCGCAAATAATCGAAAAAAAACCTAAAAAAACTCAAAAAATTGAAGAAAATGGCGAATAATTTCAAAAAATCCTAAAAAATCGGAAAAAGCCATAATAATGACAACAAACTGCGAATGTAAATAATTGCAAAAATTCAAAAAAAAAATGCATAAAAATCGTAAAAAAATCGCGAAAAGTTGTAAAAAAAAATACGAAAAACCAAAAAACGAGAAACGATTCTAACCAAATTTAAAAAGATGAAAAAATTCGTATACATTGAGATAAATCGCAAAAAATCTAAAGAAACTTCTAAAAAAGCAAAAAATCTAAAAAAAATGCAGAAAATGGCAAAAAATTGCAGAAAATGGGAAAAAATTACAAATAAATCGCAGTGTGATATACAACGTGCGCATGCGCAGCTTATGTCATTATCAACATTGAAGTATCAATTCGCTATTTTTAATGTGTTCCATAAATTAATGTAATGCTTAGTATTTTGTAATTAAAATAATAATAATAAAAAATCCTATTCTCTACGGTCGAACCGGGAAAGTTCTAGGGTGAGACAGCCGATTTTTTTTCTCTGTTTCCTTTATTTTTCTCTATTTGTCCCTATTTTTGCTTTATTTTTCCCTATTTGACTTTATTTTTCCCTATTTTTTACTATTTTTTACTATTTTTTGTAATATCGGAGAAAATTATTAATGACACAGTCACCACTATGCTTTATTAATTCTTTGTTATAATTTATAATGTAATAATTGTACCACATTATTATTTAAATTGGAGCATGTTATTTTTTCATAACAAACGCACTTTTCTTTTGAATACAGATTTTCCAACTGATATATACTGTTAAATTGTTGACTTTCTATTAATTATTCTACAGGTGTTTTACACAAGTAACGAATTGTTTTTTCTCATTCGCACGAGGAAGGTGTTAAAAGAAATTAAAGTGTTTTCGATATTGTTTTTATTGTTTTATATCTCGATAAAATCAAGGACAGACACACTTCGGGTAATATGAATAAAGACTCCAACAATTGGTTTGATTTAGTTTTAAATAGTAAGCAAGGTCGGATGAATTAAATATTGCTCTAATAGTGTTTTTTTTTGTTAATTTTATTTTATTTTATTTAATTATTAGAAATCGAACACCTTCGCTTTTTAACACTCATTATACGTGTCTTATTAAAAATAATTTATAACTTTATATAACGTATAACAAATATCATGTCAGTATTGAATTTCTTTACCAATAATTTTATTATGTTATTGTTTATAAAAGCAGAAGGAATGTAAATGTCAATTTGATGTTATGTAATGTTATGATTCGAGATGACTGAAATCCAGGAAATTTAAATTTCTATGTACCTGTTTATAGATTTTTTTTTTCCGAATGGGTTAAATGTCAGATTATAGATATCATACAAAGTAACAATTTGATATGATGATGATATCGATAAGAAATGCAGTTATAAGATGAAATATGTTTAATTTTTATTTAATTCTGGTTATTATATGTTGAAATTGAATATGTCTGTGATAACGTTTTAAATTTATTCTTGACTTATACTGTATATATATATTTTTAACCTCGTATTGAAATAGATAGATAATTATTTATGACAATAGCAACAGGAAATGCCATTTTAAGGATTTATTAATGTATCCTTGACATTTTGATTTTATAAAAAAAATATTTCCAAAAATTATACTTACAAAAAACCTTTAAAGAATTAATATATTTTTAAGTATTAACAGAATTGTGAAATATGTAGAATATTTATGAAAATTTAAAAAAAATCAAGACAGAAAACTTGTTTTAAAATAATTAAATCTTAAAATTTATTAGCAATATACGAGGTTCGTGAAAAAACGTGAAAAATAAATTTTATTTGTGACAAACCTCGTATATTTCTTATAAATTTTAAGATTTAATTATTTTAAATTAAATTTTAAAACATACAGACATTTTTCCGTATAAGTGTCAAATTTAACTTTATCGCACAAATTTAATAAAACACAGGATGTTGTAATTAAAATATTGAACTCGATATCACTTGACTAGTATAAAATCGGTAAATTAATATAAATATTGAAATATTTATTATGCTAATAAAATTAAAATATTTTAAAATAAACTTTGGTAATTGATTCTGCATTTTGAGTAAATATAATTGTTAAATTTAATTCTTTTTTAAAAGTAAATAGTCCGTTTTTTGTTTATTCTTCGGGACTTTATCAAGAATATACAGGCGCCCTTATTTTTGATATATGTTATATTAACTAACCCCCCGATGCGTCCCGAACCACTGCGAAACATTTTATATATAACATATATCCAGGGTTGCCAATTTGTGAGTATTTCCTCATATTTGTGAGTAATTTCACTGGTCTGTGAAATGTGAGTAATCGGAAATTTCGTAAATTAATAAAATATCAAAAATCTTACTTTGGACATAATTTTATGCACTCTATTGGTCATTAGGTAGAATTTTCAGTTTTCAGATTTACAGCGCCCTTTATTAGTTTTCCAATATAATAAATACATAATTTAAAAAACGATACGATTCAAGGAAAATAAAGTTACAAAAAATTGTCATTAAAATATGAAAATTGGCAAAAATTATTATAAAAACCAAAAAAATTAATGTCAAAAATCAGGAAAAAAAAAAGCTGAAATTTTTTGAAAAATTGACAAAAACAGGAAAATTTTGAAAAAAACATATAACCCATAGAATTACCAAAAATAAAGATTATAAAAAATGTCAAAAAGACAGGAATATTTGGAATTGTCATAAAATCAGGAAAATTATGTAACAAAAATAATCGAAAATTACAAAAAATTGTGAAAAAAACAAGAAAATTTGGAAATGTCACTAAATCAAGAAAATTATAAAAAATTGCCAAAAAAATAAGAAAATTGGCGAAAATTATCATAAAAACCAGAAAATAAAATATAATTTTTTTCAAAATTTGACAAAAATTGGAAAGTTTTGAAAAAAATATAAAACCAAGAAAATTACCAAAAATAAAAATTAACAAAAATCAGAAAAATGTCAAAAAATAGAAAAATTAAAAAAAAAATGTCAAAAAGACAGGAAAATTTGGAGTTGTGATAAAACCAGGAAAATTAAGTACCAAAAATAATCGAAAATTACAAAAAATTGAGAAAAAAACAAAAATGTCACTAAATCAAGAAAATTATAAAAAATTGCCAAAAAAATAAGAAAATTGGCGAAAATTATCATAAAAACCAGAAAATAAAATAGAATTTTTTTCAAAAATTGACAAAAATTGGAAAGTTTTGAAAAAAATATAAAACCAAGTAAATTACCAAAAATAAAAATTAACAAAAATCAGAAAAATGTCAAAAAATGGAAAAATTAAAAAAAAAATGTCAAAAAGACAGGAAAATTTGAAGTTGTGATAAAACCAGGAAAATTAAGTACCAAAAATAATCAAAAATTACAAAAAATTGTGAAAAAACCAAGAAAATTTGGAAATGTTACTAAATCAAGAAAATTACAAAAAATTGTCCAAAAAATATGAAAATTGGCGAAAATTATCATAAAACCAGAAAATAAAATAGAATTTTTTTCAAAAATTGACAAAAATTGGAAAGTTTTGAAAAAAATATAAAACCAAGTAAATTACCAAAAATAAAAATTAACAAAAATCAGAAAAATGTCAAAAAATAGAAAAATTAAAAAAAAAATGTCAAAAAGACAGGAAAATTAAGTACCAAAAATAATCGAAAATTACAATTATCAAAAAAATAAAAAAAATTTCAAAAATTATCATAAAAACCAGAAAAATTTAAAATAATTGTCAAAAAAACAGAAATTGTTTGAAAAATTGACAAAAACAGGAAACTTTTTTAAAATATTTAAAAGCAAGGGGTAAAGGGGGTAATTACCCCCCTCCCCAGGAAACCAAAAAAATATGACGAAAAAAAGAAATAAAATGTATGAAATGTAAAAACGGACGCAATAGAAAATTC
The DNA here is from genome assembly GCA_963243735.1 of Neocrepidodera transversa. Classification (NCBI taxonomy): domain Eukaryota; kingdom Metazoa; phylum Arthropoda; class Insecta; order Coleoptera; family Chrysomelidae; genus Neocrepidodera; species Neocrepidodera transversa. The sequence continues at coordinate 5,364,751 of OY725342.1, forward strand.
AAGTAAAAAATTACTAAAAATTATCATTATACATGAATACGAAAGTATTGTTTTAGTTACAACCCATTTTTGTATTTATATCCACAATACAAGTATTTAAAAAAAAATCCGAAAATTTAATTGGATTTTAATAACTTAACAATTCATTAAAAATTTTATTAATAAACAAGTTAAACAAAGACTGATTTTTGTCTTTATGCTCGCGTGGGCCATAAAGTATACTTTACGACTGATTTATGCATAAAGTACACCTTTACATATTTGGTAACTAAGCAATAAAAACATAATAATGAACTAGTACGACTTTAAATATTTTTTAAAATAGCACATTAAGAAATCATTGCAAATTTCTTGTTTTTCAGAAACTAACTTATATCAAGGAAAAAGGACTATTAAAAAATGCTTTTTTTATTCAAAATCCTTAATTCTAGAAAAATCAACAAAATTTTGCAGGTACGGTTTAAAAAACTAATAATGATTGTCCTAAAAACAATTAAATTTAGTACATTCAATCATTAAAATCAAAATGATTTATAAACATTACATTTGAGATTATGCAAGCTAATTCAAAAATTCTAAAATAATCACAATAATTTTTTGTTTATTTTTTTATGCTGAATTTTCAATTTTACACCAATGAAAAAAATTGACAAATTTTAAAATCCTTAAAACTTTTTTGTCTTAATAGGCATAATTTTTTTGTTTCTTTTTTATGTTGAATCAAAATCTGAATAAGAATTAAATTAGAAAAAGTAAATGGTAATTAAATTTATTAACTCATCTATAAATTATATAATACTACTTTTAGTAACTCTATAAAAAATAAAAAAACTGTGATCGCATTTTAAAAGCTAAAAAACGAATAAAAAGAGAACCGTGGAAAAAAAGTAAGAGAGACGTACTCTCTTCTGTTACGTCACTGGTCAACCCAGTATCTCATCAGGTTATCGCACTCCTCGGTACGTTTTATTACCAGGGCGAATGTCAAGGTTGTAAATGTTTTTTAATAATGCAGACTGGATGCAACTCACTTCACAGTGTTGCCAGTCACAATAAAAATACATATTTATTTTTAAATTTATTATTCTGTCAAAACAATTGATAAAATATCACTTGTACATGCACAATCAATAATACTTTGGGAGGAAATGAAGAAGAAGAAAAGTTTGTTCGGTCGGGGGATTTATTTATTTTTTCAACTCTAAACTCTCTCTCTTTGTTTATTTCCTATTTTGAACTTTGTCCTATTTTCCCTATTTTCTTTAAGCTTGCCATGGAGTGATACGCACACGTAAAACTTGCTCGTACGCACGATCAAACCGTAAATCTTGCTTGTAGACACGATCAATAATGGAATCTAGTCTTGGACGCCATTGTTTATTAAAATTTGTCTGCTATTATCACAGTAAAATGAAATCATTTTACTGTGCTATTATTACAAGTTCTATTTTTATATTAAAAGAAACTAAAACACCTCGCTAGCGGTCCGGGGGGTATTTTAAGCTTCTCCGTAGGCTCTATTGCCTCCTGGGGCCATTAGACTGGTCTCCAAGTAATAATGGATAAACATTATTAGTTATTATTATTCCTAACTTGTTATGAACATACTGAGTTGCGCAGTATAAAATAACTCGTCCATTTTTTTTTGTACTGCGCAGACTCCTGATCCATTATTTTATAACTGCGCAACTCAGTATGTTCATAACTAGTTAGGAACTAGCTTCGGGAACAAGCCTATTGTGATTGATGTATTTATCTGTCAAATGTCAGCCAAATATTTTAGGTTAACTTTCAAGTGATTTATAATTTTATCTTTTACACGTGCATAATTCGAAATATTATGCGTTGGCATTAATATTGATCATATGTAAAAAATTCGGATTTAACTACCAGCGTAGTGTCCGAGCAACCTTAATAAAAATAGAAAAACAAAAAAATATAATTGTTTCTTATTTTTATAGCAAAATTCAATGTTTCATTTTGTTGTACTTTTTCTTTTTGATTCTGCCGGAATTGTTGTTGATATTAAGCAAGCGCGTAGATATGGGGAGGGTAAAGGGGGTAATTAGAAAAAGAAGAAATAAAATATATGAACTGTAGAAACGGACAAATATATATTTATTTAAAAGTTTGATTACCCTCCATAGGAAAAAAATACCACTGCCTCCAGGAAAAAAGTTATCTACGCCATTGTATACAGCCTGTTTTACAAGAGGGTTTCATTTCGAGGGTTAGGAGAAAATAATCAATCAGATAATTCAATCTCGCAAATGAAAGTTTAGATACAATAATTATAGAATCACTGTTGGAATAGATCCGTAAAAAAAGTAAAGGAAAATTCACGGAAAACTCCAGAAAAGCAAAGAAATTAACGCCGAAAAGTATTTTTCCGCATAAAATCAGAGAAAAATAATATAGAAATGCCCACAGTTTCCTAAAATTCTTCCAATGAAAACAGAAGTATTGAAAACACATATAAAGTACAAATTTAAAAAAAAATAAATAAATATTTTCACGAAAAATTCTAAAAAGGCCTAGAAAAAAACTCACATGAATTGGGAAAAAACATGAATACATTTTTTCACAGTTAAATTTGAAAAAAATGAGCAAAAATGCATTATTCACACTCGAATTTGAAAAAAAAGCAGTGCATTTTTTTACAATTATATTTGAAAAAAGAAGCAAGAATGAATTTTTCCACTATTAATTAGGACAAAAAGGAGCAAGAACGCATTTTTCTACACTCGAATTTGAAAAAAAGAACAAAGAATGCATTTTCAATATTTAAATTTGAAAAAAAGAAACATGAGTGCATTTTTCAACTGATAATTAAATTGGAAAAAAACAGCAAAAATGCATTTTCCCTCCAAAAAAAATGGAAAAAACAGCAAAAATGCATTACGTGACTGGACTCTAATCCAACACTAACTCCACACCACTTTTTAAACCCGAACACAATTATTGTCACCTAAATAAAACATTTTTTGATTTTTGCATGAACGTAGAAAAAATATGGTATGCAACTCTTGTAAAAAGTATTTATTGCACTCCAATTCGATCTGACAGCTAGTAGGATATTTTCACGACAAGTGTAATAAAAAATTAGTTTTTGGACTTGTTGCTTAAATAACTTTTTGCTGATCCAATTTTTTTTATATTATTAATATTCTCCTCTAACAAAATTAATATCTTTCATTCTTTCACTATTTTGTTTTATTATAATATATTTTTTTTAATGTAAATAAAATAAAAGTCAGTACCACAACGTACGATAATTGACCTAGTCAATTTTTTTTGTGGTGGAATAATTAGGAAATAAATATTGGCCGAAATTTTCCAACAAAGTATATTTAGCGACTAAAATAAAAAATAACCATTTTTTTGCTGTTTAATTTTATGTAAAAATATAAGAAAATAGATTAAATTTTTAAACTGTTGTCGATTATTTAATACTTTGTTAGTTTTTTATTAGCATTTTCCGTAAAAAATAGGTCAAAGTATTTTTTTTTTCAGATTTTTTTGTGGTGGAATAATTGGAAATAAATATTGGCCAAAATATTCCAACAAAGTATATTTAGCGACTAAAATAAAAAATTACCATGTTTTGCTGTTTAATTTTATATAAAAATATAATAAAATGGATTAAATTTTGAGTTATAGTCGATTATATAATATTTTGTTAGTTTTTTAATATTTTCCGTAAAAAAATAAGTCAAAGGATTTTTTCTTCAAATTTTTTTGTGGTGGAATAATTAGGAAACAAATATTGGCCGAAACATTCCAACAATGTATATTTAGAGACTAAAATAAAAATAACCATTTTTTGCTGTTTAATTTTATATAAAAATATAATAAAACAGATTAAATTTTTTAAACTATTATCGATTATATAATACTTTGTTAGTTTTTTATTAATATTTTCAGTAAAAAAATAGGTCAAAGTACTTTTTCTTCGGAATTTTTGTGGTGGAATAATTAGGAAACAAATATTGGCCGAAATATTCCAACAAAGTATATTTAGCAACTAAAATAAAAAACCATTTTTTTGCGGTTTAATTTTATATAAAAATATAATAAAATAGATTAAATTTTTTAAACTATTATCGATTATATAATACTTTGTTAGTTTTTTATTAATATTTTCCGTAAAAAATAGGTCAAAGGATTTTTTCTTCAGATTTTTTTGTGGTGGAATGAATAGGAAATAAATATTGGCCGAAATATTCCAACAATGTATATTTAGGGACCAAAATAAAAAATTCCCTTTTTTTTTGCTGTTTAATTTTAGAAAAAAATATAATACAATCGATAAAAAATTTTAAACTATTATCGATTTTTTAATACTTTGTTAGTTTTTTATTAATATTTTCCGTAAAAAATAGGTCAAAGGATTTTTTCTTCAGATTTTTTTGTGGTGGAATAATTAGAAAATAAATATTGGCCGAAATATTCCAACAATGTATATTTGGCGACTAAAATAAAAAATTCCCATTTATTTTTGCTGTTTAATTTTAGAAAAAAATATAATATAATCGATAAAAAATTTTAAACTAATATCGATTTTTAATACTTTGTTAGTTTTTTATTAATATTTTCCGTAAAAAATAGGTCAAACGATTTTTTCTTCAGATTTTTTTGTGGTGGAATAAATAGGAAATAAATATTGGCCGAAATATTCCAACAAAGTATATATAGCGACTAAAATAAAAAAATCCCTTTTTTTTGCTGTTTAATTTTAGAAAAAAATATAATATTATCGATAAAAAATTTTAAACTTTTATCGAATATTAATACTTTGTTAGTTTTTTTATTAATATTTTCCGTAAAAAATAGGTCAAAGGATTTTTTCTTCAGATTTTTTTGTGGTGAAATAATTAGGAAACAAATATTGGCCGAAATATTCCAACAATGTATATTTAGCGACTAAAATAAAAAATTCCCATTTTTTTTGCTGTTTAATTTTAGAAAAAAATATAATATAATCGATAAAAAATTTTAAACTAATATCGATTTTTAATACTTTGTTAGTTTTTTATTAATATTTTCCGTAAAAAATAGGTCAAACGATTTTTTCTTCAGATTTTTTTGTGGTGGAATAAATAGGAAATAAATATTGGCCGAAATATTCCAACAAAGTATATATAGCGACTAAAATAAAAAAATCCCTTTTTTTTTGCTGTTTAATTTTAGAAAAAAATATAATATTATCGATAAAAAATTTTAAACTTTTATCGAATATTAATACTTTGTTAGTTTTTTTATTAATATTTTCCGTAAAAAATAGGTCAAAGGATTTTTTCTTCAGATTTTTTTGTGGTGAAATAATTAGGAAACAAATATTGGCCGAAATATTCCAACAATGTATATTTAGCGACTAAAATAAAAAATTCCCATTTTTTTTGCTGTTTAATTTTAGAAAAAAATATAATATAATCGATAAAAAATTTTAAACTAATATCGATTTTTAATACTTTGTTAGTTTTTTATTAATATTTTCCGTAAAAAATAGGTCAAACGATTTTTTCTTCAGATTTTTTTGTGGTGGAATAAATAGGAAATAAATATTGGCCGAAATATTCCAACAAAGTATATATAGCGACTAAAATAAAAAAATCCCTTTTTTTTTGCTGTTTAATTTTAGAAAAAAATATAATATTATCGATAAAAAATTTTAAACTTTTATCGAATATTAATACTTTGTTAGTTTTTTTATTAATATTTTCCGTAAAAAATAGGTCAAAGGATTTTTTCTTCAGATTTTTTTGTGGTGAAATAATTAGGAAACAAATATTGGCCGAAATATTCCAACAATGTATATTTAGCGACTAAAATAAAAAATTCCCATTTTTTTTGCTGTTTAATTTTAGAAAAAAATATAATATAATCGATAAAAATTTTAAACTGATATCGATATTAGTTTTTTATTAATATTTTCCGTAAAAAATAGGTCACAGGATTTTTCTTCAGATTTTTTTGTGGTGGAATAATTAGGAAACAAATATTGGCCGAAATATTCCAACCATGTATATTTAGCGACTAAAATAAAAATTTGCCATTTTTTCCTGTTTAATTTAAAAAAAAAATATAATAAAATCGATAAAGAATTTTAAACCATTATTATTGTCCGTAAAAAATAGGTCACAGGATTTTTCTTCAGATTCTTTTGTGGTGGAATAATTAGAAAATAAATATTGGCCGAAATATTCCAACAAAGTATATAAAAATATAATAAAATTGATAACATTTTTTAAACTGTTATCGATTATTTAATACTTTGTTATTTTTTTCATTAATATATTAGGTTATAACATCACACTATTTGGCCTGATGATTGGCTATTGAGCCGAAACTAGTTGCCTAATATTTATTATACGTTGTGGTTACTGACTTGGCGTTTTATTTCCCTTAAAACATTTGGACCACATTTGAGATATTTCGATTTATATAAATTTTTGTAGATATCAGTAATTTATAATCGACAGAACTTCTATTCAACCATTAAGAAATACAGGAACTGTGTAAAACCGATTGAAATACCTTTTAATTCGATTAAAGAAGTCAGTACGAATCTAACGATTAACTGTAACACTCATTACCCAAGTTTAACATCTACCAGAAAGCGGTTGATTAAGGAAACTACGCTGACTTCGTTACAAAACCATGTAATTTCAAATTTCTTATGTGGCTGTAAGTAACGACCGTGTATATTTGGTTGTTCCCAGTACTAACGCTTACTTATCTCGGTACTTGATGCATGTCGAGGACTAAAGGCCGTGTATAATTTTTCGGCCAGTGTTGCCAATGTCAAACAAAACTATTACAAAATAAGAAACGTATAAGTAAAACGAAGATCAATGCAATTATAAAAAAAACGTAAACAGTTATACAATTGTTTTTAGATTTTATAAATAAAAATAAAAATTGAATGGATCTGGCTTTGTTGAAAGAAATAGTGCGTTAAATCGATCTTTAAAATTGTCAAAATTTCACAAGTTTAGCAGAGAGTTAAATTATAAAAACGAATAAATAAAGAAAGAAAAAATATACCGTTTATGGAATGGGTAAAACTATTTATATGACATTAATTGCATTTACAATCAAAACTTATCTTTGGGAAATATAATAAAATAAATAGAAATATGTTGCCATTAGCTAGTGATAAAATAAAACAGACAGTACCGACTTTAAGAAATTTGATTTTGAATTGTGTAGACGAAATATTAACGCACACCACAAATAAATCAAACATACAAGAAAATCATTCTGGAAATGAAAGAACTGATTAAAAACAAAAAGTTGGAAGTCAAAAGAGAATAAAAAAATGAAACCAGAACTAAGAGATACGAAGAGAAAATAGAACAAAATAGAGAAGATAAATAATAATAAAATTTCAATACCACGTGATCAAATTATGAAAGTAGTTATTGCCATTTTGTTATAAATCTTCAAAGTTTAAGTTTTATATTGTTGGTTAATATGGCAACAGTAGAATTGAAATTTTCTTGCAACTAGTTTATAAAAAAAATAAAACAAAATGAAGAATAGAGAAAAACCATAACATAAGAGAATAAAAATGAAGACGAATACACGAAAAACATTTTTCATAGATATGCTAAAGAACGAATTAGACCTAAAAATCAAAATAAATAATGAAATTGAACGATTGGACCGAAAAATCTCAAGAACTAACCAAAGAAGAAAAAGATTAGAAACATAGCAAGATCTGAAAGACAAAAACATTTAGAAGTTTAAGTAGAACCCAAAAGAACACCTCAAAAAAATTAAGAAAGGAGGAATGAGTAAGACGAAATTGACGAGGAAGAAGGAAAACAAAATAGATGATAAATTGCTAGAAATAAACGTAAAGATACAAAAAATATGGATACTTTGTATATGTAACATCACTAATAGCAAAATGTAGAAACAGAAAGATAAAAAACTGGACAAGGGAAAATTTGTACCCAGCAGTAAGCGAAATTCAAATTTATCAAGATAATCTTAGAAGAAAATAAAGATGGAGGAAAAACTAAGTATATGGATTGATAGAAGTAACGGAAATAGATAAAATGCAGCGTTTTTATGGGGAGCTACAAGGATATATAGACAAAGTAAAAGAAGAGGAGAAACACATAATAGTAAAGGCAAAATTAAACATATCAAAAGAAAGCAAACACGATTCTCAGAAAAAATAAAATTGTAATGCAAGATTTGGAAATTGATAAACGAAGAAGATGGTGAATGACGCAAATCAGGAAAATAACAAAAGAGAAGAAACAAAGTATGGAAGAACATTATTGAGAAGAAAAAAGAAGAAGAAAGAAAAGGATACAACAATTTAAGGAACAAAAAAACAAAGATAGCTGCTATTGAAGTTCGTTTCTTTTTCTTCCTTTTTTACAAGCCTCGATAATTGTAATATATTTTGGAATGTTTCGGCCAATATTTGTTTCCTAATTATTCCACCACAAAAAAATCTGAAGAAAAATATTTTTTTACCCATTTTTTACGGAAAATAGTGGTGAAAAAACTAACAAACAATTAAATAATCGATAATAGTTTAAAAAATTTAATCTATTTTATTATATTTTTTTCTAAAATTAAACAGCAAAAAAATAATTCTTTTTTATATTAGTCGCTAAATATTCATTGTTGGAATATTTCAGCCAATATTTGTTTCCTAATTATTCCACCACAAAAAAATCTGAAGAATAAATACTTTGACCTATTTTTTACGGATAATATTAATAAAAAACTAACAAAGTATTAATTAAATAATCGATAATAGTTTAAAAAATTTAATCTATTTTATTACATTTTTTTCTAAAATTAAACAGCAAAAAAATAATTCTTTTTTATATTAGTCGCTAAATATTCATTGTTGGAATATTTCAGCCAATATTTGTTTCCTAATTATTCCACCACAAAAAAATCTGAAGAATAAATACTTTGACCTATTTTTTACGGATAATATTAATAAAAAACTAACAAAGTATTAATTAAATAATCGATAATAGTTTAAAAAATTTAATCTATTTTATTACATTTTTTTCTAAAATTAAACAGAAAAAAAATGGTTATTTTTTATTTTAGTCGCTAAATATACTTTGTTGGAAAATTTTGGTCAATATTTATTTCCTAATTATTCCACCACAAAAAAATCCAAACAAAAATCCTTTGACCTATTTTTACGAAAAATATTAATAAAAAACTAACAAAGTATTAAATAATCGATAATAGTTTAAAATCTTTTATCGATTATTTTATATTTTTTTCTAAAATTAAACAGCAAAAGTAAATGGGAATTTTTTATTTTAGTTGCTAAATATACATTGTTGGAATATTTCGGCCAATATTTGTTTCCTAATTATTCCACCAAAAAAAAAACCGAAGAAAAAATCCTTTGACCTATTTTTTACGAAAAATATTAATAAAAAACTAACAAAGTATTAAATAATCGATAATAGTTTAAAATTTTTTATCGATTATATTATATTTTTTTCTAAAATTAAACAGCAAAAAAATTGTTATTTTTTATTTTAGTCGCTAAATATACATTGTGGGAATATTTCGGCCAATATTTATTTCCTAATTATTCCACCACAAAAAAATCTGAAGAAAATATCCTTTGACCCATTTTTTTACAGAAAATATTAATAAAAAACTAATAAATATTAAATACTCCATAATAGTTTAAAAAATTTAATCTATTTTATTATAGTTTTTTCTAAAATGAAAGAGCAAAAAAAATGGGATTTTTTTATTTTAGTCGCTAAATATACACTGTTGGAATATTTGGGCCAATATTTATTTCCTATTTATTGCACCACAAAAAAATCTGAAGAAAAAATCATTTGACCTATTTTTACGTAAAATATTAAAAAAACTAGAGTATTAAATAATCGATAATTGTTTAAACAATTTAATTTTTTTTTTCTAAAATAATGATTCCACAACAAAAAAAATCTGCTCATTTCTAAAATATAAAAAAGGTGTAGAAAAAAACAAAAGATGATAAAAATTAAGGTAAATATAAACATCACTGGTGTCGTGGTGGTAGTTTATATTCAGGAAAAATTGCAGACATTTTTTTAATAATAACTGCAAATCTGATACTATCAAAAATTCTAAAAATAGTAGTATAATAAGTTTATAACGGAATATCAAAATATAAACAATCTACAATAAATTATGTTATTTCACTCAACACAGATAATCCTGTTTCTTAAAACAATAATTTATACTCATAATTCATAAATTATTAGTCTTTTGTAGGTGTTTTTATGAGTCTATTCAATGCATGTCACAACTGGCATAATAAAGATATTTATTAGTTTACTAAAAAGAAAAGAACAAATAGATTCGCGGTGTATTAACCTCAATACATAAATTAATATAGGTTATCTTTAAAAGAGTATTTAGATTAATGCTGTAATTAAAAGGTTCAAGTGACATAGGCGCAGTCTTGATGAAATATTAAAATAAACAGGATATTTCACATCATTGAGAAATCGATTTAATTTAAATTTTATTTACTTTATTGCTTAAACAAAAATGAAATATTTTCTTAATAAATAAGGTTAACCACATTCATGTGAAATATTTCATATGGGAAATTTTTAAACAGCACAATTTTCTTTTAAGATATCAAAAGACATTAAAAAATCCATCAACTACTAAAAGCGCAAAGTGGTAATAACATAAAGATATCAATGAAAAAGTGAGGAAAAAAGAGTGGGGTGAAAAAAGTTTCCCCTACCATGCACTACGAGTCGAACGAAGCTTGGTTCAAGAAACCCTTTACCTTCACGATTCAATAAATGGGTGAGCAAATAACCCTTAAAAATATATTAAATCAATTCTTTTGTTTTAAATAATCAGGCACTGGTCCTTCGAACTGAAGACGGATGATGCCAAAACGTCAACACTAGTAAAACAAATTCCAAACGGATATGAGTTCTTAATTCAAATTTATTCAATAAGATTTATTTAAGAATGCAAATGACATTCTGCAGAAGGAACATCGGCTTTAAATTTTTCTCAAATTTTGTTTTTCAAGAAAAATTGTTATGACAGAATTTTGATATTCAACAAAATTTGTTATTTGTCTTCATAAAATTTTGAATTTCGTGATCGTAACTTGAATTTCTACTCTATAATTTTGATTTCAAAGGATACATTTCAGTTCTCAAAAAAACGTTTTAGAGTTTAAATTCTTAAAAAAATATTTTATTTTTTCTTCATACAATTTTAATTTTATGACTACATTTTTTTTGGTCAAATTTTGGATCATGAGTTTTTACTTAATAATTTTCAATTTTCAAAACAAAATTTTGAATTTTTGTGACAGGATTTAGATTTTTATCCTGAGAAAATTTTTACTCATAAATTACAACAAACAAATATGTAAGTTTATATAAAAAAGGTGTTTTTAGTTTTTATTTTATAATTTTGACAAATTAAAAAAAATTTAATGACTAGATTTTGTTTCCGATAAATAAATTTTATTTTTCAAGACCAGAATTTTGACAAAAATTTTACTCAAAGATTATTTGATTATTTTATTTTGTATTTTGGTTTGCAGTGTTTAGGTTTTATGATTTTCATGAACATCTCGATTATCATGACAAAATTTTGATTTTTCAGTTAATAAATTGTTATTTTTATAAAATTTTATTTTTCCTGAAATAATTTTAATTATTTTAATAACATTACGATTATATTATAGAATCTCGAATTTTTCAATCTCAATACTAAATTTTGAATTTTTTATAATAGGATTTTGATTTTTATGACCGAATCTAAAGTTTTTATTTTTCTTCAGATTGAATTTCATAATTGTAAAAATTTAATTTTTCTTGATACTACGACAAAATGTTGAGTTTTTACTCAAAAATTTAAATTTTCCAATTTTCTTTCCAAAATTTCAATTTACTGTTAATTTTGCTGTAAAAATTTGAATTTTAAAACTAAATTTATAAATATAACAGTTTCTGACAATTTTTAACGACTTTTTAAACTTTTTTCAGTTTTGAACAAATTTTAACCGTTTTTTTATTTTTAGCAAATTTTTAACGATTTTCTAAATTTTTAAGCAATTTTTGACAATTTTTAACAAGTTTTTAAACTTTTCATTTTTGAACAAATTTTAATCGTTTTTTGTTTTGGCAAATTTTTAACGATTTTCTAAATTTTTAAGCAATTTTTGACAATTTTTAACAACTTTTTAAACTTTTCAGTTTTGAACAAATTTTAATCGTTTTTTGTTTTGGCAAATTTTTAACGATTTTCTAAATTTTTAAGCAATTTTTGAGTTTCTGACAATTTTTAACAAATTTTTGAACTTTTTTCAGTTCTGAACAAATTTTAACCGTTTTTATTTTTAGCAAATTTTTAACGATTTCCTAAATTTTTAAGCAATTTTTGACAGTTTCTGACAATTTTTTTAAGCTTTTTTTCAGTTTTAAACAAATTTTAACCGTTTTCATTTTTAGCAAATTTTTAACGATTTTCTAAATTTTTAAGCAATTTTTGACAGTTTCTGACAATTTTTAACAACTTTTAAATCTTTTTCAGTTTTGAACAAATTTTAACCGTTTTTTATTTTTGTAAAGTCAAAAAAATAAAAAAACTTAATTTCCCCTTCTACAGAATTTTTTTAATTAATTTTTAAGTTTAAGTTTTTGAAATTGACAAAAATTATCACCTCATAATAAAATCGATGTTTACAAGAAAATTATTTTTTTTTTATTAATTTCAAAGGACCACGCACCATACTTATGCAAAATGGCCCCAAAAATCTCCATGTGACCAAAGGCAAATTTTACTTTTTATTGTAGTTCCCTGATGATGAAAATAAGTTTTTTACTTTTATAAAAGGAAATAAGATATGTTATCTTGATATTTTTTGCATATTAAAATAAATATTTCGAAATTGAAACTCGTAAATTTTGTTTCATGTTGACGCCTATGTTGGATGTCCAAATTCGCTAAACCTGAGGCGATGAAATAACTGACTATTGTCTTCTATTACAACATTTGAAAAAAAAAATCTATATTTGTTATACGTTTCAATCTATTAAATTATTTTTTTTATTGACCGTAATGACATAATACAACTAAGAAATATGATGAGCCGCACCTAAAATATAACTTCTGTTCAAATCAATTGTTCAGATCAGAAAAATAATGTATATAATTATATAAGTAGCGTTAATGAACTACTTTAAATATTCCAAAATAAATTATTTAACTTTTTTTATTATACTTTCAATATTCGTTTGAAATTTTAAAAAATATAAAAATAAAATTCAACTAGAATTAAAAAATCCTTTCTTAGTAGATGTCATAAAAAATTTAGGGGTAGAAAAATTAGACTGTGAATAAAAAAAATATTTTAAACAAATTTACGCAAATATTTCTTATTTCTCTTGTCAAAAAATAAGTACAAAATTTATTATATTACTGGGTAATTAAAAATAATTTTAAATTCATATTAGCCCAGATCCAATCCGAATTTTTGAGACCAAAAACAGAAAAATTTTCCAAAGGATAGCAATAGCGGAAATCGTAGTAAAAATGATTATAAGAGGAAAAAAATGCACCCCTGCACATGTAGGGGTATCAAAGGGGTGATTTTTAAGGGTTAATAATCGTTTTTTGCAATCTCCGGCGAAGTATGATTTCCAATCAAAAAAATGGTCTACATTAAAGTTGTAGATTATAAATAAATTTTCAATTTTGTTTTAAACCATTTTTCAACTAATCTCAAATTTTCCGAGATAATGGCGAAAAAACGTATTTTTGAATATACTTGAAATTTTGATAAAATATATATTTTGAAATCCTTTAATTTACCGATTTGTCCGGAATTTCAAAATCGAATAATTCAGTTTCAGGAAAACTAAAAGAAACAATTTTTTTTATGCAAAATTATTAACTGATCAAAATTTTGTCATGATAATCGAGATTTTCAAGAAAATCATAAAAAATTAAATTTTCTTGAAAATTACAATTATACAGGGTGTTTTATTATTGGGAGAGGGTCATACGTTAACTGTGGTTAAAGATTTTTCCAAAGAACCCATATTTTCTCTCGTTCTTCATAATCAAGATACAGAGTGTTTTATCAATTTTGCCGATTTCTTTCTGCGCTAGTAAATTTGTCTGATATTTGGGACACATGTATAAATTGGTCAATCCATATAACAACACTCTGTATATTAAAATTTAAAAAATCTGTTACTGTATTTGAAAAGAGTGAAAAAAATGAAATCTGCTTTTTATTTTTTCGCAGATAATTTTCCTACTGAAATTTTATGTTGAAATTCACTTTTTTGAGTAAATTTTAAAAGGAAAATGAAAATTGTTTCTTTAACCAAAATACAAAATGAAATATTTAAATAATTTTTTAATAAAAAATCAAGATTCTGTATAAATATTAGACTTAAAAATAAAATATGCTTATAAAAAATAAAATTTGTTTATAAAAAATAAAATATAAAACTTTTCACAAAAATTCATTCCAAGATAAGGTCATAATATTAAAATTGTATACAGAAAAATGAAAATATTTTATAAAAATTTAAATTTAAATTTTTTTTTTAAAAATCGAAATCTTAAAGTAAAAACTCAAGATTTTGTCAGGACAATTAAAATATTTTTAAAATATACAATTTAGTCTAAAAATGTTAGATATAAAAATTAAAATTTTATAAAGAAAATTAAAAAATGTTAATGAAAATCAAAATCTTCACATAAAAATTTTAAATTTAGCCTAAAATCAAAATTATAAAGTAAAAACTAAAAAATTCTGAAGAGTCGTTTTACCTCTTTTATATCCTTGTTTTTTGCAATTTATGAGTAAAAACTCAAGATTTTGTCATAACCAAAGTTTTATGAAGAAAATTAATTTATTTATATAAAAATCTAAATCCTCTCACAAAAATTCAAAATTTAGTTTGGTAAATGAAAATTATTAAATCAAAACCAAGATACGGTCATAATATTAAAATTCAATGCAGAAAAATGAAATTATTTTATAAAAATTTAAATTCAAAAATTTTTTTTGAAAATCGAAATTTTTAAGTAAAAACTCAAGATTTTGTCAGGACAATTAAAATATTTTAAAACGTATAATTTAATCTAAAAATTTTAGATACACAAATTAAAATTTTATAAAGAAGAATAAAAAATGTAATTGAAAATCTTGTCATAAAAATTTTACCTTTAAAATCAAAATTATAGAGTAGAAACTGAAAATTACGCCATGAGGACCAATATATTAAAAAAAAATCAAAAAATTTTTATGAAAATCAATCTGTAATAAAACTTTAAAAAGTCTTATACTTTTAGAGTAAAAATTCAAGTTACGATCACGAAATTCAAAATTTTATGAAGAAAAATAACAATTTTTCATAAAAATCAAAAATCTTTCAATAAAGATTTAAAATTTATTCTTGAAAAATAAAATTTAAGAGTAGAAATTGAAAATTCTGTTATAAGAAAATTTAATATTAATTCAAAATTTAATGAAAATTTTTGATCAAAAACTCAAGATTTTTGACAATGACAATTAAAAATTAAAACGAAATATTCTACTGTAGAGGGCGGGCACGTTTTTATATTTTTTTGACTTTAAACACAAAAATATTTTTTTGAAAAGCAAATCAACAAACTCCGGAGTTTGAGGGATGCAAAAAAAAAGTTTTAAATACAAATTATAAATAAAGTTCAGCTCCACATTTTAAAATTATTTCGTAATATACAGGATGTTTCATAAAGTCACAGCGTAGCAAAGTTATGTGATTTTCAATTGTCTATAGCTTCAAAAACTATTTAGATTATAATATAAGTGTAACAGGTTTTTGAAAACAGATAAAAATGTAAAAAATAATGTAGAGTGTTCGATTAAAAAAACAACATTGGTATACTATGACTTTACGAAACACCCTGTATATTACGAAATATTTTTTTTCGTATCGGGAGAGTATAAGTTAATCACCTTGTATAGTCAAAGATAATTTGACCTTTAGAGTAAAAATTCAAGTTACAATCACAAAATTCAAAATTTTATAAAGAAAAATAACAATTTTTTGTGAAAATCAAAATTATGTCATAACAATTTAAATAAAAAAAAAATGACGCTGTAAATAAGTAATTTTCATTCATTGAAAAATTTACTTAAAAGGTATTTTTTTTTCTATCTTAAAGTTTGATTCAGGACGACAAAAATGAGCCCCTGAAAAATTGTTGAAAACTACAATTGTTCGATTAAAAAAAAAAATTGATTTTTTTCGAAAAACATTAATCGTTAACTGTTCAATTTTGAAATTCCGGACAAATCGGTAAATTTAACGGACTTCAAAACATACATTTCATCAAATTTTCAAGTATATTGAAAAACTCAAAAATTAAAAAAAAAACGGGTTTTTCGCCATTATCTCGGAATATTTGATGTAATGTTGTAAAATGGTCTGAAACAAAATTTATTTATTTATAATCTACAACTTTACTATTGACCATTGCAAAAAACGATTTTCAACCCTTAAAACTCACCCCCTCCGAAACCGCTAAATGTGCAGGGCTGCATTATTTTTATAATCATTTTTAGCAACGATTAGCGTGTAGACATTTTTTTTTCAAAACAGCTTTGACCCTAAAAAATTGGTATCCACTTAAAATTAAAGTTACTGTTCGATTACGTTATTTAAAAATGCTAATTATAGTAAATTTTATATGAATCACTCTGTATATTATTATCTACTTGATTCGTGCAAAAATAATTTGTTTTCATGCCAAATTTGTAAAGTTTATTAAAAATATAAAATATAATTTAATAATTATTATGTTAGATTAAGAATTACCCGCTCCTAAATTGTTAATTAAACGATTAGTTATGTTAAGAAAATAAACTTAAATAATTAATTTATTTACAGTTAGAACAATTAAATATTTATAAAAATTCTGTTAAGGCGCCAATATTCTTAAGGAGCTGCTAGAAGTCGGCAACACACAGTACCGCTCCTCATATGTAGTATTGCATAATCTACAGTAAGTAAACGTAATTTTTTATTGAAGGTTGTTGAATTTCAATATTTTTAATAATAATGATGGACTACTAGTACTAGTACACTTTTGAATAAATTATTGATGATGACATAATCCGAGTAAATGACTACCCACAAATTTGTCATTATAAAAATAGAAGGCATTTTGAATCAATGAAGTTAATGATATAATTATTCTTATAAACGCTTTTAAGATTAAATCATTTGCCATAAAAGAATGAAAAATTATCTTGTAAGGTATTAATTTTTGTAAAATTAATAACAGGTATTATTAGATTTAATAGATGGAGAATGGTGTTCTCAATTTCACAATATTATTTTTAATTACGAAAAAATTAAGCGTTTGATTCGGGAAAATTGTGCAAAAAATTTATAAACAAGTAAGGGTATAGTTTTTTGTAAATAACTAAAAAACTATGTTGGAGTGAATTTGAAAAATTATTGTAAAATTCTATTTTTTGGTATATTTACCCTGCATTTCTATTACGGTTATGATTTACGGAAATTAAAACCTTAACCGTCATCTGGTCCAGGGAGTAATTTATCTTCGAGTGGAGGTAAACTTGCCACCAAATGTACCTGACCAGAAAAGGGTACCGGTAAATATGCCACCGGTCAAAAGGGTTCTTTAAAAATAGGTAGTTTTGTCACTATTTTATAAATTGCAATAGATTTTTAAAATAACCCCTTCGTCGGCAGTGAGAAGCCAATTTCCTACCATCAAATACTTTCTCTGTGAGGCCCAGGACAAAATACTTTTTAAACCTACGAGTGCCGCCATCTAATCAAAACATCGAAAATTACTAACAAGCCGCAAATACTCGTATACGCAGCTCCCTTACCATACGTTTTGTCCTTTTCTGCAAACAGACACCATTGTGGCTGTTTGTTATACTCAAATTTGGTGTATTTTTTGGAAATCCGAAAATATCGTCCCCATAAGGTAAGAGCTAAGTGATTTTTTATGTAATTTGGATAGTTATAATTTAGTGTCTGATACATGTGTATATTTTTTTAGAACATGTTGATTTATTAGTAGGAAGACGTAAGTAAGTAAGTGGGAAGAATTACTTCCCACCGCGGATATATTATTTTTATATATTCTTCGAAGAGAAACACGCATAAACAAAATCGTAGAAATGTACCACCTTAAACTTTAGATTTTTGATCGTCCTTTTTATTTTATTACTTATTAGTGTCGGTGTGGCTGTCCATCAGATGTCCATAAATTGTCCAACAGCAATACAAAAAGCATCCATGTATGGACCTTTCATGGAATCCAAATGGACATCCAGGAGTGAGATATTTATATAGTCCACCGGACGTCTATTCGATGTCCATCTGTAAAATTCTGGATGTCCATAAATGAACTTCCAATGGACATCCAATGGATTGATCTGTGCAATCTGGGTCCCAGTGCCTATCAAAATTATTATTAATCTAAATACTTTTTCGCAGGTATGTAGGATTTAGATAACCTCCATCACCGCTAAAAACCTTTGCAGTACCTCTGCAGCTTTCCAGACAATGAGGAAAATTTAGATGAAGAGCCTGAGGACGATGCAAACGAAGAAATGGACATTCTGGAATCCTTAGAAAAGAGTTAGAGTAATTCTTCGTCCACTAGTGGAACTCATACACCTGTCTGTTCATGTTCGACAAATGACCTCTTAAATCTGTCACCGTCATCTCCGTAATTGTTACCAGTCCTCGAGGAAGTAGATTTAAACAGTAATATCGAGAATATTAAAGAATCATATATGTAGACAAAAAATTGCGAACACTTACATAACAAATATATAGACTTTTGTAAACCCGCTGAAGTTAGCATCCAAACCTCCTCATGCATTGATTATTTCCAGAAAATATTTAATGATGATATTTTGGATCCCATCATTGAGCAAACTAATTTATATGCATCACAAGATCTCATAAGAAGAGGTAACAAGAAAGAAGGTTCTGAACCTTCAAAAAAAATGGAAAAATACATCAAAAGAAGAAATCAAAGCTTTTCTAGGAGTTACGATTATAATGGGGATTCACCAACTTCCGCACTTGGCAAACTTTTGGTCAAGTGATCCGTTCCTAGCGGTTCCTTCAGTCATGTCATCAAAGAGATATAAAAAACTTGTAGATAATATTCATTTAAATGATAACACAAGGACTAATCCAAAAGGTGACCCAGAATATGACAAGTTACATAAGGTAAGACCTCTTCTGATTATGCACAATGATTCTTTTTGTGAGCCATACCATTCAAAGGGTGCTCTTCAGTAAAGCAGTACATGCCCATGAAGCCTGTAAACCGAGGCAAATATAATGATGCCAGGTCATTTCAAATGTCATATCTAGGATGATCAATCCTGGTTAACTGATTATCCGGCAAAAAAAAATTAATCAAGTAAGAAATAAAAAAAGTGTTGTCAATTTTAAAAGGAGATAATTTTTAAATTGTCAAAAGTAAAAAATTAATTGAAATAGTTACTATAATTTTGAATATTATATTAAATGTTCGAATAAAAATTAAAAAAATTATGTACAAGGTAAGCCTATTCTTGAAAATGGATAAATAAAAAAAAATTATAATCATACTGGAAGGTTAATAACAAGATAGAAAAGATGACGGCAGGTGAGACAGATAGATATAGTAAGAAAAAGTTCAGACAGGGACAGATTTTCGATAAGAGAAGATTTAAATTATTTTATCAGAAGGTGAAATGTGAGACTTGAAATGGAATAAGTGGAAATATGTAATTTTATGGGAAGTGAAGCCAGGAAGAAATACTGATTTTGATCAAATTGTATTTGTTCTTTATATATTTTTTTTTAATTTGAGATTAATTTATTTAGCTCAATCAGCCTTCTGGAGAAACTAGTACAGAACGGAATATTGACTCTTGGTACAGTTCGGTCAAAAAGAATGAATTTGCCAGATATGTAAAGAGATAGTGCCAAAATGAAACGCCGTGAATTCACTGTTTAACTGTGTCGGCTTTTACTTGATGAAAATCCATTATTAAATTTAAATAAATAAAACAACGTTTTAAGATTTCCACAAAAATAATAACAAAAGTTATTAATTTAATAGTGACTAGTTTCGTTACATAGTAACTTCATCAGACTAATATTATTTACAAGAAAATCAAGAAATTTATACTAAAACAACTAAGAATAAAATTACCTCTCTAAAATTATGAGGGCTTAACCAAAAGCTATTAACAAACGTTCAAGCAATTAAAAACTAAAGACAATTTTTTTTAGAATAGGTAATTTTTTTTTTAGAATAAATTTGATTATTATTTTTTAAATTGGTGCCTCTACACGTTTATCTTATGATTTTAGACTCATAATAATTTTATTTCTGTATTGTAATGTTTAACTATTTTATCTGTTTCGACAACCTTAAATGTATGTGTACATAATGTGGGCAATAACTCATTATTATTATTAGACAAATAACTGAAACTTTATTCTCCAGAAGCAAAATTAAATAAAGAAAAATGCTTCATTGATATTTTAGCATATATTTAACTTTTATCTTATTAAAATAAGTATTAAAAAATATTAAAATTAAAATATTACCTAAAATCAGATAAATCAATAACCTTTGATTTTATTTCGAGAAGCTTAAATAGGAAACACATTTAACAAAGTTAATTTTTGATATTGCAGATGGACAGACAGACAGAGCCGTATTATAAAACGTCTAAAAACTCAAAAAAACAAACAAAAGTATTCTATTACGAGTTTATAGAATTTTGCTATAAGGCAATACTCTGTAATAAACACAGAGTTGGATATTTTTAAAAAATATATAAAAATAGCCACTAGTTTGCATTTACTTAGTCAAGTCATTAAAACAATACATAAAAACAGTGACTGGTTCGCATTTCTTAGGTACATATTTGACAAATTAGTTTTTTTGCAGTTATGTGTCTTAAATCAATTTAGCTGTCTACCAAGTTTGGTAAAAAAATATATACGAATTTGTAAGTTATGAAAAATAATCATTTTTAAATCAGTTAAGAGAAATATTGTAAAAACTATAGAATTTTTCGTTAACCGTATATCGCACTATCCCCACTTAGGACGAATTCCCACTAGGCGGAAAATCTGCAGGCTGATTTTCTGTATCCAATTCTATTGGTTAATTTATAATTAATTTTCGAAATCGACCAATAGATACAGAAAATCCGCCTGTAGATTTTCCGCCTACTGGGTATCCGTCTTCAGCTGCCAATTTCGACCGCTGTTTTCAGCTTTAACCGCAACTCAAACTTCTATACAAGCACCTAAACTGAACATTGTTTCAAAAATTCTTCCTAAGTAACTCTCGATACAAACAAATTTTTTTAAAGACGTCAAATCTGACCGAGAGAGTGAATCAATTGTCAGTAGGAGTTGGATATAGTCTCTGTAATAAATATGTGTAAATGGGGATAAATTATATTATTTTTAACTGGTTTGGCGCTACTATCAGTTTATCGAAATATTTGTGTTGATAATGAAGAAATTATCTTCCAATCTTTTCCAAAAAAATATTCTGGCTACGACTTTTGTGTGTTATAAAAGTATACACAGTTTAGCGCATATTACACTGTTTTTTTAATTCTACATTTTTTTTTGTCAAAAATTGTCAGTTTTACTAATTTTATTACGCCGTATTTAAAAATTATTTGAATGAACCGAAAAATGCACATGTATCGTGTCGCCCCAAAAGTTATGTAGGAAAGTAATTTTATTGTAGTGTCCTAATTGAATATAAATATTAGTAATTAATATTTTAACAACATTTTATATACAGCAAATAAAAAAAAAACAGTGTATAGTTAAAATAAATCATACATACAAAAATTAAACTAGTAAAATTACTGCAAGTCAGTATAAAAGTACTTATCAGAATAAAAGTTTTTGTTGTAATAATTTTCAATAAAAGCTCCTTCAGTTTAGACTTAAAATGACTTTTAAACCTGCATACAACTTTCGAATTTGACCGTTCTTTTGTTTTAACATAAAATTTTTCTATATTTTCTTCAATATACAACAAGCTTTGATAAATATAAACACATGGAAAAATAAATAATAATAATCTAAAAGATATTTCTTATAATTTTTTTTCAGCGACACGTAAACTCTGCTGGTATCAGCAGAGTTACCCTATAAAATCACATTAAAAATTAAATCACGCAGGCTGTAGTAAATGTTCAGTAATTAATTTAATGGCATTGACTGTTTAATTTTAGATTTAATGCATGTTCAACTAGCTAAAAACAAACGATTAAAAATAATTTTTACTTACATTGATGATGCCCTGTGTTCTCTGAAGGTTTCCTTTTCCGGTGAATATCTGACAGATGAGCCGCATCTCTGGTCGTAAGATATTCTCGCCCTCATCGACTGATTTACCCTCATTTGCCTTGGTTGTAACGGAGGAGGAATTTCTTTACCTAAAATATATTCAAAAATTGTTTATGATAATCATTAAAGACAAAAAATTGATAATTATAATGTGAAACGTTAAAATGGCATTCGTGAGATAAATGACAAATAACATACACAACACAACACTCATATCTAAATCGCCGTAATTAAAATATTCTAATTTACTATAGACAGTATTAAATACTTTTTTAGGGATCAATGATTTTTAAGTATAATTTCCAATAGTAGACCCTGTGGTCAGACATTTGCTTATTTATTCAACTTTTAAAAACTATTATAATTTAATTGTGTTATAAGCTACATTGCTTTCTTTTTAACCTATATTTTCGACATTACTGTCCTACTTTTTCTGTGGGTCAGCAGCAAACTATCCTCATCCCAAAACCATACAGAAACCTCAGACAATCCAAATCTTACAGACCTACATATAAAATTTCCAAGTTTCAACACGGATTTAGGTCTCAAGATTCAATTCTAAAGGCGGGGCTCCTCCAAACTGAGCTAGCCCGGCGGCACTTGCGGAACTAAATTCGACTCCACCAAACTAGAGTCGGTTTGAATTGTCTCTAGTATTCCATAAATTACTTTCATTTCGGAATAATTCTTATCAATGATAAGACCTTTTTTTCAGTTCATTAGGTAGAAATATGATCATCATCTTGGGTATTGACTATCCGTTTTAAAGTCACTTGAAAAAACTACATTTGGCCGCTAGCAAAATTATACCGGCGACTCGGTACATGCCGCCGGGCTAGCCCAGTTTGGTGGAGTCCCGCCTTAAGACTAATGCCCGGTTTCTCCAACATATCTAGTAGAGAATAATCAAGCTCGGCCAATCATGAAGGGCAGTATAAGTTTAGATTGCGTTGCATAGTGTCAAATTGTTTCCTATTTTACCGAAGACACCTTTTGAGCTTGAGGTTATATGACAACATCGCAAAAAACTAGTTTTTTCCTAGTTCCTTGACGTTTTAAATCCCAGTTTTGTTTAACGGCTGTTTATTGAGTGTTTTCTGCACGTTTTGTTTTATCACGTTAAATAAATCTAAATTTCTTGCGTAAAATAAAAATACCAGCAATGAAAAGCAACTGTTAACAAAGTTAGTCAAAAAAAAATATACAATAATTGAAAACAAATGTACAAATAATAATAAACAAAAAAAATCGCATTACCAGAAAAGATTAAATTCAAAATTGGAAGTCAAGATATATGGAAAAAATAAATAAAAAATTCCAAAAAAGTTTTTGCGTTTAGAAATACATTCCAAACAAGAGCTAAAATAAGAACTAATAATGAAAAAATTAAAAAAAAGCTTTTTTACAATTTTTTTTAACCCTTCGTTAGGTACTAAAAACAATATAACTGAAAATAGAACTCACAAAATACTGAAAATATATAATTGGTAGTATTTTGAAACTAGTATTAAGAGTATCGACCTACAAATTAATTCTTAATAACTTTTTTACGGAGTTGACAAATTTTATTGTAGTTTTCACTAAAAAATGGGGAAAAAAATCTATTATTATAGTTACGAAGTACATTCTTTTATATCAACTTATATTTTTTTTCTAGCTGTTTAATTTTATTTGTAAATATTTTAGCCTTTCACAATTCGCTATAATATTTTAAGATATATGGTAAAATAAAAAAAGAAAATCTAACAAGAGTTAAGTTTTAAGAGTGAATTAAGATAAATGCATTTAATTGTTTTCTAAGTGCTGCCACCTGTTAGACCGATCTAAATCTTTAAGTTTTTATCATCATTGAATTTCAAATTTCCATTGCTTCAATTAGAATGTAGTAGGAGTTCTAATTTATTTATAAAAAAAAAGTTCTTACCGGGACTTTCTGCAATTGACGCTCTTTGAGCTCGATGTGTATGCGTATCCGGTTGAATAGCAACAGGTTTGGTATCCGATCTGTGATGTGACCTTAAAGGTTCCGGTCTGTATTGATCGGATACGCCATTGACTTTTTGGCTCACAGCTATGCACCCATTCGTTGTTAATTTTTGAGTACTTGGATACCTGGAAATAAATCATTTATTACTATATTAAATAAAAGAATAATAATAATAATAAGTCATAGCACATAAAATATATTGTAAAGTAAAAATGTTAGCCCTTTAGTTAGAGGATTCTTGCAGGGACCAGGGGTCGTCGCATTTTGGGACCATTTTGATTTGTTAAGCCTCTATAGCAAATATCGAAACGAAATTTATGCCAAAATGAAAAATGACAAAAGTTATAAATGTGTAAGTATTTTTGGAATTAAAATTGTTAAGTACCACAGCAAAAATCGGATTAATACCTTAAAATTTTATAAATAGTTTTAATAAAAATTATTTCAGTTGGATCATTTGAAAGAGCATAAAAAAATATTGGAAGTATGAATTTTTTAAAAATTTTGAATATACAATTGTAGATTTCACAGGGATAAAACAAAAATCGAAAAATAGAGTACCTTTCGAACATACAAGCATCGAATATAAAAATATCTCCATTAAATAATATCGATAAGTTTAAGAAAATGTATAGATGTTTTTAGAAAATAAATATAATACTATTACTTTGAACCTAAAAAAATAAGTAGGCAGAGTGCGTTATCATCTGTAATATTTTAATTTAAACTCTTCTCTCGGTGGTATAAATATCCGTGTTTTGATATTTTCTACTACATTTTAAGTATATATAAATATGTGGCTGTAAACTTAATAAAATATTATTGTATTTGACACATTCGATTAAAAAATAAAATGTTTAAAATAAGAATATGTCTATACTTTCTTTAACTTTAGGTTTATTTTTTACTTATATAGTCTCATAGTCTGTCTACATTGCCTGGTGCCCGGAAGACTGAATAAGAAAAATATTATAAAGGGTTATCACAGAATAACTATTCCTAATATTCAGAAGTAATAGAAGCCACTTTAGTCCAATGAAATTAGACTTTTCTGGTCTAAGAAATTAGATCCTTCATTTTTTTAATCGTTTATTTTGGTGTTTAAAAAAATAACAAAAATCGAGAACGAGATCATTGTTGCATCAAGAATTATTCAAAGTTAAAGTTCGTAAAAAACGTTTTTTTGCGAATATTGCGATTTCTATGGGTCAGAGGTTACTATAAAATTGAAAGATAAATAAATTTCCCACAAAAATGAACTCTTTCATTTTTTAACGCACAACGAATGGTTTAGGCAAAAATATACTCATAAGTTTTCGGGCAAGGCGTATGCCTCATTTTTTATGAGTGACCCTTGCTGGATCGAATTTTCCATCATCTCGAAATATTGCAGAATCGAAAAATTACTGTGGCGAATAGTTGTTGGATGAAAAATCGCCTGTTCGAAATATTGTTGGACCGAACGTCGCTCGTTAGAAATATTGTCCATTCGAAAGGTTACTGGGTTGAAATATCATTGGACAGAAATATTGCTGGGTCGAAAAATAAAGCGGGCTTTATTATTGAAGTTTCTGTTAACTAATTTATACAGGGTGTTTCATTGGGAAAGTGACATACGATAACTGCAGATAGGGGACACCTAGGCGATCTCAAAAATCCCATACTTAATGGGTCTAACTACATTAATAACCAAGATACAGGGTGTTTTATCTATTTTGTCAAATTCTTGAATGATTCATAACTTTCTAACCACACTGTATATTTTCATGATATTTGGCGGGCATATTTTGTTTAAAGTACCCAATCGATCAATAAATTTACGAATTTTTACGGGTTTTTACGGGTTTGTAAGGTTTTTACGTTTTTTACGGTTTTTTACGATTTTTTACGGTTTTTTACCATTTTTTACGATTTTTTACGATTTTTTAAGATCTTTACGATATGACCTGTTTTAATATTTTTAAAAATGGCGAAGATATAATTTTTTTTGATATTTCAACCCCTTCTAGTTTCACCCCCATAGGTCGGATAAAAAAAATTTCATACAAATTGTATTTGAAAAATGTTAATCCATAATGGTTTTACTTTGTTGTCATTAATTTTTAAGGGTTTTTTATGATTTTTTTTCTTTTTCATTAATTAAAGTTATTTATTTTTTGTAATTTTATTATTATTTATTTGTTAATTAAAGATGAATGTTTTTTTGTGGATTATTAATCGCAAATAATTAAATAAATACTTATACTTCTTTAATACCTTAAAATTTTATAAATAGTTATAATAAAAATTATTTCAGTTGGATCATTTGAAAGAGCATAAAAATATTGGAAGTATGAATTTTTTCAAAATTTTGAATATATAATTGTAGATTTCACAGGGATAAAACAAAAATTTAAAAATACAGTCCCTTTCGATTTTGTTGTTAAATTATGAAAAATTTTTAAGTTTCGAAAACCACTTTCGGTCCACAAAGACCAAAACAATAATTTATTTAATTTTAATAAAGGAATTAGTATCGTACCAATTGGGAAATGACCATATTAACATTTAGAGGGAAACTAAATGCATCCAAATCAAAATCTTTGTTGGTTTCTGTAAAAATACCAGCAAAAATAATATATAAAAATAACGAGAACGATATAAAGTCGAATGAACAGAATTAAAAAAATATAGAAAACATAATAGAAGATAACAATTTTATAGCTATTAATCTAAATAGATAAAGGATTGAAGTATATATATTTACCTTGTGCTAGATCGTTCCTGGTAACCTCTCTGGTTTGGAAAACCCAGGATTTGTTCAGGTTTATTACTAGTTTCTATATGAATTGAACCGTTATACGGTTTGCTGTTCACCTGATGGAATATTTGATCGGTTGATTTGGTTTTAATGGATGAACGTACCGATGAGTTTCTTGGATATCCTTCTGGAAGACCTAAAAAATAAAAATTTTAAGATTAATAATATTAATAAAATCTCAAAGCTGTGAAGTAATTTTATCAAAATTGAATGTACCAGATTCAATGAAATAATTCAGGTAAAAGTGGAGCTAAAGAACCAATAATCAATACAAAGAAGATTCTAATTAATTATATTGATGAGCATTCATTACTCCTTCTTTCCTTGAATTTTTTCAAAGTTTTTTTATGATACAGAATCGACATTTTAAACTCAAATTATGCAAGACTATGGTGAAATTAACACAATCTACGAAATTAAAAAAGTTCTTTAATAATATTTCTATAACAAAACTTAAAAAAATATATACCAAATAATAATTCAAATATTACGTGTCATATGTCAATACATTTGTCAATGTTTTGTTCATCGATATATAATAATGGACATGCCCTAAGGAGCGGTTATTGAGAGACAAATATTCCGTAGCAGCTATTGGGAGACAAATATTCCATATTGAGAGACACTTATTCCGGAGCGGCTATTGGGATACAAATCTTCCATATTGAGAGACAAATATTCCGGAGCAGCTATTTGGAGACAAATATTCCATATTGAGAGATAAATATTCCGAAACAGCTATTGGGAGACAAATATTTCATATTGAGAGACAAACATTCCGGAGCAGCTATTGGGAGACAAATATTCCATATTGAGAGACAAATATTCCGGAGCAGCTATTGGGAGACAAATATTCCATATTGAGAGATAAATATTCCGAAACAGCTATTGGGAGACAAATATTCCACATTGAGAGACAAATATTCCGGAGCGGCTATTGGGAGACAAATATTCCATATTTTATTCTAAATAATCAGAAAAAATAAAATCTGACATTATCGACGCATGCGCATAATATGGAATATTTATCTCCTGATAACTCTACCTATGAATTAAGGTATTTCGAAAGATAGAGATAAAATAATATTTCGGACTATCTCTATCTCTGTCAAAATAGTAATCGTCTGTAATGAAAGAGATAGCGCTATAGTCTGAAACTATATGTAATCATTTTCACTTTTTTCGAGCCAAAAAATTATTACAAGGCACGTCCATTAGTATATGTCGATGGTTATGTCATTGTAGCGAAAATAATGTCAACAAAGTGAGCCCACTTGCAGTTGTCATCACTTTTTAATACACACATATTTTCGATAACGTAAGTCTTTGAATAGTCGAAGAGGAATTGCTTTTAGTTACATCTGGCATCACTCAGATATATGGTAGGGTAGATGTAGCATCAGAGAGAGAGGAGAGAGAAGTTGTATCCAACATAAATGTTTACATTAGGACTCCTAACGAACCTCTGAAAGCGGTGTTGACAGATTTAATTTATATAATTATCATTATTTTAAGTACATATCAACCAACTGTTATAACAATTTATTGTCACTGAAAGTTGGATAATTAGGTAAAAAAAAATTATGAACAATAATTAAAATATGCTACTGCATTTTTCCTAATCAAAACAAAAGGTGCTTTTCGAGTCGAGATGCTGTAAATATCGTCTTTACATTGAGTACCCAAAAGTCTGTCTTTTTTATACTCTCTCTAACCGTATCATATCTCTATGGTTTATCGGCTAATGGACATGCCTTAAGGAGCGGCTATTGGGAGACAAATATTCCATAAAAATAATTTTGTTTTAGGAAATAAATTCGAAAATAAATACAAAATTACAACCGTTTGATTTGAATAATAGATTAGTACCTGGTACCGAGCTTTGCTTGTTTTTTTGCAGTTTTTCCTATTTTCCCCTTTTTTTGTATTTCTTCCTATTTTTCATTATTTTTTCCTGCTTTCCCCTATTTATCCGTATTTGTCCATAATACTATCAATTTTTGCTTTTTTTTTCCTATTTTTTTTCTCTATTTATCTGTAATTTCCCTATTTTCTCTATCTTTTTCTAATTTGTTCTCGTTTTTTCCAATTTTTTATAATTTTCTCTGTTTCTCCCTATTTTTCGCACGTTACCTATTTTTCCATATTTTTTCTGATTTTCATTATTTTTTCCTGTTTTTCTGTACTTATCCCTATTACTTTCTATTTTTCCATATTTATCAGTTTCCCATATGTTTCCCTATTTCTTTCTAATTTCCCTATTTTTTTCAATTTTTTCCTATTTCTTGTAACATTTGTAATTATTTTTCACTATTTTGCTCCATTTTCCCCATTTTTCTCATTTTTTTGTATTGTAATTATTTTTCACTATTTTGCTCTATTTTTCCCATTTTTCGCATTTTTTATATTTTTCCTTATTTTCTCCTATTTTACCCTGTTTTCCTATTTTTCCTTCTTTTTCGTATTTCTTAACTAATTTCGTGTTTTTCATTATTTTTTCTAGTTTTTTCCATTTATTCTTATTATTTTCTATTTTTTGCAATTTTCTATGTTTTGCAATTTTCCCTTTTTTCCTAATTTCCCCGCATTGTTCCATGTCTCCCTTTTTTTCTCTAATTTCTCAAATTTTTAGTATTTTTCCCATTTCTTCCCCATTTTTTTATTATTTTTCAGAATATTTCCATATTTTTTCCTATTTCTCAAATTTTTAGTATTTTTCCTATTTGTTCCCTATTTTTTTATTATTTTTCCCAATATTTCCATATTTTCCTATTTTTCTCTATTTTCTTTTTTTTCCGTATCGTTTCCTTGTTTTTCACTATTTTGATCTTTTTTTTCCTATTTTTCATTATTTTCTCCTATTTTCTTCTTTTGTTTTTTAATATTTCTCCATATTTGTCCCTATTTGTACTTATTTTTCTCTATTTTACCCTATCCCTTCCTATTTGTCTCTAATATTCCCTATTTGTTCATATTTTCTTTTCTTTTCCTTATTTTTCCCTATTTCCGCTATTCTCTCATATGTTTCCCCATTTTACCATATTTTGTCCTTTTTTTCAAACTATTCACTGTTTTAGATTATTTTCACTATTTTTCCCTAATTTCCTTATTTTTTCCTATTTTTCACTATTTTTCCATATTTTTCTCTATTTTTCACTATTACTACAGCCCCCGCCCATACTTTGGTGAAGTAGGGCAAACCGTAGTATTGAAATCTTGCAAAAATCTCAAAATTTTTTTTTGCTCCAAATGACTTAAAATGTCATGAAACATGGAAAAAATTGATTTTCCGCGAAAAAAAGTCTGTCTGTGTGGATGTCTGTGCGCACGATAACTCGAGAACGGTACGGCCGATCCGGAAAATTCTTTCGGCAATCGGTTTTTATTCAAAAAAGAAAGGCTCTATCAGTCCTTTTACTAGTTTTTCTATCTATTTATTCCTAATTTTCCCATTTCCTTTGGTTTTCCTCTTTTTCATTCTTTTTCTATTTTCTTTATTTTTAATTTTCTAAGCCAGTCAGTCAATTAGTAAGTCAGTCAGTCAAGACTTTTACGCATTCTAGTTGGATATTTATAACGACATAGCAAAATTATTCATAATAAACAAAAGAACATTTGTCCCTTTTCCCTATTTTTTTTTATCCCTAAATAAACCCTGAAATTTAATAAATTTTTTTTTAAATAAAAAAATACTTACCTACAGTTTGTTGAATTACTTTAGCTTCCTTTTTAGACCCTTTGTGTACTTGAGGAGCAGGCATCTGATGTCCAGTACTAGTATCTACTAATCTTTCGCTAAAATCCTCCTGCCAGCCGTTCTCGCACTCCGGAGGAGGAGGTGGCAGCGGTTCATCATTATTAAACACTTCATGTTCTAACACAGTCGGCGGCGAAGGTGGCGGTAAATCTGGACTGGGAACTCTTTGATCATGAAATAAATCCGGAAAAGCGTTTCTTAAATTGGGATTTTTCGGCGGTCTCGCTGGTGGTTGATCCGGTATATAATCGTCGACTGAAATTGACGGTCCTATTATCATCGGTCCTAACATATCTGTAGAAAGGCTGCCGCAGGAGTTGCTGTGTTGATGTCTTGGAATCGTTTTATAGTTATCAGTCTTTGATTCTAAGCTAGAAGCTAGGCTACTTCTTTTCGAATTGTTACCGGACGCGTAATCAGATGCTGATGAAGCTCTTCTAGATGGTGTTTGTACCTAAAAAATATAACATTTTTATGTTATTATTATTATCAGTATATAACGTATTGTAATGTAAATTTCACATTCAAAACAAAAAAAAGACATATTTGTTCTATAATTTCTAAAACATTCTGTATCTGATTGTATATCTTTCATGTCTCGACAAGTATAAGAAAACTTTCTTATCTTGACTGTCTGGTTATTAAAAACAATTGTCTACATCTCATTGAACAATAATAATTTCATTTTACCCCCTTACGAGTAAACCCCAGAAGCCAAAGGCTTGTGCGGGGAAGGGACGGCTATTATTATTATTACTAACGGCTTCCTTGTCGTTCCCGTTACAAACGAGAAACAAATTCATGATTTCATCTTCAATTTTAATAAACACATTTTAAAAATAAAATGAAGAAAGTGAAGTCACCTCTCAAAAATTAAAAAATGTCAAAAGTTGAAACTTTAACATTAAATATCTGATAAAGTATTCGTCGATACTCGTTGGGAAAGTTTTGGGGCGACACAACCGATTTTTTTTTCCTTTCCTTTGGTAGAAATATTTATTTTCTCCTCTTTTTTCCTTTTTCTCCATTTATTTTTTTTGTTTAAAAGATAATTGCTATTTTTTCCCTTTTGTTTTAAAGAATTATTTTTTTCCATTTTCCCCCCATTTTGTTTAGGGTAGAGTGAAGTTAGTTTCGCTCGGTTGGTCTCTTACTAATTAATTTTTTCTCCCACTTTTTTTCCAACTAAATTTTTTGTTTAGAAGGTAAATTACTATTTTTTCCCTGTTTTGTAGATTTATTTTGTTCCTCTTTTTTTTCCATTTTCCCCTCACTTTTTTTAGGGTAGAATGGGGTTCATTTCGCTCGGTTCGTCTCTTACTAATTAATTTTTTCTCCCACTTTTTTTCGTTATTTTTCCACCTTAATTTTTTGTTTAGAAGGTAATTATTATTTTTCCTTTCCTTTCGTAGAAATATTTATTTTCTCCTCTTTTTTCCTTTTTCTCCATTTATTTTTTTTTTGTTTAAAAGATAATTGCTATTTTTTCCCTTTTGTTTTGTAGAATTATTTTTTTCCTCACTTTTTTCCATTTTCCCCCCATTTTGTTTAGGGTAGAGTGGAGTTAGTTTCGCTCGGTTGGTCTCTTACTAATTAATTTTTTCTCCCACTTTTTTTCCAAATAAATTTTCTGTTTAGAAGGTAAATTACTATTTTTTCCCTGTTTTGTAGATTTATTTTGTTCTTCTTTTTTTTCCATTTCCCCCCCACTTTTTTTAGGGTAGAATGGGGTTCATTTCGCTCGGTTCGTCTCTTACTAATTAATTTTTTCTCCCACTTTTTTTCCGTATTTTTCCACCTTAATTTTTTGTTTAGAAGGTAAATTACTATTTTTTCCCTATTTTGTAGATTTATTTTGTTCCTCACTTTTTTCTATTTTCCCTCCACTTTTTTATAGTAGAATGGGGTTCATCGCTCGGTTCGTCTCTCACTAATTAATTTTTTCCCCACTTAATTTTTTGTTTGGAAGATAAATTACTATTTTTTCCCTGTTTTGTAGATTAATTTTGTTCCTCACTTTTTTCCATTTCCCCCCCACTTTTTTTATAGTAGAATGGGGTTCATTTCCCTCGGTTCGTCTCTTACTAATTAATTTTTTCTCCCATTTTTTTTCCGTATTTTTCCACCTTAATTTTTTGTTTAGAAGGTAATTATTATTTTTTCCTTTCCTTTTTTCTCCATTTATTTTTTTTTCGTTTAAAAAGTAATTACTATTTTTTCCATTTTATTTTGTAGAATTATTTTTTTCCTCACTTTTTTTCCATTTTCCCCCCATTTTTCTTAGTGTAGAGTGGGGTTCGTCTCGCTCGGTTCGTCTCTTACTAATTAATTTTTTCCCCACTTTTTTTCCAACTTAATTTTTTGTTTGGAAGATAAATTACTATTTTTTCCCTGTTTTGTAGATTTATTTTGTTCCTCACTTTTTTTCCATTTTGCCTCTATTTTTTTTAGGGTAGAGTGGGGTTCGTCTCGCTCGGTTCGTCTTTTACTTATTAATTATTTCCCCACTTTTTTTCAAACTAAATTTTTTGTTTAGAAGGTAAATTACTATTTTTTCCCTGTTTTTTAGATTTATTTTGTTCCTCACTTTTTTCCATTTCCCCCCACTTTTTTTATAGTAGAATGGGGTTCATTTCCCTCGGTTCGTCTCTTACTAATTAATTTTTTCTCCCATTTTTTTTCCTTATTTTTCCACCTTAATTTTTTGTTTAGAAGGTAATTATTATTTTTTCCTTTCCTTTTTCCCTTTTTCTCAATTTATTTTTTTTTTGTTTAAAAGCTAATTACTATTATTTCCCTTTTGTTTTGTAGAATTATTTTTTCCTCACTTTTTTTCCATTTTCCTCCTATTTTTTTTAGGGTAGAGTGGGGTTCGTCACGCTCAGTTCGTCTATTACTAATTCATATTTTCCCCACTTTTTTTCCAACTTAATTTTTTGTTTAGACTGTAATTATTATTTTTTTCCTTTTCTTTCATAGAACTATTTATTTTCTCCATTTTTCCTAGACTTTTTTTAGTGTGGAAAGGGGTTCGCTTCGCTCGGTTCCCCTCTTACTAAGTAATTTTTCCCCACTTTATTATTTTATTTCTCACTTTTTTCTCCTTATTTCCCCCGCTTTTCGCTAGGTTCTTCTCTTACTAATTATTTTTTCCTCGCTTTTTTTTCTTTTCCCCACTTATCACTCTTTTTTTAAAGGTGAAGTGGGGAAACCGAGCAAAGCAAGCTTCTTTAAGTAATTATTTTTCTCCACTCTTTTTTCTCTACTTTTTTTACCCACTTTTTTCCTACTTTTTATCCCAGACGATCCAAAACCAAGACTAGAGTAACACCAAAAAATATTTAACTTTTTACTCTTAAATCCGTTATCAATTTATTTAGAAGTCTTCAGAATTTGTCAAATTTACTTGGCCTGACCAATATAAAGAAACTAAACTAAGTTACTTTTGACGATCTGTGTAGTTTTTTTTGCACTGTAATTCCTATTCTATAAATAAATGTAGTATACATGAAAATAAAAAAATACGCATTTAAATCAAAAAATAGGATCATCTACCTCACAACATAAATATAAATAGACCTAATACTGTTCCTTGAGGAACCACATCAATTATTTTTCTTTTGAATTCAATTCCTATAAAACTTAAGAAGCAGATTGTAGCTAACAGTGTTAAATGTCAACACACATTGTAACGGTATATTTTTCCGTATCAGTCTCAACAGTTATTTTATTTTGTTGTTTTCCATCTCTACACTTATATAAAAAATTAAAAATTATGTTATTGCTCTTACCTTTTGTGCTTTAATTTTGACTGAAGGTTGTGGCAACGTCAAGGCACTTTGAGCCAATTGCGGCTCCGATCTCCAAGAGCTTTTGTTGTGTCTCTCGTAGAACGAAAGAAGAGCCTTTTTCTGGATGGCCTTCAATGTGGGATCAGGAACTTTATGTCGCTTATCAGGATCAAAATATGAGTATTTTTGTTGTTTTTCCAATTCGCTAATACGATCTGCCACCGATAAAGCGGACTGTAAGGATATCGACAACCTAAAATTAAAATAAAATTTAGTTAGTCGTAAATTTGTAATTAGTAGTTAAATTCGCTATAAAATTTGTTTATTGATATTGGAGATGAATACTTGAATTAGTTATGCTTAGAGAAAGATATTTTATTACTAATTATAATTTTAGATCAGTCGTTAATGATAATGTCAAAATATGTTAATTATAGGACGTACAATGTTACTTTTATGTTCTTCCTGTTAGGATGGAAATTTAAAAATCAACCGCAATGTTTAATAATATAAACTATTTTAACGATTAAATACTACTTTTAAGGACTGGTATATTAATTAATGACAAGGTTGCTTTTAAGTTCAGTGCAAATATTTTCATTTTTATTGTTGAATTCGCTGAGAAATTTCAAAAATATTTGTTATAATAATATAATTTGTCAAACTGTAACGCTATATTTTTCCAACTGTTATTTTATTTTGTTGACTTCCATCTCTACACTATAAATTGAGTACTGTGATTGGAACGGGCTTCCTTGACGAATGTCCTAGGTAAGCTCTTTGAATGTTTACTCAAGGAGCGTATCTGGGACTTTCTGGATGAAAGGGGACTGATCCCCCAATTCCAACACGGATTTAGGACTGACCACTCCACCCAAGATGCACTAGTGAGACTCCATACCATTGTAACCAAATCCTTAAACCTTGGTCACTGTGCATCGACAGTCCTGTTTGATGTTCAGAAGGCTTTCAATCAAGTCTAGCATGCCGGACTTATTCGCAAGCTTTCCAACATCAATCTACCCATTCCTCTCATAAAACTCATTCACTCCTACCTCCAAAACAGAACCAACCGCGTTAAAGTGGGAAACTCCCTATCAGATCCTTTCACCTCTTCTGCCGGAGTGCCTCAGGGCTCCGTCCTTGCCCCTGTCCTCTACGTCATCTTCACCCACGACATCCCTGCTCCTCCTTCCCCCAGCCAAGATGTCCAACTTTACGCTGACGACACTCAAGTCTCAGCATCCGCTCCTTCTACCAGAGCTCTTAATACAAAAACCCAACAACTCCTAAATCGACTAGCACACTGGTGTAGCAATTGGAGGGTCACCCTGAATCCACAAAAAACCCAACTAATCCTATTCAAACATCCCTCCCTCACTCGAAAATCCAGCCAAGATCCCAGAAATATCAACCTTAGGCTCTGGGGAGAGAGGCTCGTCCCTACGGATGACGTTACCTACTTGGGAGTATGCTTCACGCGTACTCTCAACTGGGAGACCGAAGTCCAAAGGACTCTTGACAGAGTCAGGAGACGGACCGCTCTCCTTGGGGCCCTGGGTGGCTATACACCTACAAAACCTACATCCGTCCCATATTGGATTACAGAGCTCTAAACTTCTCCACACTCCCTCCTCGTTTCCTGCACGCCATTACGGCAACTGAGAGGAGGATCCTTAGAAAAACGTCCTACCTTCCCTTTCACTTCCCATCAAAAAAAAATATATATCAACACACTAATATCCCAAGAATTATTTCCAGACTCAAGAAAATACGAAATGGATATGTCAGGAGAAGACTGGACGACTCCAACACCCACGCCAAAGAAAGTCTAAGGATCAAATAGACAGTTGATAGGAACAGAAGAGCAATCCCCAGAAAACCGAAGAGAAAATTCACTCAACCCAATCTCAGGATCCTTAGTGAAGCAACAGAAGACATAGACCTCCCGGACGAGCTCCTAGGCCTATTAGAGGAATCCCCCCTAAGCATCCGATGAGCTGGACCACCACTGACACCACTCGCCACACCGCTCTGAGCCTCCCGCCCCGGGAGGCTCGTAAGTATCATAAACATACACACTTAATATCTTAAGTTTAATACATTTTTCAGTTTCAGATCAACAGAACCCACTGTATCCCTGAAAAGGAGATTCAATCTCCTACAGCAGGGTACGAGGAAACACCATACAAAAGGACAAATTACCGAGGAGGGTTTAGTTGGTATGCCCCTGACTCTGCTTGCAGAGCGATCAGGGGAGAGTCCAACACTACCTCACGCATTGAACCAGCGTGAGGTATCTTTAAAAGATTTCCGCCTCCACAACTCAGGACAATAGTTGTCATACAAGATATTTAACGGTTTTTAAATTTTTTTCAGAATTTTAATGGATTTTGAAGGATTTTTAAGGATTTTTGGGATTTTTAAGGATTTTAAAGGATTTTTAATGATTTTCGGAACTTTTATGAATTTTCAAGAACTTTTAAGGTATTTTAAGAATTTTAAACTATTTTTAGCGATTTTTTCAGGATTTTTTAAGGATATTATAAGGATTTTAAAGTATTTTTAAGAATTTCTAAGATTTTCTGAAGATTTTTAACCAGGTTTGAAATATTTTCAGAATTTTAAGGAATTTTTAGATTTTTAATGATTTTAAGGATTTTAAAGGATTTTTAATGCTTTTTAAGGATTTTCAAGAACTCATAAGGATTTTTAGGGATTCTAATGTTTTTTTAGGATTATTTTAGGATCTTTATGAATTGCTTAAGATTTTTAAGTATTTTTAAGGTTTTTAGTGATTTTTAAGTATTTTTTCAGGACTTTTTAGGATAGTTTAAGGATTTAAAATCCTTAAGAAGTATTGTTAAGAATTTCTAAAATATTTAATTTTTTTCAGAATTTTAAGGGATTGTTAAAGATTTTTAATGCTTTTTAAGGATTTTCAAGAACTCTTAAGGATTTTTAGGGATTTTTAAGAATTTTAAACTATTTTTTGGGATTTTAATGTTTTTAAGGATTATTTTAGGATCTTTAAGAATTGATATTTTTAAGTAGTTTTAAGACTTTTTAAGTACTTTTAAGGGTTTTTAGGGATTGTTTAAGGATTTTTTAAGGATACAAGTTTATTTTTAAGATTTTTAAATTTTTTTCAGAATTTTAAGGGATTTTGAAGGATTTTTAAGGATTTTTGTGATTTTTAAGGATTTTCAAAAACTTTTCAAGAATTTTATACAATTGCAACTTATTTTAAGGGATTTTTAAAGATATTTAATGATTTTTAGGGATTTTTGAAGGATTTCTAATGATTTTTAAGGATTTTTGGGATTTTTAAGGATTTTCAAAAACTTTTCAAGAATTTTAAACAATTGTAACGTATTTTATTGTTTTTTAAGAATTTTTTAGAATTTCTAAGATTTTCTTAAGATATTTAAGGGTTTTTAAATTTTTTTCAGTTTTTAAGGGATTTTTAAAGATATTTAATGATTTTTAGGGATTTTTGAAGGATTTCTAATGATTTTTAAGGATTTTTGGGAGTTTTAAGGATTTTTAAGGATTTTTAAGGATTTTAAAGGATTTTAAAGGATTTTAAAGGATTTTAAAGGATTTTAAAGGATTTTAAAAGATTTTTAATGATTTTTGGAATATTTATGGATTTTCAAGAACTTTTAAGGTTTTTTAAAAATTTTAAACTATTTTTAGGGATTTTTCCAGGATTTTTTAAGCGTATTTTAAGGATTTTAAAGTATTTTTAAGAATTTCTAAGGTTTTCTGAAGATTTCTAACCAGGTTTGAAATATTTTCAGAATTTTAAGGAATTTTTAGATTTTTAATGATTTTAAGGATTTTAAATGATTTTTAAGGATTTTCAAGAACTTTTAAGGATTTTTAGGGATTTTTAAGAATTTGATAATATTTTTAGGGATTTTAATGTTTTTTTAGGATTATTTTAGGATCTTTATGAATGGCTTAAGATTGTAATTTTAAGTATTTTTAAAGGTTTTTTTTAGAGATTTTTAAGGATTTTTTCAGGAGTTTTTTAGGATATTTTAAGGAATAAAATCCTTTAAAAGTATTTTTAACAATTTCTAAGATTTTCTTAAGACCTTTAAGGATTTTTAAAATTTCTTCAGAATTTTAAGGAATTTTTAATGATTTTTAAGATTTTAAATAATTTTTAATGATTTTTATGGATTTGTGAGATTTTCAAGAATTTTCAAAAACTTTTTCAAGATTTTTAAACTATTTTTAGGGATTTAATGTTTTTTTAGGATTATTTTAGGATATTTAAGAATTGCTTATAATGTTTAAGTTTTTTTAGGTATTTTTAAGGGTTTTTATGGATTTTTAAGGATTTTTCAAGAATTTTTTAAGGATTTAAAAGTTTTTAAGTTTTTAAGGTTTTCTTAAGATTTTTAAGGATTTTTAAATTTTTTTCAGAATTTTAATGGATTTTTAAAGATTTTTAAGGGTTTTTAAGGATTTATTATCTACCAAGAGCAGAAGAAGTAAACTTATAATCCAGAAAAAGTTGATTGAATTCAGATACCTAATTGACATAATTATTATTTATTATTTTTGATGTCGTTACAAATTTCTTGTTTCTATTTTATTGTACCATATTTTTCTTCAATGTACTATAATAATTTAAGTGCCCTGTACTATAACAGCTTCTAATACAGTTGGCAACGTTGCCAATACCAGAAGCGTACGATAAGATTAAGCGACTGTTTGATCCTTCCCAAATTCTACGCCAGTGGCGAAATTTCGGTTCTCCAATACTTCATAGCGATAAAGTCGTTATTATTCCAGATATATCAACATGATGAAGCTCTACAACTATTTTGATATTTTAATGTGTATTAATGAAAAAACATAATATTATTTATCGAAATTTTAACGAATAGAAGCATTAAACAATTAAAAACAAATTCTGAAAACACCCTGTAACTCATACATTGTATCTATGTGATTTGGATTGAATTTTCATATTTTAAGCTCAGGATTCTATACTTGAAATTTTTTCACTTAGTAATGAAACACTCTGTATTTATATTGCTATGTTTTTTTCCTTTCATTATAATTTTATGCTACACAATTTGTAATTAATTTTTTCAATTATATTTTTTAACCAAAGTTATTTTTTTACAAGTTACTTTTATGTCTTTCTTTATCATAATAAATATATGCAAAGTACATAGCCGTATGTCTGAGATGAAGAGATTTATAACCAATTTAAATAATTCATAGACAATATCCATAAAAAAAAAAACTTTGCATAAGAAATTACCGCAAGTATTTTAATTATAATTTTATGCTAAATAATTGTATAACATTTTTTTTATACATTTGTATATTGGATTGAATTTATATACGTAACAGAATTATCCGTACGAGTTAGTTTTTTTGAATTTTCTATATGTTAATTTTTTATTTTTTGATGGTAGTTTAATAAATTTTGAGATCAACTACAAATTTCTTATTGATTCCTATTACGTAATTCTTACATAACATACTTTTAGTACTATCTAAGCACTTACAAGTAATTAAAGATTTGCATAAAACTATTATTATATAACAAATACTACTGTATATTTTTTAATTAAATATATAATTATTAAATATTTAAAAAAAAACTAAAATGCTTATATCCTTGTAAATATTCGTGACCTAAAGAAATAATTCTAGTTATATATATTTCAAACCATAACAAAACTAGACAGTACCGTTACACTTTAAGTGATTTTTTTACCATCTCTACATTATTAACAAATATAGTTATTGATTAGACAAATAGTTTCACGGCCAAAGAACCGAACTCAGCATGGAACCGACCCGAAAATTAGCAATTAGGTGCAAGGTTAATGTTAAACATGTTTATAAATATTTGGGTCCTTTCTAGTCGATTTGAAAAATTATTAACTTTCATATTGTTACAACAATGGGTGATCTAACTGTATCTCTGCTGTCTGATTATCGAAGTTTCATGTATCTTTGTCATAGATCAATGAAAAAATAACGAAATGATACCTGTCGAATTTTTATCTGCGACTGAAAAATATTGACTGGTTTTATTAAATAATGAACCACTCCTACACCAACAGTTAAAATCAAGATAATAGTTGTCTTGTTGGCCATGTGTAACCAAAAATTTAAATTTCCGTTAGATTTTATATGTTTTACGGTTTCTAATTTGATTATCTGTTGCGATTTTTAACGGCGAGAAGATTCATATTTGAATTGTCACCCACTGAATAAATTTTAATAAGAAAATTCTATATTGGTTTTTCGTAATTTGTTATAATTTTATTCACAATAAAAAACGTAAATTAACTTTTAAATACGTATAAATATTTTATATACTTTGAAATTTGATATTTAATACAAATCACCCTGTATATAGATGTCCAACACAGAACTTTAAATAAAAAAAATTATAAAATATACATATGTAAATATGAAAATAATAATTTTAATATTTTCTGTTTCCTTAGTTTTTCTGCATTTCTAAAAAGTACTTAAATAAAAATTCTTTTAACAAAATTCTTAAAAAGTCTTTGAAAAATCTTTTAAAAATTCTTGAGAACTTCTTGATAAATCTGCAAAACAGTTGTAAAAAAAAACCTTGAACAATCGTTGAAAATCCCTAAAGGATTATTAAAAATACTAGAAAATTCATTAAAAAATCGTTTACAATCTTTTAAAAATATCTTCAAATTTTTTTTTTATATTCTTAAAAAACCTTTAAAAATGTACTAAAAAATTTTTTAAGAAAATTCATTAAAAAACTCTTTCAAAGTTTCTTTTTATATTCTAAGAAAAGCTTTTAAAAATGTACTAAAAAATCTTTAAGAAAATTCATTAAAAAAAATCTTTAAAGTTTCTTTTTATATTCTAAGAAAAACCTTTAAAAATGTACTAAAAAATCTTTAAGAAAATTTATTAAAAAATCGTTTACAATCTTAAAAAAAAATCTTCAAAGTTTCTTTTTATGTCCTTAAAAAACCTTTAAAAATGTACTAAAAAATTCAATAAAAATGGTTTACAATCTTTAAAAAAATTTTCAAAGTTACTTTTATATTCTAAAAAAACCTTTAAAAATGCACTAAAAAATCTTTTAAGAAAATTCATTAAAAAATCGTTTACAATCTTTAAAAAAAAACTTCAAAGTTTCTTTTTTATATTCTTAAAAAACTTTTTAAAATGTACTAAAAAATCTTTAAGAAAATTCATTAAAAAATCGTTTACAATCTTTAAAAAAATCTTCAAAGTTTCTTTTTATATTCTAAGAAAAACCTTTAAAAACGTACTAAAAAATCTTTAAGAAAATTCATTAAATGTCCTTAAAAAACCTTTAAAAAGGTACTAAAAAATTCAATAAAAAATTGTTTACAATCTTTAAAAAAAATTTCAGTTTCTTTTTTATTCTAAAAAAACCTTAAAAAATGTACTAAAAAATCTTTAAGAAAATTCATTAAAAAATCGTTTACAATCTTTAAAAAAATCTTCAAAGTTTCTTTTTATATTCTAAGAAAAACCTTTAAAAATGTACTAAAAAATCTTCAAG
Source organism: Neocrepidodera transversa (assembly GCA_963243735.1). NCBI lineage: Eukaryota > Metazoa > Arthropoda > Insecta > Coleoptera > Chrysomelidae > Neocrepidodera > Neocrepidodera transversa. The sequence continues at coordinate 5,407,074 of OY725342.1, forward strand.
AAAATTCATTAAATGTCCTTAAATGTACTAAAAAATTCAATAAAAAATCGTTTACAATCTTTAAAAAAATTTTCAGTTTCTTTTATATTCCAAAAAAACCTTTAAAAACGTACTAAAAAATCTTTATGAAAATTCATTAAATGTCCTTAAAAAACCTTTAAAAATGTACTAAAAAATTCAATAAAAAATTGTTTACAATCTTTAAAAAAAATTTCAGTTTCTTCTATATTCTAAAAAAACCTTAAAAAATGTACTAAAAAATCTTTAAGAAAATTCATTAAAAAATCGTTTGCAATCTTTAAAAAAAATCTTCAAAGTTTCTTTTTATATTCTTAAAAAACCTTAAAAAATGTACTAAGAAAAATTCATTGAAAAATCGTTTACAATTTTTAAAAAAATTTTCAAAGCTTCTTTTAATATTTTTAAAAAAACCTTTAAAAATGTATTAAAAAATCTTTAAGAAAATTCATTAAAAAATCGTTTACAATCTTTAAAAAAAATCTTCAAAGTTTCTTTTTTATATTCTTAAAAAACTTTTTAAAATGTACTAAAAAATCTTTAAGAAAATTCATTTAAAAATCATTTACAATCTTAAAAAAAAATCTTCAAAGTTTCTTTTTGTATTCTTAAAAAAACCTTTAAAAATGTACTAAAAAATCTTTAAGAAAATTCATTAAAAAATCGTTTACAATTTTTAAAAAAATCTTCAAAGTTTCGTTTTTTATTTTTTTTCAAAAATGTACTAAAAAATCTTTAAATATAATCCTCAAACAAATCCTGAAAAATACTCGGAAACTGCAACAAAAATCCTTAATTTTTTTAAAAATCATTTTTAAAAGATTCCTTATTAATCTCATAGAAAAATACTTGAAAAATCTTTGAAGTATCCCTCAAGAATCCTTAAAAAAACTTGTACAGTCGTTAAAAAATCTTAAAATAGTCCATTAAAAATTCTTAAGAACCCGTTAAAAACATTCAGAAATTCTTCTGGAGAAAAACTTGAGAAATTCCAAAAAAAATTGAACAGGGGAAGAATTGTCGCTGGGAAGAATTGTCACGGGGAAGATTTGTCGAGGGGAAAAATTAACATAAGTAGAAAGTAAATGGGAATGCTTCCTGCAAATTTTATTTTCACTCTGCAATTTTTTTTGCAGGAAGCATACCCATACCCTATATGACCTACAAATCCATTTTCCCTTTTTCCCTAGATTTTCCCTAATGTTTACCTATTTATTCTCTCATTTCCTTATTTTTTCAACTTTTTTCTTATTTTTCCCAAATTTTCTTTTTTTGACCTATTTTGTTTCCTATTTTTCCCATCTTTTCACTGTTTGTCCCATATTTTTTCCATCTTTTCAATGTTTTTCCCATATTTTTCCCCTATTTTCTCTATTTTTCCCCATTTTCTCCATTCAGTCTACTTCTTTCTATTTTTTCCTGTTTTCCATTATTTTATTCTATTTGTTCAATTTATTCTTTATTAAAATGTAGAATGGAGCACATTGGAACAGCTTCTTTAAGTTAATAAAATTGTTTAATTTACCCTGTAATCTTCTACATAATAATTTTTCTTGAGACATACATTTCTCTCCAAACAAAAAATAAGACATTCCAATAGCATATATTTTTTTTTAGTGTGAAACAGTTTATTAAAAATATTCAATAACAACTTTTTTTTTCCTTTTTTTAATGTTTTTCCCGTATTTTTCCTCCATTCATCCTATTTCTTTCTATTTTTTCCTGTTGTCCATTATTTTATCCTATTTTTCTTATTTTTCTAGTTGTTAGTATTTGTACTTATTTTTCCCCATTTTCCCTATTTTTCTATTTATGCATATTTTTCCTGTTTTTCATTTTTCATTTCTCTTATTGCCCTATTTTCCCTGTTTTTCATTACTTTTTCCTGTTTTTCCCTGTTTGTCCCTATTATTATCTATTTTTGCTTTTTATCCCCTATTTTTTACTATTTTTAAATATTTTTCTATATTTATCTCTATTTTTCTTATTTTATCTATCTGTTTATCATTATTCCCAATTTGTTTCTTTTTTTTCAATTTTTCTTCCTATTTTCATTATTTTTGCCTATTTTTCTTGTTTTCTCTATTTTTCACTATTTTTAATATTTCTTTGTATTTTTTTCTATTTTCCTTTATTTTATCCTATATGTACTTTTTTCTATTTCTTCATATTTTTCCTGTTTTTCATTATTGTTTTTAACGCTATTATTTTTAATGATTTCCGTTTTTCCATTTTTTTCTTATTTTCCCCAATATTTCCCTATTTTTCACGATTTCCATATTTTTTAATATTTTTCTCAAATTTCCCTATTTTACCCTAATTTTCTTAATTTTTACCTATTTTTCTCATATTTCCTTATTTTGCTGAATTTTTTCCAATTATTCCCAATTTTGTTTTTGTTCATATTTTTCCCTGTTTAAGCCAATTTTTTACTATTTTCCCCTATTTTTCTCTTTCTATATTTTCTTCTATTTTTCACTATTTTCCTTATTTTTTCTCATTTTTCCCTACTGTTTCCCTATTTTTGACTATTTCCTCATTTTTCTCTATTTTTATTAAATTCCTTATTTTGCCCAATTTTTCCATATTTTTCCGAAATTTTTCTACTCATGTATTTTAATATCTTTCCCTTCTACTATATTTGTTAATATTTTTCTACATTATTTCCTATTTTTTATAATTTACCCCGTTTTTTCCCTATTTTCCCTATTTCACAATATTTTTGCTATTCTTATCTATTTTTCAGTCAGTCAATTAGTCAGTACTTTGCCGCTTATATTAAAAATTGACATCATCCTGTTAGTGTATCTGTATGTTAGTGTGTCTGTCTGTGAAAGCTCTCACGGCCGTTCCACTGGACCGAATTGCTTCAAACTTGGTATGTAGATACACTAGGATCAGCCTTCAGTCGAGTTTAAATTTCAACCCTGTAGGTCAAAGTGGAGGGGGTGATATGGGGGTCACAATGTCACACCATCATTACCGCGCAGTACCCTGAGGTAAGTTTCCCTTCAGAAGTTTACACCTCTCTCGTTACGTTTTGTTAGTACAAAATAACTTATCAACAAGGAACGTTTTTCCTATGTATCCAAAAACAAATTATTTAACAACTTTTTAACTAACAACTTCCTTAACAATTAACATTTTTTCTCATTGTATTTTTAAACCTTAATAATTATATAGTAGTGACATTACCAAATACAGTTTTATTAGACAATATATATCCACATACGCAACATTAGACATGAGTAATAAATTATGTCTATAATTATATTTTCAGCGGTAATGAAATCTTTCAAAATAATTGACAGTCTTACTTAGGCATTACTTGAAGCGTCTTCATATGGGTGATAATGGGAAAAAGTCAGAGACGAACTCAGAGAAGATTGACCGCTCACGGTTATATAATAATCAACAAAATGAATATTACAATTTTTAATAAAAGAAAATAATAATGAAATATATTCTCTAAAGCGTAAGAAATAATGCACTTACATTGTAATTGTAATTTGCCCACCCATTCTTACATCATTCCTGTCCTGATTTTAAAAACATTTTCCCAGTAATGGTCTATACCACTTACAATGTCCGAATGATCAGACGATGACATCTTAATTGAATATTAAACTTAATAGTGTTTATACGTAATTTTTTAATTAACATGTTATATAAACAGTAGATTGAGTGCTGAGAATTTCTTGTGTCATAGAAGGAGATATAGTTTGCATAAACGGAAAAAGTAATTATGGTAAATAGTGTAATTGAAAACGTTTACATAGTATTTTTTTTTAATGGATATTTTAAATATTTATATAATAAGTATCGATTAGTTAGTATTTAGAAATCTTATGAAAAAAAATTTATGGGATATAATTACTTTAAGGAGTAGTCAAAAAGTTTATCAAATACTGTTAAAATAAAATAATTTTTAAACAAAAAAATATGAATCAATTATCACTTTAGAAATACTGCTAATAAGTAATATGTAAGATTTTTTCTGAGGCAGTTTAAATTGGTAAATTGGTACATCAATATAAATTCAAATTCTGTTTTTGTATAATAATAATATAATTAAAAAATTAAAATATATTATTATGTACAGCTACCTAAAAAGGAATAAAAAAATCGGTTGTGTCGCCCCAAAACATTCCCGACGGGTATCCCCGAATACTTTTTCAAATTTTACTTTCCCGACCCACCTCCTAGAAGGGAAAGTATTGTGAACGATCTAAAAAAAAAATTCGAGATAAAAACAGAACTATCCATTTTCGGGTCCCCTGAGACGATTAAGACCATTTCCAGATGGAAGTCTGTCTGTCGGTCTGTGTGTGTGTATTCTTCCACGATGGGGAGGCCACATGTTTAATCCGATTGAGCTGAAGTTTGGTATAGGGGTTTGGGTTACCCGTCGGAAGAACCCATTAGTTTTTGTACGATATCTGTCAAACGGAAGAAGTACCACTATCAAAAAATGACAGATGCAATATTTCACGGAATTGGACATGCTATTTGTCATTTAAAAGCCCTAGAAAAACTCTATTCAGAACAGTTAAAATTATTTCTCCAACTGTCACCTGTCAAAAATAAAAAATGTCAAAATTTGAAACTTCAGCATTAAATATCTGAAAAAGCATTAATCCGATTGAGCTGAAATTTGGTATACGGGTTTGGGCTATCTGTCGGAAGAATCAATTAGTTTTTGTACGAGATCTGTCAAACGGAAGTATCACTTTCAAAAAATGACAGATGCAATATTTCACGGAATTGGACACGCAATATGTCGTTTGAAAGCCCTTGAAAAACTCTATTCAGAACAGTCAAAATTATTTCTCCAACTGTCACCTGTCAAAAATTAAAAAATGTCAAAAGTTGAAACTTTAACATTAAATATCTGATATAGTTATTTTCCTAACAAGTGCGGAAAGTTATACTTTTCCGCACGCAATTGCAGTTGCCCGAACGACGCGAAGCGGATTTCGGGCACGCAAGTGTTAGGAACAATATTTTTTCTACAAGCGCCTAGAATTAAAAAAAAATTTTAGCAAAAAGTATTTTTTCTACAAGCGTGCGGAAAGTTCTGGTGCGGAAAAGTACAACTTTCCGCACGCAAATATGTGCAGAAAGTTGTAACTTTCCGCACGCTTGTAGAAAAAAGTATTTTTCTAAAAGAGTGCGGAAAAGTATACTTTTCCGCACGCATTTGAAATGATTAAAAATTAATTCTTGCTTGGTTACTATGATTACTTTCAGCCTAATGTTTTATTTATTAAGAAGCACTAAGAAAATTTTTGCTAAATTTTTTTTTAATTTTAGGCGCTTGAAGAAAATATATTGTTCCTAACACTTGCGTAAAGTATCTTTTCCCCACTTAATTGCATGCCCGAAATCCGCTTCGCGTCGTTCGGGCAACTGCAATTGCGTGCGGAAAAGTATAACTTTCCGCACTTGTTAGGAAAATAACTATCGTGGATACTCGTCGGGAAAGTTTTGGGGCGACACAACCGATTTTTTTTTTTTTTATTTTTACGAAGTTTGTCAATTTTTCGCGATTTTTTCCACTTTGATCAACAATTTCACAAACTTCAAGAAATTTAGAAAAAAGCTCAGTTCCAATTTCAAAAATGTCACAATAATTTCAAATTTCATAAATTAAAAAATGTTGCAAAAACTGAAAAATAAAAAATTTAACCAACAATTTTAAGTTTCCAAAATTTCATTTTATTTACATATTTTTGAGAAATTTTATCTTTTTCACTATTATTATCAAATTTATATCATTTTTTCTGTTTTAACAATTTTTTACTTAATTTTAGTGATTTTTGTTAGTTTTAGTATTGTGTTGTCATTTTTTATTTTTTTATTTTTTTTTTTGCGAAGTTTGTCCATTTTTTCCACTTTGATCAACAATTTCACAAACAATAATTTCAAAATTCATAAATTAAAAAATGTTGCAAAAACTGAAAAATGAAAAATTTAACCAACAATTTTAAGTTTCCAAAATTTCTTTTTATTTACATATTTTTGAGAAATTTTATCTTTTTGACTATTATTATCAAATTTGTATCATTTTGTCTGTTTTTAACAATTTTTTACTTAATTTCAGAGATTTTTGTTAGTTTTAGTATTGTGTTGTCATTTTTTTGTTTTTTATTTTTTTTTTGCGATGTTTGTACATTTTTTCGCGATTTTTTCCGCTTTGATCAACAATTTCACAAACTTCAAAAAATTTATAAAAAAGCTCAGTTAAAATTTCAAAAATGTCACAAAAATTTCAAATTTCATAAATTAAAAAATGTTGCAAAAACTGAAAAATGAAAAATTTAACCAACAATTTTAAGTTTCCAAAATTTCTTTTTATTTACATATTTTTGAGAAATTTTATCTTTTTGACTATTATTATCAAATTTGTATCATTTTGTCTGTTTTAACAATTTTTTACTTAATTTCAGTGATTTTTGTTAGTTTTAGTATTGTGTTGTCATTTTTTTATTTTTTATTTTTTTTGCGATGTTTGTCCATTTTTCGAGATTTTTTCCACTTTGATCAAACATTTCACAAACTTCAAGAAATTTATAAAAAAGCTCAGTTCCAATTTCAATAATTTCACAAAAATTTCAAGTTTCATAAATTAAAAAATGTTGCAAAATCTGAAAAATGAAAAATTTTGTCAACAATTTTAAGTTTCCAAAATTTTATTTTATTTACATATTTTTGAGAAAATTTGTCTTTTTGACAGTTATTATCAAATTTGTGTCATTTTGTCTGTTTTAACAATTTTTTACTTAATTTCAGTGATTTTTGTTACTTTTAATATTGTGTTGTCATTTTTTTATTTTTTATTTTTTTTTGCGATGTTTGTCCATTTTTCGCGATTTTTTCCGCTTTGATCAACAATTTTACAAATTTCAAGAAATTTATAAAAAAGCTTAGTTCCAATTTTAAAAATGTCATAAAAATTTCAAATTTCATAAATTAAAAAATGTTGCAAAAACTGAAAAATGAAAAATTTAACCAACAATTTTAAGTTTCCAAAATTTCATTTTATTTACATATTTTTGAGAAAATTTTGTCTTTTTGACTATTATTATCAAATTTGTGTCATTTTGTCTGTTTTTAACAATTTTTTACTTAATTTCAGAGATTTTTGTTACTTTTAGTATTGTGTTGTCTTTTTTTAAATTTCAATTTTTTTTGCGATGTTTGCCAATTTTTCTAGATTTTTTCCACTTAAAGCAACAATTTCACAAACTTTAAGAAATTTAGAAAAAAGTTCAGTTCCAAAAATTTCATTTTATTTGCTTACTTTTGGTAAAATTTCAAATTTTAACATTTTTTTATATTTGACAAGTGATAGTTGGAGAAATAATTTTAACTGTTCTGAATAGAGTTTTTCAAGGGCTATCAAATGACATATTGCAAGTCAAATTCTGTGACATATTGCATCTGTCATTTTTTGACAGTGTCACTTCCGTTTGACAGATGTCGTACAAAAACTAACGAGTTCTTCCGACGGGTAACCCAAACCCATATACCAAATTTGAGCTCAATCGGATTAAACGTGGCCTCTATCGTGGAAAAATACACACAGACAGACAGACAGACAGACTTCCATCTGGAAATGGTCTTAATCATATCAGATCACCTCAAAATGGATATTTTTATCTTTATCTCGAATTTTTTTTTAGTTCGTTCACAATACTTTCCCTTCCAGGAGGTAGGTCGGGAAAGTAAAACAAACTTGTGCATGAATGGCAGTACCATAAGGCCAGTTTTTTCGCCATCACAGAAAAAACCAAACATAACCAAACTTAAAATTCACAGAAAAAAAAATATCCCAAATAGACAGTCAGCAATTAATTAAAGTATAACAATGTAAAATAAAGAAACTTTACAGTAGGACCGCAGGCTAAAAATAATTTTTTATCTTGACTCCTGAACGATTCAGTGGTCCCAAAAATTAAAATAAGATTTTTTAATTATTTTGTTAGTTGTGCGTTTTAAAAACTGCCTGACATCATTAAAATATAAACAAAAAAAACATATTTATCCAGAAAAAATTATATTATAAGTCCAGTTAAAAAAAAGTTGAAGCAATATGTAGATAGAACTTGAATTTGTGTCGAAAGCCATTGAAAATTCTTTAAAAAACCGCTGAAAAATCCATAAAAAGTTCTTAAAAACTATAAAATAGAAAAATTCATGAAATATCCTTAACAAAAATTCCTTGAAACTGTCTGTATGTAATCATTTGAAATTCCTGTACTCAAAAGACTTAAATATCTTTAAAAAATCTTTAAAAAAATATAAGAAAAAATCTATGTAAATCCTTAAAAATTCCTTAAAACGTCCATAAAAATCCTTTTAAACAACTTAAAAAATCTCTAAACAGAATTCTTGAACAATCCTTAAAAAGTCCTTAAAGGGTATGAAATACAAAAATCCATGAAATATCCTTAACAAATGCTGAAGGAAAGGAGCTAAAGAAATCGCTAAAAATTCAATGAAGATTCATTGAAACTGTCTTGAAAAATCAGTGACAAAAAATTCTTTCAAACAAATAGAAAAAATCCTATTCTTTGAATAACATTTGAAAAGTCCTTGAAAAATTCTTTGAAATATGTGCGAAAAATCTTTGAAAAATATTAGAAAAATGCTATGTAAATCCTTAAAACATATTTAAAAATCCTTTTTAACAACTTAAAAAACTCTAAACAGTATCTATAAGCAGTCCTTAAAAAGTCCTTGAAAACTATGAAATAGAAAAATCTATGAAATATCCTTAACAAATTCTGAAGGAAAGAAGCTAAAATATCATTGAAAATTCATTAAAACTGTCTTGAAAACCCAGTGAAGAATCCTTAAAAAATCCTCTGAAACAACTTGAAAAAATCCCTATTTCTTTGAAAAAAGTCCTTGAAACATTTTTTGAAAAAACTCGAAATATTTTTAAAAAATATTAGAAAAATATACTTAAAAATCGTTTTAAACAACTTAAAAACTATATTAAACAGTATCTTTGAACAATCCTTAAAAAGTTCTTAAACAATTATTGATAAAACCTTGTAAAATACTTGAATGAATAATCTGAAAAAATATTCAGAAATAAGTCTTCTAGAATTCCTAAAAAATCATTGAAAAATCGTTGAAAATCCCTAAAGAATCCTTAAAAAACAATAGAAAAATCGTTAAAAATTCGTTTACACTCTTGAAAGATTATTTTTAGAATCTTGAAAAATTCCTGAAAAATCCTTGAAATCTCCTCAAGAAATACAATAAAAATCCTTTTTTTTTAATAATTGATCCCTTAATAAACTCTAAAAAAAATTACTTGAAAAATCTTTGAAACATCTCTAAAGAATATCGTTAAAAAAATCGTCAAATAATTTTGAAAAATTCCTGAAAAATCCTAAAAAAAATATTAGAAAGTCCTTGACTTGAAATCTTCTCAAAAAATACAATAAAAATCATTTTTTTTAATCATTGATAATTTCTTTTAAATATCCCTTAATAAACTCTAAAAAAATTACTTGAAAAATCGTTGAAACATCTCTAAAGAATCCTTAAGATATCGTTCAAAAAAATCCTCAAAGAATTTTGAAAAATACAATAAAAATCCCTTTTTTTTAATCGTTGATAACTTCTTTAAAAGATCCCTTAATAAACCCTAAAAAAAAATTACTTAAAAAATCTTTGAAACATCCCTAAATTACCCTTAAAAAATCCTGGTACAACAGTTAAAAAATTTCCTTTTAAACAACTTGTTAAAAAACCACTCAGAAAACCTTCTGAAAAAAAACATGAGAAATCGCTAAAAAATCCTTAAAACCCGATTAGACTCCTTAAAAGTTCTAGGAGAACTTCCAGTTAAAATTGGTCAGCGATTAAGAATTATTTTTTTTAATATGTGGATGGTATTAGGCAAAGTTAATTTTGAACAGACAATTTCATATAAATAGTAATAGAAAGTAGCGATATGTTGTCTTACTTTAAGTAGGTATATATCAGATTACTTATGTCTGTCCAATTATAAATTTCAAACGTCAAATTAATTAAAAATATAAAACAAAAATTTGTGTGTGTTTGTATAATAGTTTTTTTTCCAGGTCAGTCCCAACTATCTTTAACGTGGCCCTTTCTCCAGTTATAAAGTTATTTGATTTTGTTAGTTCCCACCTCTATACAGATTGTAAATTTTTGTACCGTGCCTATTAATGTCTTGAATACGGCAACCGCGCTTTGATTTACGCGGCATTCCGCTAGCGAGAATCCATCTTAACAATTACATTTAAACACCAGCGAACACTCAAGAATGTCGAAAAACATGATACGATTTACAAGCTGATTAAGATAACTGATAACCAAACGATATAAATTGGGTACCTTGACCCGTTTAGTTCTATTTTCGCTAAAAATTTATACCTATCGTCTTTCGTTGGATATCGGATGTTTTTTTCCCAAAAACTGTTAAATCTTTAAAAATTTTAAATAAGGGAACATTTACCTTTAAAAAAAATTTCGTCCTATTTAAAAAAAAACAGTAAATAGTTGGCGCTCTTATATATAAATTAGTTAAACATGTTAAAACGAACAAATCAAGAGAAATTATAACTTACCTATTACTAGAACTGTTGCTAACACCACCGGATTGATTATCACTCTCCTGCACTGTATATGTATTTAAAGGAAACAATTTAAGTTTATTAGCATTATTATTTCTACTTTCCCTGTCTTTCCACGAATTCTCCTTCTCCCCGCTCATATACAACACACTTTCCGAATGATGTCTTTGCGGCGTTTGCACCCTAGCACTATGAGCTATCAATTGTCTAGTCGAACTGTTCGAATTATGATGCGAACTACTATGAGATGTCACCGAAACGTCACTCATCGACCCGTGCCATTTTAGAGTTTCACTCGAAGAGGCACTACCCGAACTAGTAGTCACGACACTGTCTCTGCCTTCACTTCTAGAACTAGGAAGATCCTCGGGACTCAGCTCGTCCCAAGTGTTCGACGACATCGGTCTGCCCATTACTGCTTCGCTGTCCCTTCGGAGACGGTCCAAGAAGGGAGTAGAAGTTGAATCCGTGCTGGATACGTAGCTGTGGTAGCCTTCAGATTGGGCGTAGGAGATTTGTTTTTGATGGAGGTGAGTGAGGATACCTCCATCGTGTTTGGAGTTCATGGAACTAAAGAGGGAATCCTCGTAATGCCTTGTATACTCCATGAATTCTTCTAGACCTGATAAGTAAAAATATAATTGAAGATCAATAAAATTTAATAGCTGATTTTTTGAACTTACCAGATTCTGTTAGTTCGTGGTTGGGTTTAATGTTGTCGTCGCAATATTTGGGTTCCTGGTACGATCTGGCATATTCCTCAAGCTCGGATTGTGTTAATTGCGGTTTAGAGGAACCGTCTCTTTCGGGAGGGGATGGCACAATGTAATCCATGTCGCCCAATTTTTTACCGTCGCGATCCAGGTTTGGCAAGAAAATTCTATTGCTTACTTTGTCGTAGCGTGATTCAAATGTCTCTGGCGGGATTTTTTCACACTTTTCCATCACAGTTTTAAGTTTCTGAAATTAATTAAATAGTTATAACTTATAGGAAATTTAAACTTATTCAATGTATTATAAAAAAATTGATATTTTCTTACGAGCGTAAAAATTTAACTATAGCTTTTATATGATAACACATTTTAAATAAAAAATAAAAATAGCATCAAAATGATCTACGGCTCTATTTAGACTATGAATAGTTTTTACATCAAACGGTATTAGAACTGGTAGAAAAAATATTCATACATTTTTAAATTTTAGAGATATGAAAGAATTTTACCGTACAAAAATTACCTGAACTTAGAAATTACAACAGATGACAAATGACCAATTACAAATGAACGGTGGCAAATGACAGACGACAAATGAACGGTGACAAATGACAGACGACAAATGACTGACGACAATTGACTGACCACAAATGACAGATGGAAAAAATGGCAAATGACAGGTGACAATTCACACATGACAAATGGCAGATGACAAATGACAGATGGTTATTAGTATTCTGTCGTCAGTTTCTTTATAAACGACGTTTAGAGATAGGAAAGAATTTTACAGTACAAAAATTGCCTAAACTTAGAAATTACAACAGATGACAAATGACCAATGACAAATGAACGGTGACAAATGACAGACGACAAATGAACGGTGACAAATGACAGACGACAAATGAACGGTGACAAATGACAGACGACAAATGACTGACGACAATTGACTGACCACAAATGACAGATGGAAAAAATGGCAAACGACAGGTGACAATTCACACATGACAAATGGCAGATGACAAATGACAGATGGTTATTAGTATTCTGTCGTCAGTTTCTTTATAATCGATTATGGCATGTGTCTTTACCGCCATAATTAGTGACATGTTAGTATGGTAAGAATATGTATTTGTATATATTAGTAATATATTCACGTTTTTGGTTCGTATTTTATTATTATATGAACTTTGCCCAGTATAAAATTTGGGTCACCTCGTAATTTGCTTGTAGTTCAGAAATTTTTAGTTTTTTTGGTTTTTTTTTTTCGGTTTTTAACATATTTGTGAGATGATTCTGTCGTGATTACTTGAATAAAAAAAGTTAAACTAAACAAGCAATTTTAAAAATTTATCCAGTGGCGTAGAAAATTGGGGACAAAATATTTAGCCATACCCAACTGGAACGCCACTGGTAAAAGGTTTTGAAAAAAATGTAACGTCACAATGAGGGGTCGTTAGTATAGTGTGTCGGTTGTAAAGTTTCGTTAAAAAATATTTATTTTTAAAAAGTCATTTTGTCCATTTTTACGAGAGGTATCTATAGACAAACGTTGAAAGCGCCATTTAAAAACACCCTGTATATTTTTAAATTTCGAGAGTAAAATGTCGCAATTTTATCTAGTTTATTTTCTTTACCTTTCTTCGATTGTCTTCATTTTTAATTAAGTTTTTTGTTTTGTTCGTTTTTTTTTTAAATTTTTTTTTACAATTTTGCTCTACAGGATAAATAAATAATAAAGTAGATTTTTAACCAATATTTATTATTCAATAATTAAAAATATGTGTGGTATTTTTTACGTATTCTAAAAAAAGATTATAAGGTTTAAAAAAATGCAATTAAATATTTTCTACATGTACATTTTTCAGTATTGTTATTATCCAACTTTTAAATGTGAATTTAACGTTTTTATTTTTTTCATCAGATAAATTTGACCAAAGTAGGCTTAACTGTAAAATTTTTCATATACCAATATATAATTTGCTAAAACAAAAAAACAAAAACAAAACATTAACACACATATTTTTTGTTACATGCATCAAATGTAAACCGTTTTTTGTTGAGCACACGTTGAACGTGATCCAACTATTCGACTGTTAACCTTAATGTTATCGCTTAATGACCTCTAGAGGATTTTTTTGTCTGCATCTCTTGGTGTCTGTCTAATTAACATACCACAAATTATTACTAATAATATACCATTATAATCGACATTTTCCTTCAGGCCATAAACAATACTTATGTCGTTATCTTCACTCGCTGCCTTTGCTAATTCCCTTTCTTTTGCAAATTGAGAAAAAAACGTTAATAAGGCACTAATGAATAGGAATACCGGACAATTTTAATGCGGACAATTACGTAAGTTAAGTGATCTAGTACATTTACCAGACGAAGAAGAATATTAATAGAAATGGTTCTTAAATAACATCACGCCGAACGTGTTAAATATTGGATATTAATTTTTTAATTAATGACAGACGGAAAATGACAGATGGCAAATGACAGAAGACAAATGACAGAAGTCAAATGACAAATGTCAAATAACAGACGCAAATGATAGATGACAAATGACATAATGTATTTATTGAAAAAAATAAATACAGATAAAAACACCAAAGAAGGGAAAGATTGAGAGTGGGAAGTATTTTAATTTTTTTCTTCCAGAAAACAAAACAATTTTTTTAATATTTTTGATATAATCTTTATTTCGGAGAAAATGAATTAAAGTAAAAAAAATGCGATTTTTACGTATTGGGAGTAAGCTAATTGGACTACATTTCAGTCCAATTTGAAACTTCTAGATCACGAAGGGACAAATTTAAAATTTTGAATATTTTTGATATACACAATTTTTTTTTTTGAGAAAATACAAGTAAAAAAGGTTATTTTAACATATTGATAGTGAACTAATCGGGCTACATTTAGCTTCAATTTGAAATTTCGAGTTCACCAAATGGGTAGCTGATGAAGGGACAAAGTTGAAACTTTCAATATTTTTGATATACATTCACATAATTTTCATTTCTGAAAAAAATAATAAAAGTACAAAAATGCGATTGTCACATATTGATAGTAAACAAATTGGACTATATTTAGCTCCAATTTGAAATTTCGAGTTCACCAAATGGGTAGCTGATGAAGGGACAAAGTTGAAACTTTCAATATTTTTGACATACATTCACATAATTTTCATTTCTGAAAAAAATAATAAAAGTACCAAAATGCGATTGTCACATATTGATAGTAAACAAATTGGACTACATTTAGCTCCAATTTGAAATTTCGAGTTCACCAAATGGGTAGCTGATGAAGGGACAAAGTTGAAACTTTCAATATTTCTGATATACATTCACATAATTTTCATTTCTGAAAAATAATAAAAGTACAAAAATGCGATTGTCACATATTGATAGTAAACAAATTGGACTACATTTAGCCCAAATTGGAAATTTCGAGTTCACCAAATGGGTAGCTGATGAAGGAAAAAAGTTGAAACTTTCAATATTTTTGATATTCATTCACATAATTTTCATTTCTGAAAAAAATAATAAAAGTACCAAAATGCGATTGCCACATATTAATAGTAAACAAATTGGACTACATTTAGCTCCAATTTGAAATTTCGAGTTCACCAAATGGGTAGCTGATGAAGGGACAAAGTTGAAACTTTCAATATTTTTGATATTCATTCACATAATTTTCATTTCTGAAAAAAATAATAAAAGTACAAAAATGCGATTGTCACATATTGATAGTAAACAAATTGGACTACATTTAGCTCCAATTTGAAATTTCGAGTTCACCAAATGGGTAGCTGATGAAGGGACAAAGTTGAAACTTTCAATATTTTTGATATTCATTCACATAATTTTCATTTCTGAAAAAAATAAAAGTACAAAAATGCGATTGTCACATATTGATAGTAAACAAATTGGACTACATTTAGCCCAAATTGGAAATTTCGAGTTCACCAAATGGGTAGCTGATGAAGGAACAAAGTTGAAACTTTCAATATTTTTGATATTCATTCACATAATTTTCATTTCTGAAAAAAATAATAAAAGTACCAAAATGCGATTGTCACATATTGATAGTAAACAAATTGGACTACATTTAGCTTTAATTTGAAATTTCGAGTTCACCAAATGGGTAGCTGATGAAGGGACAAAGTTGAAACTTTCAATATTTCTGATATACATTCACATAATTTTCATTTCTGAAAAAAATAATAAAAGTACAAAAATGCGATTGTCACATATTGATAGTAAACAAATTGGACTACATTTAGCTTCAATTTGAAATTTCGAGTTCACCAAATGGGTAGCTGATGAAGGGACAAAGTTGAAACCTTCAAAATTTTTGACATACATTCACATAATTTTCATTTCTGAAAAAAATAATAAAAGTACCAAAATGCGATTGTCACATATTGATAGTAAACAAATTGGACTACATTTAGCTCCAATTTGAAATTTCGAGTTCACCAAATGGGTAGCTGATGAAGGGACAAAGTTGAAACTTTCAATATTTCTGATATACATTCACATAATTTTCATTTCTGAAAAATAATAAAAGTACAAAAATGCGATTGTCACATATTGATAGTAAACAAATTGGACTACATTTAGCCCAAATTGGAAATTTCGAGTTCACCAAATGGGTAGCTGATGAAGGAAAAAAGATGAAACTTTCAATATTTTTGATATTCATTCACATAATTTTCATTTCTGAAAAAAATAATAAAAGTACCAAAATGCGATTGCCACATATTGATAGTAAACAAATTGGACTACATTTAGCTTCAATTTTAAATTTCGAGTTCACCAAATGGGTAGCTGATGAAGGGACAAAGTTGAAACTTTCAATATTTCTGATATACATTCACATAATTTTCATTTCTGAAAAAAATAATAAAAGTACAAAAATGCGATTGTCACATATTGATAGTAAACAAATTGGACTACATTTAGCCCAAATTGGAAATTTCGAGTTCACCAAATGGGTAGCTGATGAAGGAAAAAAGTTGAAACTTTCAATATTTTTGATATTCATTCACATAATTTTCATTTCTGAAAAAAATAATAAAAGTACCAAAATGCGATTGCCACATATTAATAGTAAACAAATTGGACTACATTTAGCTTTAATTTGAAATTTCGAGTTCACCAAATGGGTAGCTGATGAAGGGACAAAGTTGAAACTTTCAATATTTTTGATATACATTCACATAATTTTCATTTCTGAAAAAAATAATAAAAGTACAAAAATGCGATTGTCACATATTGATAGTAAACAAATTGGACTACATTTAGCTTTAATTTGAAATTTCGAGTTCACCAAATGGGTAGCTGATGAAGGGACAAAGTTGAAACTTTCAATATTTTTGATATTCATTCACATAATTTTCATTTCTGAAAAAAATAATAAAAGTACAAAAATGCGATTGTCACATATTGATAGTAAACAAATTGGACTACATTTAGCTTTAATTTGAAATTTCGAGTTCACCAAATGGGTAGCTGATGAAGGGACAAAGTTGAAACTTTCAATATTTCTGATATACATTCACATAATTTTCATTTCTGAAAAAAATAATAAAAGTACAAAAATGCGATTGTCACATATTGATAGTAAACAAATTGGACTACATTTAGCTTTAATTTGAAATTTCGAGTTCACCAAATGGGTAGCTGATGAAGGGACAAAGTTGAAACCTTCAATATTTTTGACATACATTCACATAATTTTCATTTCTGAAAAAATAATAAAAGTACAAAAATGCGATTGTCACATATTGATAGTAAACAAATTGGACTACATTTAGCTTCAATTTGAAATTTCGAGTTCACCAAATGGGTAGCTGATGAAGGGACAAAGTTGAAACCTTCAATATTTTTGACATACATTCACATAATTTTCATTTCTGAAAAAAATAATAAAAGTACAAAAATGCGATTGTCACATATTGATAGTAAACAAATTGGACTACATTTAGCTTTAATTTGAAATTTCGAGTTCACCAAATGGGTAGCTGATGAAGGGACAAAGTTGAAACTTTCAATATTTCTGATATACATTCACATAATTTTCATTTCTGAAAAAAATAATAAAAGTACAAAAATGCGATTGTCACATATTGATAGTAAACAAATTGGACTACATTTAGCTTCAATTTGAAATTTCGAGTTCACCAAATGGGTAGCTGATGAAGGGACAAAGTTGAAACCTTCAATATTTTTGACATACATTCACATAATTTTCATTTCTGAAAAAATAATAAAAGTACAAAAATGCGATTGTCACATATTGATAGTAAACAAATTGGACTACATTTAGCCCAAATTGGAAATTTCGAGTTCACCAAATGGGTAGCTGATGAAGGAACAAAGTTGAAACTTTCAATATTTTTGATATTCATTCACATAATTTTCATTTCTGAAAAAAATAATAAAAGTACCAAAATGCGATTGTCACATATTGATAGTAAACAAATTGGACTACATTTAGCTTCAATTTGAAATTTCGAGTTCACCAAATGGGTAGCTGATGAAGGGACAAAGTTGAAACTTTCAATATTTTTGACATACATTCACATAATTTTCATTTCTGAAAAAAATAATAAAGGTACAAAAATGCGATTGTCACATATTGATAGTAAACAAATTGGACTACATTTAGCTCCAATTTGAAATTTCTACATCACCAAATGGGTAGCTGATGAAGGGACAAAGTTGAAACTTTTAATATTTTTGATATACATTCACATAATTTTCATTTCTGAAAAAAATAATAAAAGTACAAAAATGCGATTGTCACATATTGATAGTAAACAAATTGGACTACATTTAGCTCCAATTTGAAATTTCGAGTTCACCAAATGGGTAGCTGATGAAGGGACAAAGTTGAAACTTTTAATATTTTTGACATACATTCACATAATTTTCATTTCTGAAAAAAATAATAAAAGTACAAAAATGCGATTGTTACATATTGATAGTAAACAAATTGGACTACATTTAGCTTCAATTTGAAATTTCGAGTTCACCAAATGGG
Organism: Neocrepidodera transversa; assembly: GCA_963243735.1. Lineage (NCBI taxonomy): Eukaryota > Metazoa > Arthropoda > Insecta > Coleoptera > Chrysomelidae > Neocrepidodera > Neocrepidodera transversa. The sequence goes on from OY725342.1 coordinate 5,425,474, forward strand.
TAGCTGATGAAGGGACAAAGTTGAAACCTTCAATATTTTTGACATACATTCACATAATTTTCATTTCTGAAAAAATAATAAAAGTACAAAAATGCGATTGTCACATATTGATAGTAAACAAATTGGACTACATTTAGCCCAAATTGGAAATTTCGAGTTCACCAAATGGGTAGCTGATGAAGGAACAAAGTTGAAACTTTCAATATTTTTGATATTCATTCACATAATTTTCATTTCTGAAAAAAATAATAAAAGTACCAAAATGCGATTGTCACATATTGATAGTAAACAAATTGGACTACATTTAGCTTCAATTTGAAATTTCGAGTTCACCAAATGGGTAGCTGATGAAGGGACAAAGTTGAAACTTTCAATATTTTTGACATACATTCACATAATTTTCATTTCTGAAAAAAATAATAAAGGTACAAAAATGCGATTGTCACATATTGATAGTAAACAAATTGGACTACATTTAGCTCCAATTTGAAATTTCTACATCACCAAATGGGTAGCTGATGAAGGGACAAAGTTGAAACTTTTAATATTTTTGATATACATTCACATAATTTTCATTTCTGAAAAAAATAATAAAAGTACAAAAATGCGATTGTCACATATTGATAGTAAACAAATTGGACTACATTTAGCTCCAATTTGAAATTTCGAGTTCACCAAATGGGTAGCTGATGAAGGGACAAAGTTGAAACTTTTAATATTTTTGACATACATTCACATAATTTTCATTTCTGAAAAAAATAATAAAAGTACAAAAATTCGATTGTCACATATTGATAGTAAACAAATTGGACTACATTTAGCTTCAATTTGAAATTTCGAGTTCACCAAATGGGTAGCTGATGAAGGGACAAAGTTGAAACTTTCAATATTTTTGACATACATTCACATAATTTTCATTTCTGAAAAAAATAATAAAGGTACAAAAATGCGATTGTCACATATTGATAGTAAACAAATTGGACTACATTTAGCTCCAATTTGAAATTTCTACATCACCAAATGGGTAGCTGATGAAGGGACAAAGTTGAAACTTTTAATATTTTTGATATACATTCACATAATTTTCATTTCTGAAAAAAATAATAAAAGTACAAAAATGCGATTGTCACATATTGATAGTAAACAAATTGGACTACATTTAGCTCCAATTTGAAATTTTTACATCACCAAATGGGTAGCTGATGAAGGGACAAAGTTGAAACTTTCAATATTTTTGATATACATTCACATAATATTCATTCCTGAGAAAATCCATAAACGTAAAAAAATGCGGCTATTACCTATTGGTAGTAAACTAATTTTGCTACATTTAGCACCAATTTGAAATTTCCAGATCACCAAATGGGTATCTGATGAAGGTACAAAGTTGCAATTTTCAATATTTTTGATATACATTCTTATAAACAATGAAAGTTAAAAAATGCGATTTACACTATATTTGAAATTTCGATGATAATGAACCATTATTGGAACAACATCAATCTAGACTATTTTCAAAAGCATATACTGACATAAGGAAGAATCAGAGAAGTAGAAAAGCAGATATCATCAATGTTGGACCAAGAACTTATTAGAATCCTATCTGAGTAGTACTAAAAAGCCAATATGTCTCAGTAAAAATCAAATGGAGAATTGTAGTGGACTATCGAAAAGTTAATTTGAGATAATAGATGGCAGATATTTAATACCAAATATTACGACATTCTGGATAAACTATATTAGATCTTGCCAGCAGATTACACCAAATCTATATTGCTAAAAGAAACATCCAAATATGGCCTTTAACGTAGAAAACTAGCACATTGGTTTGGTTTAAAATAGCCATGGATCGAACTACCAAAAAAACAAAGATAAACACGCAAATGAAGATTGACACTAAGCGCAAAATACAAGAAAATCACATATTGGAAATATCTATTAGCGAATAACTACTAATAGATTACAACAACCAAATAATTTTCAAGAACTACAAAAACTTTGATGATTTTAACGGAAAATCATAAAGATAAATACACCAATAAATCGGCTAATCGAGTATAAATAATTGAAGCACTAGATATCAATAAAATTAAAATGGTTTTCATCAACTTATCGGCATAGTCAACACAGTTACTTCCAAGATTCCTAGGATATCATAGCCAGCTGATTTACAACATTCCATTTATGGAAAGAACATAATACTTGTACACATAGACGTGCACAAGATTTTTCCTAAGGGAATCAATTTTTTTTAAGTAAAAATCATTACTTTAATTATGTTTTATATTTAAAACTTTATATTATCAATTACTATAGTTATTATTATTATTTAACTTATTCTGTTCTAAATCACCTAAGATTGTGGTTAAGTAGTAAATTTTCCACTGTGTGCAGAAAATTTTTTGATGATGATTAGCAAAAACGTTTAACATATGAAATTATGAAAACATCCAAGTATTCAAAACACATTTGGTTGACTTGTGAACAGTTCACAATTTGATCGGATAGAAAATCATATTCAGTTGAGTTGTGAACACTTTATATTTTTATCTGAGATGGAAATTACATCCAGTTGACTTGTGAACACTTTATATTTTGATATGAGATGGAAATTACATCCAGTTGACTTGTGAACAGTTTATATTTTGATCTGAGATGAAAATTATATTCAGTTGACTTGTAAATAATTTATAATTCGGTTTGAGATGAAAATCACATTCGGTTGACTTTAGTTGTGAGCGATTATGAATGGTTTGAGCTTTCGAATTTACAGCTTATCGGAAGGATTTTACTATCGATTATCGATTGTCATTATCATGCGCATGCGCACGCAGAGACAATAGCGAAACTTCACATCAAAACGATTCATCAACTCGAAACACTATAACGATTCATTCATTCGATAAGAACTTCGATTGTTCAAATTGCAATCGAGATATATCAAGATGTTTTAACAATCAAAAGAATCCATAAGAACCTTTCACAATCGCGCATCTCTAGTTGACTTGTGAACGTTTTAGATTTTTATCTGAGATGAAAATCACATTCAGTTGACTTGTGAACGGTTTACATTTTATCTGAGATGAAAACCACATTCAGTTGACTTGTCAACGGTTTACATTGTGATCTGAGACGAAAACTATATCCAGTTCACTTGTAAATGGATTATATTTCGGTTTGAGATGAAAATTACATTCAGTTGACTTGAGAACAGTTTACATTTTGATCTGATATGAAAATTATATCCAGTTGACACTGTGAACGGTTTACATTTTTATCTGTGACGAAAATTACATTCAGTTGACTTGTAAATGGTTAATATTTTAGTCCGAGACACTCAGTTGACTTGTGAACAGTTTATATCTTGATTTGAGATGAAAATCACATTCAGTTGACTTGTCAACGGTTTACACTGTGATCTGAGACGAAAATTATATCCAGTTGATTTGTAAATGATTTATATTCAGGTCTCAGATGAAAATCACATTCAGTTGACTTGAGAACGGTTTACCTTTTTATCTGTGACCAAAATCACATTCAATTAACTTGTAAATGGTTTATATTTAGGTCTGAGATGAAAATGACATTCAGTTGACTTGTAAACGGTTTAAATTTTGATCTGAGATGAAATTTATATCCAGTTGACTTGAAAATGATTTATATTCAGGTCTCAGATGAAAATCACATTCAGTTGACTTGAGAACGGTTTACCTTTTTATCTGTGACCAAAATCACATTCAATTAACTTGTAAATGGTTTAAATTTTGATCTGAGATGAAATTTATATCCAGTTGACTTGAAAATGGTTTATATTTCGATCTGAGATGAAAATGACATTCAGCTGAATTGAGAACGGTTTATATTGTGATCTGAGAAGAAAAATATATCCAGTTTATTTGTAAATGATTTATATTTAGGTCTGAGATGAAAATCACATTTAGTTGACTTGTGAACGGTTTACATTTTTATCTGAGACGAAAATCACATTTAATTGACCTGTAAATTGTTCATATCTAGGTCTGAGATGAAAATCACATTCAGTTGACTTGTGAACGGTTTATATTTCGATCTGAGATGAAAATTACATTCAGTTAACTAGGAAATGGTTTATATTTAGGTCTGAGATGAAAATCACATTCAGTTGACTTGTGAACGGTTTACATTTTTATCTGTGACGATAATTACATTCAGTTGACTTGTAAATGGTTAAAATTTCGGTCTGATATAAAAACCGCATTCAGTTGACTTGTAAATGGTTTATATTTCGATCTGAGATGAAAAGCACGTTCAATTGACTTGTAAATGGTTTATATTTCGATCTAAGATGAAAATCACATTCAGTTGACTTCTCCACGGTTGACACTTAGACGAAAATAACATCCAGTTGACTTGTGAACGATTTACATTTTTATCTGTGACGAAAATTATATTCAGTTGACTTGGGAACAGTTTACATTTCGATCTGAGATCAAAATTATATCCAGTTCACTTGAAAATGGTTTATATTTAGGTCTGAGATGAAAATCACATGCAGTTGACTTGTGAACGGTTTTAATTTAGATGAAAATAACATCCAGTTGACTTGTGAACGGTTTACATTTTTATCTGTGACGAAAATTGCATTTAGTTGACTTGTAAATGGTTAATATTTCGGTCTGATATGAAAATCACATTCAGTTGACTTGTGAACGATTTACATTGTGATCTGAGATGAAAATTATATCCAGTTGACTTGAAAATAGTTTATATTTCGGTCTGAGCTGTAAATCACATTCAGTTGACTTGTGAACAATTTATATTTTGATTTGAGATAAAAATCACTTTCAGTTGATTAGTGAACGGCCTGAGATCCTGGTCATTTTGTACGTGATTAAATAAAGTATTTCCCTCTTTGCAAAGACTGTTCTTTATAGAAATTGTTGTGGATGTTAATTTTATAAATAAACGTTCATAATCTCTTTCTAATATCAAAATTAAGACAATATTACATTTTGTAATATCTAAATCAGCTACAAATCCTACTCTAGATTGATAAGCAATGTATAATACCTTTTGGAACGGAAATAATAATAATAATAAACTGAATAAACAGACTGAACAAAGTAAACAATTTTTGTTTCTAATAGACTTAAAGAAACTGGTACGCTTATGGAAAAATGATAATACTTTTATGTGCGACTAACTGCGATCTGTCTATAAAAGAGAACAAATATTTAGAGTGGTATAACTTAAAAATCTTTTTGTTTGCCATTGTTTAACATGTAATAACATCTTCATGGGAATGTTGCTGCTGCTTTTTTCCATTGTTACGTGCTAAAAGTCAAGCAGTACCGTTTCAACGAGACTTTTTTTTTCAATTCTAGTATATGAGATAACAATTGTTATAATGGGTTTTAGAACGCCGATTAGGAAATCGCCTAGATTTGCGGTTGAAGTCTTTATAGCGTGTGAGAAGGTGAAGGACATATTATTGCTTTATATTTCATTTAGTTTCTTTAGAAATAAACAAACAAAAAGAGGATGAATGCAAGTTTTATTGTATGAGAAACGTTTACTATTTTTTGTTATTAAAAGTTGGATTTTGTTATTTCTTTACATTTTTATAATAAACACAATGAAACTTAAATTTTGTCGTTTTTAAAAATTCATTATCACAATAATTTAGTAGTTTACAGTTATTTGGGTATTCTTATATTTTCTCCCACAAAGTAGAAAATCTTTGTATTCTTGTAAATAATATATATGATTTTAGAAAAATGATGGGATTTTTATCCTATCTCAATTATTTCATCGTAATTAATTTTATAACAAATAAAATTTTTTAAATGATAAAAAATATGTATATAGAGTAATTTTGTTTTTGTCTTAAAATTCAACATGATTAATATATTTCAATCATAAACTTTAATAATAAAAAAAATCTAGGATGCTAGTGTCTAGAGAGAACTCGATTAGGAGAAACCTGACCAATCAAAAATAGCGGGAATTTTTAAAAATAAGTTCATAGGAAATCTCACATAAAGACAATGAAATATTTAATTAATTATGTAATTAAAATTAAATTAAAACAAAAACAAATTTGACTTCTCAATGCAAACTAACATTGATTTTATGAATAAAAAAATATAATTCTATATTTCAAATTTGTGGTTTGCTTTAATTTTTATTTAATTTTGTTTCTTGATTCGTGTTTTACTCTTTATCTCAGGGATACAAAATTATGTTTATTTTATTTGGTTGATTAATTTAGTAATCTTTTTTTTATTATATATTCGAAACACAAATATTCACCTTGACAAATATATATTCCTTCCAATAAAAAAACAAAAGAACAAACAAAATATGACAATCGTTAAAAACAAACGAACAAACTTTATTTTTTTACGGTTTAAATATTGAACGCATTCATCCAGATAATTTACTTCAAAGACAATTGACAAACAATCTTATGGCTATCGAAATGAACGAAAATCTCAGCTGGCTGGATTTGTTAATTACTGAAAAATTTCACCCAAGTGAGTTTAACATTATCATAATTAATAGTAAATTTATTATATACAAATTATGATAATTCACTTGATGTATTAATTCAAAAAAAATTACCTTTCCGAACGATGTTTTAAGCACTTGCTCTTAAATTTAATAATTTAATCCCGATGATGGCAAAATTTATAAATATTTAAATTTCCAACATAAGCCGATCCGCGCTTCCACCATTTTTTTAAATAACATTCTTGAAAATAATTAATCTATTTTTGTAAATCTGCTCCTCTTAGATTTTAATGAAAATTTTACACCCATTTTCGACCAATTAAAAGCCTGTATTTTGTATCGTTACCATAGGAACTAAAAAAATTTCCGGAAATTTTTCTCCTCCTTGGAGCATAAAATTACACTGGAAATTTTTTAACGTTTATAGTAAAATGACATTTACATTTACCGCCAATGGAATTAAATTATTACTAAAACTTTATTCATTCAAAATTTATAAATATTTAAATTTCCAACATAAACCGATCCGCGCTTCCACCATTTTTTTTAAATAACATGCTTGAAAATAATTAATCTATTTTTGTAAATCTGCTCCTCTTAGATTTTAATGAAAATTTTACACCCAACATTTTCGACCAATTAAAAGTCTGTATTTTGTATCGTTGCCATAGGAACTAAAAAAAAATCCGGAAATTTTTCTCCTCCTTGGAGCATAAAATTACACTGGAAATTTTTTAACGTTTATAGTAAAATGACATTTATATTTACCGCCAATGGAATTAAATTATTACTAAATATTTATTTATTCAAAATTTATAAATATTTAAATTTCCAGCATAAGCCGATTCGCGCTCCCACCATTTTTTTTAAATAACATTAAAACTGTAAATTCATATTTTTTCCGAAACTAATAGTGCTAGAAAATAAGTAATATATTTTTGTAAATCTGATCCTCTTAGATTTCAATGAAAATTTCACACCTGACATTTTCGACCAATTAAAAGCCCGTATTTAGTCTCGTTACAACTAAAAAAAATTCACGAAATTTCTCTTCTCCTCCTTGAAGTGAAGGAGCATGAAATTACACTGGAAATTTTTTGACATTTATAGTAAAATTACATTTACATTTACCGCCAATGGAATTAAATTATTACTAAAACTTTATTCATTCAAAATTTATAAATATTTAAATTTCCAACATAAACCGATCCGCGCTTCCACCATTTTTTTAAATAACATGCTTGAAAATAATTAATCTATTTTTGTAAATCTGCTCCTCTTAGATTTTAATGAAAATTTTACACCCAACATTTTCGACCAATTAAAAGTCTGTATTTTGTATCGTTGCCATAGGAACTAAAAAAAAATCCGGAAATTTTTCTCCTCCTTGGAGCATAAAATTACACTGGAAATTTTTTAACGTTTATAGTAAAATGACATTTATATTTACCGCCAATGGAATTAAATTATTACTAAAAATTTATTTATTCAAAATTTATAAATATTTAAATTTCCAACATAAACCGATCCGCGCTTCCACCATTTTTTTAAATAACATGATTGAAAATAATTAATCTATTTTTGTAAATCTGTTCCTCTTAGATTTCAATGAAAATTTTACACCCAATATTTTCGACCAATTAAAAGTCCGTATTTTGTATCGTTACCATAGGAACTAGAAAAATTTCCGGAAATTTTCCTCCTCCTTGGAGCATAAAATTACACTGGAAGTTTTTTAACGTTTATAGTAAAATTATATTTACATTTACCGCCAATGGAATTAAATTATTACTAAATATTTATTCATTCAAAATTTATAAATATTTAAATTTCCAACATAAGCCGATCCGCGCTTCCACCATTTTTTTAAATAACATGATTGAAAATAATTAATCTATTTTTGTAAATCTGTTCCTCTTAGATTTCAATGAAAATTTTACACCCAATATTTCCGACCATTTAAAAGTCTGTATTTTGTATCGTTGCCATAGGAACTAAAAAAATTTCCGGAAATTTTTCTCCTCCTTGGAGCATAAAATTACACGGGAAATTTTTTAACGTTTATAGAAAAATGACATTTACATTTACCGCCAATGGAATTAAATTATTACTAAAAATTTATTCATTCAAAATTTATAAATATTTAATTTCCACCATTTTTTAAAATAATATTGAAACTGTAAATTAATTTTTTTCTGAAACTAATAGTGCTACAAAATAACTAATCTATTTTTGTAAATCTGATCCTCTTAGATTTCAATGAAAATTTCACACCTAACATTTTCGACCAATTGAAGGCCTGTATTTTGTATCGTTAGCAACTAAAAAAATATCCCGAAATTTCTCTTCTCCTTAAAGTGAATGAAGGAGCATGAAATTACACTAGAACTTTTTTGACATTTATAGTAAAATTACATTTACATTTACCACCAATGGAATTATTCGTAAATATTAATTCATTCAAAATTTATAAATATTTAAATTTTCAACATAAGTCGATTGGCGCTTCCACCACCTTTTAAATAACATTAAAACTGTAAAGAGTTTTAACATACATTTCAATTTTCATGAAAAACATTTTTTTGTACCGCGTTTTAGGGACAAAAGTCCCACTTTTACTTCCTTGAGACTAAAATAGTTAATAATCTCTGGTGACTAAAATGCCACTTTTACTAACTAGGGACTAAAATATTTAATAATCTCTATACGTCAGTGTCAGAGTGCCGGGATTAAAAGTGACACTTTAGTCCCTTGGTATATAAAATATTTCTCAACTTGAAGAAGATAACACGAACTTAAGTCTATATCTTAAATTTTAATTATTTAATAACATTTTTAATAGTTTTAATACCCGAATTAATTGTTTTCTAATAGTATAAGTTTGTATTAAATTTTATGTCAATGTATGTATGTGTAACTTATTTTGAAGAATTTAAAAATAATTATGAATGATTAGAATATAAATAAAATAAATAGGATAGACGATTTAACAGACTGACCTGTTGAGTATATGCTGAATGTTGTCTTTTCATATATGGTCTCGTATACGTTACTACCTTCTCTTTAGGATAATTGGTATGGTCTGTCCATGACTTTGATCTATGCGAACCGCCATTGTTTTGGTTGCGTAGTGCCTAGAAATAAAAGAAAATACTTGTTAACAAGATATAAGGACATTGAGAAGACGCGAGTAGTTATTCAAAAAAATTAAAATAAGATATAATTACTTTTTTTTAAATCTTTCTAAAATGGCAGCAAAAAAATATATTATTAACAAAATGGAATTATTGATACATGATGATTTTCAGTATTTGTGGGTACGTGATTTGGTTAAATGACAATCATGATTTCTAAAATTATTAGCAATCCTGCATATTAGAAATTTTTATCATTTTCTGTAAATCCCAACGTAGAAAATATAGATTCTAGGTAAAAAATAAATTTGCATTAATGAATCATTTATTCATAACAATGTTCTATTTATCATGAATTCACGATATTAAAAACGGCAAATAAAATAATTTTTGAGGCAGTTTTTCCTTCATTAAAATTAATCAAAAGCCCGCTACATTGGGTTCCAAAGGTCGGAGAGTGGGACAAACCAAAACAAAATTCTTTGTAATCTAAATTCCAACAAATCTACTATTGTTATGTGGTTCTAGAGGACCAACTTATACCAACAAAACAACAAAAATCTATGCAAATAAAATTCCAACAAATCTGCGATTGCTATTTGGTTCTAGAGTACCAATTTGGATAAACAAAGGAACTAAAATCTTTGTAATTAAAATTCCAACAAATCTGCCATTGTTATTTAGTTCTAGAGGACAAACAAAAAATAAAATCTTTGTAATTAAAGTTTTAACAAATCTTCTTTTGTTATTTGGTTCTAGAGGACCAATTTGGACAAACAACACAAAAAAAATCTTTGTAATTAAAATTCCAACAAATCTACTTTTTATTTGCTTCTAGAGGATCAATTTGGATAAACAAAACAACAAAAATCTTTTTAATTAAAATTCCAAAAGAAACCTACTTTTGTTATTTGGTTCTAGAGAAATTATTTGGACAAACAAAAAAACAAATATCTTTGTAATTAAAATTCCAACAAATCTGCGATTGTTAATAAGTTCTAGGGTACCAATTTGGACAAGAAAAAATACAAAAATGTTTGCAAATAAAATTCTAACAAATCTGCGATTGTTATTTCATTTTAGAGGGACAATTTGGACACATAAAACGCCAATTTGATACAGTCTTAAATTGACAATGTTTAAGTATAAATAATAAAAATAATAACTTATTGGATCAGAATGTACTTTAGAAAAATTTAATCGGTCTTTTAATGAGACAAAATAAAAAATTCAAATATTTTGCTTAATGGTAAGTACGTAATTCGAAATAACTGAAAAATCCTTGTTCGCCAAGTTAATAACGTACTAAAGGTTTCTTCGAAAAGTACATAATTTATTGCTTCTTTTATCATACGAATGGTCGCCATTAACTACGGTTTGTGCAGAAGAGGAATGTTTCATAATAGCTTAATAAATTTGCGTATAAATGTAGATCTAATAAACTATCCATCATCTGTCGGCGATTATATCTTAAATTTCGAAATTATAGCGAACAAATTATTACTTTAACATTAAAAAATAAAATCCACTTTAAATAATTAAATATGTTTAATTTTCCAACAATAAATAAATTAGTTATACGCGAAAATAGTGGAATTATTAAAGGAATAAGTAGAAGACATTATTTCAAATAAAAAAGACAGATATTTTTTATGCCAGGATAAAGAAAAATAGACAAATATTAAGTAATTGTATTGATATTATAATTCATTTATGTTTACGTGAGTTACCATTAATTTTTTGCCACTTTAAGTGATTTTATTCATGTTTTTAAAAATTTAGAAAACAAAAGAAATTTATAGTATACTTGCTAACGTCGCTAGTATTTTGTTCTCGTGCAGTTTGTCCAAACAAGAAAAACTAGTGCATGGTTTGCTTTAGTTAAAATTTAAAGCAAGCCGTACACTAAAACCTTTAAAATTATTTTTTATTATAGAAAAGTTGTTTTTTATTGGTACTGGTAAAATAAAAAAACAAATCAACTATAAAAAAGATCTAGTTGAAATTGTATCAGTTTTTTTTTAAGATATTATTTTAAATACATTTTTTATAAAGAAAAAGTAGTGTAACTTTAAAAATTATTATTTAACAAAAAATCTTTTTTTATTTGTATTTAGTCACTTTTCAGTTGATTAAAAATCAAATGAAAGGATAAAAATAAAAAATTGATAATTTCGTTAAAATTGTCATTGTTTATGTTATTTTTAAAAGTAGTGTATGATCTACTTTAGTTAAATCTAAAGTAGCCCATCTACTACAATTCTTAAAATTTAAATTTATTCTTTTTATTTTCACTTAGACTTTTCACAAAAAAAAATTACAGTGAAAAAAATTTCATAAATATTTTATAGTTGCCCTTTATAGAAATTAAATAATCTGTAGTTAATTAGGTAATAATTTTTTTGTATACCTTTTTGTAGAATATATTTTCAAATTTGATTGGCTAATAGATGAAAACACGAGACGATTTAAAACTTGGGTAACATTTTCTACAATAGTAAATATACACGCTGACTAATTTTCAGTGCATCCCGCATTTGAAAAAGCTTTCCCGGAGCACAGAAAGGACTTTTCCGGCGATAGCTCCCAGCGGAAAAAACGGAAAGGTTAGCCTCGAAACTTGGTTAAAAGTAGTCAATATACATCTTGTCCAATTTTCAGCGCAAAAAATGCAAAAAAAAACTGGACAAAAAAAAAGGAAAAGGGGGGAAAAATAACAAAAAGTCAAAAAAAAAAAATGTCACATAAGACAAAGTAAAGAGAAAAAATGCAAAATACTCCACAAAAAGGTAAAAAAAAGCAAGACAAGTTTTAAAAAAGTAAAAAAAGTGACAAAAAGGGATAAAAAAAGCAACAAAAAAGGTAAAAAAGCAACAACAAAAAGGCAAAAAAAGCTCAAAAACTTAAAACAAAAGACGCTAAAAAAGTTAAAAAAAAAAAATTAAAAAAGAGGAAAAATAAAGGCAAAAATGGCAAAAAAAGTGAAAAGGAAAAAATATCAGCAAAAAGTCAAAAAAAGCCAAATAAGACAAATTAAAGGGAAAAAGGAAAATACGACAAAAAAAGAAAAAAAAACATACAAAAAAGTTAAAAAAGTAGAATAGAGGAAAAATAAAGGCAAAAAAAGTTTTAAAAAAGTCCAAAAAATATAACAAATAAAGGGAAATAACCGAAATACGCCAAAAAAGTAAAAAAAAGAAGCAAAATAGTATGAAAATAAAGGCAAAAAGGCAAAAAGGGATCAAAAAAGCAACAAAAAGGCAAAAAAAGCTCAAAAACTTAAAACAAAAGACGCCAAAAAAGTTAAAAAAAAAATTAAAAAAGGTAAAATAGAGGAAAAATAAAGGCAAAAATGGCAAAAAAAGTGAAAAGGAAAAAATATCAGCAAAAAGTCAAAAAAAGCCAAATAAAGGGAAAAAGGAAAATACGACAAAAAAAGAAAAAAAAAACATACAAAAAAGTTAAAAAAGTAGAATAGAGGAAAAATAAAGGCAAAAAAAGTTTTAAAAAAGTCCAAAAAATATAACAAATAAAGGGAAATAACCGAAATACGCCAAAAAAGTAAAAAAAAAGAAGCAAAATAGTATAAAATAAAGGCAAAAAGGTAAAAAGGGATCAAAAAAGCCACAAAAAGGCAAAAAGTTCAAAAAGTTATTGAAAAAAAAAGTTTTAAAAAGGGCAAAAAGGTTAAAAAACAGAAAAAAAGGTAAAAACAAAATTAAAAATCTCCAAAAAAAGTCAAAATAGGGGTAAAAGTGCAAAAAACGTCAAAATTGTAAAAAAAAGCAAAATAATGTGAGAATAAAATCCAAATGGCAAAAAAATTCAAAAAAGGGGTAAAAAAGCAATAAACAAAAGGTAGAAAAAAAACAAAAAGGACATAAAGTAAAAAAAAATTTAAAACCGGGCGAAAAGGCAAAAAAAGGTAAACAAAAAAACAAAATAAAGCTAAAATAAAGCCAAAATAAAGCCAAAATAAAGAGAGGCAAAAAAAGGAAAAATGATAAAAAAGGAAAAAAAAGCTTTAAAACAGAAAAAAAAGGGAAAAAAAGCAACAAAAAAAGGCAAAAAGGTTAAAAAAAGTTAATCAAAAATTTTTTTTAAAAAAGGGGCAAAAAAAGGAAAAAAGGATCAAAACAAAAACAAAACAATCGGTTGTGTCACCCCAAAACTTTCCCGACGAGTATCCACGAAGATTTTTTCAGATATTTAATGTTAAAGTTTCAAATTTTGACATTTTTTTATTTTTTGACAGGTGACAGTTAAAGAAATAATTTTGGATATTCTGAATAGAGTTTTTCAAGGTTTTTCAAATGACATATTGCAAGTCAAATTCCGTTACATATTGCATCTGTCATTTTTTGATAGTGATACTTCCGTTTGACAGATGTCGTACAAAAACTAATGGGTTCTTCCGACAGATAACTCAAACAAATATACCAAATTTCAGCTCAATCGGATTAATACTTCTTCAGATATTTAATGCTGAAGTTGATATTTCCATCTTTATCTCGAAATTTTTTTTAGCTCGTTCACGATACAAAATGGATATTTTCATTTTTATCTGTTCGTTCACAATACTTTCCCTTCTCGGAGGTGGGTCGGGAAAGTAAAACAAACAGGGTGATTATTTTAGAGGGGAGTGGATCTCCCCCCTGAGGGAGTACAAATAGTTTTTAATATTTGTCTTCAAGTAATTTAATTAGAAAAATGAGAGAAAGTATAAATTATTTATCTCAAATCAATGTCTACGGATTTTAAAACGATTAATTATTTTCACAAAAATTAAATTTGAATACCTAATTTTATTTTTCCTGTAAAATATAGATAAATATATCTATCGGTATGAATTAATTACTTCGACCTGAAAATTTCGCCATTAATCTAAAAGTAGGTCACATAAAATTATTAAAAATAAAATTATAAAAAAATGGTTTTGAAATTTGGAAAAAAAATGACCTTGCATTTGATATAGTAACTCCACTTGGAGGTGTAAAAATGGGCATAAAAGTTTGAAAAACCGGAGGGAAGTAAACGGGTACAGAAAATAAACTTTTATTTATTCCGACATCAACGCGGGCGAAGTCGCAGGCAAAAACTAGTTTAATAATAAGTACATTATTAAACAAATTTAGCTTTTTAAAGTCTTTAATGTTCAGAATATTGGCTTAACTGCCTGTATCAATTTTTAAATATAAATTATGTCCCAAAACATTTACTGAATCGAACCACTCATAAGTCCTTAATCGCCTAAGAGATTTAACAAAATCGCGATTTTAACATCATCGGGTTTGGCAGTTTTTTCTATTGGTCTTGAGATACACCTCGAATTTTTTTTTCCAAAGTGTTTGGCAATGTCTCCTTTAAAGCTGAGTTCGGTTTTGGCTTTTGAGTGTTCAGCCATCCTGTTTTCAGTCAATTTTACCGTTACTAACACTATAACAGTTTTCTAGCTATAACCTCAAATTATACGTTATTTTTCAGTATTTCACGTTTACATTTATAATGTGCGCGTTTGTCCTTTAGGTGTTGCCAACTCACCCAGTGGGTGCCAAGTTACATCTAACATACATGACAGTTTCCACTAGAAAAAGTCCTCTCTGCGCTCCAGGAAACTGTTAGAAAATGCAGAACGTGCTGAAAATTGGTCAGTGTGTATATTAACTACTTTTGAAAATGTCACCTAAGTTTCAAACCGTTCGGTCTTTCCCTCTAGGAGTTACGCTTCATATAATGGTTAGTTTTATGACGCCTGAATTACCTTCTACACACTAGATTTTCTTATAATCGCAGTACACATCGACAATACCAAATTTGATCAAAATGATTTATACAAAGAGTTTTATAAATATTACCTGTGGTGTTTCCGCAGCGGTAGGCACCGGCCACGACGGAAACTTTTCGTGTCCAGGTCCGTACTTGATGGATTTGAGGCTAGACGAATCTCTAACAGGTGGCGCCGGTGGTGGAGAATGGTCATTTCTCGTAGGCCGTGTTTCGCTGATACTAGTCGGAGCGAAATTTAAGCCTGATTTATCGTGCAGGAACGAGTATACTCCTGTAATTTTACAGTTTTCCCTTAAATTCGGTGTTGATCTCGACGGCATCATTTTTGGGACTCGGGATAATGCGTTTGCCGAAAGGTGCGGCTTTCTTTTAATAACGAAGCCATTAGTTCTCGATCTGGAAATAAATAAATAAATAAATAAATTTTTTTGTAGATATGTAACATTTTTTTTGATTAGATCTACTTTAATCTAATTCTCCTTCTGTTTTATTTAAAATTATATTTCTAGAAGCCACGTTTAGTACCTGCTTTATCTAAATTTGATCCAAAGACCTCGATACATATTAAACAAAGCGACGTGTAAGTTTATTCGACCACTAAAGAATTTGATTGTATCTTTAAACATCGACTAGTAATCTTATGTTGAAATTATTACGCCATCTCATTTGAATTCCGGATGCGCGCTTCTTGACAAAACACAATCACTTTAGTCATTTTTTGCGTTGTCACTAAATATGTACTTAGAATAATATATACAGTTTTCTATATGCAAGTTTAAAAAATGTGTATATAATATTTATATAATAATTTGGAAATTAATACAAATTAAAAGAAATTCAATAAATGATCGAATAAAAAACTGTCAAACAAAGTTAATATAAGAATACGCTATAAAAATAAATTATTTGTTTATAAATGATTAATATTAAATATTGAACGTACCCTGTAAGATAAAAATACTTTAAATATAATAAATTATTTGTAAAAAAAATTGTTTATTTATTAAAAAGAAAATTAAATTTTTAAAATTATAAATAACAATGAAAAGAATAATGGCATATAAATGAACCCTCTGAGATAAAAGTGTATTACGAGGGCACATTAAAAATATAAAAAAATTAAATTAAATAATGTACATAAAAAAACATTAAAAATTATGAATGTGTAATTAAAAAAAAACTTTTTATTTATTTTGTATAAATCTTAAATTTTTATTATGCTTCGACGGTTCTTATGAATGGAAATTGTTTATTTTTGTAGATTAAAAATTGTATAAAAAATTTATTTCAAAAGTCTGGGATTTTTTTAATAGACCCTCTGAGATAAAAGTGTATTACGAGGGCACAGTAAAAAAAACAAAAAATATATAAAAAATCAATTAAAGTAATGTACATATATAAAAAAAACCCTTAAAATTTATGAATGTCTAGATTAAAAAAAACTTTTTTATTATTTTGAATAAATTTTAAATTTTTGATTCTTATGAATGGAAATTGTTTATTTTTGTAGACTAAAAATTCTATCAAAAATTTGCTTCAAAAGTCTGGGATTTTTTAAATGGATTTATTGAATTTTAAAAACCTTTAATTTTTGAAAATAAAGTTTTGTTGTAAAATTACAATTCGAAATGATTAAAATTTGTATTTACAATGTAAATGTTGCTATGTTGGAAATAATTCCATGCAAATTTGATTTTTTATTTGAATTCCAAAATCAATTTTAAAACTAAGTTTTTTTTTTATTTGGATTGTTACAAAAATTTCTTAATTTGTTTTAAATTTTGATGTCATTAAAAAAAATTCAATTTTTTCAATAAACTCTTTTTCTTAAATGGTGCTTTTTCCAAAAATTTCCAGTTTTATAAGTTATCTAAAAATTCTTAATTATGATGTCTTCTTACTGGGACATTGGTTACACCTAAAACTATTCTTATTTGGACCCGCAATTATTTTTGAACAAATATGATTAAAAATCGCTAAACGTTTGAAAAAGTTACTTGGTCCTTCGACTAATTATCGAACAGTTGTAAAGCTGTTAAATTATTATGAAAACGCACATTAAAGTGCTACTTTCACACCTATTAATTATATTAAAAAAGATACATTATTTTTACACTTCAACAATGATCAAATAAACCGTTGTCACTCACAATTAAATGCATAGCTAATTGAAATCTTAGAAAATGTTTGCTGAATGATGCGATAAAATAGACGCAGTCATACCTTCATTTTTAACGAATAACTTTTTTATTATAATCGACTAACGTCTGCGAGATGTGAAAGGCTAATTGAATGTAACTGCTCACTCTGAGAGTTAATAAAACAGTAATAATTTGGCGCGGTAGCTTTTTCAACCAACCCATAAAACTCAGGCGATCAAACCTAACCGTCGTTTTGAGTCAAATTGCAAAGTCCACAATTATATTTCCAAAATCTCAATTATAGTATTCTTTAGTGTCGTTTAAGTTCAATTTAATATCTTTTATAGTTTTCTTGTTACAAGAATTAAAAGAAATTTGAAACTTTTTTTTGTGAAATTTTAATTTTTTTATTGAAGAAAAAAATCAAATTTAGTTAAAAAATATAAAATTCTAAAAATAAATCAATTTTTGAAAAGTGAAAAATAAAAAAAAATAAAAACTGGAAATTTTTTACAAAAAATAATATAAATCTAAGTTTAAAATGAAAATTCGATTACAGAAAAAATTCAAAAAAATATTTAAATTTCAAAAAACCAAAAAAAGATAAAAACGCAAATTCTAGAAATAGTAGAAAGAATATCACATGAGTACATGCACCTCGATTTTTAACTAAATCTGGGGAAATTTATAGCGTACATCTGGCAACAGTGCACCGTATGTATGCCGTGTTAAGTACGGCAGCAGCGTTGCCAATCTGTGGGGAATTCCCAAAATGTGAGGAATTTAATCGACTATGGGAAATTTTGTGGGGTGTAGCTGCTGTGAGGATTTTGTGGGGAAGCCAAGATTTCTCATACTAAATAAGGTAGATAAGTGAAAAAATTATAAATTAATTTTTCTTAAAACGTCTTCTATTTTTACTAGACACTACCTCTTTTGACATTCCACGGTTCTCTTTCTTTCTCCCACTCGCACAGTTACCATTCCGTAACTTGGCGCACGCGCGTTGTAAAATATATAAAGTGGGGAATTTTGGGGAATCGCCAGTCGTGCAACGGGGAATAACGCCGAAGGCCATTGGCAACCCTGTTCGGCAGATAATTCTCTAAAAATTTGGTACCACGTCGCAGAAGGAGCAGAAGACTAGAGCTAGCGTATCTAAAAGACCTGAAGATCCGATCCATCGTACTTCAGACCTTCTGGCCCGTTAGCATCCTCTGATGGTATTGATGTGGGAGAAAACAAAGACTAGAGCAGAAAGGTCTGAAGTACGTTGGATCGGGTCTTCAGATCTGTCAGATACGTCTAGTCTGGTCTTCAGCTTTTTCAGATACGTCTGCACCTTCTGCGGATGTGGTACCACAAATTTTTAGGGTATTATCTGCCGTACTTAACACGGAATACATACGGTGCTCTGTTGCCAGATCTAATCTATAAATTTCCCCAAATCTGGATAAAAATCGGGGTGACTGTACTCAAGTGGCATTACTTCTACTAGAAATATTGATTTGTATATGGTTGAAGCGGCGATCAAAGCGTTAAAAAATAAACTTCATAAGTTTAGTATGAATTTTTTTCGAAAAACTTTCATTTCGAAACATATATTTTAAATATGTAAATTCCTAATTTCGAACGACAATATTGTCGAAATTATATTGTTCGAACTTTTATATTTCGAAAAACTTTTATTCAGATTTAAAAATTTCATTTCTTTACTCTATCGATCTTATTATTATTGTATGTTTTTATTAATCGTCCTATATAATAAATACACATATCTGTATTGCCTGATGTGTCCAAGACCAAGCAACAAGATATTTGAAATATTCTAAATAATAAAAATTATCACTTAGTATCGTAAAGACAATTTGAATTTATAAAAACTAAGAAGGAAGAGATAAACTCTATTGCAAAGGATATTTTTATGTAAAGGAAAAAATCTTATCGCCAATAACATATACTGGAATTGTAAAAACTAGAGGTATTAAAAATTCTAGGTAAAATAAAAAATAATATGATATTACATAATAGAGACAATATATTTATGAGAAATGCAATTTTGATTATGTTTATAAAAAAATACTAGTTACCTGTTACAGAGCTTATTGTTAAATTTGAAATATTTTTTTTTAAATAATATTTACATAATGTTACTATAAAATATTTGATAAAAATAGATAGAAACAGTTTTATATTCCATTATAATTATCTGGTAATAAAATAAATTATGCCAAGTCCGCCAACCTAACACCACGCCCGACATTGTATTGTAAGGTATTACAATCAACAATCAATAAAACCATTTTAAGCGGTTATTGCATTTTTTTAATTATATCATTATGTAATCTCTTTTACCGTTTCAAAGTCAATGATACCACGTCTACTCCTACTCCTTTACTTAGTCGGTAATTCTCACAAAATAGGTACAAATGTTACCATAATCATGCAAATTATTGTGCTTTTAATACGACAATTTAAATAATCATATTGCCGATAAATATTTATAAATTTATTTATTATTGACAATAAAAATGTATAGGCGATTGCTTTGATCATTAAAAAAATATAGAATAAATTGACATGTTCATTTTTTTAAATTTACTTAAACAGTTAAAATAAAGGCATGGCACTGAAAAAGATGCATCTTTATTGGAATTAAACAAACCGTCATTTGAATTAAACAAATCCATATTTGAATTAAACAAATTATTCTTTAAATAAAACAAGCCATCGTTTAAATAAAAAAAAATCATTGTTAAATTGAAAAGAAACGTTATTTGAATGAAATAAATCGGTATTTGAATTAAACAAATCGTTATTTGTATTAAATAAACCATTCTTTAAATTAAACAAATCGTTGATTAAATGAAACAATTCGTTATTAAAATAAAACAAATAGTGATTTGAATTGAATAAATCATTCTTTAACTCAAAAAAAAATTGTCGATTTATTTTAACAAAAATCATTATTTAGTTGAAACAAATCGTTGTTTAATTAAACTAAATTGTTGTTATACATAAAAAATATTTCTATAAATCAATTTACCTTCTTGTAGTATTATTAAAATAAAAATCAATAATTGGAAATTAAACCACTGTTTTGATACAAATTGTATTTTATTTTTGACGATTCAGTGTCTTACAAAACTTATAATAAATTTTTGTTTAAATCAATTAAATATGTGTTTGAAAGTTAAAAAAAACCGTAATCAACGCCTTCGTTTTGTTTTCCCTATTGAAGCTACAAATTTGTTAAATTCAAAAAATATTTTAGAGTCTACAAATAGAGATTTTAAATATTTCTACCTTTCACATGTTTCGCTAATATATTTAGTTATCCGACAAATACATTTATTTAAAAAAACATAAATAATTATTAATAAAACGTTAAAAAAAGGCGTAAAAAATCGAAAACAAATCGCAAAAAACTGCAGAATAGGAAAAAAATTCAAAAAATGGCAAGAAAATGGAAAAAACTCACAAAAAATTGCAAATGTAATTGCGGAAAATAAGTCTTGAAAAACTCGAAAAAATCGCAAAAATAAACACAAAAAATGGTAAAATATCCCAAAAAACAACCAATAAATCGAAAACATTTGCAACCAAAATTTCAATGATTCAAAAAATCTCATCAAAAACGATAAAAAAAAACATAAAAAATCGAAAACAAATCACAAAAAACAGCAGCATAGTAAAAAAAATCAAAAAATGGCAAGAAAATGGGAAAAAAAATCACAAACAATTACAAATGCAATTACGGAAAAAATCGGAAAAAATCTCACTTTTTTATTACAAAAACTGATAAAACGTTAAAAGTTAAAATCACTGGTATAGAACATTTGCCACTTAAACGACGTTTTATCTGAAATAATTAACATCATCGGTGAGAATTTTTAATTACGGTCCTGTTGTAGTTTTTTTGTAAATTCGTTTTAACTTTATCAAAATGAATATAACAATAAGCATACTTCGATATTACCTAACAATTTTGATAAAAAATATGCATTATCAGTGAAATAAAAAAAATTATCAAAATTCTAGGGACGCTCAAATCGTGTTGCACTGTTTTGGGATTTTAGCCCATCGGGTTCTGGAATGGCTACTACAATCCTGGCCAAACTTCTCACCTACATGTAGGATAATACTATACGTGTAAAAAGTTCTAAAGATTTAAACTGAAAAGTTTTCTTTTGCAAAATGTCTAATTTGTATAGCGACTACTGGGCCAGTCCGATCCTGATCAAATTTAATAGGATTTTTCCTGGAGAAAATTAAATAGAAACTGATATTTTCTTCATTTATAAATATGAGAATTATAAAAATATATTTGTTTTAATGAAATAGAAACGAATTTACAAAATAACTACGACAGGACCGTAATTATAAATTGTTGTCACTGATGATGTTAATTATTTTATATAAAACTTCGTTAAAATGACAAGTATGATATATTACTCAATTTGAATTTTAACCATTTATCAATTTTTGTAAAAAAAGGCAGGTCCGTATTTAAAAAATTAACTTTATGGTCGCCGTTAAGACACGAAATGTCGTATCGAAGATTTATGAGTGTGTTTTTGTAGAAAATTTGAGATACAATAAATCTTTTTGTTTCCATTTTTTTATATTTCTATTTTTTAGCATTGTTCCTGCCGTATATTTATTTTTAATCGGAATAACCGACAGAAAGCGGCCTGGGCTGAGTACTTACTTCACAGGGCCAGACATCTATCGGCGTACTGCCGGAGAGAGACGTTCATTTGTTATATTTTTAATCGGGATAATCGAAAGCGGCCTGGGCTGAGGTATCTACTTCACAGGACTAGTCATTAGGATATTTAGAAATATAAAAAAATCTATGCGTAAATAACCAAAAATGGCATTTTTAGTTCTTCCTGTATAACTCGAGAAGGGTGAAAGTCCCTGTAGATTTTTCTCAACCAATGTAATGTTCCATTTATTATTACAAAAACTATCTTTCTTTAGAATAAATACTTTCATAAAAATTCTACGTTATAAATAAATGTATTTTATTGATTTCTTTTATATGTAAATATTCCAACTTAAGCTAAACTATTTATTAATAATAAATTAAATATTCATTCGTTAATATAAAAATTATTTATTTATTATTAATAAGGTAATAAAACTCTAAATCATGTACAAACTTTATTACCTCATTACATTCGAGATAATGGATAACCTTTTGGACTTTATTATTAATATTTTAATTGCCACAAATAAATCTTTCTTTTGGTGTAATAATATTTTTTTGATAAACGTAATCGTTTCTGTATATTTTTCAAAATGATGTCATTACATAATAGTTTTACCGTTTCAAAGTAAATAATACTATATTTACTCCTACTCCGAGGTCGGTAATTCACCAAGAAACACACGAAAAAGGCCTTCACGTGCAGATTCTTTAATAATTAGTTAAATACCACATGATTTCCGAGTTGGTGAACATTCATTATCAGAGAGTCGGTCTTAAATTTTGCATGGTATAATTGCTTCCTACAAGTACCGTTTAAACGGCTAGACTAGTACTATACTATGAGTACCAATATGTGAGAGGTGTCGCTTAGTAACCGTACACATTTACAAGGTGTCACACTTATCATTCTAATTTTAATTTGCTTAAAAAATTCATTAAAATAACATTTTTTTATATACAATTTCTAAATAAGGTTAGCAGCGACAAAGCATATGGCATTATTGCGCATTGTCGATCCATAAATGGCATCATCTTATATAATTTTAAATTAACTCATCTCTTTATGTCCTCTTCGTTGAGTTTATAATTGTTTCGGCACTTTTTAAGGTCGTGTGGGCAGTATGACGTATATAAACACATTAACAAATTGTTTACCAATAGTTTTGCATAAAAAAATTATAAATATATGTCGTAAAAATAGTACATTTAAATATCAAAAAAATAAATTTTAAAATCTTAAATCCCAAAAATCCAAATTTTCAAGACTTGAATATCTAAAAATATTCAACTTTTCAAGCCTTAAATCCCAAAAATCCGAATCATTAAGTTTTAAATACCAAAAAATCCAAATTTTCTAGTCTTAAATAGAAAAAAATCCAAATTTTAAAGACTTAAATAGAAAAAAATTCTACTTTTCAACTCTTAAATTCCAAAAATCCGAATTTTCAAGTCTTAAATACCAAAAAATCCAAATTTTCTAGTCATAAATAGTAAAAAAACCAAATTTTCAAGTCTTAAATCCAAAAAAACCAAATTATCAAGACTTAAATCTGAAAAAAATTAAAATTTTAAGGACTTAAATAGAAAAAATTCAACATTGCAAGTCTTAAATCCCAAAAATCGAAATTTTCAAGTCTGATATATTAAAAAAAACCAAATTTTCAAGTCTTAAATCCCAAAAATCCAAATTTTAAAGACTTAACTAGCAAAAAATTCAACTTTTTCAGTCTTAAATCCCAAAAATACGTAACTTCAAGTCTTAAATACCGAAAAATCCAAATTTTGTAGTATTAAATCCCAAAAAAACCAAATTTTCAAGACAAATCCAAATTTTAAAGACTGAACTAGCAAAAAATTCAACTTTTTAAGTCTTAAATCCCAAAAATCCGAAACTTCAATCTTAAATCCCAAAAAACCAAATTTTCAAGACAAATCCAAATTTTAAAGACTTAACTAGCAAAAAATTCAACTTTTTAAGTCTTAAATCCCAAAAAACCGAATTTTCAAGTTTCAAATACCAAAAAAATCAAATTTTCAAGTCTTACAAAAATAGAAATTTTCGAGTCCTAAATAGCAAAAAAAACAGATTTCCAAAAATCCAAATTTTCAATACTTAAATCCAAATTTTAAAGACTTAAATAGAAAAAAATTCTACTTTTCAACTCTTAAATTCCAAAAATCCGATTTTTCAAGTCTTAAATACCAAAAAATCCAAATTTTCTAGTCATAAATAGTAAAAAAACCAAATTTTCAAGTCTTAAATCCCAAAAAACCAAATTATCAAGACCTAAATCTTAAAAAAATCCAAATTTTAAGGACTTAAATAGCAAAAATTCAACTTTGCAAGTCTGAAATACAAAAAATCGAAATTTTCAAGTCTGAAATAGTAAAAAAACCAAATTTTCAAGTCTTAAATCCGAAAAATCCAAATTTTAAAGACTTAACTAGAAAAAAATTCAACTTTTTAAGTCTTAAATCCCAAAAATCCGAAACTTCAAGTCTTAAAAACCAAAAAATCCAAATTTTTTAATTTTAAATACCAAAAACTCCAAATTCTCTAGTCTTTAATAGTAAAAAAAAATTTCAAGTCTTAAACCATAAAAATCCAATTTTTCAAGACTTAAATCTCAAAAAAATCCAAATTTTAAAGACTTTAATAGCAAAAAATTCAACTTTTTAAGTCTCAAATCCCAAAAATCCGAAACTTCGTCTTAAAAACCAAAAAATCCAAATTCTCTAGTCTTTAATAGTAAAAAAAAATTTCAAGTCTTAAACCACAAAAATCCAATTTTTCAGACTTAAATCTCAAAAAAATCCGAATTTTAAAGACTTAACTAGAAAAAAATTCAACTTTTTAAGTCTTAAATCCCAAAAATCCGAAACTTCAAGTCTTCAAAACCAAAAAATCCAAATTCTCTAGTCTTTAATAGTAAAAAAAAATTTCAAGTCTTAAACCACAAAAATTCAATTTTTCAAGACTTAAATCTCAAAAAAATCCAAATTTTAAAGACTTTAATAGCAAAAAATTCAACTTTGAAAGTCTTAAATCCCAAAAATCCAAATTTTTTAATTTTAAATACCAAAAACTCCAAATTCTCTAGTCTTAAATAGTAAAAGAACCAAATTATCAAATTAAGATTTTTGGAGATTAATGTTTTTAAAAATTTGGATTTTTTGCGATTTAAGATTTAAAAATTTGGATTTTTGGGATTTACCTAAGACTTGAAAATTTGGTTTTTTTCGTATTTGAAACTTCGGGATTTAAGACTTGAAAAGTTGAATTTTTTGCTATTTAAGACTTTAAAATTTGGATTTCTTGGGATTTAAGTCTTAAAAATTTTAATTTTTTGGAGTCATTTTTTTTTATACATCTATCATTGATATTTTTATTGGTGATATTAGTAAATAAAATATATAGTTTTTGAATCTATAGCCAAGATACAAATCTAAAATCGAACTAGAATTTGCTTCGTCATATATATCATCATTTGTGGCTTTTTTATGACTCTAATTATGTACCGTAACATCTAGATAATTTTGGTTTGTGTGAGAAATGAAATAACGAACCGGTTTTTTGATTTTAATTGTGCTAGATAAATAATAAATAATTGATTTTATTGATGATGTCTTCGATTATGACACATATTCAGTTATAAATAATTAACCGCAAATAAAAAAAAAGTCACGGATGTGATTGATTATATTTTCTAAGTAATCCTTAATAATAATAAATTAAAATAATATAACAATAATGTTTATTTATCTAAAAATATATAGATAGAGACTTTTTTAACTGTTATAGATACAATGTCGATTAACTAGGACCAAAATTAAAATATCAGGTCCGGTTTTAGGGATATTTAGAGAAAATCGAAATTGACAATTTTTGTTTTATTTTATTAACACCTTAATTTTCACAGATAGAAAAAAAACTTTATAAGACTTTGAAGTGCTATCTTTACCTATATTTTTTAATACGGGCCTGTACTTTTATTTCACTTTTAAAATCTTCATTTTCCTTTATTTAACCATGTTGTAATTTTTTTTATTAGGTTCTGATAACAAACTATAATTTACATTTTTTTTAAGTACAGTCCTGTTTATTTTT
The DNA here is from genome assembly GCA_963243735.1 of Neocrepidodera transversa. Lineage (NCBI taxonomy): Eukaryota > Metazoa > Arthropoda > Insecta > Coleoptera > Chrysomelidae > Neocrepidodera > Neocrepidodera transversa. Next base: position 5,451,853 of record OY725342.1, read on the forward strand.
ACCCTGAATTATTTTTAAACAACTTAACTTTTAAGCATATTTTTTATGTAAATTTTCAACAAACGTACAAGTAAAAAATCATACAATTAATTCATAAAAATGCATATCAAGAAGGATGTGAAAAAAAATTATCCTTAAACAGATTTTGTTTATTTATTTCTTGATTATTGTTATTTAATTAAGATATTTAAACAAATTAACTATGCATAGAGAATTAATCTCTAAGTATATTTAATTTTGAATTCATTTTTAAAATATTTATAAATATTTACAGTGAAAATAGAACAGGACTGTACTTAGAAAAATTCCTATAACACAACTTTTTCCCAAAACCTACAAATAAAAATAAACATTCTACTATGATAGATAAAAGGGATTTTAAAATTGGTTTTACAATTAATACAAAAAGTACAGGTCCGTATTTAAATAATATTTGAAATCAAAGAAAACGTTGGTTGTTTTAAAAAAAAATGGATATGCTATTTGGATTTCAATAAAAAATATTTAAACAAATTAAGTTGTTAAATAAAACGAAAATGGTCAATTTTAATTTTTTTTAAAAAATATCTCGGAATCCGGACCTGATATTTAAATTTTGAAAAATCAAATCAAATCTTCTTAAAAATTAGGCATCTTTTTCCCATTTAACCAATTTTGTACCTATAACGGTTTACAAAATCCCCAATACTGGACAATTAAATTTTCGCCATCCTGTATATATTTATAATGGTTTGTTCTGACTGTCCGTTTGAAGAAATCGAAAACTATCGCAAAAAAACGAAATAAAATTAAAAAAAAATCACCAAAAATTTTCAAAAAATAAAATGCAAAAAAATGGAAAAAAATCACAAATAATCGGAAAAATTGCCACAAAATGACAAAAAATCGGATAAAATCTAAAAAATCTACCAAAAAACCGAAAACAATGTAACCATCTAAAATTTTTTTTAATGAAAAATTTCCATAGAATTGAAATAAATCTAAAATAATCAGATGAATAAGAAAAAATGAAGAAAAATTACAAAAAAAAAATCAGAAAAAAACAAAAAAAAAGAATAAACTGAAAAAAGATGGAAAATGAGAAAAAAAAACAATAGAAAGCTTTGGTAATAGTTTAAAAAAATCAGAAAATTTTGGAGACAAATGAAAAAAAATGTAAAATGCGAAAAAAACGAGAAAACAAAACATTTTAAAACCCCCAAAGAGAACGAAAAAAAAGCAAAAAAAGGAAAAGAAAAAATAAAATCGAAAAAAAAGTCGCTAAAAAACGCAAAAAATCGAAAAAAATCGTAAAAAAATGCAAAAAAATTCGTAAAAAATTGCAAAAAAAAAAAAAAAAAATAAATAAAATGAAAAAATTTCAAAGATTTGAAATAAATCGCAAATAATTATAAAAACATATCATCAAAAACAGTTAATAAAGGCATAAAAAAATCGAAAACAAATCCCAAAAAACTACAGAATAGCAAAAAAATTTCAAAAAATCGCAAGAAAATGAAAAAAAATCAGAAAAAATCGGAAAAAATGTGAAAAAATTGCAAAAGTAAACCCAAAAAATGGTAAAACATCGCAAAAAAACAACCAATAAACCGAAAACAATTGTAACCAGCTAAAAAAATTTAAAAAATCGGAAATAACAGAGGAATAAGAAAAAATTGTAAGATTTGAAAAAAAAAACGAGAAAATAAAAAAATTGTGAAAACCCGAAAAAAACACGATAAAATCGCAAAAATCGAAAAAAAAGTGGCTAAAAACGCAAGAAATCGAAAAATAACGCAAAAAAAATAGTAAAAAATTGCAAAAAATACTAAAAAAAATGAAAAAGAATATGAAAAATAAAGCAAATAATTATGAAAAGATCTCATCAAAAAAGCATAAAAAATCGAAAACAAATTATAAAAAAAATTCAAAAAATGGCAACAAAATGGGAAAAAATCACAAAAATAAATGCAAAAATTAACGCAAAAAATGGTAAAACAACCAATAAACCGAAAACAGAGGAATGAGAATAAATCAGAAAACTATAGAAATAAAGAAAAAACAAAATGAGAATAAAGTAAGCAATATTAGAAACAATCGAAAAAAAAACAGAAAAAAACAAAAAATAGGGAAATATAGGAAAAATATGAAAAACAGAGAAAAAATTAGGAAAAAGAGGAAAAGTAGAGAAAAATAGGGAAATATGGGCAAAAATAGGAAAATGGGAAAATTAAAAAAATCGCAATAAAAAATGGGAAAAAAAGAACATAAAAATAAAGAAACTGCAAACAAATCGCAAAAGTAACCATCTAAAAAAATGAAAAAAATCGGAAAAAAACAGAGGAATAAGAAAAAATTAGAAAACAATAGAAAAAAAATTGAATGAGAAAAATGAAGAAAAATTAGAAACAATCCAAAAAAATAACAAAAAAATATTGCAATATAGGCAAAAATAGGAAAATGGAAAAAAACAGAAAACAACATGAAAAAATATTTAAATAAGATAGGAAAAAGTAGAGAAAAAGAGGGAAATATGGACAAAAATAGGAAAATGGGGAAAATTAAAAAAAAACACAAACAGGAAAAAAAACATAAAAAATAAAGAAAAATATGAAAAACTGGGTATATGTATACATAAACTTTAAAACTTAATGAACTACGGTCGAATTTCCTCCACCATGTTCAAGATAGTTTATAATTCTTATACTCAAATTTTCAGGGTTTTAATGTACAGGACCGTACTTGGAAAAAGGATAATTCATTATCGAAACCTAATAAAACAAATTAAGTGTTCAATATGGTTGGATAGAGAAAAAAATGGGATTTCAAAGGTGAAATAAAAAGTAGAGGTCCGTATTTAAAAAAATAGTTCTTATTTTCAAAATTACATATTTATTTGGTTTTCAGCAACATTTTGTTTACTAAAAATAGTTATAGACTACATTATCTAATTTAGAATTTTATAAAATTTGTTTTGGAATTCTTGGCATTAATTTAAATTAGTTTTTTGTTCGTTACCTTAACGCAGCTGACATCAACTATAAAAATATTAATTATCTTGATATTGGCATATAACTTTAATAACTGTTAGATATTTTATTCGTGACAAGTTATAAAAAAACTTTTTTTTGTAACTACAACAGTGCAAATATTTTATAAAACCAGAAATTTAAATACCAAATCACATATAGTCGGTTTCAACAAAAAGATTATAATTATTTTCTAAAGTGATATAAAGAACTATAAAAGTTTATTTAATTATTTATTATTAATTATAAGTTATATTTAACATTAAACGAAAAGCTTTTTGTTCAAATAAATCGTGAACGACCGTTTGAAGTAACTGTAAACTAAGAAAAAAATATATGAATATGAGTAAAAATTTATAAATTCGATTTTTGTTGCTTGGTATTTTTGAATTTTTTTTTGGTTAGAGGTTGCTGAGGTTGACCGATTGAACTAACTGTAAAGAGCGAAGACTGAAGAGTCGAAGAGTAAACCTTCCGGAAGGTGGATGGATGTATCTGTAACCTTGTGATTACCATAAGCGTTTGTGGGTACGGTAATTTTTATGATGAGGTAACGCAATAAGCGATTCGGTTTAAGACGCTGTTGCCGTGAAGTTTATTAAATTCAATATTGTTTTTTGTTCTATTTATGCTCTTCTTTAGGTTATTACTATTTTAAGATTGCATGTTGGTTTTTAGTCTTCGAAAACGTGATGTGATGATCGTGTACTAGTTTTTTGCTTGTTACTTTTTTAATTTTTCATAAAATAATACCAAGTTTCAAAAAACACACTCGTGTGGGAATACAGTTCCTTATATAGGCCAATGATCAGCTGATTCAGCGAAAAATTCAAATTAAAAAAATCAATTAGTTGAACGTGGAACAATTAAAAAAAATAAACGCAGCAAACAGTTTTCAAGTAGTTTAACCACGGACAGTCGGACAGACAGACGGTTGTAGTTGACTTATATCATTAAAAAAAGTAGGTAGGTGAGTTAAAGTAACCAGCTATCGATTGCTGAAAATAGAGTTCCAAAATTTGAAACTAATCTCTATTAATCGCTGTGACAGACAGACAGACAGACGGACGGACATTGTAAAGACAATAAGTATCTTCGCTTTGATTTGCTACTTTATAATATTAAAATTTAGTCTCATTCTTACCTCCGGACGAGCCAGTCTCATTTGACTAAAAGTCAATACAGTTAAATAAAGTATCTACCAGAAATTTGGCAACAAAGCCACAAGGAATAAAAAAAATTAATACCGGGTCTGCAAATAAAAATTGCGTCTAATCTTTGTATGACTTCCCTCCAAATATCTTCACCCTACTAGTTTCCCCTTCCTGAAAAACATTAAAAAAAAACTTTTTGACTTGTTTTTTTAAAATTTGGATTTTTACAGTAAAAATTTGGTTGTAAAACATTGTATTTTTTACAAAAATGACATTTATATATAAGTCTGGAAACTTCTTAAAAATCTTTGAAAAATGTTTGCTTGAAGATCCTTGAAAAATTTAAAAATTGTTTTTTAAAAAAAAATATATTAAAATACTTAAAAAATATTTGAAAATCGTTTTTTAATCCTTGGAAAATCCTGGAACAATCAAGGGAAAATTATTGACAAAATTTTTAAGAATATTGTAAAATCCTTTAACCATCCTTGAATAATTCTTGAAAAATTGTAAAAATCCTTGAAAATTCTTTGAAAAATTCTTGTTAAAAATCATAAAAAAATAATAATACAAGAGTTGGAATAATGCTAAACCTTCAAGTATCCTTGAAAAAAAAAATCTTAAAAATTGAAAATTTCTTAAAAAATCTATAATATGTCCTTCTTGCAAAATCCTAGAAAAATCTATTAAAAAAAATAAGAAAATTGTAGAAAAATCCTTGAATCATCATTGAATAATTATTAAAAAAATCCGTTGAAAATCATTAAATAATTCTTGAAAAATTGTAAAAATCCTTGAAAATTCCATGAAAATTTTTATTAAAAATCTTGAAGAAATAATAAAACAGTTATTTTCCTAACAAGTGCGGAAAGTTATACTTTTCCGCACGCAATTGCAGTTGCCCGAACGACGCGAAGCGGAGTTCGGGCATGCAATTAAGTGGGGAAAAGATACTTTACGCAAGTGTTAGGAACAATATTTTTTCTACAAGCGCATAGAATTAAAAAAAAATTTAGCAAAAATATTTTTTTGTCATTAAACAAAAATTTTCTTAGTGTTTCTTAATAAATAAAACATTAGGCCGAAAGTAATCATAGTAACCAAGCAAGAATTATTTTTTTAATCATTTTAGCATTTATAAAATCAGTGCGAAAAGTACAACTTTCCGTACTCAAATGCGTGCGGAAAAGTATACTTTTCCGTAAGCTTGTAGAAAAAAGACTGAATAAATGATAAACCTTCAAAAATCCTTGTAAAATCTTTGAAAAATTCTTGAAAAGAAAAATCTTAAGAATTAATATTTATTAAAAAATCTATAACATGTCCTTCTTGCAAAACCCTTGAATTTATTAAAAAAAAAAAAACAAAAAAAAACAGTCATTGAATAATTCCTGAAAAATTCGTAAAACATCCTTGAAAAATACTTAAAAAATCGTTTGAAAAATTCTTGAAAATTCTCTTTTAAAATCCTGGAACAATAGTGTAAAATCGTTGAAAAATCCTTTGAAAATCATTAAATAATTCTTGAAAAATTGTAAAAATCCTTGAAAGTCCATGAAAATTTTTTCTAAAAAATTTTGAAAAAATAATAAAAAAGACTGAATAAATGCTAAACCTTCTAAAATGTTTGAAAAATTCCTTGAAAAAAAAAATCTTAAAAATTGAAAATTTCTTAAAAAAATCTAAAACATGTCCTTCTTGCAAGATCCTTGAAAAATCTATTAAAAAAAACGAAAAAATTGTAGAAAAATCCTTGAACCATCATTGAATAATTCCTGAAAAATTCGTAAAACATCCTTGAAAAATACTTGAAAAATCCTGGAACAATCAAGGGAAAATTCCTTCCTGAGAAAATACTTAAGAATATTGTAAAATTGTTGAAAAATCCTTTAAAAATAATTGAAGAATTCTTGAAAAATTTTAAAAATTCTTGAAAATTTCTCAAAGAATTTTTATTACAAAATATGAAAAAATAGTAAAAAAAATGCAACAATACTAAACATTAAAAAATCCTTAAAAATACATTATTTTTTAAAATCCTTGGAAAATCCTGGAACAATCAAAGAAAAATGCTTGACAAAATTGTAAAGTCGTTGAAAAATTATAAAAATCCTTGAAAATTCCTTTTAAATAATAAAAAAAGACTTGGAACAATACTAAACTTTCAAATATCCTTGTAAAGACTTTAAAATCGTTAAAAAATTCTTGAAAATTCCTTTCAAAAAAATCTTTAAAAAGTGGAAAATTTTCTAAAAAATATATAAAATATTACTTGCAAAGTCCTTGAAAATTCTATTTAAAAAACTTAAAAAGCCTTAAAAAAAACAAAAAAAATTATCATTGAATATATGCTGAAAAATTCGTAAAAAATCCTTTTAAAATTCATTAAAGAATTATTATTACAAAATATGGAAAAATTATAAAAAAATAATTGCAATAATACTAAATCTTAAAAAATCCTTACAGTCCGTAAAAATTTAAGCCACAAATGCTCATACTTCAGTACTTTATTTTTTCCTATTTTGTATATTTTTTCGCGGTTTTTTTCTATTTTATTTAATTAACCCTATTTCCTTTGTTTTTCCTGATTTTTCTGTTTTTTTCTTCTATTTTTCTCTATGTTTCCCTATTTCCTTTGTTTTCCCCGGTTTCTTGTATTTTTTCCTTTATTTATTTCGATTTATTCCTAATGTCACCTCTTTTATCCCATATTTCTCTCTTCCTGTTCTATCCTATTTTAGCCCATTTTCACTATTTTTCTTTATTTTTATTTATTTCTCTTACTTTTTTTTCTGCTTTTCCAATCTTTTCGTCTTTTCTCCCATTTTTACCTATTTTTTCCATTTTCTTTATTTTTCCTATTATCGCCATGAAAAAGATTTTCCCTATTTTACCTTATTTTTTCATATTTTCACATGTTTCCAGGGAAAATGTTTTTCTTATTTTTTTATATTTTCCCTCTTTTACCCTATTTTAAATATCATTTTCCCGTTTTTTCTATTTATCCCTATTTTCGTATTTTTTCGGGGAAAACTTTTATACCCTTTTATAAAAAATAAATTTTCAATATAAAATTGTAAACACATGTTATTAAAATAAATAAAAAAACGGTTGACTGATTTAGAAATCGAACCCACGCCATCTAAATTACCGATAAAAAAAATTAAGGTAGAAATCAATCTATTCATACAAAGTTCTAACCCAGGATCAAAAAGCCAAAAATTCAGGATTTTTTTTGACAGGTGAAACCCACCGATTTTTGAGGGTATTTTTGCATTCCTTAGAATCAAAAAATTGTTCAAGATGGCGCTGCAATTAAATTAATTTTTTGAAAGCAAAACTGTAAAAGCTGGGTAGAAAAAGAGAAAGCCATGAAAAGCCTTATGAAGAAATCGGCGACAATTGGCATGACAAGTGACAAGAGATAGTACCACTCTATACGCGGAAGTGAGGGGGTAACAATAACTAATTTTTAAGTCTATAACTCCATAAACTGAATTTTCGAAAAATGGTACAACACTTGTTCTATTATTTTTAGCTTAAATAAAATTTTTTCAAGTTTGCTGTATGGGCTATAGACCTCATTAATTTTCATTTTTTTTAACCTCCTCTTTTTTCAGTTCATAATTTTCAGTTTTTTTAATTTAATTTTTTTTTATTTTCAATTTCTACATACAGATTATACACAATAAAAAATTAAATTCTTTACTAACTAGATTCCAAGTGAACTTTTCTAATATATTATAAAAATGACCAAATAAAGTCAACGGGTCAACTATTCTATTAATTTTTGTTTGTATATAAGTGTTAACAACACAGACATCGGCATCGTCATCGTCATCGTCATCGTCATCGGTCAGCCACACCTCGAATCACGCATTATTACTTCTTAATGCAATCACCTAGTGAAAATTATGAATACCCGTGACAGGTTATGTTAATTAATTTATAACTATCCAGCACTATACGTAACTGGAAAATGATATGCTTAATGATTTTTTCGAACTCCGTTTAATGGGTATAGACCAGACCACTCCGATTACAGTTTTTCAGGTTTTGTTATCTTTATTTCGTACCTGTTTTTGTGGGAAAAGTTCAATGACAATTTAAAAAGTGCTTTAATCAAAACATGTGTATTTATTAACTGAAAACTTGAAAATGGCATAATTGGTTATATACAGTGTGCCCCAAAAAGTTTGCACCATACGAAAAATATTTTTATGTCATACTAGTTCATTATTGTGTTTTTATTGCTTAGTTACCAATTACATAAAGGTAAATTTTATGCCAGTCAGTTTTTTGCGCTCTTTTTAAATTTGACGAATAAATTAAAAAAAATAACTATACAGCGTTTTATTTGGAGGATGTAAAAATTGTGAAATTTTCGTAAAGTAGGACCTGGATTATCAATATTTTTGATACATCGTTATATCCCACAGGATATGAGGAACATGTAAAGTAATAATAAAAAAAATCTACCGGGTGGTTCTTAAGTTATGAGTAAGAAAAAAAATGTCACAACAATCACAAACGGGAAAAATTTATCGAGGTTATCTCTAACCTCAGCCACAGGGACGGTTCCAGGTTGGAACAAACTCCGCACCCTTATTGGTCAAAACACCAAGTCCCATTCCCACCTCCAGGTGGACGGACAAATTCTCCATACCCCAGGAAGGGGATATAGCCTCAGCTTGTTATAACAGGGAAAAAATTTAGCCCTGAAAAACTTCTCCGCTACCATTCTCCCTATCTTTACCATCCCTTTACCATCCCTATCTTTACCATCCTTATGAACGCCTGCCTTCAGCCCTTCGATTTTAATATTTCCTGGAAAACTTTTCATCACCATCCTGTTGCCTAAACCCTACAAAGATCCCACTTCCACAAATTCCTACAGACCTATATCTTTAATGAATGTTCTAGGTAAGCTCTTTGACACAGGATCATATCTGAAGCTTTCTGGATAAAAGGGGAACGATCCCCAATTACAACATGGATTTAGGTCTAAAAATTCCACCCAAGACTCCATACTCATGTTTTCAAATCTCTAAACCTTAGCTACTGTGCATCGGCCGTCCTTTTTGATGTTCAAAAAACATTTGATCAGGCCTGGCATACCGGACTTATTCGAAAGCTTTCGAACATCAAACTTCCTATCCCCATAATAAATCTAATTCACTCCTACCACAAAAACAGATCTGTCAATGTCCAAGTCGGAAACTTCATTACTTACCATTTTGCTGTACCTCATCTACACGCACGACATACCCCACTCCCTTACCTAGCTAAGATATTCAGCTTTACCTTGATGACACAGCGCTCTCTGCCATAGTAACATCCACGAGAGCTCTAAACACCAAAATATAACAATTTATTAACCACTTCTTCCAATGGTGTAGTAAATGGATGGTTACCCTAAATCCCCAAAAAACCCAACTAATCATTTTCAAACATTCCAACCATATCCTAAAATCCAATCAATATCCCAATGATATCAACCTTCGGTTCAGAGGAGCGAGACTCGTTTCCTTGGAGTATGCTTTATGCGTATCAGACACTGGTCAACTGAAATCTATAAGACTCATGACAGAGTTAGGAAACGAGCCTCTCTCATCGGATCTCTGGTTGGTACATTTTGCAGATGTAACCCCCAAACTTTACTAGATACATTCAAAACCACCTCTCTTGCACGCCGTTACGACAACCGAGAGGAGGATCCTCCCCTGGCACTTTCCTTCCAATCAAATACACGAGCACACTAATATACCATACCACCTATCATTTCTACTTTCAAAAATCTACAAGGGAGATACGTCGGGAGAAGAATGGACAGCTCCAACTCTCCCACCTAAGAAAAAATGAACAGTTGACAGGAACAAAAGAGCACTACCAAGAAGACCACTCAAGAAACAGTACTACCAAGAAGACCAGTCAAGAAATTCCCTCAACCGAATCTTAGGATTCTGCACGAAGCAAAAGATCTTCCGGGCGAGCTCCTAGAACTAATGGAGGATGCACCTCTATGCATCAGATGAGCTTGTCCTCTACCGACGCCCATGGACGACACTCTCTCTGAGTCTCCCTTCCCGAGAGGCTCGTAAGTATCAATATAACAATATAAATTAAAATATCTTAAGCTTTTCTAATCCTTTTCAGTTCAACAGCTCCCATAGGATTCCTGAAGTGACAAGGAGTAATTTACTCCTTCAGCATGGTTCTAGGAACAATACCAGGACTAATTACCAAGGAGGGTTTAGCAGGTATACCCCTGATTCTGCTTGTAGAGTGATCAGAGGCGTATCCTACACTACCTCATGCATAGAACCTAGTGGGAGGTGTCTATAAAAAATTCCCGCCTCCATAACTTTTTATATTTAAATCTTCATTTTATAATTTCTTTACGATTTCCTCAGCAGTTTTTTCCTTTAGTTCCTACATAAACGATTCTTATAACTATAACTAAATATAAATAAAGCCGCCCTAAAATATGTGCCACCCGGTGCGTATCGCACCCACGCCACTCCCTAGGTGCGCCACTGATTGTTACATATACAATTAATCAGTTTCTACAGACAATTTTACTACCAATGTTTATCAAGGATAATTTTTCGTCAATAAAAAAGTTCTCCATATGATGCAAATTTTTTGAGACATAGTTTTTTAATGAATTAAAATAAAATCCAATACAACGAAATTAAATATTGATTTTTTTTAGTGTAAGTAACATACAAATATTTAACCGGAACTTCATTGACATTTACTAAATAATTATTCCGGCATTGAGTACTTAATTGACAAATATTTGTCAACTTTCACTGTCAAAAATTATTAATATATATGCTTTGTTTGGTTAACATATTTAAATTTTCACCAATATTATTGATATTATTGTAAAAATTTTTAAGTATGGTTTAAATCACGTATATTATATAAAAAATAATAATTTTAATCGCAAAATAAATGCAACAAAGGTTTAGTTAAAAAATAAAAAAACAATCCAAGAGGTGTAACTCACAATTCCTCATATTTTTTGTTTATTTTATCTATTTAACCGTTCAAAGTGCCTATTGAGTTCTTTCTCAGAAACAAGTAAAGGAATTCACATTTAAGGTCACACCTGTAAAGTTGTTGCGGCGCAGAAATCTTAGCAGATGAATTGCCAAAGGTGCATAACCGATTCAAAGAAGAGAACCATCGAACGGCTATACAAATTGGAAAAATTCAAACGCTATTAAAAAAAATCATAACAGTATTAACACAAAGGCTACTACATTCCATATCAAATTACAATTACATGAATTTTAGTTACGCTGAATTTCGTTTAGGTGATTTACTGTTAAAAATAGAAAAATTAATGAAACTATTAAATTAAATAAGCGTTAAAAGAAATATTATATCAATTTATAAAGAAATAAGGTAAATGCACTAGTTATGGACAATGTTCCAGTAACTGGTAATTTTTTTGTTAAAAAATTAAAATAAGTTTATAGATCGTCATTTTTCTGCTACATTCAGTAATTGTAGAGTTTCTGGCAACCCTGTTTAAAATTTACGTCTTCATTTTGCACAATGACATTTACTTTTTGCACAGTTCTCTAAAGAAAGATGTAGAACTTTTTAAGTGGGGGTTGCTAATTGGACACTGGTACCCCCACTAATTTTTTTCAAAGTACTCATATTTGCACATTCATTGCCATCTTTTGCTTTTTTTTTATCCGGAAGTACAGTGAAGGTCTAAATTGGAAAAAGGCCAAAACTGCACCTAATATACGCCTTAGGTGCAGTTTTGGCCTGCAGGTTGCTTGAGCAGTGTTATTTTCCGAATTTTACAGTTGTGAAATATTATCGTACCTCCTCTACATATTTGTCTAATTTTTCTAGATCTTCAGAGTCCATATTTTGGACAGCATTGTACATTTGCACACATACTGCCTGCTGAAATTTGCACATTTCAGAGTACGTTCAAAATCTGTAAATAAAATTTAAAACAAAGCAGTGATGGGTGCTAAGTTGTAACTTTGGCATCAGTATAATTCAAAGTACGAGAATGTGCAAAAGTTGTGTGCAAAGCTGTGCGAAAAAATTACTTTCAGAATCCGTAAATAAATTTTGAAAAAAAGCAGTGGTGGTACCAGTGTAAAACAGGCTCTCCCACTTTAAAAGTTCTATACCTTTTTTTAGACTACTGTGTAAAAAGTAAATGTAGGTGTGTAAAACTGAGCAAATTGTATATACAAACATAAAGAAAAATCAGTGGGGGGTGATAACTTAGGCGACGTCTCTGATTACGTGATTTTAAAATGGTAGAAGTCACGCATGAAGATGGTCTTCTATTCCTTAAGTAAATTGTTAAAGCAAGTAATTTTAATTTTTGTAAAAAAGAATACAGTACATTAATGACTATCTGGGATTGTTAAATAACCTTCATGAATAGCTTTATAGATGTTATTTGATTCAGAATAGCCTTTATAACCTCAATAAAGAGGTATCAATTATTGGGTCAACATATCACATATGTTCCAGTTATTGCCAGATATGTCAAACGCTGGAGCACTCATCGAAATTAAGATGACAATTTTAAAATGTAAATATATGTGTTATACTTCTCTCCTATAAATAGGAAGAAGACACGAACATTCTGTCCAGTAATTGGACACTTTGTTTCAGATATGGAACCCCGAAAAGATTATACCAAAGAGCAAATGCTTGAAGCGATTAATGCTGTAATAGAGGAATTAACTGTGGCGACAGCAGGAAAGCAATTCTGTATTCCCAGAATAACTTTACTAACCAAGATATCCGGAAAAATACCAGTTGACTGTCCAATGGGTCCAAGTACTATTTTTACCTCTCAGAAGGAGACACTATTAGTGCAATGAATATTATCTTTGGTTAAAGTACATCAACCTGTAACTAAAGAACTATTAGATAGTGTTCAACTGATTTTACTGCAACAGAAAAGAACGAACCTTTTACTGATGGCCGACCGGATCGGAAATGGTTTAAATCATTTTTAAAAAGGCACCCGATAGTAACGCAAAGAGTTTCTCAAAATCTAATTCGTTCAAGTGAAAATATTACCGAATAACAAAGTCGTCAGTAATATATTGGATGACCCCACCAGTGTGTTAAACTCACTTTAACTTTTGAAATTATGCTACGCCACTATTTAGTTTCCTTTCTTCTCAACAACGGCTCCCATGTGTGGTGGGGACATCTGCCGCGGTTGGATCTCTCCTCCAGCCAAGGTGAGCACCGTGACAACCCTCTCTTCGACTTAACCTTATGTCGTTAACATGTAAATTAAAATAGTGCTTCGTAATCTACCTGTGTATGGTTTTAAACCTAAAATGTAATGTCTAATGTGTGGAATTTAAGGTAACAGATCTTATTAATAATCAATCATATGGATCATCGTGCATGAGAGCGGTGTTGCCAAAATTAGTAGAACAATTTAGAATTCCTTAGGACACAGTCCAGGATATACCAAAGGAGAGCTCCTCATATGGACACCGTTTTTCTGTAATTATATCTTTTTTATATGAGCTGTTGTTAAATGTATTGTGCTATTTTCATAACTATTTATGTCTTGTACTTCCTTTGATTTAAATGCACTGTATAAAACATTACCTATTTAATTGTTGTTATTTACTAGTAGATGAATTTCTGTTTAATTGTTGTGTTTAACCTTTAACGTTTAAAGCTTGCTAATTAAATCTTATCAGAAAGCAGGACGATATGTTTTATTGTCCCACGTCCCCTAAACGTGTAATAATTATAGGGTGGTCCTTCGAATTATTTATTCGACCACGCGATAGCTTATGTGTGATTTTTTGAACAAAACTTCTATTACAACAAGACTACAAATCTACTAAATGCATTCACTCTGATTCACACACAGGGTATTTAATTATGACGAGAGTGCGTTTTTCTTGTAGCCAAAAGATGAAAAAGCATAGTCGAGATGAGGGGCTAGGAGTGTTTATATAGCAAATACAAAAATACCTTATGAAATATTCCGGGCTGTTTTGGCCTTCAGGTAAAAATAGTCAGCATCAACAAGTCAAATTTCACCTAAGTACATCATTTTGAGACAATTTAACCGTCTGTCGTGGAAATAAACACATCATCATTAAAAGAAATGTGTGTGCCACAAGACTTCGTTTCTCCGGTTAAATTTACATCTGTATCACCTTTAAAAATACTTCAGTAATATTCAACTCCGTGAAAAGTATCAGAGCTGGCAAAAAACACCTTTTAAAAAAGTACTATTTTTCCCAGAAGAAACGAGTTCTGCTAAAAAGAAGAGTAAAGAGAAAATTCATTGTGCAATTACATCCCAAAATGGCAAGAATATAATACTAAGAAGCAAGAAGAAAAACAAAGAAAGGAGACTGAGAAACAAAAAAGAGCTAAGGAACGAAAACGTAAAAAAGAAGAGAAAGAAAACAAAACCTAACCAAAAAGCAAAGGTCTATAAAGAATAAAACAATTCAAAGTCATACCACAATAAAATTCTTTAATTAAAGACATAAGGTCAAAAGCATGACATATTTCGGTCTATAAGACCATCATCAAGCCTATAAACAAAAAGGTCATTGTGAAGAAACATCGATAATCAACGAATTTACAAAATACTTACTGAATAAAGTTGGATCCAAAGCAAAGGAATTAAGAAGAAAAAACCTAATCATGATTCCGAAAGTTCATTTGAAAATGAAGAATGGATTAAGAGTGGCGATAGTTTCGATGATAGTGATATGACATAAAACGAAAACGAGGATAATTCAGATGATAGCCAAAAGTTGGAAAGGTGAAATGTATCCTATGATAATAGTCAAGTTAGTGATTTCATTTTGACTAAATTTTTAGAAGGAAAAAGACATACGATGTTTTATAGAATTCTGCAAACAATATAGAAGTTGTGACTTTAAAATCAATCAACCCCTTAAGTTAGTAGAAACAGATACCTCTGTTATAAGGTTAAATAATATAATTTGAAAATTACCTCAACCCGAACTACAGGCTGTAGAAGATACGACATCACAATTATTTTGTAATAATTACACCATAAATTGTATTGTTAAAAAATACAATATAAGCACTTACTAAACCACCTTGTATTCAAGGAACCAAAAAAATTTACATAATTTATGCCAAATACCGTAATTTATATCCCGAAACAAACAATTCCATTAGCACAAATTAATAGTTTATTTTTGATTACTGATTTCTTCATTAGAAAAAGGACAAGCGTTAGATTACAGGTGTTCAGTTCAGACTAAATTTAATTTATTATTGGTATCCATATCCATTATGGTCAAAGCAATAAGGTGCCCAATTACATATCCGTAGGTGGTCTATAGGAGGAGAGTTTTTGTAAAAAGATATACCGAAAAAGTCTAATAGGTGATAGTAATTTATTGCTGTACCATACGGAGACGGTTGGCCTTAAAACAATATGTGATCTATTAATTTGAAATTTATGTGTTGGTTTCAATGCAATCATGTGGAAATATAAGTTTTTATTTCATTAATATAAAATCATGATAGATCATTTATTTTTAATGATTGTGTCCTTAAAAAATCCTCATGATGAAAAATTTCAATTTAAAGGATGCCATGGAAGGATAATAAAAATTTTTAACTAGATATAATTTTCTTTATTTAAAATGTATATTACAAAATGTTATAGTGGTTAGAAGTTTTTAAATTTGTGAAAAGTTTGTGCCTATTAAGATAAAAAAGTTATTCTGTAAAATATTTTTTTTTATTTGTGTAAAATTTAAAATTATATTTTCAAATTTGATTTCAAAATTAAAACGCAAACAAAAATATGTAATATGAAAAGTTTGTAACTATTCACATAAAAAGTTGTAGTGGTCCGAAATTTTAAAATTTGTTATTTTTCCTTATATGTAAAAAAATAAAAATTCTGCTTTCAGTATAAAAAAGTAAATAAAAAATTGTAAAAATTTATGTGACTATTAAGATAAAAAAGTTGTCGGGCTCTGAAGTTTTAAACTTTGTGATTTGTTTTTATTTGTACAAATTCTAAAATTCAGATTTCAGATTTAAATTCAGCACAAAAAAATTGTGCATATTAAGACAAAAAAATTTTAAAATATTTTTTTATGTTTGTAAAATTTAAAATCATATTTTCAAATTTGATTTCACAATTAAAAACAAAACAAAAACATATAGTATTAAAAGTTTGTAACTATTCATACAAAAAAGTTGTAGTGGTCCGAAATTTTAAAATTTGTTATTTTTCCTCATATGTATAAAATTAAAAATTCTGCTTTCAATATAAAAAAGTAAAAAAAAATTGTAAAAATTTATGTGCTTATTAAGATAAAAAAGTTGTAGGGCTCTGAAGTTTTAAAATTTGTGATTTGTTTTTATTTGTACAAATTCTGAAATTCAGATTTCAGATTTAAATTCAGCACAAAAAAAAATGTGCATATTAAGACAAAAAAATTTGTAAAATATTTTTTTTTTATGTTTGTAAAATTTAAAATTATATTTTCAAATTTAATTTCACAATTAAAACGCAAACAAAAATATGTAGTATGAAAAGTTTGTAACTATTCACACAAAAAAGTTGTAGTGGTCCGAAATTTTAAAATTCGTTATTTTTTCTTATTTGGACGGGGACTAAAAATATTTTAATCTTAAGGGAGTAAAAGTGACACATTAGTCCCTAAAATGGGGGAGTAAAATGCACCTGAGGCGCAAAAAAAAGTAATTGTAATGAGCATAAATTACATTAAATGGAGGAAAAATGACCCAAATGAGAGTAGTAAAAATTCAAATATAGAAAAAATCAAAAATCAAATGAAATAAACTATTTATTAACTAAAAATATATTTTAATTATTTTATTTATGGGTTTGGGTTTAATTTAATTTAATTTAAAAAGCTTCATATAAAATAATTTTTTTAATCTGATTTGAAATTTTATATTTTTGTTATATTTTTTTTTTTAAATATGCTGTCCATTTATTAATGCGCAATGAATCTATATTTGGTTAAATTGTTTTAAGAAAAATTAATTCTAAAAATGGGATATTTTTAATGATACCCTGTATAAAAAGGGAGACTTTTTCGATACACATGTTGTATCAAGAACAGGATGGTCGGTATTTGAACCGGTTGCGCGGGTGTCGAATATCCACACGATGACCAACTGTACTGTGTCTACTAAACGGTCAATAGTCAACCAGCAGGCAGTAGTTCCGAGTTTCTTACCAAAAGGGGAGACACAAAAGTTGCACCTGCTGTTTAGCAAAATTGTTCTTTTGTAGTAAATTATTTTAAAAATTGTAAAAAAATTTCATTAAAATAGATAAAAAATAATAAAAAAATTCATAAAATATAATTTTGTAAATCAGTTGATTAAGCGGGTAAGGGCGACATGTTTCGGCCAAACAATAGCCATCAGCAGGCCTATAATACAAATTATAAATTGTTAAAAACAAATAAGAAATCACATAACATTAACAATTTATAATTTGTATTGTAGGTCTGATGATGACCATTGTTTGGCCGAAACATGTCGCCCTTACCCGCTTAATTAACAGATTTACAAAATTATATTTTATGTCGTATGACTTTGAGTTTTTTTAATATTCTTTGAATAATTTACTACATTTGAGAATGGATAATCTTCTGATTTTTTTAAAATTATTGAAATTATTTCTTGCAAACGGCACTTTTTTGATTTAATATTGTATTTAATTTTTTTTGTTAAAATGAGAGTATGAAATTTTATTATTCAATAAAAATCAATTCAAAATTTACTGGATAAAAATAAAAATGTAAAAAATTTGTTTCAAGGTAAAATTAAATAGTTTACAAAAAATATAAAGCAACACAATTTCTGGTATTTTTATTAAGAGTCAAAACAAGCCAAAGAAAATATATTAACTGATATAATCTTAATAATTCTCAATAAATTTATTGTGTATTAATTGCTTAGATACGAGGTATGAATTTTAATACTTAATACTCGCTCGGGCATTAAGGAATTCGTAGGTATAGCCATATTCCCTAAGTATTGTAAGAACTCAGTATTAATTATAAATTTTAAATGTGTACATAAAAATCAGAGAAACTTTTTGGTAAATAATAATAATAACACGTTAAATGCTTAATACTAAAAATTTATATGGTTATCAAATAATAATTAGGAAATATGTAATAAGATGAAACTACTTTTGTTTATAACTATTAGAAAAAAAAACTAATGATGACTAAAATTGCATTAGTATGTGCATACGAATAGTCCCTAAACTGGTTCGGAATTGCACTCGCGAATAAAGCTAATATTTCCATCGACTTTAATTCGAATATAAGGTCAAAGTTAAACTCTGTCCGAAAAATGGAGACAGTCGTGTACGATGTTTGCATAAGCAACGAACATTACCTTATACCACGACCTGATCGACTCTCGGTAACTTAAGCTAGGGAAAACAGATCCAGTGAAGCGAAGGCAAGCCAATGCACCAGACAGAGAGGACTGTATAGAGCCAAGCAGATCAAGTAAATGTCCAGCAGCCATTAAAAGGAGCAGATGATAGAGAAGACCAACCTCCGGGCATTCTCCGACAGACGCCGACGATAATCGATTGAGGTATATTAGTAAATAAATTTAAGCGATTTATGCCCAATTTCTCCAACAAATCTTAGGGTACAGCTGTAGCTTAAACTCAGCTTAGCTTAAAATTTTATTGCACCATAACGCATTTGACGCCTTATCAGTTTAAGCGGGTCCTAAATGCATTTACAATAACATCCCAGCAGGGAATACCCAGGTACTCAATCCAGTAGGGTAAGTAAAGCTCGCCCTTCTGGCCTCTAAGGCATGAGTCGATACCGTGAAGTATTTTATCTCCACTGACGCTGCCCGGAGCACTATGAATCGAAGGGGGCGTTCGACGCAATACGAAATATGGACTAAGGACCTTGTCAGTAGCGACTAAAGAGCGTTATAGTATACAAAGTATAATTACCATCTCTTGATTTCTTAATTTCTCATATTCCTCATGTCATAATCTTGTTTAAAGTTTTGTAAGAATGGATTTTTCTTATTGGTATAATTGTTTATTTTATCTTGAATATCGTAGTCAAAAAACACACACGAATTCCTAAGTGCTCAATCATCGTTGTTATAAGTTTGAAGTCGAGACTCTCGAGTCCCGACCGACTAGATAAAAATCAGATTTCCAGTATATAGATTGCGTTTACTAGACAATGGTGTGTTTTCACGAATTAAATTTTGGTAAATTTTCACTGGGCAATTTTATTATTATTTATTTATGACAATTTTATTACTATTTATTTATGGTAATTATTACTGTTTAATGAAATTATAAAAAATAATGTTAATATTCTCGTCCTTTGCTAATAATACAGTTTATTTAATTGTTTACTGAAACACTGTTGCATCATTCTGCCCCTCAGTGTGGATAAATCAATATTTATTATTTAAATATTATTGGAAGGGAGTCCTCTGCCTGATTTTGCAATTAGTAGTCAGTAGATGTTCTATTTATGAAGCACTTTACGTGATTCTGCCCCTAGTGCTGGTAGAAGGATATTTTGTGTGATTCTGCCCCTAATATCCTTGATATTTAAATGATTAGAGACACTGTTGCGTCCTTGGTATTTAAATGATTGGAGACACTGTTGCGTGATTCTGTCCCTAAAAGTAGGAACGGTGTACTCGGCGTGATTCTGCCCTTAGTACTCGGTAGATGTTCCCCCTGTTAAGCACTTTTCGTTATTCTGTCCCTAGTGCTGGTAGAATGATATTTTGCGTGATTATATCCCTAATATCCTTTGTATTGAATGAAAAAACATTGTTGCGTGATTCTGCCCCTCAGTGTATATTGATTAATTGAAATAATTAAAAACACTGTTGTGTGATTCTGCCCCTCAGTATATATTGATTAATATTGATTAATTGAATTGTTATTTAAATAATGAATAATTATTAAGTTCTTATTGATGTAATAAAGTACAATTAAAAGAAGAAGACGATATCTAGGTACGTTTAAATTATATTTGATTAGGATCTGAATAACTACGATAATAATTGCTCATATACGTGTTTTTATTACTTTCAGGTGTGTCATCTCGGACCTCCTGTTTTGAAAAAGAAAAAATAAACAAATAAAGATGTAAAAAAATATATATGTATTTACAGTTATTAAGTTGTTAAAATAAAATGTTTGTTTTTAATTGTCTTTATCAATTTTTATTTTACAGTTTGGATCTGTTTTTCTTCCATGTTTTATCTTTTGCATTCCCACTCTGTATCAATAATTTTGTAGTTTTTCTCAGGTTCGTTTATTTCCGCCTTTCTATTCTTATGAACTTGATAGAATTAGTTTTCATTTATATTTTTTTTTGCTTTGTAGTGTATTTTTTTTATTTCCATTTGTACTTTCTTTTTTAATGTCCATAGTCTCCTCTGATTGCTCTTTACCGTCTTGTATCTTCTTTTATGAGACGAGATATATTTTTTAGAGTTTTAATTATTTATGTTAATTAATTTATTCATATATATATAAAATCAGTCAATATTGTTTTTTTTTTATATCCCACTCTATAATTTTGATTCGTCAACGATTTTTTTTTCTCGTAGATCTCAGGAAGAGAAATATCCGCTTCCGTTCTCACGAAGTCTTTAATGCTATTTAATTTTTGTCAATTATTTGCTTACACTCAACGAAAGGAAAAAGCTATTTAAGTGCAAGGTAAATGTCTTCAATAAACTACCTGATTTTTATTACTTTTATTAAAGTGAAAAAAAATGTAAATTTGATATAATAAAATAATTAGTTATAATAAAAAAATATACAGGATGATTTTGAAATATAGGAGGGTCGATTCACTGCAGTTACTTTTTAATAAAAAGTGGTGAAAATGATATAAAGGAGGAGAGCAGAGCATTAAATTTTTCATCAGTCTATTTAATTAATATTTAATTACAGGATTATTTATGAGAAAAACGTCCATTTGTAATTACATTTTTTGTATTATCTTTTTATATAAATTTTAACCGTGCACAGGAATTGCAAAAATACTAATACTTTAACCTATGCTTAATGATGACCGGCTAATGCCGGACTCCAACTGCAAAAAGTAATTAAAGGTAAATTTTAATCCTATACTTGAACTGCACAAAGTCGTTATATCGATATTTTGTTAGAATATATTATTTATTTATTTTTGATATAGGATTTAAAATGCATTTATGTCTTTAAATTTTTAGATTTCATATCGTTTAACCCCTGTAACATAAAAATTATTAACGTTATTAAAACTTGCTAACTGTTGATAGAAAGAGAAAACCATATTCTATATTTATGAATTTTTTCAAAATTTTAGATAAAAAATTGTGGTTGTGAGAATAGGGAGAGACCACAACTATAACGATTTTTTAATTTCCCCTCTTTTGGTATCTCCCTTTTCTCAAGGTTACAATTTTTGCTGAAAAATTTTGAAAAAATTCTCATTTATAGTATTTTTTATTCTCTTTTCAGTGGTATTAAATTCATTTTAATATAATATTTATTTATTTTTGTTATGGGATAAAAAATGCATTTTTTTCTTTAAATTTTTAGATTTCATATCGTTTAACCCTTGTAACATAATAAACTACCGTCGTAATTAAAATGTGCTGACTGTTGATAGAGAGAGAAAGCAATATTCTATATTTACGAATTTTTTCAAAATTTTAGATAAAATATTGTGGCCGTGAAAATAGAGCGAGACCATAAATACAAGGATTTTTTAAATTTCCCTCCTTTGGTCTCTCCCTTTTCTCAAGGTCACAATTCTTGCCAAAAACTTTTGAAAAAATTCTCATTTATATTATATTTTATTCCCTTTTCAATGGTGTAAATTTTATTTTAATATATTATTTATTTATTTTTGTTATGAGACATAAAACGTAATTTTGTTTTTAAATTTTTAGTTTTCATATGGTTTAACCCCTGTAACATAGAAACTATCAACGTGATCAAAACTTGCCGACTGTTGATAGAAAGAGAAAACCATATTGTATATTTACGAATTTTTTCAAAATTTTAGATAAAAAATTGTGGCGGTGAAAATAGAGCGAGACCATAACTACAATGATTTTTTAAATTTCCCTAATTTGGTCTCTCCCTTTTCTCAAGGTCACAATTCTTGCCAAAAACTTTTGAAAAAATTCTCATTTATATTATATTTTATTCCCTTTTCAATGGTGTAAATTTTATTTTAATATATTATTTATTTATTTTTGTTATAAGACATAAAATGTAATTTTGTCTTTGAATTTTTAGTTTTCATATCGTTTAACCCCTGTAACACAGAAACTATCAACGTGATCAAAACTTGCCGACTGTTGATAGAAAGAGAAAACCATATTGTATATTTACGAATTTTTTCAAAATCTTCGATAAAAAATTGTGGTTGTGAGAATAGGGAGAGACCACAACTATAAGGATTTTTTAATTTCCACTCTTTTGATTTCTCCCTTTTCTCAAGGTTACAATTTTTGCTGAAAAATTTTGAAAAAATTCTCATTTATAGTATTTTTTATTCTCTTTTCAGTGGTATTAAATTCATTTTAATATATTATTTATTTATTTTTGTTATGGGATATAAAATGCATTTTTGTCAATAAATTTATAGTTTTCATATCGTTTAACCCCTGTAACATAAAAACTATATATGTTATTAAAACGTGCTCACTTGTGGAAGAAAGGGACAATAATATTCTATATTTATGAATTTTTTTAAAATTTTAGATAAAAAATTGTGATTGTGAGAATAGGGAGAGACCACAACTATAACGATTTTTTAATTTCCCCTCTTTTGGTTTCTCCCTTTTCTCAAGGTTACAATTTTTGCTGAAAAATTTTAAAAAAATTCTCCTTAATAGTATTTTTTATTGCCTTTTCAGTGATTAAATTCATTTTAATATATGATTTATTTATTTTTGTTATGGGATATAAAATGAATTTTTGTCTATAAATTCATATCGTTTAACCCCTGTAACATAAAAACTCTCGATGTTATTAAAACGTTCTGACTATTGGTAGAAAGAGACAATAATATTCTATATTTAAGAATTTTTTTAAAATTTTAGATAAGAAATTGTGACCATGGGAATAGGTAGAGTTTCTGATTATTTGGTACAAAATTGTATCGAAGATGACTCGCTTTTTCTACCAAAAATCTGGGCCTCCAATTCCGTATGTACTCTAAAAACAACAAATACGTGTGAATCCTTTCACAGCAACTTTAATTCAAATTGTACATCACCTCATCCAAATATTCATATTTTTTTAAATACTTTAATCAACATACAAAAAAAATTAATAGTGCGATTTCTGAACTACAATTTCAAACTCCTATTTAAGTTCTAGGGATTAAAATTTTTGCAGTTCGAGTGAGCTCAATTTTAATGCTCTACTTTTTTTTAATCTTTATATATTTTTCCGGATACATAACATATATTTAACTCTTAAAATAATATCGTAATAAAGAAAGTACCGTATTATAATATAAACAATAAAAGTATGACGTGCTTGTTCATATTAAGTACTCATTAGTGCATTGACAATGAATGTCCGTATATACAAAACAGATCGATATAAGGTCGTACCTATTCGAGTGGTACCTCTTTTGAGCTTGTACCTACTCGATGGTACTTCAAGATAACAGTAATGATGAGAAAATTTGGACAATGGCAGTTGCGATGTAGGACAATTAAGGCTTATGTTACCTATTAAAAGAACAAGCTGTGTCAAAAGAGCCGTTGTTCCAAGGTCGTACCCAGATATTTTTTTTAGAGGATATTACATAAGAAATAAAAAAAAGAGAAATTGTGTTTAATTATTTAGTTATGCAAATATAATCTGTTGACGCCTACGTTGTTACCAAATTCTAAAAAAAATATTTACTTATATACAAATATTTTTATACCATTACGTTGGGCACTATTTAATAGAATAAAAACCAGCGTGTCTAATAATTTTGAGTTTTCTAATTAAAAGTCCCGCTATTCGCTTAAAAATGTCGTAACATTAATCAACCAAACACAAACATTGCGTAAGATTTTTAATCGAAAAATAAAAAAAATAATAGCTAATATCCATACAATAAAAATATTTCATTAACCTTCTAGCGATAAAATAAATCGAAATTACAATTAAAAACGATTTGGTTCATAACAAAAGAAAAACAAAATGTTATCTGTAGCATTAAATAAAATATGCAATATAGGTAGAGTACTATTATTATTATTATTATTGATAAAGAAACGAATTAAATTCGGCAATGACATTATGCCTCCAAGAAACAATAATCAATCGTGCGTTTAAAGTTCGTAACAGTCACTACCTATTGTTTTTTATTGATCAATATCAGTTATCTATGCCGACATTCGAAAAGCATTTGACGAAATCGATTAATGGAAAATCAATTGGATTTTTAGAATATGGAATTTTTAGGTACCTCAAGGATCTATAAATTGTTTATTATATATATTAAATTTTTTCCTAATTTAAAAGATATTTCACCAAATTTAATTCTTTATTTTATTAATAGCTGCGCGATTTCAAATATTTAAATTTCTATCCCTAATCACATGACTTTGTAACATATTTCCGCTTGCCATAACGAACAACAGATTAAACACGTAGAAGCATTCTTTTCGCTTTAGTCTTCAGATTCGATGGTCTCAGTCGAGATAATTATTTTATTTTAAGAAACTGTTCTGTGTTAATCAGTGAATTTTTATAGGAATATAAGTTAAAGTTAACTGCTGGATCAATATCTCTTTTTATCCCTACTTATTGAGTATTTCCTTCATTATGTTTTAAATATTTTTTTTTCAAGTTTTTTCCACTTTCCCCTACTTTTTGACTCATGTCTTTATGTTTTCAATTTTTTCTTTCAACTTTCTTTTTTCCGCTTCCAATCTCCCTGTTTGCATCTACTTTTTGACTGTTTTCTTTATGTTTTAAACTTTTTTTCCATCTTTCTTTTTTCCTCTTCTCCTACTTTTTGACCGTTTTCTTCATATTAAAATTTTTTCCTCTTCCGACCCCCTTTTTTTCAGCTAGTTTTCAACTGCTTTGGATATGTTTCAATAAACTTTTTTTCCAACTTTCTTTTTTCCACTTCCACTCTCTTTTTCCCCTACTTTTTGAATCTTTTCTTTATGTTTTAAACTTTTTTCCAATTACTTTTTTCTACTTCTTCCTCTTTTTTCACACATTTTGATTGTTCTCTTTATTTTAAACTTTTTCCCAATTTTTGTCCAAGTATTTTTTTCACTAGGACACTTCTTTTTTCCCTACTTTTTGAGTCCTTCTTCTTTATGTTTTAAACTCTTTTTTTTCTAACTTTTTTGTTCAAGTTTTTTCCACTTTCCCCTACTTTTTGACTCATCTCTTTATGTTTTCAATTTTTTCTTTCAACTTTCTTTTTTCCACTTCCAATCTCCCTGTTTGCATCTACTTTTGGACTGTTTTCTTTATGTTTTAAACTTTTTTTCCAACTTTCTTTTTTCCACTTCCCCTCTCTTTTTCCCCTACTTTTTGAACCTTTTCTTTATGTTTTAAACTTTTTTCTAATTACTTTTTTCTACTTCTTCCCCTTTTTTCGCACATTTTGATTGTTCTATTTATTTTAAACTTTTTCCCAATTTTTTTCCAAGTAATTTTTTCACTATTCCACTTCTTCTTTTTTTCCCTACTTTTTGACTTCTTTCTTCTTTATGTTTTAAACTTTTTTTTATAACTTTTTTGTTCAAGTTTTTTCCACTTTCCTCATTTCTTTGTATTCAATTTTTTCTTTCAACTTTCTTTTTCTACTTCCCCTCTCTCCTGTTTGCGCCTACTTTTTAAGTTTTAAACTGTTTTTTCCATCTTTCTTTTTTCCACTTTCTCTTTCTTTTTCAATATTTTCTTCATATTTAATTTTTTTTTCCACCTTGTTTTCCACTTCGACCTCCCTTTTGATAGCTACTTTTTGACTATTTTCTTTATGTTTCAATAAACTTTTTTTCCAACTTTTTTTTTCCTTTTCCCCTCCATTTTTCCCCTACTTTTTTACTACTGTTTTAAACTCCTGCCAACTTTTTTCCACTTCGTCCCCATTTTCTTTACACATTTTGACTATTTTCTTTATGTTTTAAACTTTTTGCCAACTTCTTTTTCAAGTGTTTTGTCCAATGTTCCCCTTCTTTTTTTCTTGAATGTTTTCTTTATGTTTTAAACTTTTTCTTCAAATTTTCTTTTTTCCACTTCCCCACCCATTTTCCACTACTTTTTGACTGTTTTCGTTATGTTTTAAACTTTTTTCCATTTTCCCCCTTTTTACACCACTTCTTGACAGTTTTCTTTATGTTTTATTTTTTTTGGCATTCCAAGTTGCTGAATAACATTTTTCAACATTATTTTTTAATGGGGTGATTTTTATAGGGATTTAAAATTTTCAATTCATCATAATTTATCCCTCAGAAACTCAATTGACGTTCATTAAACTAAAGATCATTTCAATCGATTATACGCTCGAATCTACAATTCTAAAATTATTTTCGAATAGGGTAGTTTTCTCCCCCATAAATCGGAAACAGGGACAGGGTCAACTTTGAAGTAGATGATAAGTAAAACCTAAATCCACATTTTTGTGATTATTTCAAACGATTACACGCACGAATCTACAATTCCAAAATTATTTTCCAAGAGGGTAGTTTTCTCCCGTAAAAAATAGGAAACAGGGTAAGTAAAACCTGAATCCAAATTTTTGTGTTTATCAAAATTATACAGCATCGCCGTATTCAATAAATGGACTAACATTTTTGTCAGTGTACTTATGTGAAGAAATATATGTTGCAGGAAAGAATAGTCGTGGATAAAGATTGTCGTGGGGAAGAATTGTGGTGGGAAAAAATTTGCGTGGGAAGAATTGTCCGAGAAGAACAGTCCGAAATTTGTATTTGAAATTTGACCTTGAAAGATTTGCTTCGTGAGGAAGGATTGTCGTGGGAAAGGATTGTCATGGGAAAAAATTGCGTGGGAAGAAGAATTGTCGCTGGGAAGAATTGTAATGGGGAAGAATTATCCAAGAAGACCAGTCCGAGAATCATTATCCCAGTATTGTCATAGACTCGGAACTTGTAGATAAGACCACTGGAAATTTGGGCTTGAAAGATTTGCCTCGTGGGGAAGGATTGTCGTCGAGAAAAATTTGCGTGGGATGAAGAATTGTCGCTGGGAAGAATTGTCATGGGGAAAAATTGTCCGAGAAGAACAGTCCGAGAAGGATTATTCGAGGATTGTCATGGAGTCGAAACTTGTAGATAAGACCACTGGAAATTTGGCCTTGACAGATTTGCCTAGTGGGGAAGGATTGTCGTCGATAAAAATTTGCGTGGGATGAAGAATTGTCGCTGGTAAGAATTGTCGCTGGTAAGAATTGTCGCTGGTAAGAATTGTCATGGGGAAGAATTGTCCGAAATTTGTACTGGAAATTTGGCCTTGAAAGATTTGCCCCGTGGGGAAGGATTGTCGTGAGAAAGGATTGTCGTGGGGAAAAATTTGCGTGAGAAGAAAAATTGTCGCTGGGAAGAATTGTCATAGGAAAAAATTGTGCGAGAAGAACAGCCCGAGAAGGATTATCCGAGGATTGATTCATGGACTCGAAACTTGTACATAAGACCGCTAGAAATTTGCCCTTGAAAGATTTGCCTCGTGGAGAAGGATTGTCGTGGGGAAAAATTTGCGTGGGAAGAAGAATTGTCGTTGGGAAGCATTGTCATGGGGAAGAAATATCCGAGAAGAACAGTCCAAGAAGGATTATCCGAGAATTGTCATGAACTCGGAACTTGTAGATAAGACCACTGGAAATTTGGCCTTGAAAGAATTTCCCCGTGGGGAATGAATGTCGTAGGGAAAGATTGTGGTGGGGAAAAATTTGCATGGGAAGAAGAATTGTCGCTGGGAATAATTGTCATGGGGAAGAATTGTCCGAGAAGCACAGACCGAAATTTGTACTGGAAATTTGGCCTTGCCTCGTGGGGAAGGATTGTCGTGGGAAAGGATTGTCGTGGGAAAGGATTGTCGTGGGAAAGGATTGTCGTGGGAAAGGATTGTCGTCAGAAAGGATTGTCGTGGGGAAAAATTAGCGTGGGAAGAGGAATTGTCGCTGGGAAGAATTGTCATAGGGAAAAATTGTGCGAGAAGAACAGCCCGAGAAGGATTATCCGAGGATTGTCATGGATTCCAAAATTGTAGATAAGACCACTGGAAATTTGGCCTTGAAAGACTTGCCACGATTTCAAAAGTTTTTTTTTGCAAAATTTAAATAGTTGGAAGTATGTGCCGTCATCGCCATTACGTTTGCCTTTCCCGGAAACATAGAAAAGATAGCTTCAAAATATTACTTAGGGTACAGCAAGCACTAATTACGAAGGGATAAGCAGATCTTAAAATTCGTCGTACTTTTCCCAATAATGCGCGACTTTATCTCTTCTTAGATGGCGCTTACTGTAGCAATTTTTAAAAGTACTTTTTAGCCTTTCCGGTTTAATTATTTCCGCTCTAGGTATATTCCTGAAAAACACAGAGCGAAAATCCAACGTGTTTGCTTCATAACTTGAAAATAGAAATTAATACAGATCATATATGAGGAATATTTAGATTATTCTTAAGGTACAATGATTATTAAGGTGCAATAAATATTACTGTAAATGAGTTTAAAATTCGGATTTTTTTTACCAAAAATGTTATAACTAACACGATATTTGTTATTTAGTACTTTGTCACCTCTAAATATAATTTTGTTTTAAAAAATCTGAAGAAAAAATCTTATATGTATAATGTCGAACAAGGTTTCTTAATTTAAATAACCTTTCAAGAGCTACTTGTATTAACAATAAAACACTTCTTTAAAGTGCTTTTTTGCATGTGTTAGTTCTATTCTCCACTTTAGTCTATTTAAATCATGTGACCTAAATACTTGTTGAATTTATTTACACGCTCTAACTCACCTTGCCCTAAACTATCAATAAAAAAAAATTCATTCAATGTATAACCCATAATTCGTAGTATATAATTTTTTTAAATAATTATCTGCAAGGTTGTGATTTATTAAAATTAATCAGATTAATAAGAATTTTTATTAATATAAAAAACAATAAAATTACAGAACAAAATTTTTGTTTATACTTTCTATGTATTCATACAAAACAAACCAATTAGCACCAATATAATTGTTAAATAATATTTACAGTTGTTAATTGACCGTGATGAACATAAAAAAAAATTTAACACATTATTTTATCCAATTTGGTAATTTAATAAATATTTGCAGAACCGGTTTAAATAAATAAAAATTTTTATACGATGCCAACATATTTGAATAGAATTATTCCGTTTCTAAAAATGATATTTTTTTAACGGTATTTCAAATTATATTATTATATCATTTACCGTTGATTAATAAATAAATCACGGTATAAATATTTTTTAAAAATATAGGCCAAACTTAGCGTTACTTACATACTTATATAAAAAATGTATACAACTAGAGCACCATGTGTTTTTTTACAATATTTATAATCAACCTCGTTAGTTATCAGTCTATTTGCTTGAAGATTTTAGACTACATCAATAACAAGTAATTGCTGTCATTAAAATTACAGTTAGTAAGAAATATGTCGCTGTGGATACCAACGTCAAATTCCAGAATAGATGCTAAACATATTGGATTCTAGTTTTAATCGAGACCGGTAATTTATCATTTTTTTAAGGTAGTGCTTAAAGGTTGCATATTTACATATGTTAATGATTATTGACATATGAGTGTTGAAATCATTAAGCAATGACTCATGCACAAACCATCGTACACTTATAACAAGAATATGTTGAAATTTATTTTCTTTAATGCAGTAAAAAATATTTTTAAAGAGAAATAAGTATTTATGAGGTTAATAATTCTACTTTATTCAGAGCTGAAGCTTAAGAGCCGTTACACATGCGACCAATCGTCACATTGAAAACAATCATGAAAACATCGAAAAATAAGAGTATAATCATGACTAATGACAGTAATGACATGACAGAATTGACAAATTACAAGAAGACAAGAAAACATACAAAATATGAATGGTTAATAGTATATTATTCGACGAGCGGTAATGTAGGTCATACCTAAGGCAGATGAAGTTTGCTGTAATTCATCAAGTGAGTTATGACCATTACCGCAAGTTGAATACTATACTTTATCTACGACTATAAGAATAAATACTAAGCTGCAAGTACAGAGAAAGAACTTTATTTACAATTTATGTTGAGTGTGTTTTTTAGGATGGAGTAGAAAGTCTACAGAGACGATGCTTTATATTTATAGCTAAGTTCCTTAAAATATGCCAAAAGTACATTTTATGTAAACGACTTAACATTCTTACTTCTACACCAATCTTGAAAATTTTTGTATACAACTTTATATTAGTTTTGTGATTTTTCGGGTAAAAAATTCTGTATTGTAGCATCTATTTGCCTTATTCCTGAAGATGTACCTTATTCATCTTCATTTTCTAAATTTAGATAATATCAAAAAACAACAACAAAAATCAGAAAAGTGAGAAAAAAAGGAAAAAATAGTGAAATATTGAGACAATAGGAAAAATATTGAGAAATGGGGAAAATAATGAAAATTGGAAAAATAGGTTACAACGCGAAAAAGTAGGGAAAAACAAGAAAAAATATGGAAAAATAGGGGGAAATAGGAAAATAAGGAAATATAGAAAAAATGAAGAAAAAGAGAAAAAGAGGCAAAAATAGTGAAACATGGACAAAAATAGGTAAAAACAGGGAAAATGAACAAAAAAGAAAAATCGAAAAACCGAAAAATTGGAGGAATAAGAAAAAAATCAGAAAACAAAAGAAAGAAATAGAAAAACAGAACAATGAGGAATATTGGAAAAAACAAAAAATCAGAAAAATGGGAAAAAACGAGAAAAAATTAGAGACAATTTTTTCCTATTCTTTCTTATCGTTTCCAGTTTTTTCATTTTTTCTATTTTTGCCCATTTTTTCTGTTTTTGCCCATTTTTTTCCTATATTTCTCTATTATTCCATTTTCTCCTCTTTTTTCTATTTTTTTATTATTTTTAGTGGGTTTGCTCTATTTTGTCCATTTTTTCCCTATTTTTCCCATTTTTCCCATATTTTCCTATTGTTGTCAATTTCTTCGTATTTTTTACTATTTTTCACTTTTTTCAATTTTTCCTCATTTTGCCTATTTTTACTTATCTGTCCTTATATTTTTTTTTTTTTTTTTTATTTAAATTTACTGCTTCAACCACAGAGGGTTATTAGCATTGTGTTGTTTATTACATTTATTATTGTTCACACTTATTTTCTAGATGTTATTTATTAGTTGAGAATCAATTAAAAAGTTTATTATATTATTATTATCATGGTTGTTTTGGAGGATTGCTTTTAGATTGTCTTCTAGGTGATATCTATTTCGTTCTATCGCGTAGAGAGGGCATTCTAGTAAAATGTGTCCAATGGTAACTGCACAGTCACACGCGTAACATACTGGTTCCTGTTTTCCTTATATTTTTGCATTTACCTATTTTTCACTATTTCTCCCTATTTATTTCCGTTTCTTAATTTTTTATTGATTCGCATTTTTTCAATTTTTTTCTATTATTTCAAATTTTTTTCCTCAATTCCCCATTTTTTTTCCAATTTCATATTGTTTCCCATTTTTCCTTTTTTTCAATTTTTCTTATCTTTTCTATTTTCACTATTTTTTTTCTGTTATTCCGATTTTTTTCATATTTCTCTATTATTCCATTTTCTCCTCTTTTTTTCTATATTTTCTAGGTTTTCCCTATTTCTTTTTTTTTTTCTAATATTTCTCCATTTTTTTTCATATTTTATATTGTTTTTTTACGTTTTTTCCTATTTTTAGTCCATTTTTTCGTGTTTTTTACTTTTTTTTAACTTTTTTTCTGTTTTTCCTCATTTTGCCTATTTTTACCTATATTTCCTTATTTTTTCCAACTTTCCTATTTTTCGCTATTTCTCTCTATTTGTTTAAGTTTCCTTAGTTTTTATTGATTAAGATTTTTTCTATTATTTCATATTTTTTTTCCTCAATTCCCCATTTTTTTTCCAATTTCATATTGTTTCCCATTTTTCCTTTTTTTTCAATTTTTCTTAGTTTTTCTATTTTCACTATTTTTTTCTGTTATTCCGATTTTTTCATATTTCTCTATTATTCCATTTTCTCCTTTTTTTGTCTATTTTTTTAAATTGTTTCTCAGTTTTCCCTATTTTTTCTATTTTTTCCCCATTTTTTTTTCATATTTTATACTATTTTTTTATTATTTTTTTCTATGTTTTTTCCCATTTTTCCTATATTTTCCTGTTTTTCAATTTTTGTCCATTTTATCGTATATTTTACTGGTTTTAACTTTTTTTCTATTTTTCCTCATTTTGCCTATTTTTACTTATATTTCCTTATTTTTTTCCACTTTCCTATTTTTCGCTATTTTTCCCTATTTGTTTAAGTTTCCTTATTTTTTATTGATTAAGATTTTTTTTATTTCATATTTTTTTCCTCAATTCCCCTTTTTTTTTCCAATTTCTTATTGTTTCCCTATTTTCCTTTTTACCAATATTTCTTAGTTTTTCTATTTTCACTATTTTTTTCTGTTATTCTGTATTTTCATATTTCTCTATTATTCCATTTTCTCATTTTTTTTGTCTATTTTTTTAATTTTTTTCTCAGTTTTCTCTGTTTTGACTATTTTTTTCCATTTTTCCCCATTTTTTTTTCATATTTTATACTATTTTTTATTGTTTTTTTCCATCTTTTTTCCCATATTTTCCTATTTTCCTATTTTTAAACATTTTTTCCTGAATTCCCTATTTTTTTCCAATTTCTTATTCTTTCCCATTTTTCCTTTTTCTCCAATTTTTCTATTTTCATGATTTTTTTCTGTTATTCCGATTTTTTTATATTTTTCACGTTTTTTCTTTTTTTTTCCTATTTTTGAATACTTTTTTATCTTTTCCTCTTTTGCTCTATTTTTTCCTAATTTTGCATATATTTTTTATTATTTTTTTTTATATTCTCCCGTTTTTCTATTTTACCTATATTTCCCAATTTTTCTATTTTGTCCATTTTTTCCTATTTTCAGTATTTTGTAATAATTTTTCTATTTTTCCTCATTTTACCAATTTTTCCCTATTTTTTAAAATTCATTACCATTTTCATATTTCTCTCTATTTCCCCCTATTTTATTACGTTTTCTTTTTTTTAATTATTCCCATTTTTTTATAGTACAAAAAAATTTTTTTTGAATCAAATAATATAAAATTATTAAAATTTTCCTCAAAAGAAAAGTAAGATCAAAACAATAAAATTTTTAAACTTCTTTAATTTTTGGATATAAAATCTACAATTATTATTATTTTAATCTCTTTCATATAGCTGTATTATTTTTTAATATTTTTTATTAAAACAGGATTAAATTTTTTTATTTGGACTATAATAATTACAATTTTAATTTTCAAAAATTTATATTAACTGTCGAATAGTACAAGTTTCATTTTAAAAGTTTAAAATTTATACTAATTAATTAATAATTTTAATTCAATCATTTTTTTGTTAACAACTAAAACAAAATATCCCACTTTTTATGAACCGCAGCTTAGAATCACTCAGTATATTATTCTTCTAATTTTTTTTCACATTGTGATTTATTCCTTCTACAATCTGGTTGATTTATTGTTTAGTATTTTTGTTTCTTGGGATTTTTTTCTTCGCAAGTGCATACTGGTTATGGTAATCGTTAACCAAAGAACATAAATTCAAAGTTTCAAAAATTATTGTTCGCTCGGAGTTATTTACCTTTGCCGGTTGTTTATTACATAGTTCCTTATTTTTGTTGTAGTACATTGTTCAACGTAGCTGTTAATCAATGTTAAATATTTAAGATATTTCAAATTACTTAGTATTATTAGGTCTTTGTTGTGGTAAATACAGACATTGGACAAACTTGTATATTTCTTTAGGGAACCGTAATATATATACAGGGTGATCAACTTCATCTTTTAAAATTATTTACAAATTTACATAAAAATGGAAAAAAAAAGATGTGTATTTTAAGACGAACTAATTATTTTTTTAACTAAATTATTCAGTTTTCGAGATATTTGGAAAAACAGAAATTGACGATTTTTTTATTTCAATTTTGAAATCCATTTTTTTCCCTATCCAACATTTAAAAATTTTAATAGGTTTTGATAATAAATTGTACTTCAGGATTTTTTTAACTACGGTCCTGTTCCATTTTTAATATAAATATTTGGAAACCTTTTTGAATAAAATTAATTAAAAATTAAGTGTATATACTTGAAGCTTAAAAGCCCTAAGTATAATTAATTTCTATACAATATTTAAAAAACATTAACTGTACAGGGTAAAAATGAACAGGACAGTACTTAGAAAAATTCCTAAAATACAAGTACATTTTTAAAACAATAAAAAAAATTAAATTATTTACATAGTTGGATAGAGAAAATTGGAATTCAAAATTAATTAGAAAGAGCAACGAAAACAAATGAAAACAAACAAAAGCAGACGAAAACAAATGAAAATAAACGAAAACAAATGAAAACAAACGAAAACGAACGAAAACAAGTGAAAACAAACGAAACCAAATTAAAACAATTGAAAATAAAAGGAAACAAATGAAAACAAATGAAAACAAATGAAAACAAACGAAAACAAACGAAAATAAACGAAAACAAACGAAAACAAACGAAAACAAATGAAAACAAACGACAACAAATGAAAACAAACGAAAACAAATGAAAACAAATGAAGACTAATGTAAACAATTGAAAACAAACGAAAATAATCGAAAACAAATGAAAATAAACGAAAACAAACGAAAACAAACAAAAACAAACAAAAATAAAAGGAAACAAATGAAAACAAATGAAAAAAAATGACAACAGACGAAAATAAACGAAAAAAAAATGAATACAAACGAAAACAAATGAAAATAAATGAAAACAAATGAAAACAAGAGAAAACAAATGAAAATAAACGAAAACAAATGAAAATAAATGATAACAAATCAAAACAAATGAAAACAAACGAAAACAAATGAAAATAAACGAAAACAAATGAAAGCAAACGGAAACAAATGAAAACAAACGAAAACAAATGGAAACAAATGAAAACAAATGAAAAATAATGGAAACAATTGAAAATAAACGAAAACAAATGAAAACAAACCAAAAAAAATGAAAACAAATGAAAACAAATGGAAGCAAATGAAAACAAATGGAGACAATGGAAAACAAATGAAAATAAATGAAAAACAAATGAAAACAAATGAAAATAAACGAAAACAAATGAAAACAATTCAAAATAAAAGCAAATAACTGAAAACAAACGAAAACAACAATTTAAAAATAGTTGAGGTAGGCACTTCAAAGACGAGGAGTTGTTAAGTTTTCTTTGGCTTTGAATAAAAACAATTAAAAATTAAGTCGTTAATTAAGTAAAACAAAATTATTTTCTACTCAATATTTAAAAAACATTAACCGTACAGGGTAAAAATGAACAGGACAGTACTTAGAATAGTTATTTTCCTAACAAGTGCGGAAAGTTATACTTTTCCGCACGCAATTGCAGTTAAGTGGGGAAAAGATACTTTACGCAAGTGTTAAGAACAATATTTTTTCTACAAGCGCCTAGAATTAAAAAAAATTTTTAGCAAAAAGTGTTTTTTCTACAAGCGTCTAGAATTAAAAAAAATTTTAGCAAAAAGTATTTTTTCTACAAGCGTGCGGAAAGTTACAACTTTCCGCACTAGTGCGGAAAAGTACAACTTTCCGCACGCTTGTAGAAAAAAATTCTTAAAACCATTTTTAAAGCTTAATAAAAAAATTAAATAATTTACAAAGTTGGATAGAGAAAATTGGAATTTTAAAATGAATTAGAAATTACAGGTCCGTATTTAAAAATAGTTGAGGGAGATCATTCAAATGTTTAAAAATTAAGTTTTTAATTAAATAAAACAAAAAATGTGAAATTTGGTTTTGCCCAAATATCTTAAAAACCGGTCCTGATAATTTTGAAAAATCAACTAATTCGTCCTGAAATTATGCATTTCTTTTCTCATTTAACCAACTTTGAATTTTAACTATCCCAATAGTTTTCAATTAAATTTGCGCCACTCTGTATAGTCTATACTGTCAATCCGAACAGTTTAGCTCAATACTCATATACCGGATCTGATAAATTTATTATAAACCTCCCATATAAAATTGATGATTAGACCTCATATGAATTTCTTATCAGATCAAGGTCAAAAAATGTCGGGTCCACTGTGAACACCTGCATTGGCATTTTCAAGTGAATTGTCAGTGGTGCGGCTTGGGCTAGGATTTATAAAATTAGTTTATTCTGCGTTCTTGCGAATTTTAGCGAATTGTGTCGTGCTTTTCTAAATGGTTTTGTTGTTGTTATTATTTAATCAAGATGGCATTTTGGAAGGCTTTTTGTTGATGTTTCTGATAATGAAACGAAAAATGCTAAATAAATGAGAATAAATATTGTATTTTACCTTCCATTGACCTCATTATTATAACTTATGCCTTACAAAAAAATCACCGACGGTCGGTAAATATTTAGTTTTTATGCCGTTCGAATTAACTTCATAGAGACTATATTCTTGCATCTTATTCTATATTTTTTTGAGAGTTTTCTTGGGATCTGATAGAAATTAAAATAATGTCATGCAGTTACTTTTTTATTGAGATTATTTGACGTTTAGGCTAAAAATTGCTCTATTATTAAAATTATTTTTCAATATTCAAGAGCATGAATTATATAGTAGTTAGTTTTATAGTCAGCATCATTTGTTTCTATGAGTAATTGAGCCCCGTGAAAATACTTTAAAAAAAATCTGGGCGTTATGTAGTCGGTTTGTTAAATCTGTCAAGTCAACCGTTTCATTAATTTTAACGTTAGTTAATATTACGACGTTTAATTTTGTTGGAATCAGCCATTGTGAAATGCTGTAATGTTAGTTAAAAATATGTGTAAAATTAAATGGCACAATAATTGTAAA
This sequence comes from Neocrepidodera transversa, assembly GCA_963243735.1. Classification (NCBI taxonomy): domain Eukaryota; kingdom Metazoa; phylum Arthropoda; class Insecta; order Coleoptera; family Chrysomelidae; genus Neocrepidodera; species Neocrepidodera transversa. The sequence continues at coordinate 5,489,195 of OY725342.1, forward strand.
ATTGGATTAAGTAAAGTAAATTATAAAAAGCGTAAATAAATAAGTTAAAACTAACACAGATTGCAGATTTATATAAAAATAAACAAATAAATGTTGTAAGAAAAATCGCAGAATGTTGAAAATAATAGCGAACCACCACTAACTGAGAAGGGAAAGTATTGTGAACGAGATAAAAACGAAAATATCCATTTTGAGGTCCCCTGAGACGATTAAGACCATTTTCAGATGAAAATATGTCTGTCTGTCTGTCTGTGTGTATTGTTCCACGATAGAAGCCACACGCTTAATCTGACAGTTTTTGACAGAAGCAATAAGTCACGGAATTTGACTTGCAATATGTCACTTGAAAGCAGTTGAAAAATTCTATTCACAACAGTCAAAATTATTTCTCCAACTGTCACCTGTCAAAAATAAAAATATGTCAAAGTTTGAAACTTTAACATAAAATATTAGAAAAAGTTTTCGTCGGAAAAGTTTGGGGTGGCACAACCGATTTTTTCTGAGCCGTCAGAAGTGCGAAATAGTTATTTACGTTACAAGACCGGAAAATAGTGTTTTGCAAGTCGAAGCAAGCAGATTCCAGTTTAGAGAGACCTGCAAATCAATAATTTTCGGTAGTGAGACATGCAATAAGGAAAAATAGGCAAAAATAAGAAAAAACAAGCAAAGCTCGGTCGTCCAGGTACTCTTAAAGAGACTCTGTAGGGTATTCAGCTAGTTAACTTATAAATTGTCACTTGCCCAAACAGCCAAGACAGAAAAATTTTAGGCGTTCGCGTTTGTCTCATATTTTGAACTAAATTAAAAATAATCCCAACAGTTTTGCGCAATTTACAAATATTTTGTAACTGTTTTTAATTTCACAAGTCGAACAAACCTGATATTATAAAAATCAATGCTTTTTACAAAATATATTCCATTTAGTTTTGTGTAAAAGTGTAAAAATCTAATAAAATTCTAATTTACGTATTTTCATAAAGATTTAAATCGACAAAACAAATTCCAAATAAAGCTTGAATTAATTACAACAAAATGTTGAACATAATTGAAATTAACCACAACTAGGTATCTAGGAAAAGCGCCTTTCGAAATGAAATCTTTATGAGCTATCTAAAATGCTAATTTGCCTGTTAAGGGCAACATGAAAACCCATAAAGCCGTGCCATTTTTACACCGCCATCTAAATATCAAGTCAATAATTCGTCGCACAAGCCATAGATCTGACACAAGTGTTCGTTGCGAACGTTATTAAGTCCACCTACTAATCTGAGTAACAACGCCTTTGCTGTGCACATTTCCCACCCGCGCATTCACTCAAAATACCGCAAAACCCACTGTTGGAAATAGTTTTCGTGATACATCAAAAACAAATTAAAAAAAAACTTCCAACACCTCATATTAAAAGTTACCAACGTGCGGGAATAAAGTACACCTTATGGCATGCAAAGTGCACTTTATGGCCCGCGCGAGCATAAAGGCAAAAAACAGTTTTTGTTTCAAATTATTTATAAAAAATAATAAACTATTATTAATATCAAATTCTCAGATTTTTTTAAATATTTTATGGATGCAATAACGAACTAGTATGACATAAAAGTTTGTATACACCGCGCGTATAAATACAGAAATAATACATATTCAAAAAAACATATTTTTAAATGATGATTTTATGTGCCCCGTAAATAATAATATAGGCACCCACACCTGAAATTTCCTGATCTGATAGATATATTACTCCGGCTCAATCGCGATTCTAGTATAGTAACTACAGGCCTACATTCAACTATTTCGTTTATCTCTACCACTAAAATCCAAGCTGCAAACATGAATAAATTCGTAAAAAAATAATGGTAGTTGAACAGGTTGAACCCACGTTTGAGCGGGTAGAAATATTCCTGAATGCGTTAAAATATTTTTGGTATTCAAATTTTACATTCGTTGATTGCTTAAGAAAGCAATAAAAGAAATATTACTTCTCTGAATAATAAAATAATATATATCTGCAAAACATTATTTTTAAGTGGATTGTTTGATTTTATTGATTAGTTTACCACAACGAGACCAGAATTTACCAAACAGTAAAATTCAGATCCCACTTTTTCCGGCTCCGTGGGACTTGCGAACGTAGGCTTTACGAACAGTACCTATTTCGTGAGCTTTGCGAACACGCTTAATATTAGAACTATAAAGCTAATAATATAGGTTAGGTTATTATTATTTAAAAATGTCGAAAAGATAAATAGACCATGATGGAAATATTTTACATTGTCTTCGACTTTTAAGTTACAGTCAAGTATTTAAATAATTTAGTTTTTTGTCGAAGTGGACCTATAGGGAAAAGTATCTTTTTCATTAATTACTTACAAATTCTTGAGTTATTTTATTAAGTATAATAAGTTTTTAAAAACTAAATTAAATGTTTTCTATTTACTTTCCTGAACAAATGGAACGTTATTTTTGTTAAATTGTCACATAAAATATTAAATTTTAATGCAATTTGACGATGAAAGACAGGACTGCAAAATTGTTAAAAGTGGGCATAATTTCTCTAAAATGTAAATATCTCCGTAAATGTACAACTGAATTATTTTTATAATTTTAAGACTCCGACCACTAATAAATCATCAATATTTTGCTGGTTTTTTAAAATACAAAACTAAGCCAACACAAATTTAACTAAATAATAAAAATTACCTGCAGTGTTCGCAAACCCCACGGTCCCCATAAACTGACTAACGGTATGCCTGGTATATTTCGCAAATCCCACGGTTCGCATAACCCACGTTTGCAAAACCCACGCGAGAAAACCGTATTCAATATTTAAGAATTTTTTCAAAATTTAATATAAAAAATTGTGGTTGTGAGAAAAATTGAGAGACCACAACTATAAAGGTTTTTTAGTTTCCCCTCTTTTGGTTTCTCCCTTTTCTCAAGGTCACAATTTTTGCTGAAAAACTTTGAAAAAATCCTAATTTATAGTATTTTTTATTCCCTTTTCAGTGGTATTAATTTCATTTTAATATATTATTTATTTATTTTTGTTATGGGATATGAAATGCATTTTTGTCTTCAAATTTTTAGTTTTCATATCGTTTAACCCCTGTAACATAAAAACTATCAACGTTACTAAAACTTGCCGACTGTTGGTAGAAAGAGAAAACCATATTCCATATTTAAGAATTTTTTCAAAATTTTAGATAAAAAATTGTGGTTGTTAGAATAGGGAGAGACCACAACTATAACGATTTTTTAGTTTCCCCTCTTTTGGTTTCTCCCTTTTCTCAAGGTCACAATTTTTGCTGAAAAATTTTGAAAAAATTCTAATTTAGAGTATTTTTTATTCCCTTTTCAGTAGTATTAATTTCATTTTAATATTTTATTTATTTATTTTTGTTATGGGATATGAAATGCATTTTTGTCTTTAAATTTTTAGTTTTCATATCGTTTAACCCCTGTAACATAAAAACTATCAACGTTACTAAAACTTGCCGACTGTTGGTAGAAAGAGAAAACCATATTCCATATTTAAGAATTTTTTCAAAATTTTAGATAAAAAATTGTGGTTGTTAGAATAGGGAGAGACCACAACTATAACGATTTTTTAGTTTCCCCTCTTTTGGTTTCTCCCTTTTCTCAAGGTCACAATTTTTGCTGAAAAATTTTGAAAAAATTCTAATTTAGAGTATTTTTTATTCCCTTTTCAGTAGTATTAATTTCATTTTAATATTTTATTTATTTATTTTTGTTATGGGATATGAAATGCATTTTTGTCTTTAAATTTTTAGTTTTCATATCGTTTAACCCCTGTAACATAAAAACTATCAACGTTACTAAAACTTGCCGACTGTTGATAGAAAGAGAAAAACATATTCCATATTTAGGAATTTTTTCAAAATTTTAGATAAAAAATTGTGGGCGTGAAAATAGGGAGAGACCACAACTATAACGATTTTTTAGTTTCCCCTCTTTTGGTTTCTCCCTTTTCTCAAGGTTACAATTTTTGCTCAAAAATTTTGAAAAAATTCTCATGTATAATATTTTTTATTCTCTTTTCAGTGATATTAATTTCAATTTAATATGTTATTTATTTACTTTTAATTTATAAATCCAATATGTTATCCATAATCTCAAATGTGGTCCACCGATGAATAAATGAAAATCAAAGTCTAGTACAACAAGTATTTATTAAAAGATGGAAGAGACAACTAGTTTTGGAATATTAATGCCATCATCAGGCCAAAAACTTATTTAACATTGATAGAAAATACTTAATTAAGCATTTTAAAAAACATTAAACTCCAAAATAAAATGTGGTACAACAATTAGTGGGGGCCGGTACATGGTAATTATAGCGATAATTAAAGAAAAGGATTAATATTTTGATAGGGATGAAGAAGCACATACTATATTCAAAGTATTATTTATGAACGTAACGTTCTTTAAAATTCAAAGTTTAAACCCTTATACCTACATAACCAGTATGACAAAATGTTCTTAAAACATTTTAGAAAAAATTGCACTTTTTTACCTTCAGCTGTTCAGAAGTTATAAGCGGGTTAATTAGGTGAAAATATAAGTGTACACCCGATATATTTATACAAATGTTATTTCATACGAAAATACTCGAGATATAACTTCAAAAAATATTTTAACTGTCTACTTAAAGAAGTGATACGCCTATGGAATACGAATGCTTTAGTAATTTAATACTCTCTCATTCATAAAAATAGACTATAACAGAAGAATTTAATAAATTTTTAATTAAATTAAATCATAGTTACTTTATTATTATATTCTTACATAAGCCCCGTTGTAAATTTCATAATTGAAAATTGTTTCCTACTTTAATAACAATAAGAAGTCCGTCAAGATTATAATCATTAATTAATACACACCTAATTGGGTGTAGTGTACCACACGGTACAGTACGTAGTCCCTTATTTTTTTCTATTTATAAACTGGTAAACTGAATATACTTGAACTTGACCAGATTTTATTTGACCTCCTGAAAATAAATTGACCATAAATAATCCATCCTACTGAAACAAATTACCTATCCGAATTTAACAACAATCACAACCATAAAAAAATTATATTATCTACCTAAATCGTGACTAAATAGATGATAATCTATAAATACAAATGTAATATTTATAAATAGTTAATACCTATGGTGCATTCACATGTTACGATAAGTACCTAGACTAAGTACAATCTAATATATCAATCGATTTATACCTGTTTGTCCTTGACCCAAATAGTTCGATAACATGAGGCAAAGGCGTACGTTGAGGGGTAAGAATGTGTTTAGTCATCTAAAATTTAGAAAGGAATGATTCAAGAACTCTTACCATGAAATAAGCTTATAGCAATTGTTAAATTTTAATCAACAAGAACGACATCAACGATGAGAAAAACTTCATTAAATTTGATACAGAAAAACAAAAAATTAACAACTACGTAAAATGTAAGAATTCGTTTTGGAAAAAGGAATTAGCATCCCAACATTTAGATGGCGATTAGATGTACTTTCTGTGTAAAAATTTAAATGTTTATTATCATCCAATAACACTTGCTTAGTTGCTAGATGTTACTGCCGCCGGGTTATAATTTTGAGCGAAATTGTTTGGAGACCATTCGGGTCAAAATACCTGCTATAAAACGGGTCAATATCCTATAGGTCTGTTGATCGAATTTCGGATCAGATAAAAAAATAATAAAAATCAACTTATTAATTAATTACGGTGCACACGAATTGCAAAAATACAAATGATTTAATCCTATTGCTTAATGATGACCGGCTAATGCAAAAAGTAAATTAAGGTAAATTTTAATCCTATACTCGAACTGCACAAAGTCGTTATTTTGATATTTTCTAATAATATATTATTTATTTATTTATTTTTGTTATGGGATTTAAAATGCAATTTTGTCTTTAAATTTTTAGTTTTCATATCGTTTAACCCCTGTAACATAAAAACTTTCAACGTTATTAAAACTTGCTGACTGTTGATAGAAAGAGAAAACCATATTCTATATTTAGGAATTTTTTCAAAATTTTAAATGAAAAATTGTGGTTGCGAGAATAGGGAGAGACCACAACTATAACGATTTTTTAGTTTCCCCTATTTTGGTTTCTCCCTTTTCTCAAGGTCACAATTTTTGCTGAAAAATTTTGAAATAATTCTCATTTATAGCATTTTTTATTCCCTTTTCAGTGGTATTTATTTCATTTTAATATATTATTTATTTATTTTTGTTATGAGATATAAAATTTATTTTTGTCTTTAAATTTTTAGTTTTCATATCGTTTAACCCCTGTAACATAAAAACTATCAACGTTATTAAAACTTGCTGACTGTTGATAGAAAGAGAAAACAATATTCTACATTTAAGAATTTTTTCAAAATTTTAGATAAATAATTGTGGTTGTGAGAATAGGTAGAGACCACAACTATAACGATTTTTTAGTTTCCCCTCTTTTGGTTTCTCCCTTTTCTCAAGGTCACAATTTTTGCTGAAAAATTTTGAAAAAATTCAAATTTATAGTATTTTTTATTCCCTTTTCAGTGGTGTTAATTTCATTGTAATATATTATTTATTTATTTTTGTTATGGGATATGAAATGCATTTTTGTCTTCAAATTTTTAGTTTTCATATCGTTTAACCTATGTAACATAGAAACTATCAACGTTACTAAAACTTTCTGACTATTGATAGAAAGAGAAGACAATATTCTATATTTACGAATTTTTTCAAAATTTTAGGTAAAAAATTGTGGCCGTGAAAATAGGGCGAGACCATAACTACAAGGATTTTTTAATTTTCATCCCTTTGGTCTCTCCCTTTTCTCAAGGTCACAATTCTTGTCAAAAACTTTTGAAAAAATTCTTATTTATATTATTTTTTATTCCCCTTTCAATGGTATTAATTTCATTTTAATATATTATTTATTTATTTTTGTTATGAGATATAAAATTTATTTTTGTCTTTAAATTTTTAGTTTTCATATCGTTTAACCCATGTAACATAAAAAATATCAACGTTATTAAAAGATACTGACTGTTGATTGAAAGAGAAAACAATATTCTATATTTAAGAATTTTTTCAAAATTTTAGATAAAAAATTGTGGTTGTGAGAATAGGGAGAGACCACAACTATAGCGATTTTATAGTTTCCCCTCTTTTGGTTTCTCCCTTTACTCAAGGTCACAATTTCCACTGAAAAATTTTGTAAAAATTCTCGTTTATAATATTTTTACCCATTTAAGTTATAGGGATTAAAATTTTTGCAGTTCGAGTGTGCTCATTAATTATTCCAAAAAAGTAGGGAAATATTTATTCGACAAAAATTTAATCAAATTAAAACGAGTCAAAAAGTTTTAAATTTTATAATTACATTATTAATAAAATTTTGCCTTTTTCGGTATACCCTTCAAGTTTATTATTTTTAATATATGACTGAATTTGCATATTCTTTAAAATGTCAACAAATTTACAAATATCGGAATGTGCCGAATAAAAATTTAAATTAAATTTGGAGTTGTTCTATACATGCTGCCATATACTTGGGAGGAAATTAGGAAATTATGATCAGAATCTAAAAAAATAGACAAGCACTTTCGAAACTATTTAAATCACAAAGCACTAAATTAAAGTAAAAAATTTCGTCCATTTTAGTAGGTTGTAAACTGACCTTGAAATTAAAAAAATCTTTAATATGCAGAAAATAGAAAAAACACTAACAAAAATAGTAAAAGCACTAATAAGCACTAACAAACGGGAAATTTCCAGAAAAAAAATTGACACTTTAGGGACTAACTTTACGGAGCTAAAATAATGTGAAAATATTCAATTTAAGGGTATAAATTTTACCTTGAAGTAACTTAATATTATTTAAAACTTACTTGTACATAAATTTTGTTGCTCACCTGAAAATAGAAAATATATAAAAATTAGAACAAAAATAAATTGTAATATAAAAAATAATGTGAAATAATGTCAGTAAATTTCGGTTGTTATTTTTTAAGTGAGTCAGTCCATCAAATTTATTTTCTCAAGAATACACAATAAAAACAACCATGAGACTGACTTTTACAGCTTAAAAATAATCTTATTGTCAAACAAAATAGGTATTCATCAGTCATTATAAAATCTACCGCATCTAGGGCGCATACGAGGGCGAACCAAAAACTAATATTTTTGTGACCTTAAAATAATAACTTGGAATAAGGTCGTTATTGTTATAAAAAGATGACCTTAAGAATAATACGTATTTTTACTAAAAAATTATTTTATAGCATTTTTATTTTTATTGTATGTAATGTCGCATTTGTGGTGATTTTTCTGGAGGTCGTATGGCACTCCCTCGCGTTAACCTTCTATATTTTGAATTTTATTTCGTGTCCTATTGCAATTTAATTGTACAAGAATAATATATTTAGCGTTCACCTGAACTTTTATTACATTTGCACTCAATAAAATAACACCCAGGATCGGGTATATAAAATAACCTTGGCATTATGTATATATGATCATAAATTTTATGCAAATCAATGAAAGTACTGGGATAGGAAGTTAACAAAGCGTTACAATTATTATTGACATCCTGCTTAAGAAATTGTATAAGTGTAATAAAATAGATTAATTGTGTATAATATAGAAGGGAATTATAGAGATAACAATGAGAAAAAATGAGGAAAAATTACTCAGAAAAATGAGAACAAAACGATCGACAAAAAATTGAAAGAATCGAAAAAATAAGAAAAAAATCGGTTGTGTCGCCCCAAAACTTTCCCGACAAGTATCTACGAGTACTTTATCAGATATTTAATGTTATAGTTTCAACTTTTGACATTTTTTTATTTTTGACAGGTGACAGTTGGAGAAATAATTTTGACTGTTCTGAATAGAGTTTTTCAAGGGCTTTCAAACGACATATTGCATGTCCAATTCCGTGACATATTGCATCTGTCATTTTTTGACAGATCTCGTACAAAAACTAATTGATTCTTCCGACAGATAGCTCAAACCCATATAGCAAATTTCAGCTCAACCGGATTAATAATTCTTCAGATATTTAACGCTGAAGTTTTAAATTTTGACATCTTTTTATTATTGACAGGTGACAGTTGGAGAAATAATTTTAACTGTTCTGAATATAGTTTTTCTAGGGCTTTCAAATGACATATAGCATATCTAATTCCGTGAAATATTGCATCTGTCATTTTTTGATAGTGGTACTTCCGTTTAACAGATATCGTACAAAAACTATACCAAATTTCAGCTCAATCGGATTAAACGTGTGGCCTCTATCGTGGAAGAATACACACACACAGACAGACAGACAGACTTCCGTGTGGAAATGGTCTTAATCGTCTCAGGGGACCCGAAAATGGATATTTTTGTTTTTATCTCGATTTTTTTTTTAGCTCGTTCACAATACTTTCCCTTCTAGGAGGTGGGTCGGGAAAGTAAAACAGGAAAACCTACGTAAGAATTAGAAAAAATTACAAAACGAAGAAAAAATCAGAAAAATAAGAAAAGAATTAAAAAAAAAGAGCAATCAATTGAGAAAAAATATTATATAAAAATTTGAAATTATAAAAGGTGAAGATTCAATAAGAACAGCAGTATTTATAAAAAATAATGCTAAAAACAAAAATGCTGAAAGATAGAAAAAAAAAACAGAACAATAAGAAAAAAAGAGGAAAAATTGAAAAAATTGAAAAAATCAGAAAAATGAAACGAAAACGATCGAGAAAAAATTAGAAGAATTGAAAAAAATAAGAAAAAAACAGGAAAACTTGAGAGAGAAATAGAAAGAATAAAAAAGTGAAGAAAAATCAGATAAAACAGGAAAAAAATTAGAAAAAAAATGAGAAATCGATTGAAAAACAATATTATAAAAATAGAAATTATAAAATAAGAAACAGTATTTATAAAAAATAATGCATAAAAATAACAATACTGAAAGAATAGAAAAAAAACAGAACAATGACAAAAAATTAGAAAAAATTGAAAAAATCAGAAAAATGAGAAGGAAACGATCGAGAAAAAATTGGAAGGATCAAAAAAATAAGAAAAAAACAGGAAAAACTGAGAGAATTAAAAAAAAAATAAAAAACGAAAAAAAAAAAATCAGAAAAATAAGCAAAAAAAATTATAAAATGTTTGGTTCAATAATAACAGTATTTATAAAAAATAATGCATAAAAACAAAAATGCTGAAAGATAGAAAAAACAGAACAATGAGAAAAATTTGAAAAAATTGAAAAAGCTCAGAAAAAATGAGGGGACAAAATGAGGAAAAATTAGAAAAAATTGAAAAAATCAGAAAAATGAGAACAAAGCGATCGAGAAAAAATTGGAAGAATCGAAAAAAATAAGAAAAAAAAAGGAAAACCTGAGAGAATTAGAAAAAATTAAGAAAGTAGAAATAATCAGAAAAATAAAAAAATTAGAAAAAATGAGCAATCCATTGAAAAACAATATTATAAAAAAATTAAATTATAAAATGTTAGGTTTAATAAGAACAGCAGTATTTATAAAAATAAGGAAAAATTAGAAAAATTGAAAAAAATCAGAAAAACGAGAACAAGATGATCAAGAAAAAATTGGAAGAATAGAAAAAAATATTAAAAAAAAACAGGAAATCCTGAGAGAATTAGAGAAAATTAATAAGCGAAGAAAAAATCAGAAAAATAAGAAAAAATGAACAAAAAAGAAAAATAAAGAGAAAAAAATTTAAAAAATCAAAATAAATCAGAGCAATAAAAATAAAATAAAAGAATTGAAAAAAATTAGAAGAAAACAGAAAATCCTGAGAGAATAAGAAAAAATTAAAAAGCAAAGAAAAATCAGAAAAATAAGAAAAATCAGAGTAATAAAAAAAATGAGACAAAATCAGATAGTAACTTTTATTTTTTATATTTTTTTAACTCATTAAGAAAATTAATCAATTCAAAAATAGTTATTTATGCAAAAAGTCTGTAAAGTGATTATTTTTTCACGAATGTGAACTTTGTCGTACGAGTCAAAGGCGAGTGCGATAATAACATGAGTGAAAAAAGTATCACTTTACACACTAGTTTCATACAATACTTTTTCTACTACCCAATAATATGTAGTATTAAGTAAAAAATAAGCAATCATCCTGTATGTTTTTAATATTTGTTTTACAATATTATACAATTTATTGGATTTAGAAACTTTGACATCATCCTGTATAATTGTAGTATTTGTTTTCCAATGTTATTTTATGTCAAACTAATACTACAGGGTGTGCAAACTAAGAGTTATTTTATATGAAAAAATCGTAAAAACAAGAAAAAAAACAGAAAAATAGAAAAAAAATTGAAAAATGTAGAAAAACTGCAAAACATCAGGATCATAAAAAACCTGCAAAAATCGGAAAAGATAATCTGAACAAGAATCGAAAAAAACCGGAAAAATCTGAAAAATTTACGTTTTCTTGACATCATCCTGTATATTTTTAATATTTGTTTTACAATATTATAAAATTTATTGGATTTAGAAACTTTTATCAGGAGTGAAATTTTCTGTCAAATTAATACTACAGGGTGTGCAAACTAAAGAGTGATTTTATAATCATTATTTATGTTTTTTGACATCATCCTGTATATTTTTAATATTTGTTTTATAACATTACAAAATATATTGGATTTAGAAACTTTTATTAATAGTGAGATTTTCTGTCAAATTAATACTACAGGGTGTGCAAACTAAAAGTTATTTTATATGAAAAAATCGGAAAAACAGAAAAATAGAAAAAAATTGAAAAATATAGGAAAACTGCAAACATAAAAAAAAAGAAATTAATCCAAAAAAAATCAAAAAAATAGAAATACTCGGAAAATAAAAAACATCAGAAATATAACAAACCTGAAAAAATCGGAAAATTTTACGTTTTCTTGACATCATCCTGTATATTTTTAATATTTGTTTTGCAATGGTATAATTTTTTTTGACTTTTACAAAGAGTGAAATTTTTTGTCGAATTAATACTACAGGGTGTGTAAACTAAAAAAATATTTTATAATTATTTTTTACGTTTTCTTGACATCAACCTGTATATTTTTAATAATTGTTTTTCAATTTTACAAATTTGATTGAATTTAGACATTTTTTTCACGAGTGAATTTTTTTCTCAAATTAATACTACAGGATGTGCCAAAAAAAGAATTATTTTATAATCATTATTTACGTTTTCTTGACATCATCCTGTATATTTTTAATATTTGTTTTACAATATTATACAATTTATTGGATTTAGAAACTTTTATAAAGAGTGAAATTTTCTGTTAAATTAATACTACAAGGTGTGCAAAATAAATAGTTATTTTATAATCATAATTCATCCTGTATATTTTTGATATTTCTTTTCCAATTTTATAAAGCTTATTAGATTCAGAATTTTTTATTGATATTGAAAATATCAAAAAAATATTACTTAGGAATAAAAGGTACCTAATAGCTGATCCTTGGGGAATACCTGAACTAATATTCTTATACTAAATCACTGCTGACTATTTTTTACTCCTTTTCAACTTTTTTTTTTAATAAAATTAATAGTGTCAAATCCTTTACTGAAATTAAATATATCATTTAGGCTTAAATTAGTTCAATATAAGATAACAAATGATGTTTTAAGAGACCTAATTTACCTTGTAATTTAAATCACCTATAGACGAAGTTAATTATAAAGCCATAACTAAAAATAATAGGTTAATGAAAAAAAAAACACGTATTAAAGATAATTATAAATGTTAAGAAATAAATTGCAATCATTCCAAAAAAGTATATTGGGGTAACGCTTCAATAAAAGGTAACGTAAAATTTCGTAAATATTTGGACAAAGTAGAACAAAATTCAATATAGTATTTTTTTGAACGTGAATATACATTTGTTATGCTTTACGCAAATTATTAGCAAAAAGTTAATATAACAAGACCTACTTACATATATTTAAAATAGATCCTTTCCAATTCTGTTTTTTATAATATTATTATTATTGTTTTTCACGACTATTAGGCATATAAATGATTCAAGTAGATCAATATTTTGAGTGTGATACAAAAAAAAACTTATTAAATGACTAAAATCAATTGAATTTAAATTAAAATAAAAAAATGTTACTAATAATAAAAAAAATCGCACATTCTCCTTATAAATTTATAAATAATTTGTTGTAATAATATTATCTTTATTGACTATTCTTTGTACACGGTCAAACACTTTTTTAGATTACTATTTTTTGTATTTTGAAGAAAAAATCTTTATTTAGCTATAAAAACCATCCTTATCCCCAAGCCCCACAAGGCACTAAGCTCTCCCAATTCCTACAGCTCTATATCCCTGACGAATGTTCTGGGTAAGGTCTTTGAGAATCATCTCAAGGATCGTATCTGGGATTTCCTGAATGTAAGGGGAACGATCCCCCAATTCCAACATGGGTTTAGGTCTGAACACTCCATCCAAGACGCACTAGTGAGACTCCACTCCCTCATCACCAAATCTCTAAACCTTGGTCACTGTGCGTCGTCAGTCTTCTTCGATGTCCAGAAGGCTTTCGAATAGGTCTGGCATGCCGGACTTGTTCGGAAGCTTTCTAACATCGGCATCAATCTCCAATTCATTAAGCTTATCCATTCCTACTATACCCATCGATCTGTCATAGTCAAAGTCGGTTCTTTCACCGCAGATCCCTTTACTCCTCAAGCTGGAGTTCCCCAAGGTTCAGTGTTAGCCCCAGTGCTGTACGTCATTTACACTCACGATATCCCTCTCCCGCCAAGACATCCAACTGTATGCTGATGACACTTCCATCTACGCTACAGTCCCAACCACCTGAGCTCTACACAACAGATGCTAGATCGTTTTTCGGAATGGTGCAGCAACTGGAAAATTACCTTAAACCCACAAAAAACCCAAATCATCATCCTTCACTATCTCACAGGGGGGGGGGGGGGCAATATCTTAATGACGTTGACCTGAGGCTTTGGGGAGAGAGACTAGTACCCAAGGACGAGATTGACTACTTGGGAGTACGCTTCTCGCGTACCCTCAACTGGCCAACCGAAGTCCAAAGAACTCTGAACAGAGCTAGGGAACGAGCCTCTCTCATTGGGGTCTTTTGCTGGACGAATTGGGAGATGCAACCCCGAAACCCTCCTACAAACTTACAAAACCTACATCAGACCCATCCTGGATTATATAGCTCTGAACCTTTCCACTCTCCCTCCTCACCTCTTGCACGCGCCATCACGGCAACGGAGAGGAGAATCCTAAGGAAATACGCCTACCTCCTCTGGCGTTCTCCTACCAGCGTTATATACGAACAAACTAATACAACGCCCATTATTTACAGATTCAAATAACTTCAAGGAAGATACGTCAGGAGAACCCTGGCCAGCTCCAACACCCATGCCCAGGAAACACTACGGATGAGATGGACAGATGGAAGGAACGGAAGACCTCTACCCAAGAAGCCAAGAAGAAACTTTCCTCAACCGAACATAAAAGTTCTCAAAGATAAAGGTCTTCCGGACGAGCTCCTAGATCTCTTAGAGGAGGCTCTTCTAAGCATCAGTCGAGCTGGTTACCACACTGACGTCCAAGGACCCTCTGCACGCCTGAGCCTCCCCCTGGGGAGGCTTTTAAGTATAAAAAAAACACTATAAAACATAATCAAATATCTTAAGGAACATAAATAATCAATTACTTTTCAGATCAAACCAACACCCACTGTATCCCTGAAAAGGAGTAACTTTTCCTACAGCAGGGTACAAGGAATCAACCGAAACAGGATAAATAACCGAGGAGGGTTTAGCAGGTATGCTCCTGACTCTACTTGAGAGCGATCAAGGGAGAGTCCTGCACTACTTCATGCATTGAACCTAGCGTGAAGTGTCTTTAAAAGATTCCTGCCTCCACAACTCAGGTCAAAAAAAAATTTTTTAAAACAACAATTAAAACTGGTGCTCCTTGTATATCATAAATAGCACTAAAGGTCAATGAGGCAGAGGGTGTTTTTATAAAGGTTAATATCCGGTCTTATTATTTACTAATCTTTGTTTTAGTTATACTAACCAAAAATTTCGTTGTTAAGGTATTCATTAACGTCAGGATATTGGATTTAATTTGATAAGTATCAAACAAAAAAATATTTCGCATTGAAAGTGAAACAAATAACAATGTAGAAAGTAATTTCCTTAAAAAAAAAATATATTCTTGCATATTAATAAATATATATTGTTCTTGAAACCATTGTAACAGGAAGTTATTTTTCCTGGCGAGATTCTTCTTTTATGACAATTGATTGATGTCTAATGTATAGTATTGAATAATATAACGTTTCTTGCGTATCATAATTATAACAATAATTTTCCTCTAATAATAAATGTATTTTCGTTTATTAAAATAAAAATACCTTGCACTAGTTCCACGGTTAATTTAAAAATAATGAATCGTTTAGTAACACACGAATATTTGATTTATTTCGGATTAATTAGACCATTGTTGACAAAAGTTCAGGTGTAGGTGATATAGGCCAGTGAAAAGATTGACACTATTGACACAATCGAGGTCGATCCATTATGACAAGAGCACGATTTTCGACGGTAATTGAGTGAGAACTGTTTTTTTTTTTCTACAATGGAATCAAGATTGATCTAACTGCGAGTTTCTGGGTAAAGATCTGGTGATAAAATTGCAGGTGAGGTGAGCAGGAACTAAATTTACTGTACGATTTTCTATAGGATTGGAGTTAGATACAGTATTTGTTAGAAGATAAAAATAAAATGAAAAACTAACAGAAATATTTTTTTTGTTTAATCATACTGGAAAAAAATACTGTTTATGGGCTTTGGAGCTTGACCCAAAGGCGTAGATAATTTTTCTATTTTCTAAATACAAGGGTCAAAAAATACTAAAAAAGACACGTACCATAAAAAAATTGGTCAAAACTGTCAAAAAAATAGATTCCTTGGACTGATTTCTGGGAGTAATTATTTTTGGAAAACTAATTATAGTATTTAAATGATTTGACAAATCGAATTTTATAAAAGTGTTTATTGAAAATAAATAACAGATGTTTATATGTTTTGTGACCGTAATGGTCCAAATTATTTTATCAGAAATCCCTCCGTTTTATCTACGTCAATTAATCTGGATTCGGAATAATTCCGAAAAAGTAATATTTGACAATACGTTTCTCTCTTATTTTTTGTGTTCTTCTCATCTTATTAAAAATAATCGTTGACTAAAATATATAATTAATTACGGAAACTGTTATTATTGAGGTTATTAACTGTATAATTTAACAAAAATACGAATGTATTTAATGTATTTACCAGAAGATAAAAATTAGTTTTTTCTATATTAATTTTTTTAAATACATATTATATTTGTTTTAGAAGATGGTTTAATCAAAAATTAGCGTATTCCAAACAATGGAAAATCCAATTGGATCATAAATAAATGACTCAATACAATGAACTTTCCATGTAATACATACTTATACAGGAAGTATTAGGTATTTTGTTCGAGTATAAAGGTCTGAACGTTGTTTTGCATATTAATAAGTTCGAATTGTATGAAATTCTAGACAAGGTGAAACTGGGTGTAAAATAACAAAACACCTTGACCTTCACGAACTCTTTTCATATTACTGGTTTTCTTAGTATCGTTAAAAAGATAAAAAATATATAAAAAGTCAATTATATATATACAGGATGGGTCAATTATCTTCCCGCAGAGTGGTGCGTCGAAAATAATAGACATCAACAAACGCTTCGAAAATATTTACAACCGGAAAATAGTTTTATTTATACAGCTTATATGTATATTTTTACATTTTTGGATTACTGCTTCAGTGGAATTTATGACAATAATTTATATTTAGAAATCATTTACTGCGTTGTTAAGATATTCAAATTTTTATTAAATTTTCTGAAAAATATTAAAAAATTAATGTATTTTACGTACTTATTTGAAAAAGTAACTTTGGTCAAAGTTAGCTTAGATATGAATTTACCTCGTCCATATTTCATAATTATTTAAATATCTACAGGGTGTTTATTTTATAAATTATAAATACTTTGTTTTTTTTTTTAATTAAACACCCTACATATTATCCAATATTTACAAATCCTGTTCAATTCTTTAAAGTTATCGAACGATTAAATTATTTAGTTAATTTTATATTACTACAAACACCCTGTACATATTTAAATAATTATGAAATATGGACGAGGTAAATTCATATTTAAACTAACTTTAATCAAAATTTCTTTTTCAAATTCGTAAAATACATTAATTTTTGAAATGTATCGATTTTTCAGAAAATTTGAATATCTTAAGCAACGCAGCTTCCGATTTTTTAAAATAAATTATTATCGTATAGGTTACTGAAGTGGTAATCCAAAAATATTAAAAAATATATAAGGTGTCGCATTTAAAAAGTCATAAACTTTTGTTCTACTAGAATGTACAAATGAAACTAGTTTATAGTTGTAAGGATTTTCCAACCAAATAAAACAGATTATCTTTGTTAGTTTCGAGGCGGGGAATTAATTGGCTTACCCTGTATATTATTTTCAATACCGTTTACTAATATTATTTGAAAAATAAGAGGTGTCATTGTCCTTTAAAACAACATCTGTTTCTTTCAAATTATAAACGTGATAAAAATATCTTAAGTTGAATAATTTGCAGTGTTTATGTTAATAATTTTAATAACTAGAATTAATCCGAAAATGGTAAATAACAAAAACAAAATTAAAAGAATGATAATTAAAAGAAATGAAGAAAGAATAATATTGGAAATAAAATAAATGTTAAAATAAGATTTGTATGTAAAAAAAATTACAGCCGGTAGATAAACCGCTTATTAAAATTGAAAATAACCTTCGGTTATTTTTATAACCTAGGGCTAATTTTAACCAAATTTTTACTGAATAGACCCATCAGTGAGCTTAATTTTGAATAGGGAAAAATCAGGTACCGCGAGATGGCATTGCAGATGACAAAATGTCGGATTGAAGTGTGAACAACAAATATTCAGTCACTTGATCTCTTGTAAAAACGTAAAAACATAGTATTTATTAGGTCGTAATTAATCATAAACCCAAGCAACTTAAAAGAAGAAGAGTTTCCTCAGAGGTTTCAGTTGATTTTATTTTTTTACAATTTGATCAAAGGTTTGTATTTGGAGTTTTAGTCAATTTCCGAAGTTCTGAAATAAATCGTTACGAATTTAGGTCACTTCTATCTTTCTTATTAATTTTTGAATATTAATAATTATACACTGCAAGATTATGGCTAGGAAAGGATCCGTTTTTTAAAGTCAATCACAAATAAATTAGTATAAATGGAAAACTTATGGAACTTAACCACTAAAAAAATCATCATTTACAATGTGAAACTAACATATACTTGAGATATTCTTCCATTTCTTAACTGCCTTTTAATCCACATTTTTCATGATCTTATCTACATATCAGTTCTTCCAATTCTTTTGCATTTTCAGATAGTATGATTTATTAACAACAATATATTACTTTTAATAAATTGCTGAAAATAATATAAAAAATCGGTTGTGTCGCCCCAAAACTTTCCCAACGAGTATCCACGAATACTCTATCAGATATTTATTGTTAAGTTTCAACTTTTGACATTTTTAATTTTTGACAGGTGACAGTTGAAGAAATAATTTTGACTGTTTTGAATAGAGTTTTTCAAGGGCTTTCAAACGACATATTGCATGTCCTATTCCGTGACATATTGCATCTGTCATATTTTGATAGTGATACTTCCGTTTGACAGATCTCGTACAAAAACTAATTGGTTCTTCCGACAGATAGCCCAAACCCATATACCAAATTTCAGCTCAATCGGATTAATACTTCTTCAGATATTTAATGCTGAAGTTTCAAATTTTGACATTTTTTTTATTTTTGACAGGTGACAGTTGGAGAAATAATTTTAATTGTTCTGAATAGAGTTTTTCTAGAGCTGTCAAATGACATATTGCATGTCCAATTCCGTGACATATTACATCTGTCATTTTTTGATAGTGGTACTTCCGTTTGACAGATGTCGTACAAAAACTAATGGGTTCTTCCGACGGGTAACCCAAACCCCTATACCAAATTTCAGCTCAATCGGATTAAACGTATGACCTCTATCGTGGAAGAATACACACACACATACACACACAGACCGACAGACAGACTTCCATCTGGAAATGGTCTTAATCGTCTCAGGGGACCCGAAAATGGATATTTCTGTTTTTATCTCGAATTTTTTTTTCTCGTTCACAATACTTTCCCTTCTAGGAGGTGGGTCGGGAAAGTAAAAGTTCACTTTTACGGATCACACCTCGAGTCGTTTAAAAGGCTCACTTCTTGATTTTTCCCTATATTAAACATTTCTGTGACGTCTTAAAGCAGTTTAGAAAACAGTAACCTGTAAGAATTCTAGAACTCCGAAAAAATCAAATGGTTCCAGAAATTTCGGTGCCAACTTCCTGGCGGTGAATAATCTTATTATCGACAAAAAACGGAACTTTGTAGCACCCCTTGAAAATATCCATTTTATAATTGTCATTATTTTTTCGTGTCGGAATTCAGGGGTGCTGTTTTTAAAACCAGCCCTAAGTGACCAAAACTGCCCAGTAAATAAAAAAGGGTGCGGCATGAAGTTAGCACCCCAAATTTATTTTAACTCTATTTTAACTCTATCTGCACCTCCTCAAGAACTCTAGAACTCTTCTTCGAGACTAGTCCAGACCGCCCGGAAGTTGGCACCCCAAGTGCCGGAACCCTTCGTTCTAGAGTTCTCGAGGGGGTGCAGATAGAGTTCTGTAATTTTTTTGCGGAATTTTTAAAAAACAAATTTTGGGGTGCTAACTTCATGCCGCACCCCTTTTGTGAGACAAAAGAGTTCTGGTGAATAGATATCATCAGAAATAAAGAGTTCTAGAGTTCTCGGTAGGTTTTGGAAAGAGTTCTGGGAATTTTCGTAAATTACAAAAAAAAAAAAAATTTTGAGGTGCTAACTTCATGTCGCACACTTTATTGGTTAGTTTTGGTCACTTAGGGCCGGTTTTAAATACAGCACCCCTGAGTTCTGACTCGAAAAAATACTGAAAATTATGAAAATGGATATTTTCAAGGGGTGCTACAATGTTCTGTAACTTTTTGAGTTAGAACTCAGGGGTGCTGTATTTAAAACCAGCCCTAAGTGACCAAAACTACCCAATAAATAAAAAATTGAATATTCTGGCGAAAAATTAGCGACAAAAATCGGAACTTTGTAGCACCCCATGAAAATATCCATTTTCATAATTTTCAGTATTTTTTCCAGTCAGAAGTCAGGGGTGCTGTATTTAAAACCAGCTCTAAGTGACCAAAACTAACCAATAAATAAAAAAGTGTGCGGCATGAAGTTAGCACCTCAAAATTTGTTTTTTTTTGTAATTTCCGAAAATTTCCAGAACTCTTTGCAAAACCTACCGAGAACTCTTTATTTCTGAGATATCTATTCACCCAGAACTCTTTTGTCTCACAAAAGGGGTGCGGCATGAAGTTAGCACCTCAAAATTTGTTTTTTTTAAATTCCGCAAAAAAAATTGCAGAACTCTATCTGCACCTCCTCAAGAACTCTAGAACTCTTCGAGACTAATCCAGAATTTCGAAAAAATCAAAGGGTTTTTGAAAAACTAGAATAAAAACGTAACTTCGACGCTAACTCCTCCTGTTGTGATTTATAGTATTAAGGTGTAGTAAATGAATTCAGATAAATCAAAGTGGCGCCATCTTTCGCATATTTATTTAACTGATCTACCTTAAGTCGTCAGATACTTTAATTTTTTTTAATTATAGGGCTTAAATGTTTATTGGTCATTAAAACATTTAATTTAACTGAATTTGGCATAATTCTTATCAATATTTTGTTCTGTATGTATATCTTTACCATAAATCATTTTTGATTTTTTTCATATATAAATTTAACTAATTTGTATACAACTTTTTAGTACAAATTGTATAATATTACATGTATTTAAAAGCACATTTTTCAACAAGCTCTACATATTCATTAATATTCAATTTTATACAATCTAAAAATGACAAAAGTGACTTAAATATAGTGTTACCCCCGTACATTGACCGATAAAAGCACTTGAAGAACCTCTCTCGCATCTGCCGACCTGGTTAATGGGATTTTCTTGTTCGACAGAATGTTGTGGTGCGTCCTCGAAGATACGAAATGGTCCAAAACAATAGCCTCAGGTCGCGAATAGTTCAATTTTTTCAACGAAGACGCAGCGTGATACTTTTTTTTTAACATTCGTGTTATTGGTTTGGGATGAATGGATATTTTCAGAAAATCACTTTATTTTTTGATTTTTTAACAATGGATTTTGAAAGAAAAATATCGAAAATAATAAATTCCGTTTCCATCTCAACGAAAGCTGGAATATAGATTAAATCATACCTACAATGGTTTTTTTATAACTCTGATTTGATTTTTTTCAAGTTGAAAAGCGATAAAATTGTTATGGTTTATGTATTAAACAATGGCAAATAATATTAATTTAAAAATTATTTTTAAGGTCCATAAAATGAACCATTTCACGTATCGAATTGATTTTAATTTTATTATTTTTTAATTTCAATTTAAATTTTTTTCTTTTGCGTTACACTATAATTCAATAAAGTTAATTATTAATATATTTAACAATTCATTTTATATCCGCATTTGTAAATATACATTAAAATATTCAATAGATTTAAATTATAATATCAATAATATGTATACAGAGTGATTCATTGGGAAATCCTTTTAATGGGTTGTATAGAATTCAAATTTCGGTAATATAATTATCATCAATATAAATAAACCAGTTACTATTATTATTTATTTATAAAAAAGACTAAAATGCTCCAGTCACAATTTTTTTAGTTATTTAAAAAAATTACTTGGCTGTCTTAGTGAAATTATAAATATTTTGTTGCCTGTTATTAATTGCCCATGTTCCGAAATATGACTTAAAAGGGTCCCATCTCAACTTTGTGCCGATTTGGGTTACCTGTTCGATGTGCCTATTTGAGAATCGCTCATAACCGAGATATATTTGGAAACCACCCTGTAGATTTTTTTGACGTTTGGCACATGTCACCACCCAATGTAACGAAATCCAGGTCAGGTTTGGCAAAATATATTTTCATATTTTTTAACGTTAAAAATAACACTCTGTATTTCTAATTTGCTTCTATATTTGGAAAGAGCACAAAAACTGAATTACAAGATATGGAGGTCACGTGTGGTAAATGTTAAAAAATCTACAGAGTGGTTGCCAAGTAATGAGCCAAAAAAGAAATGAGTTATAGAAAGCGCAATATCACTTATATATAGGGTTTTTTTTAGAATCACTTCGTAAACCCACCGCCCGGAAGTTGGCACCCTAACTGCCGGAGCCCTTTGATTTTTTCGTAGTTCTGGACTCGTCTCGAAGAGTTCTAGAGTTCGCTAATTTTAAGCCAGAATATTCAATTTTTTATTTACTGGACAATTTTGGTCACTTAGGGCTGCATTTAAATACAGCACCCCTAAGTTCTGACTCAAAAAAATACTGAAAATTATGAAAATGTATATTTTCAAGGGGTGCTACAAAGTTCCGATTTTTCTCGCTAATTTTAAGCCAGGATATTCAATTTTTTTTACTGGACAGTTTTGATCACTTAGGTCTGCTTTTAAATACAGCACCCCTCAGTTCTGACTCGAAAAAATACTGAAAATTAAGAAAATGTATATTTTCAAGGGAAGCTACAAAGTTCCGATTTTTCTCGCTAATTTTAAGCCAGAATATTCAATTTCTTTTTACTGAACAGTTTTGGTCACTTAGGGCTGCTTTTAAATACAGCACTCCTGAGTTCTGACTCGAAAAAATACTGAAAACAATGAAAATCCATATTTTCAAGGGGTGCTACAAAGTTCCGATTTTTGTCGCTAATTTTAAGCCAGAATATTCAATTTTTTATTTACTGGACAGTTTTGGTCACTTAGGGCTGCTTTTAAATACAGTACCCCTAAGTTCTGACTCGCAAAAATACTGAAAATTACGAAAATGTATATTTTCAAGGGGTGCTACAATGTTCCGATTTTTGTCGCTAATTTTAAGCCAGAATATTCAATTTTTTATTTACTGGACAGTTTTGGTCACTTAGGGCTGCTTTTAAATACAGCACCCCTGAGTTCTGACTCGAAAAAATACTGAAAATTATGAAAATGTTTATTTTCAAGGGGTGCTACAAAGTTCCGATTTTTGTCGCTAATTTTAAGCCAGAATATTCAATTTTTTATTTACTGGACAGTTTTGGTCACTTAGGGCTGCTTTTAAATACAGCACCCCTGAGTTTTGACTCGAAAAAATACTGAAAATTATGAAAATGTATATTTTCAAGGGGTGCTACAAAGGTCCGATTTTTCTCGTTAATTTTAAGCCAGAATATTCAATTTTTTTTACTGGACAGTTTTGGTCACTTAGGGCTGCTTTTAAATACAGCACTAATGAGTTCTGAGTCAAAAAAATACTGAAAATTATGAAAATGTATATTTTCAAGGGGTGCTACAAAGGTCCGATTTTTCTCGTTAATTTTAAGCCAGAATATTCAATTTTTTTTACTGGACAGTTTTGGTCACTTAGGGCTGCTTTTAAATACAGCACCCCTGAGTTCTGACTCGAAAAAATACTGAAAATTATGAAAATGTATATTTTCAAGGGGTGCTACAAAGTTCCGATTTTTCTCGCTAATTTTAAGCCAGAATATTCAATTTTTATTTACTGGACAGTTTTGGTCACTTAGGGCTGGTTTTTAAAAATAGCACCCCTGAGATCTGACTCGAAAAAATACTGAAAATTATGAAAATGTATATTTTCAAGGGGTGCTACAAAGATCCGATTTTTCTCGCTAATTTTAAGCCAGAATATTCAATTTTTTATTTACTGGACAGTTTTGGTCACTTAGGGCTGCTTTTAAATACAGCACCCCTGAGTTCTGACTCGAAAAAATACTGAAAATTATGAAAATGTATATTTTCAAGGGGTGCTACAAAGTTCCGATTTTTGTCGCTAATTTTAAGCCAGAATATTAAATTTATTTATTTAATGGACAGTTTTGGTCACTTAGGGCTGCTTTTAAATACAGCACCCCTGAGTTCGGACTCGAAAAAATACTGAAAATTAAGAAAATGTATATTTTCAAGGGGTGCTACAAAGTTCCGATTTTTGTCGCTAATTTTAAGCCAGAATATTAAATTTATTTATTTAATGGACAGTTTTGGTCACTTAGGGCTGCTTTTAAATACAGCACCCCTGAGTTCGGACTCGAAAAAATACTGAAAATTAAGAAAATGTATATTTTCAAGGGGTGCTACAAAGTTCCGATTTTTGTCGCTAATTTTAAGCCAGAATATTAAATTTATTTATTTAATGGACAGTTTTGGTCACTTAGGGCTGCTTTTAAATACAGCACCCCTGAGTTCGGACTCGAAAAAATACTGAAAATTAAGAAAATGTATATTTTCAAGGGGTGCTACAATGTTCCGATTTTTTTCGCTAATTTTAAGCCAGAATATTCAATTTTTTTACTGGACAGTTTTGGTCACTTAGGGCTGCTTTTAAATACAGCACTAATGAGTTCTGAGTCGAAAAAATACTGAAAATTATGAAAATGGATATTTTCAAGGGGTGCTACAATGCTTTGCCGCTTTGATTTTTTTTTAATACTTGCAGCAGTGGAAGTGGGTCTTATTCATAGACGAAACCAAAATTGAACTGGGGAGAGAATCAGGTCGGTAACAGTGACTTAATTTTTCCCGCGAAATTGCTCCATTTCAAGTAGGTACCGTAACGTTGTAGAGGAATAATGTTTAACCACTGTACCCCATTTCATAGAATATGACCACTCTTTACATCAAACAAGTTATTATGACAATTATCTATTCCAACGTAACGAATTAGGCGAAAATTTTATGTTTATGAACGACAACGCGCAAGAAGAGTTCAGGATAAAATTAAAGAAGGATATATCAGTGGATTGAATTGGCCAGCTAACTCGCCTGATGTGAATCCAATTGAAGACATGTGGGATTACATCACTAGAGCCATTCCCGCTTGAGTATTTCAATGTACAGACATGTCAATGGGTTATTGCAACGTGGAGGAGGTCATACCGACCAATATTTTTTTGATTTAATAAATTTTAGTTTTGAATTTCATACGTATCCCAGTTTGTGGAAAATACTCCTTTCAAAAAAAAAACAGATTCAGAAAACAATATACTTTTATAAATATTTTGTTTTTCTAACAAAACTGGGAGTCCACGACTTTTGACATAACGAAAATATAGATTTCTATGACCTACTGTTTACGTTTTTATTTTATATAGCAGAACGAAAAAAAATTGAGTTAAAATTAGATGTATCTTTAATTTGAAAAAAGTTCAAGGAAAATAATTAACCTATTATTAGTCTAGAATATAAAAAGATTCCTTATCTGAATAATTAACTTCGCATACGTACACGAAACAATCTCTCTCTCCGTTTCAGGTTATTCAAATTTTCAACGTCGAGTCTGGTCGTCAGCTGATGACCTTAAACGGTCAATAACTGGTACAACTACATAATTTCCACATACCATTTTATATTTCCTTCAACCAGTCTATTGAGAGAACTTACCTTTCTTCTAATTTCAGGAAGTCGTTTCATATAAAAGATTAACATTAACTTTAAATAAAATGATCGTGTAATAAGATGTCGATCGCGATTTAATTGTTAGTAAAAAGAGTTTAGATAACTGTTATTAGTGATTTATCAACGATCCGTAACAGATACACATATAATGGTACGACATATTTGCCACACGTTATCTTGCTTCAAGTTTTTTTATAGCCTTCGGTTTAATTATTGTTGTCGTAGTTATGAAAGATTGCAGATATTGTTTTCATAAAATACGATTGTTGGTATTGAGGGTATGAAACTGGTTCTTAAACTTGAATATGCTCTTAGTACAATAGAATTTTATAGTATAAATTGTAATTTTCATTTACTCAATAAATTATATACTTTTACAATATTTTTATTTTTAAATTATTAGTCAGACATTTCCTTAATAACCGCCTACTTTTGCTTACTTCAATAGAGAAATATGGAAGAACAAAAATGGAGTCCAAA
Organism: Neocrepidodera transversa; assembly: GCA_963243735.1. NCBI lineage: Eukaryota > Metazoa > Arthropoda > Insecta > Coleoptera > Chrysomelidae > Neocrepidodera > Neocrepidodera transversa. The sequence goes on from OY725342.1 coordinate 5,515,453, forward strand.
AATACTTTTATTTCTCATAAATAAATAAGAAGAAGTATAAGTTTTGAATATTATAAATAGTTTTATATTTTTAATAAAAAAATGGCGTTTGTGACCTAAATTATAATGCTATTTTTCCTGCCTTGCTGCAAAACGGGACAGAGGGCAAACTTGGTCTGGAGCTACATACCACAGGGATGGTCGATTCTAGGGTTGTATATACATATACGGAAAGTCGGGAAGGTAAATAATTTCCTGTATAAAACCTTTAGACCGATCAGCCTTACCTCTGAAATTCTAGATAGGCACATTAGAGACGGGATCTGCAGGAAAATTCCCCTCAACCGCAAACAATATGCCTGTATTTAAAATTATTTATAAATATTTTAAGTGAAAATGGAATGAAAATAGGGAGAGACCATAACTATATTTTTTCTCATTTTGGTTTCTCTCTTTTCCCAGGGTCACAATTTTTGCTTATAAATTTTGAAAAAATTCCGATTTATAGATTTTTTTATTCTTTTTTTAATGGTATTAAATAGATTTTAATATATTTTTTAAATAAACAAAATAACTTAGATAAATGTAGATTTTGATAAATAATTTTTGGTTTAAGCCCTGTAACAAAAAAACTATTGATACTATTAAAACGTGTCAAATGTTAATAGAAAGAGACAAAAATATTCCATGTAAGAGAATTTTATCAAAATTTTAGATACAATATTGTGGTTGTGAAAATAGGGAGAGACCATAAATATATTTTTTCTAATTTTGGTCTCTCCCTTTTCTTAAGGTCACAATTTTTGATTAAAAATTTTGAAAAAAAATCCCCTTTTATATAATTTTTTATTCTCTTTTTAATGGTATTAAATAGATTGTAATATATTTTTCAATTAAACAAAATAACTTGGATAATTGTAGATTTTAATAAATAATTTTTTGTTTAACCCCTGTAACAAGAAAACTGTCGATACTATTAAATCGTCTTAAATGTTGATAGAAAGAGAATAAAATATTCTATATAAGTGATTTTTTTCAAAATTTTAGATAAAAAATTGTGGTTATGAAAATAGGGAGAGACCATAACTATATTTTTTCTCATTTTGGTCTCTCCCTTTTCTCAAGGTCACAATTTTGGCTTAAAAATTTTGAAAAAATTCCGATTTATAGAATTTTTTATTCTTTTTTTAATGGTATTAAATAGATTTTAATATATTTTTCAATTAAACAAAATAACTTAAGATAATTGTAGATTTTAATAAATAATTTTTTGTTTAACCCCTGTAACAAGAAAACTATCGATACTATTAAATCGTGTTAAATGTTGAAAGAAAGAGAAAAAAACATTCCATGTAAGTGATTTTTTTCAAAATTTTAGATAAAAAATTGTGGTTATGAAAATAGGGAGAGACCATAACTATATTTTTTCTCATTTTGGTCTTCCTTTTCTCAAGGTCACAATTTTGGCTTAAAAATTTTGAAAAAATGCCGATTTATAGAATTTTTTATTCTCTTTTTAATGGTATTAAATAGATTTTAATATATTTTTCAATTAAACAAAATAACTTAAGATAATTATAGATTTTAATAAATAATTTTTTGTTTAACCCCTGTAACAAGAAAACTATCGATACTATTAAATCGTGTTAAATGTGGATAGAAAGAGAAAAAAATATTCTATATAAGTGACTTTTTTCAAAATTTTAGATAAAAAATTGTGGTTATGAAAATAGGGAGAGACCATAACTAAATTTTTTCTCATTTTGGTCTCTCCCTTTTCTCAAGGTCACAATTTTGGCTTAAAAATTTTGAAAAAATTCCGATTTATAGAATTTTTTATTCTCTTTTTAATGATATTAAATAGATTTTAATATATTCAATTAAACAAAATAACATAAGATAATTGTAGATTTTAATAAATAATTTTTTGTTTAACCCCTGTAACAAGAAAACTATCGATATCATTAAATCGTGTTAAATGTTGATAGAAAGAGAAAAAAATATTCTATATAAACGATTTTTTTCAAAATTTTAGATAAAAAATTGTGGTTATGAAAATAGGGAGAGACCATAACTAAATTTTTTCTCATTTTGGTCTCTCCCTTTTCTCAAGGTCACAATTTTGGCTTAAATATTTTGAAAAAATTCCCATTTATAGAATTTTTTATTCTCTTTTTAACGGTATTAAACATATTTTAATATATTTTTTAATTAATCTAAATAACTTAGATAATTGTAGATTTTAATAAATAATGTTTTGTTTAACCCCCGTAACAAAAAAAATATCGATACTATTAAAACGTGTTAAATGTTGATAGAAAGAGAAAACAATATTCTATATATTTAAGTGAATTTTATCAAAATTTTAGATAAAATATTGTGATTGTGAAAATATAGGGAGAGACCATAACTTTATTTTTTCTCATTTTAGTCTCTCCTTTTCTCAAGGTGACAATTTTTGCTTAAAAAGTTTGAAAAAAATTCCCAATTTATGGAATTTTTTACTCTCTTTTTAATGGTATTAAAACAATTTTAATATATTTTTTATCAAACGTGGACAAACAAAGAACATACGACCTGTGCGGTGAAATTTTTTTTTTGCAATTTATGAGTGCCGAGAGCAAAATTTGCAAGAAAAAGTTTTTGGGCTACCATTTTGAAACGAAGGGCGGACAAACGAAAATAATTAGTGGACAATAATGGATAATCGATGGACATACGAATGCACATAAAATCTTCGCAAAAGTGTGTGCCAACTTCACTGACCTCATTTTGAGACCTATGCTAAAGTTGATTGAATTTTTTGAAAACCAGATGAATATTTCACACGTTTTCAAGTTAAAAATCGTTGATCGTAGTAAAATAAGAAAACTCATATTGTAAAGAAAGTATTTTTGATAAAAATAAGTCCCCCGGGGTTATAATTGAAAAAAATCTGAAATGAAGAAGAGGCAATCAAACTTACTTCTAGTAGAGTAATTGTTTAATCAATTATTCCCCTAATAATTTTTTTATTAAAACAGATACCTACCTCTTTATTAAAAAGATATTTTCGATATTATAAGTCACTAAATTTAGCGCTAAAAGTATATTTATATTATAAAATCTCAGGTTTTTTTTAACTTCTTTATTTCAAAATTAAAATTTATTTCTACTTTTTAGTGAATATATCTCAATAGTGATAGAATGTTATTATACAAAAGAAAATGTTTAAAATTTTATGACTTTCTTATTTGTTAAAAATAACAATATTTGATTGAAAACAATAACTCGAAAGTTGGATCAAAATGGTGCTAACAATCATTCAAAAATCTAGATCCCCATTTAAAAAATTCAAATTGAAGCTAGCGTCCCGAATAAGACATTATCAATAAAAAAATTTGATGATTTATCTCAATTAGAAGTGGGTTCTATACTAAATGAAAAATCATAAATTTTTACTAATAAACTAGAAAATTAATAAATTTTAAGTGGCTAAAATTCCTCTTCTTTTTTTTTATCTACACCTCGTTGATGATATAATTTTGAAATCTATTTCATTTAACTTCTTAATTTTTTTATACATTCTTAATTGTTCTTCTTCATAACCTTAATACCATGAATATTCCATTACATTTTCCCTAAAGTCATTTTTCTTCTCGCAATCTCCTTTTTTTTAATATAATAAATTTTTTTAATTTATATTAATTGGATATAAAATTTTTTATAAATTCAGCCCATTTTTCAAATATAAAAAATTACAAAACCTCTGACAAATTATATATGCAAATTATGATTTTTCTTATTATCTTTTCCGTATCTAATTAATTTCGACTCCCTTTTTTATAAAACAAAAAATCGTTACCTAATTCTTAAATCTTCTCCGAAATCTTTAACGCTGAATGATTTTTAATTTTCATAGTTAAATTTTAAATTAATATTTATCCAAATATAAACAAATTTTATTTTTATTAAAATTTCATAAGACCTTCCTTATATAAAGAATTATTGATTATACAAAAATTGATATTTACTTTAAATTAACACATTATATTCAACTATAAAAACCTTTGAAATATAATATTTTTTTATCTAATAATAATAATGAATTAAATTATATGATTTCATTATAATATATTCATTTTTAAAAGTCGCTGACTACAAAATATTCTTAGAATTTTTGAATGAACAAACTTAAAGTTAACTCAACCCCACCTGTTTTCCATTCTATATCCGACAGGTAAATTGTGACGAGGCGAATTTTACCAGGGTGTATTCATGCACCGGACCGAACAATAAGAAAAAAAAAGAATAAGAAAGTACCTTTAAGGTATACAGGTAGGTATTTTGCTACCTTTGAATAACTAAGTACACTTAAACACCGAAGGTGACGTATACAATGTGTTGTTTAACTGTGAATAAGATAAGAATTGTAGTTAGAGGCTATCTCTAACAGCTTTGTATTTACACTTTTTTGTATTGATAGTTAATATTTGTTTTTTTAGTTTAAATATAGTCAAAAAAAATTTGCAACATGCAAGTGATTTCCGGATTTATATACAGGGTAATCAAATTAATAACAAAAATCATACGCAACATTTTTAAATTAATTATAAATATACATAGTGTTTTATAAGATAGTTATGTTACCCTCTATTTTATTTTAAATTATATTCCGTCCATTTTTCATCAAAAATAATATTTTTTTAACATACACAATATTTTTTAGTTAAGATGTGAAATTCATAAACTTTAATTAGACACTAATTGCGAATTAAATGGATTATCAAAAACTAAAAGGAAATGGCAGCTCGGCATTAAAAAATTAACAGAGTGTAGAAAAAATAAAGAATCGAAGTGATGAAGGTTTGTTACGTAGATTCTTTTTTAAACTTACATATTAAAAAAAAATTCGGTGGCTGTTATACGTTTGCATATATAATTTGCAGAAGGATACAGTTATATTGGATCTAAGAAAATTTTCAAAAAAAAATTCAAAATACAAAATCAATAACTCTAATAATTTTGTCCAGCTTTAGAAACAAAATTTGCATTAAACATATGGTAACAAAAAAACTGTCGAAGTTATTAAAATGTGCTGATTGTAGAGAGAGAAAAAAATATACTATATAGGCGAATATTTTCGAAATATTAGATTAAAAATTGTAATTGTGAGAAAAGGGAGAGACCACAACTGTAAGGATTTTTTTAGTTTTCCTCATTTTGGTCTCTCCCTTATCTCAAGCTCACAATTTGCGCTTAAAAATTTTGAAAAAATTCCCACTTTTAGTAAAATTTATTCTCTTTTTAATGGTATTAAGTTAATATTGTAATTATAAGGATAATTCGTTTTTTGTAGCCTTAGAAACAAAATTTCTAGTAAAATATTGTTTAGCCCCCGTAACAAAAAAACTGTGGATCTTATTAAAATGTGTTGATTGTAGATAAAAAGAGAAAAAAATGTACTATAATATGCGAGAATTTTCAAAATTTTAGAAAAAAAATTGTGATTGTGACAATAGGAAGAGACCACAACTGTAAGGATTTTTTAGTTTTTCCTCATTTTGGTATCTCCCTTTTCTCGAGCTCACAATTTTTACTTAAAAATTTTGAAAAAATTCTCACTTTAAGTAAAATTTATTCTCTTTTTAATTGTATTAAGTTAATATTGTAACTATAAGGATAATTCGTTTTTTGTAGCCTTAGAAACAAAATTTGAATTAAAATTTCTAATAACATATTGTTTAGCCCCTGTAACAAAAAAACTGTAGACGTTATTAAAATGTGCTTAGTATAGATAGAAAGAGAAAAAAATATACCATATAACAGAATATTTTCAAAATTGTATATAAAAAATTGTGATTGTGAGAAAAGGGAGAGACACTATAAGGAATTTTAATTTTCTCATTTTTGTCTCTCCCTATTCTCAAGCACAAAATTCTTACCTAAAAATTTTGAAAAAATTCCCACTTTTACTATGTTTTATTCTATTTTTAACGGTATTAAGTAAATATTATAATTTTATGGATACTTCGTTTTTTGTAGTTTTAGAAACAAAATTTGAATTAAAATTTCTAGTAAGATATTATTTAGCCCTGTAACAAAAAAACTTTCGACTTTATTAAAATGTACTGATTGTAAATAGAAAAAGAAACAAATATACTATATACCCGAATATTTTCAAAATTTTAGATAAAAAATTGTGATTTCAAGAATAGGGAGAGACCACAACTGTAAGATTTTTTTAGTTTTCGTCATTTTGGTCTCTCCCTTTTCTCCAACTCATAATTCTATCTCTAAAATTTTGAAAAAATTCCCACTTATAGTATGTTCCTTTTTCTATTCAATGATATATTATTTTGTTTTCTTATTATGGGATATTAAAAGTATGTTCTTGTACAGTATTAAATATTAAACATACCTTTGAGTTGGTGCAATTTTTTAATCTAAGTGTAAAGTAGTTTAAAAAATAAAAAGTTTAAATAGTTCCAAATAAGCAAGTTAAAATCAAATTTTAATAGATTTAAAAAAATATGCTAGAAAAAATTATTCTAAAAATAAAAAATTAAACTGTGCAAAAGGAAAAGTTATTTTTAGGTTGATTTAAATTTCATTCAACATTTTCTCATGATTATAAATCATTTATACAGAGATGCCCACTTAGTTCTAAAAACAAATGATTTTTTTATCTATATAAAAACAAATTAAACGTACATTTAATTTAAAAATTTAATTGTACCTTAGGTCTTAGTAATGTTTGATAAAAATGTAACATTTTATTTTTTGTTATTGTATAATTTTTTATATTTTTTTATCTCTTCGTCAACACCTTTTAATGTAACATAAAAACAAATTGTTACCATCCTTTTGTACCTCATTATGTCAAATTTTTATTATCGTTTAAAAAGATATAAGGTTGTAAAAAATTCAGGTAACTATTACAGATTCTCTTCAAAACACCTTTCTAACAATACTCTCATAAAAATTAAATAGGTACCTCTTGAAATATTACGACGTTACAAATTGTTTTATTTATGTAATCTTTTTTTAAAATGGTTGTGAAAAAAAAATAGCAGGTAAAAAAAATATTATTATACGAAGACATATTTTGTCTCAAACTTGGAACTACAAAAACTCAATATATATTAACTCAATTTTATTGATAAAAAAAATTACTGAACATACCTAAACGCCTGTGACAGATGAAAAGTGAAAAAATAATAAAATAAACACAACTCATACGACAATAAAAATATTATAAGTGAGATTTATTTCAAAATATTGGAATTCAAATGTACAAATTTTGAGAAAAAAATTATCTTTTAAAATCACTCTTCTAGGGATTAAGTGACAGATGGCACATGACAAATGACAATTGATAAATCGGAAGTGACAGACGCCAGATAACCAGTAAATTTAAAAACAATATAAAGATATAAAAAAAATTGTCTAGCTATTATTTTAATCAATTGAATTTTTATTAAATTATTGATAAAATAAAAAATATTTATACAAATACTTTTCCTTATTTATTAACAACTATTTTAATAAATATCTCATTTCATAAGTTTATAATTTTATTGACGCTATTATAAAATTTTTAATGAATATTTCATTAATTTATGAAAATTAGAATAAAAAATTCCTAGTAATTAATTTACAAATGTCACGTTGTTATTATCATTTCTACACCTCCTCACTAACAATTATCATAATTTTTAGTTTCATATGATCTTAGATAAAAATAAATAAATAATTTAGTAATTACTAAAGCACGAATTTAAATTTATATTGTTTAAAATGATATTATTTAAACATTTAAAATTTAATGTAATTTTCAAACTACAATTTTTTTATATTCATTGTTTAAATACAAATGTTTTATGACTTTTTATGATAAAGTTAATATTTTAGGAAATTAATTAAAATTGAAAAATCATAAATTTGATTAATTTTGAGCCAATTAAAAATCCACATTTAAAAAAAAATTGTTATTAATAAAAAAATATATTTGCTCTATTCATATTTATCTATCTAATAAAATAGGTATGGAAAAATGTTATACGAAAAGAAAAAATATTATTCTATATTTTCACCATATAATATTTTTCAAAAACATTTTTTGTTTAAACTTTTTTTATGTCCACTATAAAATGAATAATTCCAAACTGTAGTAAATATATTGGCGAAAGCACTAGAAATACTTTAAATTAAGGTATGACTTTGTTTCGTGATGATAATAAAAATAAACCAGGAAGAAAGTAACTTAGAATGCGGTTTTAACTATTTAAAAACTTTTAGAAAACAGAAAGTGCTATTTAATTAACATATATTTTGTGGTAAAGAAACATTTAAATTAATAACGAAGTAATTAAAGAAACTACATGCAAGTTTAAAGGTAATATTTTGTTTATTTGATTCTGATGAAGCCGATAGACAGAAACAGCTGTCTCTGAAAATAAATAATTTACTTCTTTTTTTGTAAAACGTTAGGTAAGTACGCTACTGACTAAATTATATAAAAAGATTTTTCTATTAATTAACCAAAGTGCAAATTCTAATGCCTTTAAAAAACTATTTCAATTTTATTGGCCGATAAATTTTACATAAATATTATTGAAGTTGGCGGAAATTTGAAATTTTGAATTTTTTGAAACTTGTTTTTGAAGCTTGATATTTTTGTAATTCTAAATTTTTTGAATTTCAGGATTTTATGAAACTTGAAAAATTTGAAATATTAGAAATTTTTGAAACTTGAAATTTTTGTAAATTTTGAAATTTTCAGGAATCTTTGATACTTAAATTTTTTGAAACTAATTTTTTTTGTAAATTGTACTTTTAGGATTTTTGTAAGTTTTGAAACATGAACTTTTTCTAATTTCAGGAATTTGTGAAGTTTAAAATTCTTGAAAGTTGAATTTTTTAAAAAATTTTAAAATCTGAAATTTTTGTTATTTTGTTTTCTGAAACTTGAAATTTTTGAAACTTGAAATTTTTGTAACTTTTTAAATTTTTGAAGACTGAAATTTTTAAAATTTCAAGAATTTTTTGACAGTTAATTTTTTTGAATCTTTTTTTTTGAACATTTTTGTAATTTTAGGAATTTGTGAATTTTAAAATTCTTGAAACTTCAATTTTCTTAAAATTGTTAAAAATTGACATTTTTGTTATTTTGTTATTTCTGAAACTCGAAATTATAGAAACTCGAATTTTTGAAATTTCAGGAATTTTTAACACTTAATTTTTTTGAAATTTTAATTCATTTTTGTAGATTTGTGTAATTTTAGGAATTTTTGTTTCTGAAATTTTTGCAAATTTAGGAATTTTTAAAATATTTGATACTTGCAATTTTTGTAATTTTACGAATTTTTGAAATTTTTGTAACTTGAAATTATTAAACATAAAATTTTTGTTATAGGAATTTTTGAAATATTTGAAATTTTTTTTAACTTGAAATTTTTAAAACATAAAATGTTTGAAATTTCAGTAATTTTTGACACTTAATTTTTTTGAATCTTTAATTTTTTTTTGTAATTTTTTGTAATTTTAGAATTTTTTTGTCACTTGAAGGTTTTGAAACATGAAATTTTTGTAATTTTAGGAATTTGTGAATTTTAAAATTCTTGAAATTTCAATTTTCTTAAAATTGTTAAAACTTGACATTTTTGAAACTCGAATTTTTGCAATTTTAATTCTTTTTTTGTAGATTTGTGCAATTTTAGGAATTTTTGAAATATTTGAAATTTTTCAAACTGTTTTGGAATTTTTGAAATTTGAAATTTTTGAAACTTCATATTTTTGAATGATTAAAATTTTTGAATGTTTAAAATTTTACCTCAAATATCTCGCGTACTAGGAAAAATTTTAAAATTCGAGCTTAGTCACAACTTGCATATCGATGAGTTCCAACTATGTACAAAATTTAATGTAAATCGGCTATATGGAAGTATTCAAAATCCGGACTAAATTTTTATCTTTTTAACACTTTTTGACGAAATTACTTCATAAATTATATCACTGAAATTTGACAGAACTGCATTAATTAAAAATTTAATGCTGCTTAAAAACACACAAAAAAGTAGCAGAATGATTAATTAGGCAATTGGTGTAAAATTATTAAAATAATTAACCGCTAATTAAAATTTTAATGCTCCTGAAAAAAATCACATGTTTTACTAACTTTGGTTCAATAATAGTTCAAAAATTGGCGAATAATTATGCAATGAGTGCGAAATAATTCAAATAATTATAATCTAATTAAATGCAATAATTAATAATGTATTGATCCTTGAAAAAAAAACGATATAATTAAAAACAGGAAGCAAAACAATGCTTCAAAAATTGATGAATAATTACATAATTAGTCTAAAATTGTTAATTGTACTAATTGTAAATTTAATGCTCCTTTTTTTAAACAAAAACATCTTGTCTGCCAAAATCATGAAGTCTGCTATCATTAGAAAAATATAGCACAATAATGCTTCAAAAATTGATGAATAATTAGTCAATTAGCGTACAATGATTGAGATAATTAAATCCTCATTAAATGTAGCAAGTAAAAATTTAATGCCCTTTAAAAAAACACATGTTCTGGTACCTTTTTCTTAAGCTAGCAAAACATGTTTTTTTATAATAGCAGTAAAGTAATTAGTGCACTTAATGAGCATTTAATTACACCATTTATTTTATTTTAGTTGGGTAATTATTTATAGATTTTTGAACTATTGATCTACTATAAGAGCATTAAATTTGTAATTAGTGTATTGAATAAGCATTTTATTATAATTATAAAACATTCTTATTTATCGATTTTTGAATCATTGTATTGATGCTTTTTTTAAAAATTTATTTTAAAGAAGCATTAAATTTTTAATTAGTATATTTATTTATATCAATTATTTTACTGTTTTGAACCATTATTCTGTTACCTTTTTCAATTAATGCATTCTCAATTATTCTACACTAATTGCGTAATGATTTATCAATTTTCGCAGCACATTTCCGTTTTTTAAAGCTAGCAAGTAACTATGCAGCACCGGTTCTGGCCCAATCCTTATTGGGAAATAACATGGGAAATCCCTAAGGTTCAAATTGCAAAAAGTTGTCTCATTCAAGGTCATGTGACATCGCTCTTGAAACTGAGATGATTGAGAGAGAGAGGAGACTGATAGTGATAGAGATGGGGAAATATGGCTGAGAGAGGGGGTAGAGAATAATAAACCACTAAAAGCTGAAGAATGACAGATGGACAAATGACAGATGACTGGCCAATGACAGACGGACAGAAGAACGAACGATCATGTTTTTTTAAAGAGAGAATTTTTAATTAATGCATTTATTTATCTGAATCATATCACAACTGTTCCATAATTATTTATAGATTTTTGAACCTTTTTTTAAAGCTAGCAGAATTTATGTTTTTTTTAAGAGCATTAAATTTGTAATTAGTATATTATTATTATGAAATACTTAATAATATGAAATAATAATAGTCGTGTTATATTGTAAAAAATATTTCAATTGTATTAATTTTATGTACTGTAAATAAAGCGTGTTGTTGTTTTAAAATTTTAAGACCTAATTTCAAAACGAATGGTACTGAAGAATACTTACGAAACTTTTATTGCAAATTGTTGGTAACAAAGAAATTATGATTAGATATAAAGATGCTTTAATTACTTACATGACGGCTGGAATTGTACTTTTTTTTAATTTAAATGTTTATACTACCACAAATAATGACTTAACTTTTAATGGACTCCAGACAAAACAATAATAGATAAAATAATTAACTTAAATGAAACTGATAAAAAAAGCTAATGAAGAAGAATACAGAAGTATGTGTAGATAATTAACTTAAGTGTTTCGTCGGAAAACGCATTTAATGATTTTATCTGAAATATAAAAGATTATGTACCAGAGGTTATTTGCAAAGCAGGACCCTTGATTTTTTTGTCTAGTTGGTTGGAACACGCACTTTTTTGTTATCTGCGAAAACATTCAACTACGATATATGTTATCATTTTATTTTGATTCAATTTCAAGCGGACAACTTTTATTAATTGTATTTTTTATTACTTTCCTGACCCACCTCCGAGAAGGGAAAGTATTGTGAACGAGATAAAAGAAATTTTCGAGATAAAGATGGAAATATCCATTTTGAGGTCAGCTGAGATGATTAAAACCATTTCCAGATGGAAGTCTGTCTGTCTGTTTGTTTGTATGTGTGTCTGTATTCATCCACGATAGAGGGCACACGTTAGTACATGGGTTCGGGATATCCGTCGGATGAACCTATCAGTTTTTGTACGATATCACCGTCCTTGAATTGAAACACTCTATTCAGAACGGACAAAATTATTTCTCCAACTGTCACCTACCAAAAGTAAAAAATGTCAAAGTTTGAAATTTTAACAATAAATATCTGAAAAAGTACTTCATGGATTTGAAAGAATTTCGATAAAATAGGTTTCAGTTAATCATTGTGTGATATGGGATAGTAAGGTAGTCATGTAGAGTGTTTCAATATTGGAAATAACGAATCAAGAATGGCCCATCTCAAAGAGATAACAACCTATATATGCAAAATCAACAATAAACATTTCCTGACCTATGGGCAACGGCCGGCATTATAACTGTCGGCGTTAAATTGCTATATCACGTTACGTATAACTCACGTCTTAACTTTTATATTGTTTAAATTATAACTTGTTTAATGAACTACGATATATTATTATTTAAGGTTATTCTGTATGGCCCAAAAGGTATCACAGTTGGAAGAACCAGTTAATTTTTGTCTGACATCTGTCAAACGGAAATGTAACTGACTCTATTCAGAACAGTGTCTGGATACTTATCGGGAAAGTTTTGGGGCGACAAAACCGATTTTTTTTATATAATGAGTTCCTATAAAAGGCAGTATAAAAGAGATCAGTAATTTGATAGAAATGATCATTTGTGGGACACCACAATCAAGTTTTCTCTTTATTTGATAACTGACACAATATTTCATTTTTTTTTCTGTTTTGGATGCCATTTATTCAAGAAACTACACCGCCCGGAAGTTAGCACCCAAATTGCCAGAACCCTTTGATTTTTTCGGAGTTCTGGACTCGTCCAGAACTCCGAAAAAATCAAAGGGTTCCGGCAATTGGGGTGCCAACTTCCCGGCGGTAAAAACTACAGCTAATCATGAAATCATCGTCATCGGACATTTTTTGGAACAATACAAAGACAAGCGAGAAACAAAAATAGTCTGTACAATTTTAAACAAAAAATAGAACTTTTTTCAAAAAACAAAACATGTTTCTGCTTTTTTAAACTGTCTTTTTGGTGAAAACTCGGGATTATAAAAAACCTACAACTTTTATATAAGTAAGTCACTTTTACCCCAAACCTCAAAATTTTCGAGAAAAATGAGGTAATTCGTAATTTTTTTTTTCGTTTTATATTTTTCACTTCCACAAAAATCATTCTATTATTCTATTTTGATGAACCTTTCTGAAAATATTCACTGTTATATCTTAAATTACCAAATAAATTTTGATATAAAACAAATTAAATTTTTTTTATCGGCCAAAAACACTTTTTTTAAGGAGAAGGTCAAATGGCGAAATTTCAACATGCGCATTTTTTTATATCAGTTAAGTTGGCCCCATCATTTTTGACTATTAATACAAATTTAATTGTGGTATGTTTGTGCTGGATTGTGCCATAATAAAAATGTTTTATATATTTTATTTCTATTTTTTTAACTTTTTTTAATTTTTCACTGTTAAATTGGCACCTTAATTTTGAAAAAAAAATCGAGCCGTTCTGAGTTGTGCTGATTTTATTTTTTTTATTAAACATTAAAATAGCGAAGAAAATGGACAATTAATTTTTAAAATTTTTTTTTCGCTAAATAGTGTAGTCAACAAGTGTTTTTCGTTTCAAACTTTTTTTTCCGTCTCCGAAAAATAAGAACGAGGTGTCATTGGACTCAGCATAGAGTTCCCCTATATTTATTATTTTTACCTATATTTTACTTTTTTTCCCCAATTTTCTTTATTGTCCCCTAATTTTTTCCTGCTTTTTACCATTTTTTCCTGTTTTTTTTCTACTCTTATTACTTTTCTGTTTTTTACTGTTTTTCCGATGTTTTTATATTTTTCCTATTTTCCAATTTTTAGTAGATTAAATTTTTTTTCGGTTTTTTGGTTATTTTTTGCGATTTTTTTACCATTTTTTGCATTTATTTTCGCGACATTTTTGCTATTTTTTATGATTTTATTTTTTTAATTTATTAAGTACTAAACAATTTTTCTTTTCAAAGTAGTAATCTTATTTATTTTTTTAATTTTTGGAAAAAAAAATTGTTTACTGATTTTTTTGCAAAGTGTTTTACTTAGATTTATAAAAAATAGTCGAATAAGTTAAATTTTTACGAAATTTTAAAAAATTTAAAAATTTTTGTACATAATAAATAACCTTTTATTACTCACAAAAATGACGATAGTAATTCAAATTTTTTTATGCAATTTTTGAGTGGGAAAATTTATTAAGTACTAAACAATTTTTCTTTTCAAAGTAGTAATCTTATTAATTTTTTAATTTTTGGAAAAAAAAATTGTTTAGAGATTTTTTTGTCAAGTGTTCAACTTAAATTTATAAAAAATAGTCGAATAAGCTAAATTTTTACGAAATTTTAAAAACATTTTATAATTTTTGTACATAATAAATAACCTTTTATTAATCACAAAAATGAAGATAGTAATTCAAATTTTTTTAGGCAATTTTTGAGTTGGAAAATTTATCAAGTACTAAACAATTTTTCTTTTCAAATTAGTAATCTTATTTATTTTTTAATTTTTGGAAAAAAAAATCGTTTACAGATTTTTTTTGTCAAATGATTTACTTACATTTATAAAAAATAGTCGGATAAGTTAAATTTTTACGAAATTTTAAAAAAAATTTATAATTTTTGTACATAATAAATAACCTTTTATTACTCACAAAAATGACGATAGTAATTCAAATTTTTTTAGGTAATTTTTGAGTGGGAAAATTTATTAAGTACCAAACAATTTTTCTTTTCAAAGTAATTATCTTATTTTTTTAGTTTTTGAAAAAAAAAGATTTTGTTGTTACTTTTGTTTTAGTTTTAATCCCACAAAAAATAATTTCAATTTCCGTTAAAATCAATTAAAATTATAAAAATCTTATATTTCTTCATCAAATTTTAAATTAAATGACTAACTGTCAGTAGATAGAACGACCTTTAACTTTAAAGATTCAATAACTAAAGGCGATGACGTTTAGAATAAAATTTAACAAGTTGATTTCTTATACAATTGTCACAATCTAAACGTCATTGTCGTTAGTTACAGAACCGTTAAAGTTAAAGGACGTTCTATCTACTGACAATATTTGTTTTAAGGAAACAATGTAGCCCATTATTATTATTATTTATAGAACAAGTTTTTTGAAAATACTGAAAAACGGCCAACTTTGTTAATTTGCAAGAACATAACTAATACTAAATTAACTTTTATAATTACATTAATAATAATACAAACAAACATCTTCTGCTTGATTATTTTCCAACTTTAAATAAGTATCCGAGTACCAACTATATTTTAATAGATTCATAATTGAATAATTATTTTATTCATAGGAATCATTAAAATATTTAATTAAAATTAATGCATTATAAATAAATTAAACTGATCGTCCTAATTCTCAATTTATCGACACCTGCAGTTCGAAAAGTCATCACGATCAAATCAAACCCATCATTACCTTTCGTCAGAAGTAATCGATGGTTCCCATAACCTCGAACTTGACAACCATCTGCAATAGCTTAAATCCAAAAGTGCATTGTACCTCTCCCATAAACGATCCACAACACACAATAATCACTAAAATCAATTAAAAATAACACAAAGATACCAACCGATTTAGATTTTTCGCACACAAATATCACACAACTTGGTGTATCGGCCAAGTCACATATTATATCGGCACTGCGATGGTTACTATTCTTAGTTCACGGCTGACCTTGAAGTGGTACACCGGTGGTACTCCGTTTCTCAGGTACCGGCACCAGCGAGGGTCTGATGATGACTGAAGAACTACTACTAGTACTCTCGAGAAACCTGAAATGCTTCGGTCTGCAGAGCCGAACTCAAGTTCAGACGTTGCGCTGGAAGAATTTCTTTTGTCATCCTCTTCTGGTCGAAGAATTGGCCGTTTCGCAATCGATGTCTTTAAACCATTTTAAACAATATTTCGACAAATCGTTGTTGTAGAAATGAAACTTTATATACAGGGTGTCATCGAAAATAATGTATTCATAAAGGACTTATGGGAAAAGTGTCAAAAATCAAAAAAGCTAAAAAAGTGCTGACAGGACGTGATAGAGAATTAGCAAGGCCAGACAAGAAAGCATCAGGTAAGCAGGAACAACCAAGATATATTGAAATGTAAAATCCACGGGATATAGGGTGGATCACATTTCTTACCTGGGAACTCTTCCTCACTGGGCTGGGATCAACAGCGCCTAAATAAACGAAAATAAAAATATTAAAAACAATAATAAATTTAATAATCTTCTTTTCTTCTCTTTCTTTGGTCTCTATCTTCATATATGTTTCTATTATTTTCTGTCTTTCCACTGCTACTCTCCCTTTACTTTTGATCCTGTTTATCGTTCTGCCTCCTCAAATGGTCACTCCTTCTTTCTTTTTATTTCTGTTTCTTTTATAGATATTTTTTAATAATATTGCTTACTTTTTTTTTATTTTTATTTCTTACTTTCAATACACAATTCTTTCCACCATATATTATTTTTTTTTTACAAATATGACATTAATTTTACAGTTTGTTTCTTTTTAATCCCTTTAACACATTTTTGACAACCTATTTTTTTTAATCAGTCATCAACAAAAAACCTTCAAGTTTTCTTTTTTTAAATCAAAATGTTTATCTACTATTTTTACTTTCCCGGACCCATCAAAGGGAAAGTAAGGTGAACGAGCAAAAAAAAATCGAGAAATCGATGGAAATATCCATTTTGAGGTCCCCAAGAAGATTGAAACCATTTGCAGTGCATGGTCTGTCTGTGTGTCTGTGTGTAATCTTCCACGATAACTGCCGAACTGCCGAACCGTTTGACCAATCAAGCTGAAATTTGGTAAGGAGGGTCGGTGTGTGCCTAGAATGCGACCATTTTGGTCTAAATTGGTACGGTAGAAGGTCCTCAAGACCTACATTGATTAAATATACATGTTAACAATTTTTTACTTTTTTTAAATTTTATAGACAAACAATACACTTTAGTGCAAAATGTTGTAGTACAAAGTTTAAGAGCATAAAATTCCCTATAACTTTTTGTTTCAAACCTTTTCCAGAATTTCCAATAGTTGCGCCACTAGAGGGCGCGTAAAAAATGTGCATGTAGGTTTTCTCTAGTTTTTCTTGATTTTGAGGACAAATAATACACTTTAGTGCAAAATGTTATAGTAAAAAATTTTAGAGTATAAAATTCTCTACAACTTTTGTCTTAAGATTTTTCCAGAATTACTAATAGTTACGCCACTAGAGGGCGCGTAAATATGTGCATATGTGCATGTATGTTTTCTCTAGTTTTTCTTGATTTTGAGGACAAACAATGCATTTTAGTGCAAAATTTTCTTATGCAAAGTTGTAAAGCATCAAATTTTCTTTAAATTTTGTATTTAACTTTTTCGCCGCTAGATGGCGAGAAAAATACATATTTAGGATTTTCCATTTTTTTTTTAAATTTCAGGTAATTTATGCTCTTTAATGCGAAATGTTTCAGTGCAAAGTTGTAAAGCATAAAATTCCCTACAACTATTGTATGAAAAATTTTCCCAAATTCCCAATAGTTTTCACACATGATTTTAGGAGATCCTAATTGTAGCAGTGTGATATACAACGTGCGCATGCGCAGCTTATGTCATTATCAACATTGAAATATAAATTCGGTAATGCTTAGTATTTTGTAATTAAAATAATAATAATAACATATTCTTTACGGTCGAGCCGGGAAAGTTCTGGGGTGACACAGCCAATTTTTTATATGTACCACAAAAGTCTCTGGGTTAAGTAAATTTTGCTGTACGTTGATTCTATGTCAGTCAATCAGTCAGGACTTTGCCGCTTATATTATAGATAAATTTGAATTTTGATCGAATTTAATCGAATGATTTTTGTGGCATTAACCTAGTACGTCTTACATAATGGTTAGTTAGAGACATTGCGCTGTCGCTGTTATTAGTGAATTGAATTCGTCGTAGACTTGTCTCATCAATCGCGTTGACCTCACGCAGCAGTTTTTTGAATTCCACTAAACAAGCCTCCGGGATTGGAAAAACATCATCGGCGAAATTCAAAGAAGCTGATGCCTCCATAACCAGCCGACACCCGGAAGAAAATTCTTCTTCGGTTAGATAGATCGTTGATGGACCACATTCCGTCTTTTCTATATACAAACACATACACCATCTACA
This sequence comes from Neocrepidodera transversa, assembly GCA_963243735.1. Taxonomy (NCBI): domain Eukaryota; kingdom Metazoa; phylum Arthropoda; class Insecta; order Coleoptera; family Chrysomelidae; genus Neocrepidodera; species Neocrepidodera transversa. Next base: position 5,533,923 of record OY725342.1, read on the forward strand.
TGCAGAAATTGTTATTAAAATGTATCCGACATATTACTTACAATGATCATAAATCATTTAACTGTATAGGCAATGTTATAATAAGTACGTATTTGTTTTGTGTGACGAATGATATGACATCAAATGAATAAATATCCAATTATATTAAATTTGGTATTTGAGAAAAATTTTTAAAATAAAAAAGAGATCCTTCATCTGTACTAATTGTATAGGTATTTCTCCGCAAAATATTAACGAACAATAACCGCTAGTTAATTACAAGAATTAAGATCATCTGGCAGCTCCCAAGGTGATTACAAAATTCCGAATCCTTTCTAACAATAATTAAAGAATTCTTCGTTTCTTGTCTTTCAATGTTAATTCTCATAGAGGTTGCGGGACTACTGTTGTTAACAAACTCTAAGAAAACGTCATTTCGATTAAATTGAGTACGCACTACCAAGAATAGTAGACTTGAATAAGAAAGATTTTATTCAGACATCAATTGTCAAATCGAGTTAGAAATAAACATTTCAATTACTTCTAATCATCGCCGAATTTTCTTCTAAAAACTAATTGAAGACGTTTAAACTATATTATCTACTACTATTAAATTATATATTAATTATTCAACTGTTTTTGAGCAATTAATAGTATCCATAAACAAAAAGCGTGAGTTATGACTTTCCATAACTCACTATATTGAGTTATGGATAGGAATGTATATTTACTATACAAAGGTATCTAGTTTTGTACTTCATTACTGTCATTGAGGGGATTAATGTCACTTGATATTTTTCACTAAAGTTCACTAATAATTGCTGTTATTTTGTTATCTTGTGAGGTATTTCCAGTATGTTTCGAAGCAACTAGCAACTTTAAACGTTCAACGAACTCATTAGGATCGTCCCAATACACGTATTCAATAGGTTTTTCATTGTAAATCAAATCGCATGGTGTTGCGGCTGATTTCGATAATCCTGTACCTTCTCGAGGAAGAAAAAGAGGGCGGATAATTCTGAAAGTGAAGATGATTTATTAGGTACACCACCATATTTTAAGGAGCTTAGCAATAAATATAAAGCATCGTCTCTATGGACTTTCTACTCCATGCTAAAAACCATACTCAACATACATTGTGAATAAAGTTCTTTTTCTGTACTTGCAGCTTAGTATTTATTGTTATAGTCGTAGATAAAGTATATTATTCAATTTGCGGTAATGGTCATAACTCACTTGATGAATTACACCACTCGCTTGCGGCTCGTGTTGCAAACTTCATCTGCGTGAGTTATGACCTACATTATCGCTCGTTGAATAAGATACTATTATCTAGCGTAATCAGTCTTATTTATGTTTTCGTTAAATGTTTTATCAACAATATATATATATATATATATATTATAAACATTTTCTGTTTTTTTTTTCTTTTTTTTTCAAATTGTTTTAGGTTATAATAATTAAAAATATTAAACAGGGTAAAAACATTTGTTTTTAGTACTTCGGCCCGAAAAATTCAATTTAACAATAAACACAAGAACTATACGCAACACAAAATTTATGGACTTAACTCTACGAAGACATTTTAGTCTTTTAAACAGACGTAATCAGAATGACATTTTTCATTTTTCATTAAAATTTTAAGAAAAAATTGATTTTATTTTACATTTTTATTGAAATTAAAATTTTTAAGGTTTTTTCCTATTTTAGTAGATGAACTAAGAGAGCGTCAGAACAGTGGACCTTCGCGGATGTCGCGGGGACGGGTATGAAGAGGTATATCTCCGTTATTAGTAGGCAGATTTAAACAGGATAAACGGCATTGTAATATAAATGATTAAAATAAGGTAAAATATGATGATAATGAGTTTATATGCACGTGTTGTTATCAATAAGATAAGAAAACATGGTAATACTCTTGACAAATATTTATTGCGTAATTTTTAACTTTAAAAATGATTGAATGCGTAGAATAAATGTGTAAACAAAAATCATGCGCAGAAGTAAAAGCTAAAGGGCCTTTAAGATCAAACTTCGTTATTATTGGTCCAAATTTAACGCGGAATAAGGCGGTATATTTCAAATGTGATGCAGGATATATATTCAAATAGAAATCTTGTCAGGCACCAAACACCAAAAGGCATTAGTCTCTATCTCCGTTATTAGTAGCCAGATTTAAACAGGATAAACGGCATTATATTAAAAATGTGACGTACAATAAATAGATAAATAATAATCATGCCCAGAAGCAAATACTAAAAGGCCTTAAGGTCAAACTTCGTTATTATTGGTCCAAATTGAATGCGGAAAAAGGCGGTATATTTGAAATATGATGCAGGATGTATATTTAAATAAAAATCTTATTAGACACCAAAGACCAAAGGGCATTAGCGTCAAACTTCGTAATTAGTAGTCTGATTAAGGTGGGACAAACGGTATTGTATTTAGGACATCGCATAGCATAAATATAAAAACAAAAATTATAAGTAATAGGAATGACAAAAGGATATTAGCGTCTAACTTTGTTATTAATAGTCTGATTTAGGTAGGACAAACGTTATTTTAATTGGAACACCTCATAGATTAAATACGTAAAGAAAAATTTGATGCAGTATCTAAGTGTCATATTTTTGATATTTGAACAATCAGGAATACTTTTAATTTAGTAAATAAACCAATTTTAAATCTTTAAATATTTTACTGTGAATAATTATTTTATAGTATACCAAATTAATTATTTTTTATTATGAAATCATTTTTAAAGTTAAAAATTACGTAATAAATATTTGCCAAGAATATTACCATGTTTTTTTAACTTATTGATAACAACACGTGCATATAAACTCATTATCATCAAATTTTATCTGATTTTAATTATTTTTTTTAACTTCTCCCCATTTTTTACGTCTTTTTTTTTATTTTTCAATTTTTTGTTTCTTAAATTTTTTCCGATTTTTATGATTTAAAAAAAAACATTATTTGTTTTGATTTTTTTTAATTTAATGGCGTTTTTCGATCTTTTCCGATATTACCCCTTTTTCTATTTGTTACAGTTATTTTCAGTTTTTTTTTTCGATTTTTTGTTTAGCATTATTTACGAAATTTTCCGACTTTTTACCAGTCTTTTACCAATTTTTTTACATGTTTTTACGATTTCTTACGATTTCTTTTACGATTTCTTACGATTTTTCACGATTTTTTACAATTTTTCCATTTTTTTCCTATCTTTCTTAATTTTTTAAAAATCCATAAAAAATCGTAAAAAATTAGAGAATTAATTTTATAATAATTAGAACATAAAACAAAAGTTGTAAAGAGTTCAATTATCTAAAATCTCCCTATCTTACCTTTTTCTTGGAAATATAAAATTTTACCGGAAAATTGGAAAAACGGCGATAAAGCCCAAAATGTAATATATAAGGTGGCGTATATTTAATTGAATTGATAATAACATTTTGTTGCGAATTTTTTGAGATTTATTTCAATTCTTTCAAAATTTTTAATTTTTTATTCATTTTTTTATTTTCCGGTTTTTTGGATGTTTCTAATTTTTTCACATTTTTTTTCCATTGTTCTGTATTTTTCTTTTTCTTTCATTTGTTTTCTCAATTTTTCTAATTGCCCTGATTTTTTGCGATTATTTTCGATTTTCTTATCATTTTTTTGACATTTTGTTACGAATTTTTTTGCGATTTTAGAGATTTATTTCAATTCTTTCAAAATTTTAATTTTTTTATTCAATTTTTTATTTTCCGGTTTTTTGGATGTTTCCTGTTTTTAGCAATTTTTTGCCATTTTTGGCGATTTTTGCCATGCCCATTTAAAGAAAATTAAAATTAACTTGGAACACATAGAGAAGGATATAAAACGATGGTATACAGCTAACGCCATCTACCAATGCGACACGGTGTCACTTATTACTTGGGGAAAAGACTCCACCTGTATAATAAGCGCCAGTACTAACTGCAACCGACAGAAAGCAAATCTCCATAGGGTATGAAACCCCACACAAGTATTAAATACTTGTAATTTGATTTCTATGCATCCAGGCCATATACCAGACAGCTGTTTCTCCCTTAAAGACTAATCAGTGGTAATGTGCCCAGATGCATAGAATTCAAATCTCACCTCGAAACACAATAGTGCAATGTTAATTATAGAGAATTGCTTATAGTTTGACTTTAGTTCACTTTATTCGGTATATTGAAAAATTCTGAAAAATTATTTGAAGGTCTAGAGATGGTATCAAAAAATTAATAAATAATAAACATATTTCTCTCCTGCTATGGGAGCGACAAAGAGGACATTAGGATTGGAAAGAGATAATGATTATCGTTTTTTAAAAAAGCTTCCAATTGTATAATCTATGTTTAATTCATTTTTAGAATTTATAGGATAAATATCTTTTTAAATTTTTTAAGATACATGTCAACACATAGACATAGGCGGGTTTACGGGTATTTAATAAAAATTTTAACATGAACATCCATCGTTCTTATTAAAATTAATCTTCCTTTCGATAATCCAATTAATTTTTTTAATTTATATTCCGTATTCCAACGAAAATCGTATTAATTTGAATGTTTAATTTTTTTTTTAATTTGCAGAATGATTCGTATAAAATTTCTCTTCTCTCAAGATTCAATATTCTGACTAAAATGTTGTTGTAAATAAATAAACAGTGATTCAGTAGGTTGTAGACCCCTTTATTAGAAGTGAAGTTCACACACCAGAACGGACATTGCGTAATAACAAAATAAATTTACAATCTTTTCAAAGTCTTTAATGAGATTTCATGGAACACTTGGACTTTTTATGTTTGGTGTATGTTTGAACTGATGAGTTGCACGTTGTAAATTCAATATCATTAAAAACGATATATCTGCGTGTAGCCGATTCGCTTATTTTATTCTTTTTTCACTTTTATATAAACGCTTTTAATTATTCTTGTTTATTAACAAATTTAATTATTTATTTTACATGAACAGCTTTTTTTATTATTATTATCAAATCAAATTGAAATACTTTAGGTTTGTTAATTTAAATAAAATAATAATAATCAGAATTTAAAAAATTAATATATAAAGATTACTGTTCAAAAATAAAAGGTATCACTCTGTATAAATTGTAAATTAAACATTAAATCAATCTGGCAGTAGAAAATTGAGAAATAAAATTAAATGTCATATTACTAAAATGTCACAATTAGTGAAAAACTAAAAATTTAGATAACTTTCCTATACATACAAAAACTTTAATAAATATCCAGATCTAAATTCTTATAATTTTTAGTAATAAAGTAATCCAAATAAATTCATTATCTTGAAATAAAAGTTTAATTTATGACATCACTAAAATCATAAAGTAATGATTGGTTCAAAATAATTTGATAAAAATATCAAGATATTAGTTTGTCGTTAAGATGAAACTAGGGAAAATGGGTAAAATAGAAATAAGCATGAACAAAATTTAAAAGTAGTGAAAATAGGAAAAAATAGAAAAAAAGTTAAAAAAAAAACGCTAAAAATCGCAAAAAACGAAAAAAAGTCGCTAACAAGAAAAACATCGCAAAAAAATTTCAAATGAAATCATAAAAAATCGCAAAAAATCGAAATAAAATTCCCAAATAAAAAAATCACAAAAAATTTAAAAAAAAACGCAAGAAATCGAAGAAAATAGCAAAAAATTTCAAAAAATTTGAAAACAACCCAAAAAACTGAAGACAATTTTAACAAACTGAAAATTAAAAAATGAGAAAAAAATCAGAAAACAAAAGAAATAGAAAAAAACGGAACGAGGAAAAATTAGAAAAAAAACAAAAAATCAGAAAACAGAATTGATAAATGAGAAAAAATCGGAAAAGATCCAAAGAAAGAAATCATTGGAAAAAGTTGAAAAAATCATAAAATATTGGAACAAAAAATGTAAAATATGAAAAAAAAACAAGAAATCAAAAAAATTGCAAAACACTGAAGAAAAAAAAAGGCAACAAAAAAAGCAAGAAATCGAAAAATATATCAAAAAATTGCAAAAAGATAAAAAAAATCCGAAAGAATAAAAAGAAATGAAAAATATGAAAGATTTTAAATAAATCGCAAATAATTACAAAAAAATCTCAACAAAAACAAGAAATCGAAAAATATCTCAAAAAAATTGCAATAAAATCGGAAAAACCGGAAAGAATAAAAAAAAATGAAAAACATGGAAGATTTGAAATAAATCGCAAATAATTACAAAAAAATCTTAAACAAAAACGGTAAAAAACGCGTAAAAAATCTCAACAAAATCCAAAAAATGCAAATGAGCCAAAAATCGGAAAAAAACAACCAAAAACCGAAAACAATTGTAACCATGTAAAAAAATTAAAAAAATACATACGAAAGAATTGGAATAAATCGAAAAAATCAGAAAATAGAAAAAAAACAGAATGAAGAAAGATTAGAAACAATCGAAAAAAATAAAAAATAGGGAAATATAAGCAAAAATGGAAAAAATGAGAAAAAAACAGAAAAAAACATGAAATATATTTTACTTTTCCTCAGAAGTTGATTACCCTGTATATAAGATAATGGCATACAAGTTCGCACTTTATATAAAGAATAATATGTCATATTCTGATCATAAATTTTTCAGTTAGTTTATTTTAGATAAAAAAAAAGTGTTATTTTTTTTTGAATAACATGATTAAGATTTTTTTATATAAAAAAAATCCAAGTTAACGAAAATTTTGAGAGATAAAATATAAATTACCTTACATAAAAAAAACAATAAAATAAAATTTAAAAGAAAAAAAAAAAGAAAAATGAACTGAAATAACTTTATAAAAATACAAAAATAAAATTGTGTGGTCAAAAATTGTAATAAACTCACAACTACCATATCAATATATACCATTTTTTTATTACATCTAAATATAATTTAATTTTAAGTAAAAAAAAATATATGGTTAATCTAGTTTTCTGCGTGTACGTATTGTTTTTGAATCCGGGTCATTGCATAAACGCAAATCCGAAGAATCGACGTAATTTTGTAATTTTACATATTAGCTCAAGAATTGCTCTGGCTAGGAAAATAAGAACGCGATCTAGTTACCTTTGAACTCGAAGAGGTGTCATGACGATCGTGTTTATCGAAACAATTGAAATATTAAATCGTCAACGGGGATGCGAACATCCTAGATTCCTTAAATAGAAATCATTAATTTCGGTAAAAATAGTGGAATGGATGATATGATCATGAATAAAATTTTTTTCTGAATTACGATACGCACCGTATAAAATGTGCCAGTGTCAGTATAATATACAGGTTTTAGAGGTCGTTAGCTTGGATTTCGGGCTCAATGAAAGCATATTAGGATGGCGCTGTACAAATATTTCATTTTAATACTTTGAATGTAGGTGTCGCCTTTCTCAGTGGCCAAAATATGTTTTAGTATTTAAGGATTATTTATAGTTTTTGGTTTGGTTTGGTTTGGGCCAGGTCGCACCAACGGGAGGTCAACTAAGACCAGAGAAATTTTTCATGTCCAGGTCAAGAAAATGTTGTTGTTTAAATTTAAATAAAATAGAACGGTAAATACATTAAACGTTTAGTAACAAATCAATGCTGTTGGTTTTTAAGACGGAATTAGCACCCTATGATTTTCATAACAAAAACTATTAATTAACTAAATGTTCGATAGATGAGTAAAAATTTAAATGTTTATTATCCTCCAATAAAACTTGCTTAGTTGCTTTAATTTTATGTGAATTTGGGATTTTGGTGACATATACCTAAATAGAAGATTTTTATGACACCATTAAACTCGCCTGTAAATGTTAGGTATCTTTTAATATTTTTGTTTCAATATTTTTATCTAAATCTATACCTGATTTGTATCGTAAACAATTTTCTTAATTTTTTTTCTACAAATAAATAACCTCGGTTTGATTTATATTAGGTTGTATTTTTCAGTACCAGTCTTTACTTTTGTTGAAATTATTTGTTAGTTACAAAAATTTGTCAGGAAATGATTATTTCAGAACTAATCTCAAAAAAGGGTTAAAATGTAAAGATCCAAAAAATAAAATTAAAATTTTGTTATAAAATTAATTACTAACTTTCCCAATTTTTCAATTTTTTCTGACTCTAATTAAGTCACCAGATTTTAAAATTCGATATTCCGGACAATATTTTTAAAATTTTTTTGCAAAAAAAATATTTTATTATTATTGTTATTATAGTGGTATACCTAGTGTAAATGATTCATCGGTTCTATACCCAACTTTGGTCGATGACAAAACAAAGAACCCCGCACACAATGTTAAGAAATTGGCCCTCGGTGGAAGTTAATGAAACTTTTATATGTAGTTTGTTACTAAAAGTAAAAAAAAAATGTCAAGATTAAATTTCTGCTATTACTGATTTAGAATCTACAAAGTGTTAAATTTAATACTCTTTTGGTGACTCAAATGATACTAAGTTTAATTTATTTGTATTTCTGAACTGAAACAAGAAAATCGAACTAAAAAAAATAAAATTTTTTTTTGGTAATTTCAATAGACCATCTTCAGGCGCTACAAATTACAATTGCATAAGTATATAAATTAAGGAAATAGAATATATAAACTTACAACAAACAACAAATTTGAGTATAGAAAATTATTAACAAATCATATCATAAAATATTGAATTTTGAACTGTCGTTTCACTTGGTAAGGAAAATTAAAATTAATCGTAGAAAATAAATTGTTAAATCTTATAAAATTTAAATTAAATAAAAAAATAAACCAGACAAGGCCACTCATGGTTGACATGAGAGCACTTTTTTCTGGTTAATTTTTTAAAAAAAATAACATGAAGCACCATAATCGCGTCGCGTTGATCTTTATAACAAAAACGGTAAAATTGTATAAAAAATGTTTACTGCAGGTACAATTTTAAATTATTTTGATTTATACAGGTTGTCTCAATAAAAAGATCTGCACCATAGTTATATTATTTTAAATGGAACACTCTGTATTTTTCCATCCCTCACTTTCTATTACTCTCTGTCTTTTTGTACAATATGAATTTTTTCTTATTTAGAATTTTTTTATATATTTCATTTGTAATTATTTTATAGTGAGGTTTCTTTTTATTTTTTCAAGTTTTTGCTCATTTTTCTGATTTTTTGTGGTTTTTTTTGATTTTTTGTACATTTTTCTTTTTTCTGTTTTTTTTTTTGGTGATTTTTTCATTTTTTTTCTAATTTTTCATCATTGTTCTGTTTTTCATTTTATTTTTTTCTTCTTTTGCCTTTTCATTTTTTCTTATTCTTCTGATTTTTTGCAATTACTTGAGACTTTTTTGGTATTTCTTTGCGATTTTTTGCAATTTTTTCGATTTTTTTTCATTTTTTTATGATTACAGTTGTTTCCGGTTTTTTTAGTTGTTCTTTGGTTTTTTGCGATGTTTCTCGATTTTTCTCGCTTTTTTCTCATTTTTCTGAGTTTTTTTTCTCTTTTTTCTGTTTTTTTCGGTTTATATTTTTTTCTGATTTTTCTTATTCCTTTGATTTTTTATGTTAATTTGTGATTTTTAGTCATTTTTTTGTGATTAAGTTGCGGTTTCTTGCGAATTTTCGATTTCTTGCGTTTTTTCGTATTTTACACTTTTATTTTTCTTTTTTTGTCAATATTTTCTAATTTCACCATCAATTTTTTTCTTTTTTGAAAGTTTTTTGTTTTATTATTTTTTCCGATTTTTTCTGATTTTTGTAAAAATTTTATCGCTTCTTTTTAATTTTTCTCGTTGTTTTCATTTTTATGATTTTTTTCTGTTTTTTTTCAATGTTTTCTAATCTTTCCTTATTTTTTCTCAATGTCCTGTTTTTCCATTCTTTTTTTTGTTTTCTAGTTTTTTTTTATTTCATTGATTGTTTGTGATCATCTGCGATTTTTTGGTTATTTTTTTGTTATTTTGTTTCGTTTTTTTTCAATTTTTTCTAATTTCCCTATCAATTTTTTTCTTTTTTGAAAGTTTTTTGTTTTATTATTTTTTCCGATTTTTTTGATTTTTTTAAAAGTTTTATCGATTCTTTTAATTTCTCTCGTTTTTTTCCTTTTTAATGATTTTTTTCTGTTTTTTTTTCAATTTTTTCTAATTTTTCCTCATTTTTTTCAATGTACTGTTTTTCCATTCTTTTTTTTTGTTTTCTAGTTTTTTTTTTATTTCATTGATTGTGATAATTTGCGATTTTTTTATCATTTTTCTTGTGATTTTGTTTCGGTTTTTTGGTGTTTTTTTTGTGATTTTGTTTTTTTTGCAATTGCTTTTCGATTTCTTGTAATATTTTTCGATTTCGTGCGTTTTTTTCGTATTTTACAATTTTATTTTTCATTTTTTTCCAATATTTTCTAATTTCCCTATCAATTTTTTTCTTTTTTTCAAAGTTTTTTTACTTTTTTTTATTATTTTTCCGATTTTTTCTGGTTTTGTTTAAAATTTTATCGATTCTTTTAATTTCGCTCGTTTTTTTCATTTTTATGATTTTTTTTTTGTTCTTTTTTAATTTTTTTTCAATTTTTTCTAATCTTTCCTTATTTTTTCTCAATGTCCTGTTTTTCCATTCTTTTTTTTTGTTTTCTAGTTCTTTTTTTTATTTCATTGATTGTTTGTGACAATTTGCGATTTTTTTATCATTTTTCTTGTGATTTTGTTTCGTTTTTTTTGCAATTGTTTTGCGATTTTTGTGATATTTTTCGATTTCGTGCGTTTTTTCCGTTTTTTACAATTTTATTTTTCATTTTTTTTCAATATTTTCTAATTTCCCTATCAATTTTTTTCTTTTTTTCAAAGTTTTTTTTTATTATTATTTTTCCGATTTTTTCTTGTTTTGTTTAAAATTTTATCGATTCTTTTAATTTCTCTCGTTTTTTTCATTTTTATAATTTTTTTTTGTTTTTTTTTTAATTTTTTTTCAATTTTTTCTAATCTTTCCTCATTTTTTTCAATGTCCTGTTTTTCCATTCTTTTTTTTGTTTTCTAGTTTTTTTTTTTATTTCATTGATTGTGATAATTTGCGATTTTTTTATCATTTTTTTTGTGATTTTGTTTCGGTTTTTTTGCAATTGTTTTGCGATTTTTGTGATATTTTTCGATTTCGTGCGTTTTTTTCGTATTTTCTGATTTTGTTTAAAATTTTATCGATTCTTTTAATTTTTATCGTTTTTTTAATTATTTTTCAATTTTTTCTAATCTTTCCTCATTTTTTCTCAATGTCCTGTTTTTCAATTTTTTGTTTTCTAGTTTTTTTTATTTCATTGATTGTTTATGATAATTTATGATTTTTTTGTCATTTTTTTGTGATTTTGTTTCGTTTTTTTTTGCGATTATTTTGCGATTTTTTGAGGCTTTTTATTGAGATTTTTTTTCGGTTTTTTGATTTCTTCCCTATTTTACAATTTCATTTTTCATGTTTTCTCTATTTTTAATCTTTCATTAAAAATTTTAATCAAATTAATAATCTTTTATTACTTTCCCGCTACATCTATACGTAAAGGGAAATTATTATAATCGGGTAACAAATCGATCTCGAGATTTTGGACTTTTCTTTACATTTTCAGGTCCCTACAGTATAAATAAAACAAATTTAAAAAATCTAGAAAAACTGACAAAACATGTTAAACAACAAAGAACAAAAATCTTTTTGGTGGAAATTTTTGTAAGGAAGTTCTAATTATGAAAATTTTTCTTCGTCGTAAATTATTCTCAAAAAATCTTTTTCAAAATAACTTTTTCTTAAAATAAAATTTACATTCATTATTATTAAACACGAACTACGGATAGTCCAGTTGAAGTGCGATGCCCGATTACGGCCCTGGCAATAAACTTGGCCGTAGCCGGGTCCCCTACTGGTTTCAGAAAAAGCGGTTACTTTTAATTTGATTCTGTTGTAAATTGGGAATTCGGAATGAATTCGTGTTTTATTATGATGAACGTTTAATGGTTTTGCCTTTTTTTTTGTAACCAAGTTTAAGGTCTTCTTTTTTTTTGTGATCCGTAAGGTACGAAGGGGAGGTAACGTAGGTGTGATATCTTGATCATATCGTCGCTTCCTGGTCGGGAATAATTATATACGACGATTATGATATATCTATTGGTTAATATTAAAAAAAAAAAAATCGTTGATCAGATTAGATAAGTATGTCGTGATTTATTAAATAAATAAGTTATTTTTTTCGCCAATATTAATGAGAGAAGTTTACAACATGTGTCGTAAATTAAGAAAGTAAGAAATTTATTTTTCGCACATGTTATATTACACACCTAATTTTTTTGCATACATTTTAAATAAATATAAATAAAAATAAAAATTTTAAAGAATATTTTTACATAAATATATTATTAAATTTGCTAAATGGAAAACGAATAATATCTAAAAACTGGAAAAATCCGGATTTACTAGTGGTAACCCAGTGGTCTAAATTTATTTTTAATTAATACATAAATATTTTCTTATATTTTTCTATATTTTCTTAATTTTTCCTATCTGTTTTTTTTCGCTTTTTTACTATTTTTTATTGTTTTTATAATTTTTTCCCATTTTCCTACTTTTGCCTGTATTTACCTATTTTCCACTTTTTGTCTCTTCTTCTGTGTTTTACTATTTTTTTCCTATTTTCCATTTTTTTTTTATTTTGCCTATATTTACCTATTTTCCCCTTTTTGTCTCTTCTCCTGTGTTTTACTATTTTTTCCTATTTTCCATTATTTTTAATTTTTCCTGTTTTTCTTTATTTTTTTCCTATTTTTTCCCATTTTTTCGTGTTTTTTTTTATTTTTATGTTTTTTTCTGTTTTTTCCCTTTTTTTTTCTATTTTTTCTTGTTTTTTTCGTGTTATTTAATATTTGTACCTATTATTTCCTATTTTTCCAAGTTTTTTTTACTTTTGCCTATTATTTTTCCATTTTTTCATTTTTTCCCTATTTTACTCATTTTCCTATAGTTTCCTATTTTTTCCTGTTTTTTTACTGTTTTTCTATTTTTTTGATTTTTCTGACTTTTTCTCTTTTTACTAGCTTTTTCTGTTTTTCGATATTTTCTTATTATTTCATATTTTTTTTCCCATTTTCCCTATTGTTCTCCATTTTTTTCTATCCTTCCACATTTTTCTTTATTTTTTTCCATTTGCCCATTTTTCCCTATACTTACTTATTTTTTTTCATTTTTGCCCATTTTCTACTATTTTTCTCTTATTTTTTGATTTTTTCTATTCGTCCAATTTTTTTGATTTTTCCTATTTGTCCAATTTTTCCGAATTATTTCCTATTTTTTTCTACTTTCGCCTATTTTTACCCATTTTTCTCTATTTGTTCTTTTTTTCTCATTTTCCAATTTTTTCCCCATTTCTTATTGTTTCCCCAGTTCCTATTGTTTCCCTATTTCCTATTTTTTTGCTTTTTCTGTTTTTCGCATTTTTTTTTTCCCATTTTTTTCTATTTTTTCGTGTTTTTTTTATTTTTGTTTTTCTGTTTTTTCCTGTTTTTTTTTTCAATTTTATCTTGTTTTTTCCTGTTTCTTAATATTGTTACCTATTATTTCCTAGTTTTTTACTTTTGCTTATTTTTTTCCAATTTTTCCTTTTTTCCCTATTTTACTCATTTTCCTATCGTTTCCTCTTTTTTCCTGTTTTTTACTGTTTTTCCTGTTTTTTTGTATTTTTCTTACTATTTCTCTTTTTACTAGGTTTTCTGTTTTCCGATATTTTCTTATTGTTTCATATTTTTTCTCATTTTCCCTGTTTTTCTCTATTTTTTTCTATTCTTCCCTATTTTTCTCTATTTCTTTCCATTTGCCTATTTCTCCTTATATTTCTCTATTTTTTTTCCCATTTTGCCTATTTTTCTCTATTTTTCCCAATTTTTTACGGTATCTTATTTTTTGATTTTTTCCTATTTTTACAATTTTTATCTATGTTCCCCTATTATTTTCTTTTTTTTTCTACTTTTACCTATTTTACCCATTTTTTCCTATTTTTCTCTATTTATTCTTTTTTTCCTATTTTTTTGACAAACAATCGGAGAAAAAATTATATGTTTCACACGGCAGAAAATCAGATTTACTGCATTGGCTAGTTTCATTGCCTCGGCTTTACCTCGGCAATGAAATGTTAGCTGCGGCAGTAAATCTGTTACTTCTCTGCCTAGTTAAACAAATAACTATTTATTATTTATCATAAATAATTCACTGTATTTCACTGTATTTTTTCAAACCAGTGTAATATATTAATTAATACGTAGTGGGAAAGTAAAAATAAAAGTAAAAGTTATACGTGTGATGATCAGCTAGTTGCACGAGTTTAAAAAGCGAAACATACTCGAAAATTAGTAAGTGTTAATATATTTTTTTTTGTAATTATAATAAAATTTTCATTTAATATTAATAATTAAATGTAAGTGTAACTAAATTATAAGGAGAAAAACGATTTTATATTTAAATATTATCCAAAATAGGAACAACACGAATAGATTTTATAGAATACGTGTAACAAATAATACAACCTATTTCTATTAGGTGGTTGCACAACCCAAGCAGAGACACAAAACCATGGAAAATTGTTCTAATACGTAACCCGATATTTTTTATAATAACTTATATGGACATTAGATGGGTATTGTTCACTTTTAGTTACGGTTATCTTTTTAAGAAATATACACGGTTGTGAAACCTGAACTTTCACATTAATCATTTAAATGACCTAATGTAGAATTATTGTAACTTGTGACACTTTTGTTATTGGTAACACCTTTTAGATTTGTAATCTAGTGATCGAAATTATATAAAAGATTTATTAAAAAAAATTATAAATTTAATTATATTTTAAATGTATTGTATGTAACAGAGTAGAAAAACACCCAGTAAAATTGTGTAAATGTGACATACAATACAATTGACTCGTCTAAACAAAGAACAAGAATCTGTTTATTTTATTATTTTAAGATCCATTGGCGATACAAGTTGGTTCCCAACGGGGCTTGACAGTTTTTGGGCAAGTTTTCTGTCTTAAATATTGATACCTCGCCGAATATCATATGACTTATCAAAGATTGTTATAAAGTTAAGAGGATAAAGTATAGTGTCTAGAAAAATGTAGTTCATCAAAGAAAATTAGTATTATCAGATTATTGGAAAAAAAATTTTTAAGTTCACGTTGGACAAAAATGGTAAGAAAACCATGTGCTAACCAGAATATGTTAGATTTACTGCAAGGAGAATCAACAGAATATTTGTAGGAAGAATCCAAGGAAAATTCAGGAACTAGCAGACATAAAAGAAGAAAACAAGGATCTTGAGGACTGCAGGAAGGCGTTTCGCAGAAACAGGACAACAAAGTAGGATTTCATAGAAGGAAAAAGGACAGGATAGTGGGACAATAGCAATAATCACTTCGATGGGAACACTTACGGGAAAGCAATACAGGACGATTTATGGTCAACGAGAAGCAGGATCTAAAAATCTGGGTAGTGAAATTTTAATTTTATTATTGAAATAATTAGTAATAAATATAGGAGGACGAGGGGAACACTTACAGGAAAGGAATACAGGACGATTTATATTGTATTTTTATTAATCTCTGGAAGATGCAAAAAATGTATTTCTTTAATCTAATTTTAAACTAATCTCTAATTTAAAGAAATTTTGAATAGAAAAATCTTTAAATTTATAATGGGACGTTTAAATAAAATTTGTCCCATTTAAGAAAATAATTTAAAAAAAAATTCAGATTTAAGAAAATTAAATAAAAAATAAATGAATTGGAGCCTCACTAGAATTTTATTTATGATAAATAATAAAAAGTTGTATCAAAATAGACAAAAAATATTAAAATTACTTAAAAAAAATATTGGTACTGTATTTTTATTAATCCCTGGAAAATGCAAAAAATGTCTTTCTTTAATCTAATTTTAAACTAATCTCTAATTTAAAGAAATTTTGAATAAAAAAATCTTTAAATTTATGAAGGGACGTTTAAATAAAATTTGTCCCATTTAAGAAAATATTTTAAAAAAATTCAGATTCAGGAAAATTAAATGAAAAATAAATGAATTTGAGCGTCACTAGAATTTTGTTTATGATAAATAATAAAAAGTTATATCAAAATAGAAAATTACTTAAAAAAATATTCCAATTGTATTTTTATTAATCTCTGAAAAATGCAAAAAATGTATTTCTTTAATCTAATTTTAAACTAATCTCTAATTTAAAGAAATTTTGAATAGAAAAATCTTTAAATCTAGGAAGGGACGTTTAAATAAAATTTGTCCCATTTTAGAACATATTTTTAAAAAAATTCAGATTCAGGAAAATTAAATAAAAAATAAATGAATTGGAGCGTCACTAGAATTTTATTTAGCGATAAATAATATAAAGTTGTATAAATTTTATGGGGTGAATAATTCTCAAAATTAATAAATCGATTTGCTAAAAATTGTTGTTATTTTTGTTTCTTATTTTCGTAAATTAAATATAACACAGCAAATATTTTACGTGTTCTGCATTCCAAATTTAATAATTCACGAATACAACTTTTACTTTCGCAAAAATTCCTCTAGTAAGCAAGATAACCGATCTAAAAAAAAATATAAAAAAAAAACACAAGGCAATGAAAAATGTACGAAATCAGATTAGGAGTCTGTGCGCATTTGCAGTTGACAGTTGCATCACTGAACGTGACAAGTTTACCGTACCGAGGATTTGGACTCAGAGACACACATACAACAAAAAAAATTGACGGATGGCTTATCTACCTTTGTGATTTGTCTCACGGGAAGTTTTTTTTTATGGAGATGATCATGTACAGAGTGTAGTTTATTTTATAATAAGATTTACATCTAGTGAGTCATGTTTAGTAAAATTATGTACAAAAAAAAAAGATGTAGAATAATATATTAATTATCTAAATAAATATTTATATGTTATAGGATGATTTTTTTATAATCATGAATTGGATTATTTATATCATCAATCTTCCAATACCTGATTAAACTAGCTTGGACGTACTTAAACAGGATATTTTATTTTAACTCTTTTTTTAATTGTCAATAAAAGTTTGAATTTAAATATTTTACTGTATTTTGAAAAGTTGAAATATGGTCTTAGCTGAGATCAAAAAATATCTTATTGTAAAAAATTTGTAAACCGGAAAATTAGCACAAAAATAAAAATTTGGAATTTACAAATTTTTCGATTGGTACAAAAATTGGTACAACTATCAATTAGAATTTTTTTTTTTACCATAACCAAGATGGTTTTTTTATTTTTACATTCCTACTTAAGTTGGAATCATATTGAAAACTTTTTTATTATTAATTTTATGGAAAAAGTCATTGTTTATAAAAAGTTTTTTATGCCCTAAAATCCCAAATACAATCATCAGATAACAATTTTTTTTAGTCGTTTTTTAGATTTATCAAAAAATGTGATAATTAAATGAGAAATGTGTAAGAACCCTTATTTTTGACAAAAAAATGATCAATTGAAAACTAGGTTGAAAAATCCTTTAATTTTTACTTTCCCGGACCCATCAAAGGGAACGTATAGTGATCGAGCAAAAAAAAAATTGAGATATCGATGGAAATATCCATTTTGAGGTCCCCCGAGCAGATTGAAACCATTTCCAGAGTATGGTCTGTCTGTGTGTCTTCCACGATAACTGCCGAATCGTTTTTGGTCTAAATTGGTAGAGCAGAAGGTCCTCAAGACCAACATTGATTGAATGCAGATGTACGATTTTTTTCCTTTTTTAAAATTTTAGAGACAAACAATACAAAGTTTTAGAGCATAAAATTTCCAACAATTTTTATATTACAATTTTTCCGGAGTTTCCAAAAGTTACGCCACTAGAGGGAGTGCAAAAAATGTTCATGTATGTTTTCCGTAGTTTTTCCAAATTTTGAGGACAAAAAATGCTTTTTAGTGCAAAATTTTCTTATGCAAAGTTGTAGAGAACCAAATTAACTTTTATTTTTAACATTTTTTCGAATTCTCCATAATTTCGCCGCCAGAGGGCGAAAAATGTACACATTTAGGCTGTTTGCATTTTTTTTTAGTTTAAAGACAAACAATAGGCTATAGTGCAAAATGTTCTAGAGCAAAGTTTTAGAGCATAAAATTGCCCACAACTTTTGGATTAAACTTTTTTCGGAATTCCCAATATTCCATGCGCCTGCGTATATCATATGAACATTGAAATATCAAATCGGTAGACGTATTCACCATTAGCTTGCTATTTAAAATTTGTTCCATAAATTAATGTAATGCTTAGTGTCTTGTAATTCAAATAATCCTATTCTCTACAGATGACCCGCGAAAGTTCGGGGGTGACACAGCCGATTTTTTTCTACAGTAACATTATTACATTTTACTTTCAGTTTACAGCGAAATTATATCACTTAGATACTGATTATTTTAGATTCAGTTGTGTAAATAATTTTTTATTGTCAAAAATTATTTTACTCTTACACCAAATTTACATTTTTTGATCAACCTCGTATTCTAGTAAAAGAATTGATACCTTATGGTTGTGTTCTGGGTCCAAATAAACACCCACCGACAAGAAAAGTAAATCAAAATATCTTCAAACCTCGACCACCCGACCACAGAGATGATTCTAGGTTTTGGAACCACCTTAAAGATCAGAAGTCCAACCTAACAATGAACGGACAAATCCTCCACACTCTCTATCAGAAAGTCACTGCATTCAAAGACCACCTCAGGAACCCCGAAAATCCTAACTTTAACAACACCAAATCCTAAATCCTTTCACCCCAGGGGATGTAGCTTAGAATTCTCAACTGGGGAAAAACTTCAGGTCGCGATCAAATTAAGAGGTAATCCATCAAAAATCTTCCTGCTATAATCCTTCCTGTGCTTACAGCATTCATAGTTTCCAATCAGTTGGAAAACTGCCAATACTATCTTAATTCCAAAACCAAACAAAGACCTGGCATCTCCAAACTCCTACAGACCTATATCTCTGACGAATGTCCTAGGTAGGGTCTTTGATAGAATTCTCAAAGAGCGTTTTTAGGACTTTCTGGATGAAAGGGGAACGATTTCCTAATTGAAACATGGATTTAGGTCTGTAAATTCTACCCAAGATGGATTAGTGAGACGCTACACCCTGACTTCAAAATCTTTCAACCTAGGTTATTGTACATCGACAGTAAAGTTTGATGTCAAAAATGCTTTCGACTAGGTCTGGTACGCCGGCATTTCTCTTCCGATCATCAAACTCATCCACTCCTACCTTACAAACAGAACCATCAGAGTTAAAGTGGGAAATTCACTCTCTGACCACTTTACTCTACAAACTGTCCCTGAATGCTCCGTGCCAAACCTCCTATTGTATCTAATCTATACACATGACGTACCAAGTCCTCTCTTGACCAACCGATAAATTAAGCTTTACAATGACGACACCTCCATCTCGACCAAATCTACGAGAACTCTGAACAGCCCCACCCAGCGACTCCTACGGCAGTAAGTGAAGGATTATTCTTAATCTCAAAAAAAACCCAATTAATAAACACCCCTTTCAGGAAACATAAATCAATCTGTCGATGATGTTCATCTTTGGTTCTGGGGAGAGAGACTCGTTCCCTCGGATGAAGTTAACTATTTGGGGGTATGATTTTTACGTAGCCTCAATTGGACGACTGAAATCCAAACAACTCTAGACAGAGTCAGGAAACGGGCCTTGGAGCCATCGGCGTGCGCCTGAGGAGATGTAATCCTCAAACTCTACTGCACACCTACATTGATCCCATTCTCGATTAGAGAGCTCTCACCTTCTTCACCACAAATACGCCATTGCATCATTATCTGGAATGGCGACTTATTTCTAATACCTCTATAATAATTTTGATTTTCAAAGATCTCCATGGAAGTTATGCCAAGAGTACCATGGAGAGTAGAAATACACACGCCAAAAAATACTTCAAATCAAATGGATAGTTGAAAGGAATAGAAGATCATTTTGCATCAGACCAAAGAAGAAAATCGCTGAAACCAACATCAGTGGTCTACAAGAGGTCAAAGATCTTCCTGACGAGCTACAGGATCTCTTCGAGGAAGCGCCGTTTGTCATCAGATGAGTCCGCTCTTACTAACGACACCACAACGAAGATCCACACAAGCCAAAGAAACACTTCATATCAAATGGACTATGAAAAGGAACAGCAGAGGCCTTAGCATCTGGCCAAAGAAGTAATTCCCTGAAACCAACATCAGAATTCTACAAGAGGTCAAAGATCTTCCTGATGAACTACAGGATCTCATCGAGGAAGTCCCGTTTGGTATCAAATGAGTCCGATTCTGCTATGCTAACGACACCACAACGAAGATCTCACCAACCCTCGCTGAGCTTTCTCTTCTGGAAAACTCATTACGCAACACTTTAAATACAATATATAAGCAATAAAATATCTTAAATTGTACTATTTTATGGTCCAGTAAAATATGCCCACTCACTAACCTTGAAAAGAATACCAGTCCTACAACAAGATTAGGAGAACTGACGACAGCCAAGGAAACAATGTCGAGGAGGGGTGGGCAAGAGTATGCCAGGCCTCTATGAACAGATCGAGCAGGGGTGAGTTTGGTACTACCCCACGCGTTGAACATATAAAAGATTCCCACCTCCACAGTTCAGGAAAAGAACTGTAATACAAAAAAATGTGTGTTCTGGTTTTTAGACCAGGCATAATTTTTGATAAAAAATAACTATTTTTAAATTTTACACAAATAGGAAAAAATTTTAGATCCGTATAACTTTTAATGATCATAACCAATTTTTTGTTTACTTTTTTACGCTGAATCCAAATCAGGCATGAATTTTAATTGCAAGCTGAGCCTAGGTCTTTTATATTTATTTGGTATTTTGATTTTATATTTATTTGGTATTTTAATAGTACTTAACTTGATCCAGAGAAATATAATTCAGCATTGCATTGCTTAATAAATCTTTCTTTTTCGAAAATTATTGAGAAACTCTTCAAATAAAAACTACTTTATTTACTCTAATTTGATATTGCTAACAACATTAAAACTATTGTGACTGGTTTGCATTGCTTAGTAAATCTTTTTCTGTTTCATTTTTTTTTCCTAAATTAAAAAAAAATTAAACACAAACTGCATTTTATTTCATCCATATGTATAAGTTAACCAACATTGTGATGTATCTAGATGATTATAAAATACAGTGACTGGTTTCTATTAAACATAGCATTTTTTTTATGAATATTTTCTTATTAATAAAATAATTTTAATAAAATATCTTTTCAATCATCTTTGTGAATTGTTACACAATCTCTTAGAATAGGTATTTCCGCTTATTACTTCAGGCAACTGAATAAAATATACGGACTATAAAAATGAGTATCTCCCATTACATATGTAGCAGACACTATGATAGATTTGTGTCTGAGACAATGGCACTGCGAGAGATGCTAAAGATAAAATCCATAAATTTTCTTTCAACGTAGAGAATCGGTTTTTTTCTACTCTCGTGCATTCTATGGGATCAAGGTCTAGTTTTTTTAAAAGAGACCGTATTTAAATACACCACTTGAATGGTTAATTTTGTAAGCCGTGGTTAGACCTACATTGGTCGTAAAATATCCTACAATTAAAAAATGAATGTAAAAACGAAAATAAAATTACGTATAATGTAATTCTAGCCACTGCCTAATTTGTAACCGGACCTGCCAATAATAATTTATGATTCAGATATTTAATTTCAATAAATTTTACCATGTATGTTTTGAGTAGCAATAAAAATTGACTATTATTTATGACGTGGTAGCTCTCTCAGTGTAAATGTTCGAAATAACATGTTACAGTATCATGTTAAACACATAAATATTTCACTCTAGATTTAGAGGATATATATCAAATAATTTTGCAATTATTGTTGTCAGATTAATGTATATCTTCAAAAATTGGTTCAATGTCGTATTCGCTCGGTGCAGAGTACATGGTGGGGATAACTGAAACGATCCCAGCGCTTGTAGTGGTCAAAATTTCATGAATTCTGGCTCTTGTCATGAATAAATATTAATTAAATATAAAAATGGTTCATAATAATTGTTATGTTTTAATTGCATTAATACAGGGATAAATAGCAAGTGCAAATTTTACACATTTTCAAGAGCTACTTGGAAATTAGAGAAAAGAAAGAACTGAATAAATGCAGTTAGGAGAAAAAATTAAGTAATGTATAATGTGATTAAATAACTTTTACCACTATGTCTCAATTCTTTCACATCTCTAACGTGACCAGCAGCGACAAGTTGCTTTCCTTTGTCCATCGTTTGGGGTTGAAATGATAAATGATGAGTAATTGACTCCAATCCGGTTTGATTGAATAGACTAAAATCCGGTTTGATTGAATAAAATAAGAAAATTAAAGATTTCTGGACACAATACTATTATTATTGTCATGGCTTTAGGTTTTTAGTTTAATGAAATTATTTTTAGTCGACCAAAATAAAATCCGGATGGAAAATAGTTATTTAGGCAACACGTGTGTAAAGTGATTTTTGTCAGAATTATTTTAAGCCTAACAAGTTGAAATATATAAGTATAAAAACTGTGAGATTTTATAATTTCTCATCTCTTAGCCGAATAATAATCATAATAATAAACGGTTCTATCTCTGGGAAGGGTGCCAAATTTTTTATTTGAAATTTTTAAAATATTTTTTTCTAATCTTTATTAAAATATACTTTTTTTTTTATTAAAAGCAATGCATTTTCTTTCGTTATAAAAATAATTTGAATAGAAATGATACTTTCTCGTTATAATGCAGTCAAAATAGACAAAAAAAGTAAAAATTTTGAAAAACTGGTAACAACAGAACTTAAATGTTGATAAGGTGCAGAAATTGAAAATTTTGTGTTTTGATAAGAAAAAGTTCGATTCATTTAATATAACTAATAAAAAACTTAAAAGGTATTAATTAAATTCTGTTTTGAAACCTAAACGCCCTACAAGTTGAACCCTTATCGCGCGAGTCAGACTCGCACTTGTCTGCTTTAGAAAAAATCTCCCTTTTTTGGCAAGATTTTCCATTTTTAGCCAAAATCTCCATTTTACGACAACATCAATAAAATTATTGCGTGAAACTAATCCTTCTAACATCAGCATTTTCTAAAGCTTCTTCCATTATTAAATCTATAAAATGTTGGTATATTTAAATAAAAAAAAATTAAAACAGATAAGAACAAAATATTCTATATATCAATTTTTTCAAAATTTTAGATAAAAAATTGTGATTGTGATAATAGGGAGAGATCACAACTGTAAGGATTTTTTTATTTTTCCTCATTTTGGTCTCTCCCTTTTCTCAAGCACAAAATTCTTGCTTAAAAATTTTGAAAAAATTCTCACTTTTAGTAAGATTCATTCTCTTTTTAATGGTATTAAGCTAATATTGTAATTTAACGGATAATTTATTTTTTGTAGCTTTAGAAACAAAATTTGAATTAAAATTTCTAGTAACATATAGCTTAGCCCCTGTAAGAAAAAAAATTGTAGATATTATTAAAATGTGCTGATTGTAGATAAAAAGAGAAAAAAATGTACTATAATATGTGAATATTTTTAAAATTTTAGTTAAAAAATTGTGATTGTGAAAATAGGAAGAGACCACAACTGTAAGGATTTTTTAGTTTTCCTCATTTTGGTCTCTCCCTCTTCTCAAGCACAAAATTCTTGCTTAAAAATTTTGAAAAAATTTCCACTTTTAGTAAGATTCATTCTCTTTTTAATGGTATTAAGTTAATATTGTAATTTTATAGATAATTCATTTTTTGTAGCCTTAGAAATAAATTTGAATTAAAATTTCTAGTAACATATTGTTTAGCCCCTGTAAAAAAAATTGTAGACGTAATAAAAATGTGTTGATTGTAGATAAAAAGAAAAAAATGTACTATAATACGCGAATATTTTCAAAATTTTAGATAAAAAATTGTGATTGTGAAAATAGGAAGAGACCACAACTGTAAGGATTTTTTTAGTTTTTCTCATTTTGGTCTCTCCCTTTTCTCAAGCACAAAATTCTTGCTCAAAAATTTTGAAAAAATTCTCACTTTTAGTAAGATTTATTCTCTTTTTAATGGTATTAAGGTAATATTGTAATTTTACGGATAACTTATTTTTTGAAGCCTTAGAAACAAAATTTGAATTAAAATTTTAGCCCCTGTAACAAAAAAATTGTAGACGTAATTAAAATGTGCTGATTGTAGATAAAAAGAGAAAAAAATGTACTATATTACGCGAATATTTTCAAAATTTTAGATAAAAAATTGTGATTGTAATAATAGGGAGAAACCACAACTATAAGGATTTTTTAATTTTCCTCATTTTCAAGGTCACAATTTTTCTTAAAAATTTTGTAAAAATTCTTACTCGTAGTATTTTTATTTTATGTTCAATGGTATTAAGCTCATTTTAATATTTTTTGTAATATGTAATATAATAATAATAAAAAAAATTAAATTACCCTCGTACTAATGACAAATTATGACTTATTTTTTTTTTCTAATTACGACCCTGAACTTTTGGCAGTTAATCGTTACCTTTGATATCAAAAAAAAATACTGCACGAGCCAAAGGCAAAGGTGACAATCACATGAGTGAAAAAAGACAATTTACACACTAGTTGCACACGTTTTTTCTACTACCAAAAAATATGTAGGTATTAAATAAAAAATAAGTAATCTACTTTACTCACTATTATTTTATTTTACGCACTAGTATTTCAGTTAACGAACTAGTGCGTAAAGTTGAACTTTACGCACGACATATTATTTGCAAAGTTAGTAATTTACACACGGTAGTAGAAAAACTTAACTTTTTCCCCCACTTTTTTTCCCCTTGTTTTATACTAATTTCATTTGATTTCAAACTTCCTTTTTCCAAATTTTTTTTGCACTTTTTCCCTCACTCTTTTTTCCCCTACTTTTTAGTTTCAATTTTTTTCCCCACTTTTATTCTCTCACTTTTTTCCCAATTTTTCCTTTTTTTCCCAACTTTTTGAACAGATTTGATTCCCTCACTCTTTTTTCTCCTACTTTTTCGTTTCAATTTTTTTCCCCACTTTTATTCTCTCACTTTTTCCCAATTTTTCCTTTTTTTCCCAACTTTTTGAACAGATTTGATTGATTTGATTGAGTGTATGGTGGAGAGAATAATAACTTATTTTATTTATGTTTCAACCTTATTTTTCCAACTTGTTTTTCACACATTTTCCTCTACTTTTTTTAATAATTTTTGTGTTTTAATATTTTTTGTTCTATCTTGATTTTTCTGACTTTCCTCCCAACCTTTTTTCCCCTACTATTTTCCTCTACTTTTTTAATAATTTTTGTGTTTTAATATTTTTTGTTCTATCTTGATTTTTCTGACTTTCCTCCCAACCTTTTTTCCCCTACTATGTTCTTTGTTTCAAACTTATTTTTTTCCCACTCTTTTTTCCCTTTTATACTAATTTCATTTGGTTTTAAAATCCCTTTTTTTTGTACTTTTTCCATCATTCTTTTCTCGGGTTTTTCGTTTATTTGATCTAGAAAAAATAAACATGACTAATTAAAAGGATAAAAGAAATAAGGAACTAAATACAAGGGGGATAAAAACAAGAACCTGGGAATATAACAGTGCTAACAGGAAAAGAAGAACTACCAGAAGAGGTGGAAGTTTTAGGTCAGAATAACGGGATTAAGCAAAACCAAGAAAATAGAGCCAAAGCATCTGTACTATTTAGAAGTACCATTTGGACAAAAAAACGCCATGTTTTATTTTTGCCTTCTCTATTTCACTGTTTTATTTATTTTTCTCTATTTTTTCCTATTTCCTCAAATTTTTTCCTATTTTTCATTATTTTTCTATTTTATTTTGTTTTCCTCTCTTTTTCCCCGTTATTTCCTTTTTTCCTATTTTTCCCCGGTTTATCCTATTTTTCACTTTTTTCTTTGTTTTCCACAATTCTCCATTTTTCCATATTTCCCCCTATTTCCCTTGGTTTTCCCATTTTTCTTTATTTTTCTCTATTTTAATTAAGTTTATTGAACTTATATAAACAAAAAAAAACGTGTCAGAGGAAGTACGAAATCAGAATATAACAAAATTAAAATGGAACAGGATAGATTTAAAGAAGAGGAAGTAGAAAAATTATACACAGATCTAAGAGAATAATCGAAGATTGGATTGAGAAAATTGGGAAAAATGAAAATAAAGGAATGCGAAATTAAGGGATAAATACTAAACAGAAATAGTTCAAAAATGCTATAATTTTGCTTATTATTTATTTAAATTCAAAATGAACAAGTAAAAATTGAAGCAGAAGCAGAATTAGGATCTCATTATAAGATCGTGTCAGTAGAATTAAACCATTTTTAAATAAAGGGGAATTATAATAAATATAGAAACAGATAAAGAATTCACCAAAAAAGAATAAAACGATAAGAGGAAAATGAAATATCCAAGGGAGATGGATCACTTTAAAAAAAATGTAAAAACCAAAGCGATGGAAGTTTAAAAAAAAAGAAATTATAACAGCAAGAAGCAAATATTTAAAGAGTAAAATATGATTGGGAATAGGCATAAAATTACAAAATTAGGACAAGATAAATAAAAATATGACGTAGCATGTGCTTCCGTCAACTGTCAATCAGTCCATCAATTCAAAAATATAAACAAGTAATTTCTAAACATCTCTAGAAATATATAATTTTTATATTAATCGCCTTTTAGATAAATTCTTTCGATAAAAAAATATAGAAGCAACAAACGATCTTTCTTCAAGATAATGAGAATCATCTCATAATTACCTAATTGTTTTCTCATGCATGCATTTACTACTGACTTTAAACATTCTTAACATTTTTTCCATTCTTAAATTCTTCGGTTACTTATGAATTGTAAATGGGCTTTAAGAAAAACGTTAGATTACGGTGTTTCCTCACTAATCGAATAAAATTATCTTAACACAAAAAAAACGACGTCGCTTTATTTATTTTTTCCATTTTAAAAACACTGCCGGTAATAACGTTAAAGTGTGTCTGAATCATCGCAACGACGTGAAATTGTAATTAATTTCATTTCCAAATACCATAGTTTACTCTAACTGTATTGGTAAATCCTAAATGGAAAATAAAATATCAGTGACGTACAGTTATTTTATATTAAAACAAGTATTAATTAGCTCGGTAAAAGAAGAAAAGGACGATTGGATAAAAGAAATTAAAGATGCAGGACATAACAAAACAAAGATTTAAAAGACAAGGATACAAAGGATACAAAAATAAGTACAATAAAAAAACTAAGAGAGGAAAAAAGAAAGTAAGTGACAGAATTAACATAAAATTAATTACAGAAAGTGAAAAAGACGAGATGGATCCAGAATTTATTAAGTATATAGGAGATTAATGACTATACAGAATAATGACAAAAGTGTGGAAAATAAGAACGTTACATAATGAATAAAAGCAATTTATAATTTTAAAATTAGTTATTTTGAAACGTTTAATTAATCTTAGTTCAATAATTTCCCAATCGGGTTTGTTTATGTTTACAAATAGTTATAAATAATCAATAAGATCAATTTAAGATTCATTTACTTGTGTTTATATAAAATTAAAAAAAAAATAAAGATGAAATGTTAATAATGATGAATATATGATCTTACATTTTCTTTACTTGAATTGTCAATATCCAGACCCCAAAATTTCAAAAATCAAACGATCAAGAACGTGCTGAGTTAGAAGCCTAAAAAATAAGAGGTTGCAACATGTGAATAATGGGTAAAATTGGAAAAAATAGGGAAAAGAAAATGGGAAACACGTGGGGAAAAAAGAGGGGAGAAAGTGGGAAAAGAAGATTGAAAAAGTGAGAAATAAAGTGGGAGAAAAATGGGAAAAAATTATTAAAAAAAGAAAGTTTGAAACAACACAACAAATTATTATTTCCTCCACCATATAGTTAGAATCCAAAAAATAAGAGGCAGAGACATGTGAAAAAATGTAGAAAAAATTGGAAAAAATAGGGAGAAGAAATGGTGAAAAAAGTGGGGCGATAGTGGGAAAAGAAGATGGAAAAAAATGAAAAATAAAGTGGGATAAAAGTGGTAGAAAAATGGAAAAAAATAATTAAAAAAAGGAAGTTTGAAACCACAAAATAAATTATTATTTCCTCCACTATCCACTCCGAGCCGAGCGAAGCGAGGTTCGGAGCAATTAAATCAATCAAACCAAAACCCCAAAAATATATAATTTAAAAAATCAAACTATCAAGAATGTGCTAAGTCAGAAGTAAAAAAATAAGCCGAGATTTGTTAAAAAAAAAAAGGGAAAAAACAGAAGTGTCAAAAAGTGAGTGAAAAATGGGAAAAAATTGGAAAAAAAGTGGAAAAAAAGTGAGCAAAAAGAAAGTGAGAGAAAAAAGTGAGAAATTAAGTGGGGAAAATAGTGGGTAAAAAATAGGAAAAAAGTTTGAAACATAAAATAAGTTATTATTTCCCCCACCATCTAGAGCAATTAAATCAATCAAGCCAAGACCCCAAAAACATTTCAAAAATCACAAACTATCGAGAATTTGCTAAGTCAGAAGTAAAAAAATAAAAAGACGTGATTTGTGAAAAAATGGGAAAAAACAAAAGTGCCAAAGAGTGAGGGAAAAATGGGAAAAAAATAGGAAAAAAGTGGAAAAAGTGAGTAAAAAGAAAGTGAGAGAAAAAAGTGAGAAATAAAGTAAGAAAAATTTGGAAAAAAGTTTAAACATAAAAGAAGTTCCCCCACCATCTAGAGCAAATAAAACAATCAAAAACATAATTTCAAAAATCAAACTATCAAGAACGTGCTAAGTCAGAAGTAAAAAAACAAGAAGCCGTGATTTATTTAAAAAAAAAATGGGAAAAGTGTCAAAAAGTGGAGGAAAAAAATGGGAAAAAAGTGAAAAAAATGGTGGGAAAGAACTGTGTAAAAAGAAAGTGAGAGAAAAAAAGTGAGAAATAAAGTTGGAAAAAAGTGGGGAAAATAGTGGGAAAAAATTGGAAAAAAGTTATTATTTCCACCACCATCTAGAGCAATTATTGTTTATATTACTTATTCCCAAATAAACTTCCCAAAAAACTTGATATCAAGTTAGCGAAATGTTTAATTTTTAATAAAAAAAAGAGCGGCAAAATTTATTTTTCCACAACTAATTAACGGCAAAAAGCGGAAAATTCTCCAGCTTTTAGTTTTTTGCTATCATCATTATTTAATCAGTTGTCTTGCTAACTTGATATAAAGTCAGTAAGATGTTTAATTTTTAATAAAAAAGAGCGGAAAAATTTATTTTTCCACATCTAATTAACGGCAAAAAGCGGCAAATTCTCCAGCTTTTAGTTTTTTGATATCGTCATTATTTACGCAGTTGTCTTGCTAACTTGATATCAGGTTAGTAAAATGTTTAATTTTTATTAAAAAAAAGAGCGGCAAAATTTATTTTTCCACAACTAATTAATGGCAAAAAGCGGAAAATTCTCCAGTTTTTAGTTTTTTGATATCGTCATTATGTACGCAGTTGTTTTGCTAACTTCATATCAAGTTAGTAAAATGTTTAATTTTTATTAAAAAAAAAGAGCGGCAAAATTTATTTTTCAACAACTAATTAATGGCAAAAAGCGGAAAATTCTCCAGTTTTTAGTTTTTTGATATCGTCATTATTTACGCAGTTGTCTTGCTAACTTGATATCAGGTTAGTAAAATGTTTAATTTTTATTAAAAAAAAAAGAGCGGCATAATTTATTTTTCCACAACTAATTAATGGCAAAAAGTGGAAAATTCTCCAGTTTTTAGTTTTTTGATATCGTCATTATTTACGCAGTTGTTTTGCTAACTTCATATAAAGTTAGTAAGATGTTTAATTTTTAATAAAAAAAGGGCGGCAAAATTTTATTTTTCCACATCTAATTAACGGCAAAAAGGGGCAAATTCTCCAGCTTTCAGTTTTTTGATATCGTCATTATTTACGCAGTTGTCTTGATAACTTGATATCAAGTTAGAAAGAGATTTAATTTTTAATAAAAAAAAGAGCGGCAAAATTTTATTTTTCCACATCTAATTAACGACAAAAAAACAGCAAATTCTCCAGCTTTTAGTTTTTTGATATCGTCATTATTTACGCAGTTGTTTTGCTTGATATCAAGTTAGTAAGATGTTTAATTTTTAATAAAAAAAGGGCGGCAAAATTTTATTTTTCCACATCTAATTAACGGCAAAAAGTGGCAAATTCTCCAGCTTTTAGTTTTTTGATATCGTCATTATTTACGCAGTTGTTTTGCTAACTTCATATCAAGTTAGCAAGTAAGAAAAAAAGAGCGGCAAAATTTATTTTTCCACAACTAATTAACGGCAAAAAAACGGCAAATTACTAATGAGATACGGTTGTAATTTTCCGAAGTTGTCTTGCTATAATAAATCATAAAAATTATACTAATAACTTTTTTTGTATATTTTAGTTATTATTACTGGACTACTACTTCATTGGAGAAACATTCTCTTGCTAACTTGATATCAAGTTAGTAAGATGTTTAATTTTTAATAAAAAAAGAGCGGCAAAATTTTATTTTTCCACATCTAATTAACGGCAAAAAGGGGCAAATTCTCCAGTTTTTAGTTTTTTGATATCGTCATTATTTACGCAGTTGTTTTGCTAACTTGATATCAAGTTAGTAAGATGTTTAATTTTTAATAAAAAAAGAGCGGCAAAATTTTATTTTTCCACATCTAATTAACGGCAAAAAGGGGCAAATTCTCCAGTTTTTAGTTTTTTGATATCGTCATTATTTACGCACTTGTTTTGCTAACTTGATATCAAGTTAGTAAGATGTTTAATTTTTAATAAAAAAAAGAGCGGCAAAATTTATTTTTCCACAACTAATTAACGTAAAAAAAGCGGCAAATTCTCCAGCTTTCAGTTTTTTGATATCGTCATTATTTACGCAGTTGTCTTGTTAACTTGATATCAAGTTAGCAAGATATTTAATTTTTAATAAAAAAAAAACGGCAAAATTTATGTTTCCACAACTAATTAACGGAAAAAGCGGCATTACTAATAAGATACGGTTGTAAAAATTATACAAATAACTTTTTTTCATATATTTTAGTTATTATTATTGGACTACTACTGCACTGGAGAAACATTGTTTATCTCGGTTAAGCTAATTACGGGAAGATATGGCTGTAATTATTGTGTGAAATGAACATTTTATCACGGTTTCGTAAGAAACAATAGTATCCGGACAGGTTTTTGAGGTTTGTTTGTGTTTAAACTAAATTGGCTACATTAACTAATAGGCGCTTATATTTATCGCCATTTTATAACGGCAAATTCGTACTTAAATCTAATTACGAAACCAAAAAGATTGTAAATCAATACAGTTGTAGTATACAGAGAGTGACAAGGGATCATAAAGTATTACTATTACTGTCAATTATTATAACCTCAACATTTAGTTAACTTTAGTACCAATAAGAAATTATTATGTAAGTATATTTATTACTTAGTCACTACTGACTAGTTAAAATAATTCAAAAAAATACGATAAATCACCTTTGATGGTTGTAAAAGTTACCATTAGATAAACCAATTTTAGCGATTAGTTTTCGAGACATAAACCAAAGGCCTGTTAATATTGGCATTGTTCGATAAACTGAATTAAATAATGAAAACCAGAACTCGATCGGAGCTTTCGTTGGACAGATATAGTGTTTACATCCAGGACAGGATTATTTTTCATTTTTAGACTCTAGGAGCTTGAAAACGTCGAGAAAAGTGATAAAAAGTGGGGGTAAGAAATTTTTTTCGTCATCACGAAACTGATACTGAAGCTGTAAAAATGTGTCGTAAAACTATAAATACTGAAAGGGATAAATACCGGCACCAAAAGACTCAAGTACCCTCAAAATATTTCAGGGATCTTTTAAGGATTTTTCAAGAATTTTTCAATGATTTTTCAGGGGTCTTTCAATGAATTTTCTGGACTTTAATTTTTATGAATTTTCCAAAAAATGTTTTTAGTAGTATTCAAGGATTTTTTAAGGATATTTTAAGGATTTTTCACAAATTTTTCAGAATTCTTTCAAGAATTTTTTAGGATACTTCAATAATTTTTCGAGGGGTTTTCAAGGATTTTTCATGACTTTAATTTTTTGGGAGATTTCAAAAATTGTCAAAATTTGTTTTTTAAGGAGTAATCAACGATTTTGTAAGGATATTTTAAGGATTTATTAAGGGTATTTCAAGGATTTTTCAAGAATTTTTTAGGGGTGTTTCAAGGATTTTTCATGACTTCAATTCTTGGAGATTTTTCAAAAAATATCGAAAATTGTTTTTTAAGAATATTTTAAGGATTTTTCAAAGATTTGTTAAGAATATTTTCACTTCAGGATTTTTTACAAATTTTTAAAGGATCTTTTAGGTTTTTTCATGACTTTATTTTTTGGGGATTTTTCAGAAATTAGTTTTTGATTCAAGAATACTTGAATGATTTTTTAAGGATTTGTTAAGGACATTTCAAGGATTTTTCAAAAAATTTCAGGGGTCTTTCAATAATTTTTCATGACTTTATTTTTTAGGGAATTTTCAAAAATGTTTTCTTAAGCAGTAATCAAGGATTTTTTAAGAATATTTTAACGATTTTTCAATCAATTGTTCAGGAGTCTTTCAAGGATTTTTTATTACTTTAATTTTTAGGGAATTTTCAAAAATTGTTTTTTAAGCAATAATCAAGGATTTGTCAAGGATATTTCAACGATTTTCCATGGATTTTTTAAGAACTGTTCAGGGGTCTTTCAAGGATTTTTCATGACTTTAATTTATCTTGATTTTTCAAAAATTGACAAAAATTGTTTTTAAGCAGTAGGTCAATGATTTTCAAGGATATTTTTAGGATTTTTCAGGGATTTGTTGAAACTACTTCAAGGATTTTCTAAGTAATTTTCACATATTTATCAGGGCACTTTGAAGGATTTTTCTTGACTTTAATTTTTACGGATTTTCTAAAAAAATATTTTTAGAATTATTAAAGGTTTTTTAAGGATTTTTCACAAATTTTTCAGGATTCTTTCAAGAATTTTTTTAGAACATTTCAAGAATTTTTCAAGGCTCTTTCAAGGATTTTTCATGACTTTAACTTTTAATAGAGTTTTCAAAAATTTTCCAAAAAATGTTTTTAAGCGGTAATCAACGATTTTGTAAGAATATTTTAAGGATTTTTCAAGGATTTATTAAGGATATTTCAAGGATTTTTCAAGAATTTTTCAAGGGTGCTTCAAGGATTTTTCATAACTATAATTTTCAAAAATTATTGAGAATTGTTTTTTAAGCAATATTCAAGGATTTTTTAAGAATATTTTAAGCATTTTTCAAAGATTTGTTCAGGATATTTTCGAGGACTTTTAAGGATTTTTCACAAATTTCTAAGGGATCTTTTAGGATTTTTCATGACTTTGTTTTTTGGAGATTTTTCAGAAATTGGTTTTCAAGCAGTATTCAGTACTTGAAGCATTTTTTAAGGATTTGTTAAGGACATTTCAAGGATTTTTGAAAAAATTGTCAGGGGTCTTACAACGTTTTTCATGTCTTTAATTTTTGGGGAATTTTCAAAAATTGTTTTTTAAGCAGTAATCAAGGATTTTTAAAGAATGTTTTAAGGATTTTTAAAGGAAGTATATTTCAAGCATTTTTCATGAATTTTCCTTGGATTTTTCCAGAACTGTTCAGGTGTCTTTCAAGGATTTTTCAAGACTTTAATTTTTAAGGATTCTTGAAAAATTGTCAAAAATTGGGGTTTGCTAAGGGATTTGTTAAGACTGATTCAAGGATTTTCCAAGTAATTTTCACATATTTATCAGGGATCTTTCAAGGATTTTTCAAGAACTTTTCAAGGATTTTTCAGGGGTTTTTCAAGGACTTTTCATGACTTTAATTTTTATGGATTTTCCAAAAAATGTTTTTAGCAGTATTCAAGGAATTTTTAAGGATATTTTAAGGATTTTTCACAAATTTTTCAGGATTCTTTCAAGAATTTTTCAAAGGTCTTTAAAGGATTTTTCATGACTTTAATTTTTTGGGAGTTTTCAAAAATTGCCAAAATTTGTTTTTTAAGCAGTAATCAACGATTTTGTAAGAATATTCTAAGGATTTTTCAAGGATTTATTAAGGATATTTCAAGGATTTTTCAAGAATTTTTCAGGGGTGCTTCAAGGATTTTTCATAACTATAATTTTCAAAAATTATTGAGAATTGTTTTTTAAGCAATATTCAACGATTTTTTAAGAATATTTTAATAATTTTTCAAAGATTTGTTAAGGATATTTTCAAGCACTTTTAAGGATTTTTCATAAATTTTTAAGGGATCTTTTAGGATTTTTCAGAAATTTGTTTTTAAGCAGTATTCAAGAATACTTTAAGGTTTTTTTTATAATTTTTTAAGGACATTTCAGGGATTTTTCATGACTTCATAATTTTCAGATAATTTTCAAAAATTATTCTTTAAGCAGTAAGCAAGGACTTTTTAAGAATATTTTAGGGATTTTTCAAGGAACTGTTAAGGATATTTCAAGAATTTTTCAAAGATTTTTCAAGGATTTTCCAAGGATTTTCCATGGATTTTTCAAGAACTGTTCAGGGGTCTTTCAAGGATTTTTCATGACTTTAATTTTTAGGGATAATTGTTTTTAAGCAGTATTCAAGGATTTTTTAAGAATATTTTTAGGATTTTTCAAAGATATGTCAACGATTTTTAAGGATTTTCCACAAATTTTTCAGGAATTTTTTATGGACATTCATGTCAAACTGATTATTTTAGAGATAGCTAAAAAACCCAGTAGGTGTGGACCCAATGGGGTCACTATAATCCAAAAACTTCCCCCGGTACATGATGGCCGAGGTCTACTTCTCGTTTTCCCTATGCATCTGCAAGTTTCAACTCAATTTCAAAGAAGTTGAAAAATCCAGTAGGTGTAGTTGAAAAGTCCAATGGGTGTCGATCCAATTGGGTCACTGTGACCCAAACATTCGCCCCGGTCCACGTCACCAAGTTCTGCCTAACCTTCTTAATCTGATTATTTCAGAGAAGGAAAGAAAAACCCAGTGGGTGGACCCAACATGGCTACTGTGACTCAAAAGGTCTATGTGGCTTTCTCTCTACACGTCTGCCAAGTTTCAGCTCAATCCGAACATGTCAGAAAAAATCGAAGAGCCCAAATCTTTCACTAAACCAGATACCGTCCTAAAATTGAAGATTTGGGACAGGCCAGACAATGTTTAAGAATGAGAATAAATATAAGTAGAGATAAAAAGGTAATTAAAAATTTATTTGGGATTATTGACCGAGGAACGTATTTTATGTTTAAAGTTGTCCTATATTAAAAAAATCCTTCCCACATAACTTGATCTATATAAATATTTTAAAATGATGTCTTTAAAGCTAATTCATGAGTATATTTTGTATATATGTGCCTCTATACTTACTAATATCCGGTTTAACTAAACTGCAAGAATATAACGATGGTATGCGAAGGAAAGTCAATTCTCACCTGCAACAAAAAAAAAACATTATTTAAATATATTCATTAAATTTATCACACAAAAATATTTATAAATTTAATAGTTTTAGTTACAGTAAGCAGAGCATAACAAAATGTAAATTGTGTTTATTTATGTTTGTTTCTCTAATAAATTAATAAATAATTAAGATGTAATAATTCTTTATTAAATTATTAGTGTCTGGATTTTTTTATTTTATTTTATTAATATTCAGCTGCGTATTGAGTAGCCCAATAAAAATTTAACTATCATTAAATTGTGCCACTCCTCAGGCCGGTTATTATGTCTGTAAATTTGATACATTATAACAGTTATGCTTTAGAAATATTGATCCGCTATTAGAAACCACCTGTCTTTTAATTTCGGAATTTGCAAGGTGTATGTTTAAAAAAAATAATAGATTACTAAATTGCCAAATATTAATAAGGATTGTGTGGATAAATTTTTTTATTTTTATTTATAAAAATATACAAATAAGTA
The DNA here is from genome assembly GCA_963243735.1 of Neocrepidodera transversa. Classification (NCBI taxonomy): domain Eukaryota; kingdom Metazoa; phylum Arthropoda; class Insecta; order Coleoptera; family Chrysomelidae; genus Neocrepidodera; species Neocrepidodera transversa. The sequence goes on from OY725342.1 coordinate 5,569,999, forward strand.
CAAATTCTAAACCAACTCCCATACATCATTCCAAATGTGTTTTTAAATTCTTCCGCTTTCATTTATCATCATTTCTATCGCGCGAATCAGGTTCGAGAAGAGTATGTGACACCATGTATCAAAACCATACTTGAAACTGTAAAATCACACGTTGCTCTTCCTCATCGAATCCTGCAGGCGAGGCCGTAATACAGGCTCGGACTAACTTAATTTTTAGTACCAGATTGTTATGAAATTTGTTATACCCTGTATAAGAAAAATGTAAATTAAAAAGAAATTTTAGTAAATGATATTAACAGTATAAACTAATTTTGGTAATATGAATAGGGCTTAAGCCATTTGAAGTATGAAATTTCTTGTCACATGTTGGATGGCATTTTCTATCAGGTGAAATAAATTGGTAATGCCAAAAATTGTATTTTATCCATTTTGAGGTCACCTAAGATGATTAAGACCGTTTCCAGATGGAAGTCTTCCACGATAGAGGCCACACGTTTAATCCGATTGAGCTGAAATTTGGTATATGGGTTTCGGTTACCCGTCGGAAGAACAGTCAAAATTATTTCTCCAACTGTGACCTGTTAAAATAAAAAAATGTCAAAAAAATTTGAAACTTTATCATTGAATATCTGAAAAAGTATTCGTGGATACTCGTCGGGAAAGTTTTGGGGTGACACAACCGATTGTTTTTTGTAACTTTTTTTGAATAACTTTTTTGGATCTTTTTTTTCCTTTTTGTTGCTTTTTTACACCTTTTTTGCCCTTTTTTGCATTTTTAAAACTTTTTTTTGCCTTTTTTACCATTTTTTGCTTTTTTTGGCTCTCTTTATGCTGGCTTTATTTTAACTTTTATTTGGTTTTTTTTACCTTTTTTTCGACCTTCTTACACCTTTTCGTCCTGTTTCGATTTTTTTTTTACTTTTTATCCTTTTTGCCTTTTTTGCTGCTTTTTTTACCTTTTTTTGTTGCTTTTTTACCCCTTTTTTGCCTTTTTGACTTTTTTGGGCATTTCTGATTTTGTTTTTAGTCTTTTTTGCCTTTTTTGTCTTTTTTTTATTTGGTTTTTTTTTTACCTTTTTTTTCGACCTTCTTACACCTTTTCGTCCTGTTTCGATTTTTTTAAACTTTTTATCCTTTTTGCCTTTTTTGCTGCTTTTTTTTACCTTTTTTTGTTGCTTTTTTACCCCTTTTTTGCCTTTTTGACTTTTTTGGGCATTTCTGATTTTGTTTTTACTCTTTTTTGCCTTTTTTGTCTTTTTTTGCCTTTTTGTCTTTATTTTCATACTTTTTTGTCATTATTTTTCCTCTATTCTGCTTTTTTCAATTTTTTGTATGTTTTTTTTTTCTTTTTTGGTCTACTTTCCTTTTTCCCTTTACTTTGTCTTATTTGGCCTTTTTTTGGACTTTTTGTTAATTTTTTCCTTTTTTCCTTTTTTTGCCATTATTTTGCCCTTAACTTTTTGGCTTATTTTGCTTTTAGTTTTTGAGATTTTTAGAGCTTTTTTTGTCTTTATTTGCTTCTATTGTGTTACTTTTTTACCTTTTTTATTGCTTTTTTATCCCTTTTGCCACTTTTTTTGCTTTTTCAAAACTTGTATTAGTTTTTTTTTGCTTTTTTTTACTTTTTTTTAACATTTTTGGCGTATTTTGCATTTTTTCTCTTTACTTTGTTTTTTTTTGACTTTTTTTTGGACTTTTTGTTAATTTCTTCCCCGTTTTTCTTTTTTTTTGTCCACCTTTTTTTTGCATTTTTTGCTTTTTCTCCTTTTTTTTGCTTTATTTTATACCTTTTTACTGTTGTTACTTTTTTGCCTTTTTACCTTTTTTGCTAATTGATTAATCATCAAGCCATTTAAGAATTTTTCAAGGGGCTTTCAAGGATTTTTCATGACTTTTTTTAGGGAGTTTTCAAAAATTGTCAAAAATTGTTTTTTTAAGCAGTAATCAACAATTTTGTAAGAATATTTTAAGGATTTTTCAAGGGTATTTAAGGATTTTTCAAAAATTTTTCAGGGGTGTTTCAAGGATTTTTCATAACTTTAATTCTTGGGATTTTTCAAAAATTATCGAAAATTATTTTTAAGCAATATTCAAGGATTTTTTAAAAATATTTTAAGGATTTTTCAAAGATTTGTTAATAATATTTTCAAGCACTTTAAAAGATTTTTTACAAATTTTTAAGGGATCTTTTAGGATTTTCCATGATTTTATTTTTTGAGGATTTTTTAGAAATTGGTTTTCAAGCAGTATTCAAGAATATTTGAAGGATTTTTTAAGGATTTGTAAGGATATTTCAAGGATTTTTCAAAAAATTTTCAAGAGTCTTTTAACTATTTTACATGACTTTAATTTTTAGGGAATTTTCAAAAATTGTTTTTTAAGCAGTAATGAAGAATTTTTTAAGAATATTTTAAGGATCATATGGCAATTATTTAGAATTACCTAGATTCCCTCCGTCTGCAGTTAACGTATGTTGTGCCTCAATGAAACATCCTGTATATGCATATAAAAAAATTTGTTTTAATCATTATAGTTTAGGCACTAAATTCCGTGCTGTCTGTATATTCTGACCAACCCTGTATATGTATGAATACGATGTCAATTCTAAATTTAACTCGCGGTTTTGACCTTTTGTGTCCTTTTAATGCCATATTTTTTTGGGATTCCCGTGAATCGTTCTTTACTTTCAAGAAGGTGAACGAATCAGTTCATTTATCGCAATTATTTATTGCTTCATATGGTTTAATACATCTATTATTAATAAAATCAGAAAAAAACTAGAATAAATCAGAAAAAAAAACAGAAAAATTAGAAAAAATCTAAAACAATCGGAAAAAATCAAAAAAGGTCCTCCTATCTCTCACTTCCTCTCTCCCTTCATTCCTCCTTCGCTCTCACCCTGCCTCCCTACCTCCCTCCTTCGCTCCCACCCCTCCTCACTCGCTCTATCTATTCTAAATAAGAAAATAATATTTTTCAATCCTATCATTATATAGTAGAAAGAGAGATAAAAGGAAAAAGGAATGTCGGGTGGTCATGAAAAAACAAAAAACAAGATTTACTACTAAATGCAAACTGATGAGTGATAGCTACGTGAGTACCAGTGACAATTTAAAGGACCATGCACTTTTCTTATGGCGGTTGGATCCCGGGCCGATTTTTTTTAAAATTAGGTACACTCTAAAGATACAGGATGGTCCAAAAAAATGACTTTCAATACTATAATTTAGGTACTCTCTTATTTAAATTAGTAAGAAACATAGAGGTTGTCTTAAAAAAGAAGTCGTTACTCTTACGCTTATTTTATTTTAATCGATTTTATTTAAACTTAGCAGATACTTTAAAGAGTCATTTTTTGATAAGAATTGTATATTAATATATACACAAATTTTATAAAAAAAACTAGAAAACCAAATAATTATAAAATTGACTCAAAGTAATTCTAGTGCGTATATTTGAAATGTGACATAGAAAAAAACTCATGCGCAGAACCAAAGACAAAAGGGCATTAGGGTCTAACTTTGTTATTAATATTCAGATTTTGATGGAACAAACGGTATTATGTATAGTAGAACACTTCATACATGTGTAAAGTTTAGGTCATGTATCATAATGGGTCATGGGTCAATTTATGCTAGGTTGTCCTAGGTTAGGCTAGATTAGATTTTTAAAATCAGGATGAATTGAAAACGTAAAAAATACAAGGTGTTTCAATTAAAAACACATATATTGGATAAGTCACAGATTTCTCAGATGCTGGTAGTTATTTTTGGAAGTTTTCATTGCTCTTAACAACTTTTATTTAAGCCAAATAGGGAAGCAGCTGTTGACTTAATTTCACGTTTTAAAATAAGTATTTATGAACGTAAAATTACTCAATTAGTAGAGTAAACCACAGTTAATGTATTGAATGTTAATTTTTTGTGAAACCCTGTATTTTTATGGTGCAATGATCAAAAATAATGCATAAGAAAAGTGCCTGGACCTTTTGAAGAATGACTGATCAATCTCAGCATAGTTGTCCCCGATATTGATTAAGTTTCTATAATTACAAATAAATAATTAACGTCAAAATTGAAAGTTCAAATTATCTGAAAATGGCTGACACATTTAGCGAACAGCAATTATCAAAATTCGAAAAAAATTTCAAATATTTCGATAGAGATCACGACGGCGCTATCAATACCAAAGATTTAGGCATGTTGATGCGATCGTTGGGCCAAAATCCGACCGAAGGCGAATTGAACGATCTGATTAGCGAAATTCCGAACAAGAACGAAACGTTGGATTTTTGGGAATTCGTAACGCTGTTGGCCAGACAGATGAATAATGCTGGAGGTCATGAAGAACTCCGAGAAGCGTTTAGGATTTTCGATAAAGAAAAAAACGGATTCATTTCTGCTCTTCAGTTACGTCATATTATGATGACTTTGGGGGAGAAATTGTCCGAAGAGGAATGTAATGAAATGATGAAGGAGTTCGAGATTAACGATGAAGGAATGATTAATTATGAAGATTTCGTTACAAATATGTGGTCAAAGTAAGAAATTTTTTTTATATTTAAATATTGTACTTATAATATTTTAAATAAATTTATAACCTAACCAGTAAGTTTCACTCATTTCATTAAAAATATTGTCAAAATAAACTTAGAGAAATAGTTTTGAAAAATGAAAATTAAAAAATTTCTCTATTTTTGGATCTATAATTAGCTATTTACCAATTGGTAACTATTTGCAATTATTTTTAGCAATTTATATTAGCATTTAACGGTTTTTAGCGTTCTTTAGCTATTTTTATTATTATTTTTTAGATATTTTCAATCATTTTTAGTAGCTATTTTTTGATATTCTTAACTACTTTATAACTATTTTAAGTCATAATTAGTTTTTTAAGCATATCTGAAAGTTAACCAGTCTCACATAACAAAAAATTCATCTTCAACCTCATAAACCGCAATAATATATATTTTCCGCCATCTTGGAATCACCATCTTGAATTTAGTAATTTAGATATAAAATTCATAATCTCCGATCCCGAAAACTCCCAAATACCAATTTTGAATAGAATCGGATCATCTCGTCTGCCATCTTGAATTTATTAATTATGGCAAAAAATTCATAATCGCCGACCCAAAAAATGCGCAAATACCAATTTTGAATGAAATGTGTCAATAATCATAAATTTCACCCGCCATCTTGGAGTCGCCATTTTAAATTTCTTAATTTTGACAAAAAAATTCATAATCTCCGACTTCAAAAACCCCAAAATTCAAATTTTGACTAGAATCGGATAATGATCAATCTCGTCCTCCGTTTTGAGTTTATTAATTTTGGGAAAAAAATAGCTAAATATAGCTAAAAATAAGCTAAAAAATGACTAAAAAGTAGCTGAACAATAGCTAGAACGTAGCTAAAAAAATAAGTAAAAATATTACACGGGGTAAAAACATATGTTTTTAATAGTTCGGCTCGAAAAATTCACTTCAACAAACATAAGAACTATACGCGAAATGACAAAATTTATGGGCATAACGTTTTTTTGCGGTTTTTTTCTATTTTTCCGTTTTTTCCGATTTTTTACGATTTTTTCCGTTTTTTTTTTACGTTTTTTACGATTATTTACGATTATTTACTATGCTTTACGATTTTTTACGTTTTGGTTCGATTATTACGGATTTTTACGTTTTTTTTACGATTTGTTAAATTTCTCACTGGCGTTTACGACTTGTTACGGTTTTTTATGGTTTTTTGCGAGTTTTTACGATTTTTATGATTTTTCACGATTTTTACAATTTTTCACGTTTTTTTACTGTTTTGGGCATAACGTTTTTTTGCGATTTTTCTCTATTTTTTCCGGTTTTTTACAATTTTTTCCGTTTTTTTTACGATTTTTTACGATTATTTACGCTGCTTTACGATTTTTTACGTTTTTTTACGGATTTTTTACGATTCTTTACGATTATTAAGGATTTTTACGTTTTTTTTTTACGATTTGTTACATTTCTCACTGGTATTTACGACTTGTTACGGTTTTTTATGGTTTTTTGCGAGTTTTTACGATTTGTATGATTTTTCACGGTTTTCAGGGTTTTCACGATTTTTACAATTTTTCCCGTATTTTTACGGTGTTGGGCATAACGTTTTTTTGCGATTTTTATCTATTTTTTCCGGTTTTTTACAATTTTTTCCGTTTTTTTTACGATTTTTTACGATTATTTACGCTGCTTTACGATTTTTTACGTTTTTTTACGAATTTTTTACGATTCTTTACGATTATTACGAATTTTTACGTTTTTTTTACGATTTGTTACATTTCTCACTGGTATTTACGACTTGTTACGTTTTTTTATGGTTTTTTGCGAGTTTTGCGAGTTTTTACGATTTTTACAATTTTTATGATTTTTCAGGGTTTTTCACGATTTTTTCACTTTTTCACGTTTTTTTACGGTTTTTTTTCGATTTTTTACGATTTATTACGATATTTTACAGATTTTAACGATTTTTTACGACATGTTTCTATGTTTTTAAAAATGGAGGAGATATATTTTTTTTTTAATATTTCAACCCCCTCCAGATTCAACCCCGGAGGTCGGATAAAACAAAGTTTTATTCAAATTAATTTTATAATAATTAAAATATGAAAAAAGGGTAAAGCCCTGTTACAATATTTTCAAAAATGGCGGATATGAATTTTTTGAAATTTCAATCCCCTCCAGTTCCACATATGAAGGTCAAATCGAAAAAAGTATAATAATTAGGACTTGAAAACAGTCTTATGACCTGTTTCGATATTTTAAAAAATGAATGTTTTGATATTTCAACCCCTTCCAGTTTCCCCTCCTTACTCCTAACCCAAAAACAATTGGGTTAGTCTCGTAGATACGAAAAAAAAAAAAGACCAACCATCCATCCAGACCACATGAAATTTTTTTTCACCTCATCGTGTTATGGGTGGCTCAAAACGTCGAGAAAAGTCATTTTAAGTAAAAAGAAAATATCTATTTTTTTTTATTTTAATACTGAAGTAATTGCTAACAAATAGCTAAAAATGGCTAAAAAAATAGTTATCAAATACCTACAAAAAAACTTAACTAAGCTATTTTAAGTCATAATAGTTATTTTACACTTTAACTCTTTAAATGCCGCTGACATATATAAATGATTCGTAAAAACTCGTAAATTTTTACATATTTTAAGTTTTTTACAAATTTTTAAAATTTTCGCATAATTTTTTAATGGTTTTTGAAACTTTTGAAATATTTCTAACTAATAGAATAATTTTTGTTTTTTGAGATTTTTGAATGTTTCGACATTTTTACTTTTCGATATACTTTTGAAATTATCGATATTTTGGAGTTTTTTGAAATATTTTCAAAATTTTTGAATTTCTTAACTCAGTTTTGTTTTAAAATTTTTGAAACTTATTACAATCAAGTTTATTAATGTTTTATCTAAATTAACTCAAAATTCAGCCAATGTTATAATATATTTTTTAATATTTTTTTCTCTAGCTAGAGCGTTACTCGTTGCAAAATTTTCCCCGCAGTTAAAAAAACTATTTTTTGCTATTTTCACCAATTTTAAAAAAAATAAGGTTGTACTGCCAGCACATAGTGAAACAACTGGTATACGACAAACTAATTATAAAATATAAAGCTTAAAAGTGTCCGTAATTTACGTTTATAATTTTTTCTTCTAACAATTAAGATAATGGATATTTTAAATATTATCAGAGGTTTGGGACACCCTGTATGAATATATGGCATATAATAAATAATTTAATTAGAATAAAATTAGGTATTCAAAATATTAAATTTTTTACAGTTTAATGTCCGTGAAAACGTAGTAATTTACTGCTATTATTGTTTAATTAGAACATTAAAAAACGTTAGACTTTAACTAAGATTAACGTTTCTTTAAAAATATAGAACAATTTAGTTTTTATAGTGACAAGAGTGTAAATGGAGTGCCACAAGGAAGACATGTAGGTCTCCTTATGAAAATATCGGAAATATGTACACTTCCTTGAAATTTTTTTTATTGCATTTATTTTTCACGATAATTTCGTTATAATGCACAATTAGACATTTTTTTGTAATAAACTTTTATTTTTCGAGATAATTTTGTTATAATGCACAATTAGACATTTTTTTGTAATAAACTTTTATTTTTCGAGATAATTTTGTTATAATGCACAATTAGACATTTTATGTAATAAACTTTTATTTGTCGAGATAATTTTGTTATAATGCACAATTAGATATTTTTTGTAATAAATTTTTATTTTTAGGGATAATTTCGTTATATTGCACAATTAGGCATTTTTTGTGATAAAATTTTATTTTTAGGGATAATTTCGTTATAAAGCACAATTAGACATTTTTTGTAATAAACTTTTATTTGTCGACATAATTTTGTTATAATGCACAATTAGATATTTTTTGTAATAAACTTTTATTTTTAGGGATAATTTCGTTATATTGCACAATTAGGCATTTTTTGTAATAAAATTTTATTTGTCGACATAATTTCGTTATAAAGCACAATTAGACATTTTTTGTAATAAACTTTTATTTGTCGAGATAATTTTGTTATAATGCACAATTAGGCATTTTTTGTAATAAAATTTTATTTTTAGGGATAATTTCGTTATAATGCACAATTAGACATTTTTTGTAATAAAATTTTATTTTTAGGGATAATTTCGTTATAAAGCACAATTAGACATTTTTTGTAATAAACTTTTATTTGTCGACATAATTTTGTTATAATGCACAATTAGATATTTTTTGTAATAAACTTTTATTATTAGGGATAATTTCGTTATATTGCACAATTAGGCATTTTTTGTAATAAAATTTTATTTGTCGACATAATTTCGTTATAAAGCACAATTAGACATTTTTTGTAATAAACTTTTATTTGTCGAGATAATTTTGTTATAATGCACAATTAGATATTTTTTGTAATAAACTTTTATTTTTAGGGATAATTTCGTTATATTGCACAATTAGGCATTTTTTGTAATAAAATTTTATTTGTCGACATAATTTCGTTATAAAGCACAATTAGACATTTTTTGTAATAAACTTTTATTTGTCGAGATAATTTTGTTATAATGCACAATTAGATATTTTTTGTAATAAACTTTTATTATTAGGGATAATTTCGTTATATTGCACAATTAGGCATTTTTTGTAATAAAATTTTATTTGTCGACATAATTTCGTTATAAAGCACAATTAGACATTTTTTGTAATAAACTTTTATTTGTCGAGATAATTTTGTTATAATGCACAATTAGATATTTTTTGTAATAAACTTTTATTTTTAGGGATAATTTCGTTATAAAGCACAATTAGACATTTTTTGTAATAAAATTTTATTTTTAGGGATAATTTCGTTATATTGCACAATTAGGCATTTTTTGTAATAAAATTTTATTTGTCGACATAATTTCGTTATAAAGCACAATTAAACATTTTTTGTAATAAACTTTTATTTGTCGAGATAATTTTGTTATAATGCACAATTAGGCATTTTTTGTAATAAAATTTTATTTTTAGGGATAATTTCGTTATAATGCACAATTAGACATTTTTTGTAATAAAATTTTATTTTTAGGGATAATTTCGTTATAAAGCACAATTAGACATTTTTTGTAATAAACTTTTATTTGTCGACATAATTTTGTTATAATGCACAATTAGATATTTTTTGTAATAAACTTTTATTATTAGGGATAATTTCGTTATATTGCACAATTAGGCATTTTTTGTAATAAAATTTTATTTGTCGACATAATTTCGTTATAAAGCACAATTAGACATTTTTTGTAATAAACTTTTATTTGTCGAGATAATTTTGTTATAATGCACAATTAGGCATTTTTTGTAATAAAATTTTATTTTTAGGGATAATTTCGTTATAATGCACAATTAAACATTTTTTGTAATAAAATTTTATTTTTAGGGATAATTTCGTTATAATGCACAATTAGTCATTTTTTGTAATAAACTTTGAGAATAAGCCCTAATTTTCTTTTATTTTTCGCGATATTTTCGTTATAATGCACAATTAAACATTTTTTGTAATAAACTTTTATTTTTGGCGCTAATTTCGTTATAATGCACAATTAGACATTTTTTGTAATAAACTTTTATTTTTCGAGATAGTTTCGTTATAATGCACAATTAGACATTTTTTGTAATAAACTTTTATTTTTCGCGATAATTTTGTTATAATGCACAATTAGACATTTTTTGTAATAGACTTTTATTTTTCGCGATGGTTTCATAATAATGCTCAATTAGACATTTTTTTTTATAAAAAAACTTTTATTTTTCGAGATAATTTTGTTAAAATACACAATTAGTCATTTTTTGTAATAAACTTTGAGAATAAGCCCTAATTTTGTTTTATTTTTCTCGATAATAATGCACAATTAAACATTTTTTGTAATAAACTTTTATTTTTCGAAAAAATTTTGTTATAATACACAATTAGACATTTTCTGTAATAAACTTTGAGAATATGCCTGGCTATGGTAAAATATTTGCGCACTTTGTAATAATATTTTGTCTCTTTAACCCTTACGCCTTCATGTAAATATAAATGGCCCTTTTACCCCTTGGACCTGTTATCTTTTTAATTTGCCCATGTGTGGCATCTGTGTTTATGTAGCCCAAGTCTTTTAAAAAGTTCCTGTGTCTCAGCTAGTGGGCACACCGCAGATAAATAAATCCAGCCCCGGAATTTTAAAAAATATTACTGTATTATTCAATTTTTGTTTTAAACGAATCTAACTGAGTCGTATATTTTTGTATTAAATACTTGTAAATTGATAATTTCAAGTAGATTTCAACTATATTTATATAAATACAAAGAAATAAAGGATTTAGAAATGAAAAAACTGTTTTTTTCTTTTGGACCAAAACAGTAAATTAAATTTAAAAAAAAATATGGATGTACTTTTATACTTGGCAGAAAAGTGTTTTCTTGATTTTTTCGAAAACCACATTGGTGATTTTTCTGAAAATTTAGGAAAATACCAGTCTGGATATCATATATATTCAAGATTTTTTTTGTAATTTTTAAATTTGTATTTAATTTTTCCGAGCATCAACTTAAACCTTAAGAGAAAGAAATTATAAGGGTTCGAAGTTTTCAAAATTTGTGATTTTGTTCTTATTTGTATAAAATTTAAAATTTTTTTTTCAGATTTTAATTTCGCATAAGAAAAATAAACAATAAATTTTATTGTGTATAAAAATTTTCTGTTTATTAAGGAAGATGTTTTATAATTTGTGAAATTTTTATCATATTTTTCTAAAAATTTAAATTCTGATTGCAGGATTTTATTCAGCATAAAAAAACCAATCAAAAAATGTTATTACAAAAAGTTTGTGTCTATTAAAACAAAAAAGTTATATAGGCCTCAAATTGTAAAAAAAAATCTTATTTATGCTATAAAATAAGCTGATCAATAGTTCGTCTTGGCAATTCTAACTTGCGCATTCTTAACTAGTTTATCCTTGAAAAAAAATAATTTGTGTTATTGGTTATCTACAATACTGTGTAGACTTTATTTATATCATTTAAATTTCATTATCCAAGTAATCTATAAATTAACTCCCGTGTGCAAGAACTGGTGTAGGTCCAAGATGCTGTAAATTACTAGAAATATATCTCCCCACTATTCAATGTGTGCAAATCTTGTACATTTGTTGAAGGTTACAATAATAAATTACTATTTTCATTTAATTCAACCCATAAATTAAACTCTTTGTTAACTGGAGCCGTATGTACGGAATGAATGTCAATTATTTGTTCGCAGACTTGATATAATGGTTCATACAACGATCGTTTTCTAGCTTACTAATAAAAAAAATGTATATCAGGCTGTGGATAAAGCAAAAAATAAATTAGATTTAAAATTAAATAATTAATTATAAAATCTCAAATATTAATAGATCTTTAAAATATTTTACAGGTATATAAATGGGGACGTGTGATGTGGTAGCTACAACAAATTAATTTGTAGTATATGAAAATATACCTAAAATTATTCACAAAAATAGGCTTGGCTAACTTTGAAACACTACGATTACTAAGAAATAAATTTTCAAAATTTCCAAGTGACGTCAGCTACATTACTTTGTTTAAAGTAATGTAGATGGCAGGACAAGGCATAATTTACGGTTATCTGTCGAATATTACTAAACCAAATAGCCTTAGTGACTTTGACTATTAAAAAAAAAAGAAGAAAAAATCAAAACACATAGGCGACACATAAACATTAAAATAATAGGTTATGTTACACTGAAAAGTGACAAGTAAAACGCTGTGACTAGTAGTACATCAGATGTACGTGTATTTTATATATCGGTCGTTCACTGCGTTTTAAGGTTTATAAAGTATGGAAGTATGTTTGCGCATCTGCTTGATACGTTTGATAATAATTCTGTCACTTTATTTTTTTCGTAATACATATATTATATGGGTTTGGTGTATAAGGGCCCGGAGTTTGATTCCCAGTACGGCCAACTTTTTTTATGTTTTGATAATTTTTTTAGCTTCCTAAAAACAACATACACTTAGTCATTGGTAACCGGTTTGATTTGTACAGTAATAATGTAATTAAAATAATAAACTAATCAGTAGTAGAAGGTGTGTTTGCTATTTGTATTGAGGTAAAAAATATAATAGTTCAGTTTTTCCAGTGGTGGGTGTATTAGGGTCGGAATATGCCGGAATGGCGTTTCGATACCTTTTTTCAGTCCGGTACATTTTTCAGAATGCGACTCCCTCTCTTTCCACATTATAATTTTTGTCACATTTAATTTTTTTATATTATTTATAATTATTTTATAGGGAGAGAAAGTTTTTTATATTTTCTCATTTTTTGGCATTTTTCTGATTTTTGTTTTTTTTTTATTTTTTTTTTGGTTTATTTTTCTAATTTTTCCTCATTTTTTTATATTGTTCTGTTTTTTTTTCTTTTGTACTCTTATTTTTTCTTATTCCTCTGACTTTTTGTGATTATATGCGATTTTTCTGCCATTTTCTTCGAATTTTGTTTAGATTTTTTTACTTCATTCGATTTTTTTAATTTTTTTTCGTTACAATTTATTTTGGGTTTTTCTTGTTCTTTGTGTTTTTTTTCGTTGTTTTACATCGTTTTTTTTTGCGATTTTTAAAGCGCTTGATCTTTCCGTTTTTTCCGTATTTTACAATTTTACTTTTCATTTTTTTTAATATTTTTGTTTAAATTTGATTTCTGTTTTTCTTATTACTCCGATTTTTTTTGTGATTTTTTGGGTTAAAATTTTTTCTCGTCTTTTTTACATTTCCCTGATTTTTTCTCATCATTCCAATGATGAAAAAATGTTTCATCATTGTTGTTTTTTTTTCTAATTTTTTCTTATTCCTTTATTTTTTGCGATCATGTTCGATTTTCTTCTCATTTTTATGATTCTTTGTTTTTTTTTTGGTTTTTTTTCGAGTTTTTCTAATTTTTCCTCATTTTTGTTTTCTCATTTTTTGTTTATTTGCGATTTTTGCCGTTTTCTTGAATTTTGTTGCGATTTTTTTTTTAATTCATTCGATTTTTTTCATTTTTTATCGTTACAATTATTCTTGTGTTTCGGTTGTTAAAATTTTTTCTCGTCTTTTTCTTATTTTTCTGATTTTTCGTTTTTTTTTGTCGATTTTTCTCATTTTTCACATTATTCATCAGTGTTCTTTTTTTTCTAATCTTATTTTCTATTTTTTTCATTCTTTTAATTTTTTGCGATTATTTGCTGTTTTTTTCTCATTTTTTTGAAATTTTGTTGAGATTTTTTTACAATTTATTTCAATTCCTTCAAATTTTTATTCTTTAAAAAATTTTTTGTGTTTTCTTTTGCTATATTTTTCGATTTCTTACGTTTTTTTGCGTCGTTTTTGTTTTTGAGATTTTAAGCGTTTAAGTTTTTCGTTTTTTTCCAAATTTTCTGATTTTTCTTAAAATTTTTTCTATTTGTTTTCTCCAAAATTAATGTTTAGTAGATTTCGCTTTTTTAACTTCTTTAAAACTACATAAAAATATTGACTGGTAATCATTTTCATTCATACAGTAAAGTGCCTTTTTTCTTCAAAGTTAGAGATGTAAAAATTAGATGGTTTATTTTATTTTCCGATGTCCGATGTACTGCTAGTCACGGCGAAAATAAAAACAATACAATTTTCTTCTTTTCTCATGTTTACATCTGGCCTCTATTTAATAAGGAATTCATTTCGTATATACTGCCATCTCTGAACAGTATTATCAAATAATGTAGATATTTTTAATTTATTTTTTTTTAATAAAATATAGGTTTAAAAAATTTCTAAATATTTTTTCTAGGCATATTTGATAACAGACTTTAAAGTGCCAATTTAAAAATTTTACATAATACGTCCCCATTGTTCCTTTTTTTTGACGAAAATCTTGAAGAATAATCTAAGACGTCGATTGTAATTGAGAAATTCACTATAGCTACTAAATTTATTTATTTTTTATTGAGTCACCATGTATGTAGATACAAAAATGGCCATATTGTCAAATTTAGACTAACCAGACAATGGCCTCGATGTGAAATAGCTACAACTTGATTTTTGTACGAAATTTTTTAATATTATTTATTGAAATCCAAAACTGAAAGACGAAACCAATAAGTAAAAACACCCAAAAAAACAAATCGAAAATAATTAGTGAAATGACTTGGCTATTTATGAGCTTATCGAATAATTTAAAATTCTTCTCTCAAACAAAAAGTTCGATTGTTCTTAAATTCTCCTGCAGCGTCCTACCATTCTAGTCGAATGGGAATTTATTTTAAATAATTTTAATTATTAACGGCATATTGTTTTGTTTCACCTGTTTCGTCTTGTGGGACTTTAATGGAATATCATTGTTGAGAAAACGTTTTGAATATAAATTAAAATAGCGTGAACAAAATTATTGCAACAAAACGAATTCCTGAACAATATTTAATTATAATAATATAAATTACTTTTTTTTTAATTTCTATTATTTAAAGGTATAATTAAATTAATATAAATTACCTTTTAGATACAAATGTTACAAAAAAAATCACATTGGTTTTATTTATTTTATTTTCCTGCTTTATATACTTCAAATAAAAAGTTTGATTATCTTTATGTAAAACTGAGTATGGTCTAGTGGGTAGAAACCTAGCTTTTATCCAGAATAACCTTGTAAAGTGTCAATAAACTTCATCCGCGTGAAATTTACGGCTCTCGCTTACGGCTCGTGACGTAAACTTTATCCTCGTCCACCAAAATTATGCGTATAACCTTCGCGCATGTTCAAGTAATAAGTTGACAAAGTTTTATCGCGATCGGATAAACGGTACAGCAGGGCAAAAAATACGAACAAACAAACAAATATTAATTTTTATTTCTTAGATTATTGCAAAAAAATCATGATTAATATTTAAATGATTGATTAAATAAGACTTTACCATAATATAATTCAGTCCCTGTCTTAAGAAAAATCACCAAATTAATATCTCGAAAATCACTACTCAAAATATTTAATAAAAAAGTTAATATCTCGAAAATCGTTGCTTAAAAAACTAACATTTCCAAAATCGCTACTTAAACCGCCATAAATTTTATTATTTCAAAAATCACTACTTAAAATCTTTAAAAAATTAATATCTTGAAAATCGCTAATTAAAAATTGTAAATCACTACTAACAATATATAAAAAAAATGTTAATAACTTGCTTAAAAAAAGTAATATTTCCAAAATCGCTACTTAAACCGCCATAAAATTTTAATATTTCAAAAATCACTACTTAAAATCATTAAAAAAATTAATATCTTGAAAATCGCTAATTAAAAATTGTAAATCACTACCAAAAATATTTTAAAAAAATGTTAATGTCTTGAAAATCGTTGCTTAAAAAAACTAACATTTCCAAAATCGCTACTTAAACCGCCACAAAAATTTAATATTTCAAAAATCACTACTTAAAATATTTAAAAAAATTAATATCTTGAAAATCGCTAATTAAAAATTGTAAATCACTACTAAAAATATTTTAAAAAAATGTTAATATCTTGGAACTAGTTGTTTAAAAAAACTAACATTTCTAAAATCGCTACTTAAACCGCCATAAATTTTAATATTTCAAAAATCACTATTTAAAATATTTAAAATAATTAATATCTTGAAAATCGCTAATTAAAATCGAAAATCACTACTAAAAATATTTAAAAAAAATGTTAATATCTTGGAAGTAGTTGCTTAAAAAAACTAATATTTCCAAAATCGCTACTTAAACCGCCATAAATTTTAATATTTCAAAAATCACTACTTAAAATCAATAAAAAAATGAATATCTTGAAAATCGCTAAATAAAAATTGTAAATCACTACTAAAAATATTTTAAAACAATGTTAATATCTTGGAAATCGTTGCTTAAAAAAAATTAAATTTTCAAAATCGCTACTAAAATCGTAAAATTTAATATATTAAAAATGACCAATTAAAAAAATTCTTTTTTGAAAATCGCTGATTAAAAAACGAATATCCCGAAAATCACTACTCAAAATCTTAAAAGGAAGTTAATATCTCGAAAATCGTGGCTTAAAACAACTAATATAACCAAAAACCGCTACAAAAACCGTCATAAAAATTTATTACTACAAAAATCACTGCTTAAAATTATTAATAAAAATAATATCTTGAAAGTCGCTGATTAAAAATGAATATCTCGAAAATTACTGCTTAAAATCTTTTAAATAAATGTTAATACCTTGAAAATTGTTGATTAAAAAACTAATATTTCCAAAATCGCTACTAAAACCGTTATAAACATTTAATATATTAAAAATAACCTCTTAAAATCTTTAAAAAAATTACTAATTTGAAAATCGATGATTAAAAAATGAATTTCTCTTCAGAAACTTGTAAAAAAATGTTAACATCTCGAAAATTGTTGCTTAAAAAAACTGATATTTCCAAAATCGCTACTAAAACCGGCATAAAAATTTAATATTTCAAAAACCACTTCTTAAAATCGTTAAAAAAATAAATATCTTAAAAATCGCTGATTAAAAAATGAATATCTAGAAAATCACTACTCAAAATTTTTTAAAAAAATGTTAGTATCTCGAAAATCGTTGATTAA
The DNA here is from genome assembly GCA_963243735.1 of Neocrepidodera transversa. Lineage (NCBI taxonomy): Eukaryota > Metazoa > Arthropoda > Insecta > Coleoptera > Chrysomelidae > Neocrepidodera > Neocrepidodera transversa. The sequence continues at coordinate 5,587,184 of OY725342.1, forward strand.
AAAAACTATTATTTTCAAAATCGCCACTAAAACCACCATAAAAATTTTATATATCAAAAATCACAACTTAAAATCTGTAAAAAATTATTATCTTGAAAATAGCTGATAAAAAATGAATATCTCGAAAATCACTACTCAAAATCTTTTAATACAATATTAATATCTCGAAAATGATTCTTTAAAAAAAGTAATATTTCCAAAATCGCTACTGAAACCGTCACAAAAATTTAATATATTAAAAATCACTACTTGAAATCTTTAAAAAATTTAATATCTTGAAAATCGCTGATTAAAAAATAAATATCTCGAAAATCACTACACAAAATCTTTTAAAAAAATGTTAATATCTCGAAAATTGTTACATAAAATAAAGTAATAATTCAAAAATCGCTACTGAAACCGCCATAAAAAATTAATACCTCAAAAATCACTACTTAAAATCATTAAAAAAATTAATATCTTGAAAATCGCTTATTAAAAAATGAATATCTCGAAAATAACTACTCAAAATCTAAATTATTATATGTTTCGAAAACCGCTATAAGAAACAAATGACTTAATATGAACAAAATATAAAATAATTGAAGCTCGAAAATCGCTCGAAAATTCTAAAAAAATCGCTATGCAAATGCTCAAAACTAAAAAAATATCTCGAATACTGCTACTAAAAATGGAAAAAAAATAAATGACTTAAGAGTGGCTATGGAAAAGTTTTAAAATAATTAAATATCTCGAAATTCGCTTAAAAAAATTAATGATCTAAAAACCGCTATGAAAAAATACCACAGAAAACGCAAAAATGGCACAAAACCGGAAAACAATTGCAAAAACAAGCAAAAAACCGAAAACAATTGTAACCATCCAAGTTTTTAAAAAAATGAAAATACTCGATATAATTGAAATAAATAGAAAAAAATCAGAGGAATAAGAAAAAAATGAGAAAAAATCGGAAAATAAAGATATAGAAAAAAAACATAACAGAAAATTAGAAAAAATTAGGAAAAAACAAAAAATCTGAACAAAACAAAAAAAATGGAAAATGAGACAAAATCGGAAAAATCGAAAAAAATAGAAAGCATTGATGAAAGCTGAAAAAAATCCCAAAAGAACGAAAGAAATCGCAGAAAATGTCAAAAAAAAATTTAAAAAAAAAATAATTGCTATGAAAAACATATAAAATAGTTTAATCTCGAAATTCGTATGAAAAAAATATTGAAAAATCGCTATGAAAATGTTCAAAATTAATAAACTATCTCGAATACTGTTATTAAAAATTAAAAAAAAATAAGTGACTTCAAAATCGCTATCAAAAATTTAAGTCTCGAAAATCACTATACTAAAAATTGCTAAAAAAATTAATGAGCTAAAAATCTTTTGGAAAAACTTAAAAATATTCATATATCTCGAAAATCGCTACTAAAAAAAATGAATGAATCAGAGGGGCTGGACGTTAGTGCTCAAGGGGGGGGGGCAATTTCTTTCCTGGGAGGGCTAATCAAATTCGTTTCTACATTTCATATAATTTCGTGCTAATTTTTGGTATATTGGTGGGTAATTACCCCTTTATTCCCCCCATAACTACGCCCTTGCTAGTGCTCAAACTGTTAAAGCTAGAAATTTGAAATTTAGATATCAGATTTATTTTATAACGTAAGAAAGGGTTTTTCTTAAATTTCCATCGTCTGATGAATCTGATAATAATTTTTTTCTTAAAATTAATATATAAAAAAAACACATACACATTTTATTATACAAGGTGTTGTTTTTGATGCCGCAAAAAATGGTCAAATTGGACATGTGTTTTAATTATGGTTTCTATGGCATTATTTTTATCTGACCAATTTAAAATTTGTATATTTGGCCAAATATTTACAGGGTGTTAAAAAATTCGAAACATCCGATATTTTAATACAATATTATTAACATGCATTATAGGTACCTCTAAGATCTACATTTTACAATTATTTTGAAGTATACAGTGTGTTTCATTACGTTGTGATAACACAAAGTTATACACCCGGTATTTCATTTTAAATTTGAATTTCCCTGAGTTTCCTATTTTCTATTTATACTTAATACAAGGTTATTTACAAGAATCTTTAATTTATATTTCGATTCCATAAAGACATCTAATTGATTAATTTAAGAAATTTCTTACTCCTCACCTCTATTTTGACCCATTCCAAAATTTTGATAAATTATTTGGATTTGAGAAAAAAAATTTCAATGGTGTAAAATTACCTTGATCTTAATACAAATTTCATATTTAAAAATTTTTTCACCGATTTGAATTTTTATATTTTATTTTCAAATTACCGTGATCAGAAAAGTGCTTAAAGCGATTTAAAAAAAAAATGAGAAGGAGAAATTTTAATTTTAATTCTGAAATAATTTTTTTTGTTAAAATTTTATTGTAAAAGAAAAACACACGTATTGGGTAAATCTTTCTGAAATTTTCTGAGGCCCAAAAAAATGCTGTCCGGACGTAGGTCTGGATATATATTCTCGAACGAAATCCTTGATCGAGTGCCGGTTTTTACTTTACTCGTTAGTTTTATCGAAGAAAGAACGTCATTAAATTTGAGCAGGATCGGGTCGGCTCTTCTTGTACTCGCTATACAAATTAAGTGTTTTCCATAAGAAAATATTTTTCCAGTTCAACTTTTTAGAACTTTTTCCACGTCACATCATGTATAATATTAGCGTACATTTTTTAATTGAGTAAATATTCTAAGTAATCTATATTTAATTAAATTTAAATTTCTCTCTGTCCACACAAAAAATCGCTGATATCTTTGATTTGCGGTTAACTATTTAATATGTATCATCATTTACAAGCGTTATTTCGAAGCTCCCAGGGCGATATTGAAGGTCATTGTTTGTGTGGTAATGTGGTTTGCTTATAATATTATTACCTTATTACTTTTTTTACTTACCATTAACCGTAGAAGAACAATCGATTCTTATTTTCTAGCTGACAAGAGTAGGTGATCAAATTATTTTGATACATAAAAGTAGTGTTATACAGGGTGTCCAGAGATGAAACCGACAAAACTTAGGGGGTTATAGGGACTGCCAATATGATTACAAAAAGCCATATACAAATGTTCAAAACCGCTTCGTTACTGATATACAGTGTGATTTGTGAATTTAGACAAAAAATTCAATCCGCCATATTAAATACACGGATAACCCGATTTGATTTAAATTTAGTACATGAATTAAACTAAATGGCCTTAATAAGTAGCCCTTTGAAGGAAACCAATATCAGGATCGGAATATTCTTTTTGTTCCATCTTAAGTTCTTGTAAGTGTAACTCACAGTGTATAATGATTATCGAAAATCTGAGCTCAGATTCGAAATCGGCGGAAAAAATCCTACAGAAACTTGTTAAAAAAGTTTCTGGCTCCATTTCAGTTATTACGTAATAAATTATGATGTGAAATGTTTTCACTCGAGAAATTAATTTTCGGATCAAGTACCATCAAAAATGGGTTATTATAATAAAAAATTACGAAACCAAGACATAAATATTGTTATTATCTTTAATTAGTTCGTAGTAAAATTTTATAAAATACTCTCATAACCCAAAAAAAAAAGTGAAGAATAAATCCGTATCAGTAGCTTACAATTTTTGTCTAAATACAGTAGGCTTGTGTCAAAAAATTATTGTGCGTTGTGTTGTACTTTCATAAATTCAAAATTAGTAAGCAAATATAATTTATAAAAAATTCAGTACGGTCCTTTTTGAACAAATTCCTATCCGCTTTTTTAAGCAGATTTTGAATCTGCGATCAGAATAATTATACTAGAACAGTTATTCTTATAAGAAATGACTCATTCCGGTCCTGATACGAATTTATTTTTTCATTTTTTCTTGGGTTATGAAAGTATTGTATAAAATTTTACTACGAACTTATTAAAGAAAATAACAATATTTATGTCTTGGTTTTGTAATTTTTTATTATAATAACCCATTTCTGATCGTATTTTATCCAAAAATTAATTTCTCGAATGAAAAAATTGATAATAATTTATTACGGAATAACTGAAATGGTGCCAGAAATTTTTTAACAAGTTCCGGTACAATTTTTTTCGTAGATTTCGAATCTGATCTCAGATTTTTGATAATCATTATACAGGGTGAGTTATTCTTACAAGAACTTAAGATGGAACAAAAAGAATATTCCGATCCTGATATTGGATTCGTTCAAAGGGCTACTTATTAAGGCAATTTAGTTTAATTCATGTACTAAATTTAAACCAAATCGGGTTATCCGTGTATTTAATATGGCGGATTGAATTTTTTGTCTTAATTCACAAATCACACTGTATATCAGTAACGAAGCGGTTTTGGACATTTATATATGACTTTTTGTAATCATATTGGCAGTCTCTATAACCCTCTAAGTTTTGTCGGTTTCATCTCTGCACACCCTGTATAAATTATATAGAAAAAGTTATATATTTATTCTATTAAATTATTTAACAAATTAATAGAAAATCTGAATTATAAAATATACATTTATCATTTTCAATGGCAGCCCACTTGACAATATTACAGTGCGCCGATCTTTAATGAACTGATTACCATCAATGATTATTATCAATTGAACTGCATGTTGCATAATTCAATAACCTTGGATTCCGATAACAATAGAAAAATTATCTGATTAATCCAATCGAGCTAATCTTGTTTCAAGATATTGTTTTAGTGTGAAAGTATGACGTCAAATTTTATGGCATAATAATAACCAAAGTATAAAGCTGGAAAAATACCCATATAATATAATTTGATAGTTCCTAAATTTGTATATTAATACGCTAAGAGAAAACTCGAACGCGTGAGTTTTTTTTTTTTTTTTTTTTTTTTTTTTTTTTTTTTTTTTTTTTTTTTTTTTTTTTTTTTTTAGGCGCATTGAATGAAAAAATAATAGAAAAAATGCGAAAAATATGAAAAAATCAGTAAAAAAGAAAAAAAATAGCAAAACTAGAAAACGTAAGAAAAAAAGGAAAAACAGGCAAAAATTTTAAATGGGAAAAAATAGGGAAAAATAACCGAAAAAAAAGTGCAAAATACTGAACTATAGGCAAAAATAGAAAAAAATATAGAAAAATAGTAAAAAAAACAGGAAGAAATTGGGAAAAATAGTAAAAAAACAATGAAAAATATTAAAATATAGGGAAAAATAGGAAAAAATTGGTCAAATTTAAAAAAGTATGAACAAGGAAAAAACAGGAAAAAATAGGGAAAATAAGAGAAAATAGAAAATCAAGAAAAACAAAGAAAAGAAATGAAAAAAAGCACAAGAAGTCGAAAAATTACGCAATAATTGCAAAAAAAATTCAAAGAAAATCGTAAAGAAGCTCAAAAACCGAAACTAAATCCCAATAATAATAAAAAAACAGGAAAAAATTGAAAACTATATAAAAAATAGTAAAAAAAAACAGGAAAAAATCGGGAAAAATGGGAAAAATAAGGAAAAAATACTTTTCTATAGTGTAATTTTATTTTTAGGCGCGTTGAAAGATTTTTGAATAGGTAAAGAAGGAAAATATCGGGAAAAATAGGCAAAATAGGAAAAAATAAAAAACATGAAAAGAAAAACAGTAAAAAATAAGCAAAAATGGGAAAAAATATGAGAAAATCGACAAAACAGAAAAAAACAAAATCAGAAAAAGTTAGAAAAATAGGAAAAAACAGGCAAAAATTCTAAACAATTGGAAAGGGAAAAAATAGGGAAACAGAAATAACCGAAAAAAAGGGAAAAATAGGGCAAAAATATAAAAATGGGTGCAAAAAACACAAGAAATCGCAAAAATGGCAAAAAATCGGAAAAAATCGAAAAAAAAAATCGCAGAAAACCGAAAACAATTGTAACCTTTCAAAAAATTTTTTTTTTAAATGAAAATACTCGATATAATTGAAATAAATGGAAAAAAAATTGAGTAAGAAAAATATGAGAAAAAGATCAGAAAACAAAAGAAATAGAAAAAAAAACAAAACATTAAGAACAAAATGAGAAAAAAATTAGAAAATATCAGAAAAAAAACCAAACATCAGAACAAAACAGAAAAAAAAATGAAAATTGAGAAAAGATTGGAAAAATCGAAGAAAAAAAACAGATGCATTGGTAAAAGTTGATAAAAAAACGCAAGCAATCGCAGAAGATATCAAAAAAAAATTTAAAAAAAAATGGAAAAAATATCACAAAAAATTGCAAATGCAAATAATCGGAAAAAATCGCAAAAATGGCAAAAAATCGGAAAAAAAACAAGCAAAAACCCAAAAACAATTGTTACCATCCAAAAAATTTTTTTTAATGAAAATACTCGATATAATTGAAATAAGTAGAAAAAAGGAGTAAGAAAAAAATGAGAAAAAAAATCAGAAAACAAAAGAAATAGAAAAATAAACAGAACAGTAAGAAAATATGTGGAAATATTATAAAAAAAAACAAAAATCTAGAACAAAACAAAATAAAAACGAAAAATGAGAAAAAAATCGGAAAAATGGAAAGCAGTGGTAAAAGTTGAAAAAATTAGAAAATAATGGAGAAAAATGAAAAACAGAATTGTAAAATAAGAAAAAATCAAGGAAATCAGAAAATTTGTAAAAAACCGTTAAAAAACGCAACAAAAAAAACGCAAAAAACGAAAAAAAAGCCGCTAAATAAATTGAAAAAAAAAAATTGAAAAACATTGCAAAAATCGCAAAAACCAGAAAGAATAAAAAAAATTAAAAAAATTGAAGTATTTGAAATAAATCGCAAATAATTACAAAAAATCTCAAACAAAAACAGTAAAAAAAGAGTAAAAAATCGAAACAAAATCCAAAAAAAAACCGAAGTAAATTGCAAATGCAATTGCGCAAAAAATCGGAAAAAATGCAAAAAAAATCGCAAAAATAAACTCAAAAAAATGTAAAGTATCGCAAAAAAACAACCAAAAACCCGAACACAATTGTAATCATCTAAAAAAATTAAAAAAGTTGGAAGATTTGAAATAAATCGAAAAAAAAACAGAATGAGAAAAAAATGAGGAAAGATTAGAAACAATCGAAAAAAAAACAAAAAATAGGGAAATATAGGCAAAAATAGGAAGAATGGGAAAAAATAGAAAAAAGTAGTAAAAAATAAGGAATAGAGGAAAAAGTAGAGAAAAATAAAAAATAAGGAAATATTGGCTAAAATAAGAAAATGGGGAAAATTAAAAAAAAAAACAATAATAAATAGAAAAAAAAAAATAGGTAAATATATGAAAAAATATGCATATATATAAACTTTAAAACTTAATGAATTACGGTCGAATAACTAAATAAAAAAAAAACTAAAAATAAAAATAATAGAATTTGTATTTTTACGATGAAACTAAAGTAGCTCTATATAAAAAACGTTTACATACACTTTTAGTATAGTATTGATTACAATAATTACTTCAGTGCCGTAATCTTTTGATACAATGGATAATCAACCTACTCACAAATGTATTAATCATCGATATTGTTTAATAAGCAATAAAAGAATTTAGGTAGGTTCTTTATTACTTGTAATGAGATCATTTCTAATTGTTTCAGCAGCTACTGCAACTTTAAACAACATGAATAAAACATTAAGCTTTCGGCTATTGTTTCCTATTCTCTTATTTTTATGTTAAAGAAAAACAAATAAAATGACATATAATCTACCTTATAAATAAAAAAAAATTGATTAATAGTAATTGAATCAGGGCCAGTAAAGACCGCCCTTTTGGCCGCTAAGGATTTTGTCGATGCCATACGACCCCTGGAATATTTTCATTCTTCATTGAAGCTGCCCGAGCAAGTGACGTTCACATTATAAACAGAAGGTGGCGCCCGAGGCGATCCGAATGGAGCCAAAAGACCACTTGAAGACGCAAAGACCGTTACGGTGCATAAAAATCTAATTATAATAAATAAAATATTGATCATCAAAAAGGACTATATTGGGCAATGCAAACCAGTCACTACTTTTAAATAAAAAAAAGAACTTGACTGTCTTTCTAGAATTATAAATATTGGTAAATACACATTCTTAGTAATTGGATTGATTCGGTCGTCCGGAATTATCCTATGAGGAAGAGAAAGGACTATATGAGGCAGGATTGTCGTAGGACAGGATTGCCTAAGAAAGGATTGTCGCAGGAACAGATTGTCGTAGGAAAGGATTGTCTGGGGAATAATTTTTTAGAAAATATTGTCTTGTCCTGATTGTTTAGTATGTATTGTGTATAAATATTTGTTTAAATAAAATTTAAGCTGAATCCATATATTAAATTAATAAAGTAGGTACTAGAATTTTTAAATTGATTTGCGCAATTCTTTTGTTCGCAGTTAACTGAAAATAACGTATGGTTACTTTATTGCTTATTGCGAAGTCACACAAACCACAGAAAGTGTAAAATGTAGGCGTAATGACTCCAAATACGAAACCATCATATATAATAGGTGGCGTTCTTACCAAATTTGAATTTTGATAAATTAATTTATCGGTGTTTAAAAAAATTATAAAATATTACATAAGAAAATGAATCACTTTAAGTTTATTTGGTCAAGATTAAAAAAAAATATAGGTTATTATATACAAGGTAGATAAAATTAAACTCACATAAAGTATACAGGGTATAACTAAAATTCATGTACGCGCACATTAAAATTGATGAGTATACGATCAATTTTATCATTAAAATAAAAATTTTTAATATTGGTCAATTTCCCCTTATTACAAACATTATCATACATTCGATAATATTGAAGGTAAACAAGACACTTCGGAGAAGAGTTCCTCACCCACCCTCCTGAGGCTTGCTACATTGCTTCTTTTCATGGAAGGGCCGAAAAAATATAATTGAAATTTTCCCCCACTTCCATGCCATTTGGGTATCTTAATGCCAGATACTATTATCTACCATTTTATCCGGGTTACCCCATCTTCTTTTGCTTAGGTTTTTTTACAGGTCAAGTTCAATATGGCTTATATCAACTTCAGTGACGTAACTAAATTTAAACGACTGGAGAAAACTATTTTTCTATTTTTAACATAAATTGAGGTACAGAAGTATTCTAAAAATATACAAAGGGTTATATTTAAAATGATTAAATTTTACTTTTTCATAGTCATACTGGAAGTGAATTTTAATTTATTCTTTTTTACCAGTTCATAGTACTGATAAAACTTTCAAACAACCCACTCATTTAAAAAAATAATAAATTAGGTACAGGGGTTAATTAAAATTAACTGTTTTAATAACAATAATTTTACAATAAAATCGTATTTTTACAAAATTATTTGCAATTTCGTATCCAATACATAATAGAAAATAAATTTTACCCTTTAGCACCATCTTTTAAAAAAAATCTAAAACTGCTTTGAAACTCTATAATAATAAAAATATATAAAGATAAAATCACATTGCATAACGAAAATATGTAAAATATGATTTCTCTCGTCTATTACCATATATATTCAATGAAATATATAAGTAATAAAACTCAACCAATTATAATGACTTATACGGACGTTTTCCTAGGTTAGTATGCTAAATTCCATACTTAAGGAAACCGAGAGTATGATGGCATAACTTGACTTGTTTTGCATACTAACTTATAAAATAAATTCAAAATAAAACCATGACTTGTCTGTCGTTCGCTATATTACGTTCGTTTATTACATTAACAGTGAAGAAATATAGAAATATTATAATGGGATTAAAAAAATAATAATAATTTATTGTTTAAACATATATAAATCAAGGTTTATTAATAAATTTACGAATAGTATTAGAATACACCTTGTATGTTTATTATTGTATACAGTGATCGATATTGCATCCTCGGCGCCTTATTGTTACGTCCTATTACGAAACGATTACACAATTGGCTTTCTCTTTAAGTTAAGAATGGTCTTGAACATGAAAAAAGGAAAACCATGTTAACAACAAATGTAGAACATCAGAAAAACTGTATATTTACATTGTAATATATACAGGGTTTACTATTAATGTGAGTTATATTAGTCTGAAGGATTATCAATCAAAAATGCGATTTATTGCCTCCTACTCTGTATAGAATTTTTTTTCAAATATTTTATGCAAACTTGATCCAATTTTAACTTCTTATAAATTATTATTAAATTAAGAGACAGGGTGTTATTGAAATACATGTACATTTTAAAACAGGTTAATTTTTTTAGAATATGCAAAAATATTATGTTGAAAAAATACGTGAATTTAAAGGAGTAATTAAGTTTTGAAAATTTATATTAAATCAGGCGTACGCCACTGAAGTTAACTTATGTCATGTTGAACTTGACCTGAATTAGGCATAAAAAGATCGTTAGTATACGATTTTATTTCGAGATCCGCAGTGGTGCCAATCATACTATAATTTCCATTATTTGTATAACAAATACAACTTGATTAGTAAATTTATTTGTATTATATTAGTGCATTTCAATATAGTTTTATGTTCAAGATGTAAACACATTTTTGTTTATAATTGCACTTTTCCAATATTTTAATTTTGTGCTCATACCGCAGTTTGGTTACACTACGACAGAAATTTACAAGATGTAATTTGATCGTGTTAGCTTCTGGGAAGTGTTTATATACGCAGTTGCGGCATCGTAGATGATACGCAACCGGAAGTGGCCAGACCCGCCAGGGAAGATGCAGCAAGTAATTGAAATAATAAAAAAAAAAAAAATTCCTCACCCATTGAGGGGTAACTACTCCAAATTGGGTGCAATCGATCTGGTGTGATAGCCAAAAATGCGATTTGCTACATCGTAATGGTGCTAGGTGGGGAGAGAGAAAAAGAGGCTGAAAACATTTTCAAAACTACCCATCGCTATAAAATAACAAAAAAGTCTCTGTCTTTGTAACGCTCTTTGCGTCGTCAAGCGGTCTTTTGGCGCCTTAATCCAGGTTTCGGATTGCCTCGCGTGTCAACTTTCATTTATAGCGTGAAGGCCACTTGGTCGGGCAGTTTTAGTGGAGAAAGAAATACCCCAGGGGTCGTTATGTCCTCGACCAATCCCGTGTCAAGCGGTAGGACAGACTTTACTTGCCCCTTGGACTAGAGTACCGGAGTATCTGCTTCTAGGATGTTAGTTTATATGAACAGAAGAAAGATAAATAAAATTACGAACATACAAATAAACTCCTATACAACTTGGAAATTGGCTTCACTCCCTTCAGCTTGATCGATCTCTAAAGGTCGACGGACTGCCACTGCTACATCAATTAGATATAATACAACTACTGCCACTAACCGATTGATTCATTCTACTCGATAAGAACTTCGGCGTCTAAGAAGCATGGACGCCTCTTCCATAATTTTAAGTTAATTCTTAATCCAGTGCCGTGAGCGATTTAATTTATATACTTTAGTTATTAAGGAAAAACTAACTTTTTTACACCATATCTGCCATCACTTTTGCCCCCGCTCCCAAAGTGACGTATTTTTCATCACGATCATGCGATAATCGATCCAAAGGACTATTCCGGCTTTAATAGGGATTTTGAGCATTTTTCTTAACCTTTATTTTGAATTTTAAGCTAATCAAAAATTTTTTTACACAACCAAAAATTGTTATTTTCAGTAGTAATATCCCTAGGACATTGATAATAGATGAGATAATTTTATGACAATCGAAAGCTCGTTCGAGCTTGAGAAATTTGTCATATAGTTATGAGGCATTGGTTAATGTCCAAGGGATATTCGGTGGAAAAATTTTTGACTTTGAACATTCATATTGCCAAAACGTGACATTTTGAAATTTATTTAGAATGAAGTTGTCAAACTCAATAGTGCAATTATTATATATAATACAACGAGTGGTATTGTGACTATCGATAATTCCATAAGTTATTTCACGAACCGTGTTGTCAAATATTAATTTCACGAGTCCGCAGGTAGTATATTCCTAAAAGTAGTAGATTCCTGAAGATAGTAGATTAGTAAAGATAGTAGTTTCCCGAAGGTAGTAGTTTCGTTTAGGTAATATATTCCTTAAGAGCTGAAGATTCCTTAAGGGTAGTAAATTCTTTAAGAGCAGTAAATTCGTTAAAACGGTAAAATATTTTTTAAGGTAAGTAAATTTCTTAAGACAGTAAATCCCTTTAGCTTAGTATATCCTTAAGATAGTAGGTTCCTTTAGGGTAGTAGTTTACCGAAGGTAGTATTTTTATTTGGGTAGTATATTTCTTAAGAATAGTAGATGTCTAAATATTTTTCCTACGTAAATTTGACTAAAAAATTCGAATTTGGTATCGAGATTATTGTAGAGTGGACGACCGACGACCGGAAATTTGACCGTAGAGGATGAGAAAAATTTTTTTTCCATAAATTTAACTCTACGCCAATCGTTTTTTTGCGCCAAATTATGACACCAAATTTTATGTTTTTTACATTTTCTTTATTTTGAAATTTTGTAGTCTTCGGTTAAGAAATTTTTGACTCTCCCATAGGTTTATAGGAAATTATTATTCGCATAGGTGCATTTTTTCGAAAAATCTCCAAGCTCAATAAAAAATTCTAAAAATTCGTTCGTCAGTTTAAAATGTACCAATACTTTTCCTACTTAATTTTACCCTAAAAAAAAACCGAAATTGGTATCGAGATTATTGTAGAGTAACGATTAGACCGCGGTCAGATTTCTGGTCCGAGGACCGGCAATTTGTCCGTATCGGACGAAAAAAAAACATTTTGACCATGCCAGCCATTTTTTACGGCCAAGAAGCCGAATTTTATATTTTTTTACATTTCTTTTTACAGATTTAGATATTTTTTTGTCTCCGATTAAAGAATTATTGACCTATCTATCTATAACAGTAAATTCTTTAATGATGATAAATTCCTTAAGGGTAGAAGAATACTTAAGGTTAGTAGATTCGTTAAAGTAGTAGATTAATTTAGGGTAGTAATTTCCGGGATAAAATATATTAAATATATCGCGCAAGGCACTGGAATTAAATTAACTTAAAATTATGTCAAAGCCAACCTTCTTTCAAATATAAAGTCAAGCGTGATCAGTTCTATGCCCGACAGATGGAAACAATCGCGTACATGCTTGGCACACATAGAAATGCTTACCGTATACCACGATTCAATCCGTTGTCAGAAGTTCAAGATGGAGATCGAGCCGAATGCTGACTATCGGTTCAAACCTTTAAAACCGAGTACTAAGTAGAGTTTGTTTAACCATCCTCTGCTGTTACGTCATAATCGGTGACGTATTCTGCTGTTTTACGTGTGTCCTATATTATTTGAATGTTATTTTACACATAACCTCAAAAATAAAATACAATCAATGACATATGCTACGGATTGTTTTCAATGATGTATGTTAAGATGTGTTTGGATGAATAAATTGGTGGTGTCAAAAATTGTATTTTTTGTTGCGTACCTTTTTACATAATTTAGTACTTTTTTTTAACTTGAAAAACCTCCGATTTTTTAACTGATTTGTTTAAAATTTCTAGCTTGGGAATGTTTAGTACAATTTTTGACGAAATTAAAAAAAATTACGGTTGATCGAATTGTGATTAAATGGCGATAAAAATGTATTATATGATTATATTTTTGGGGTAAACCCAAACACTGTAGATTACATTTAATGGTAAAAGCGATACTCCAGCATCTTCTTGAAAAGTAATTAATCAACTTCAAAATTAAACTTTACGTCGACATTAGTTAAGAAATACGTTAATGACGTCATAATTCCGTCTCATCCATTTCATGATTGAGAGATTAAGTTGGACAATGTATGACGTAAGGATGTTTAAACAAAGTCTACCAGTTCAGACCTTTAGAGAGAGCTCAGTCGTCCATAAGCCAGTGCATCAGACAGAGAGGCTTGGCCAGTAAAGTTAATTTCTACTAATTCTAAAAAATCTAAAATTATTAACAGTAAGAAGTTCTTTCCAATGCTTTATAATATCATTGCTACATATGAAGACGCATCTTTATTTTATTTATTGTGGTTTTTTAGTATATAAAAAATTATCTAACTATACATTTTGTATATTCAATATTCCATCTGTTATAATTGATTTCCATTTGTAATTAGATCCGAGTCTCCGCATCTCGCTACTTATTACCAACTCGACAAATTACAAATTACCATCAAATAAGAAACGTAATTAAGACAACGTCAGAGCGCGGACGATTACACAATCGGTAAATTCTTCGAGTCCGCAGCGATTGCGATTCGCCAATGAGCAAATTGATCTTCCGTGTCTGAAAATACCCTTGTCATCGAAGTAATTACTCACAACTAATTATCCGTTTCGTTTTATTTGGATCAAAAGTGCCGGAAGCGCCACCAGAGTAATTAATAAGTCGCCGGGCTCGATTCTGATAACGGATCGGGACCGTTTCTAAATGAAAATTGAAACGATTTGTTGCTACAACTGTATGGTGAAGAGTTAGATAGTTTGCAGGTATTTTAAAGAATAATTAATGTATAAATGATTTATATTGTTAGTCAGATGAAGTATCTACATTTGTTGACAAATAAATTAAGAGTACATTCACATAACAGACAAGTTCGACATTTTTCTTATTTTTTCAAAAAAATTAGAGCGCAAAATATTAATATTTACGTCCGCTGTAAGCATTTTAAAATCAAGGAGAGGCTGGAAAACGTACCTGTGCGCGAGACTAGACCGTGTGACGTCAGTAGCCATGAACGCTTCGCCCCTTGCCCGCTGCTGCGCTGTATTCATGATACACACACATTATTATCAATTCTACTAAAATTCTACCAAACACCTTCATTTTTCTTAAAAATCTACTAATTTAGTAGGAAATTTACTAAAAACGGCAACCCTGTAAAATGTGTGTGATTACAGCGCAGCAGCGGGCCAGGGGCAAACCGTTCATGGCTACTGACGTCACACGGTTTAGTCTCGCGCCCAGGTTTTTAAATAACAAAATCTCTCGAATTCAGTTTAAAAACAAAAATGCCGAACCTGCCTATTCTATAAATTTAGAACCACCATTAGCTTAATTTTCATTATTCTAATAATAATATGATTGTCACTACCCAACAATTTCCGTACTCAGTCCTCTCAAGCGATTATTATACGTATATTAAAACAAAACAAACTCAAAACCGCACCTAGTTCCTATCATCCCATATCCCAAAATAATTAACAGCATATTACAATAGTACATAGAAAAAGAAAATCTCTTAACGCTTACTCAAAGATCTACTGCAGATAATTTATTTTCACTTGAAACTGAAATCAATGAAGAATTTTAGATTTTAGATCCAATAATTTATACGGTCCAGTAACTTTCCAATGCTACAATATTTCGATGATGCAAAATTCGATCCAACAAAGGTAACCCAATTTAAAACGATTTTTAACAGAAAATCTTTAAGGATAATTTTCGGAAATTAGCCAACGTTTAACTTAACTGGTGACCATGCGTCTCAGAGACTCCGCACGATCTTTTTCGTATCGGTACTCAGAAACCACCAGAAAAAATTAGTAAGCCGCCATTCCATGTACCTTCCTAACTTTTAGTGTACCAACAGATGCCTTATTGAGAGTTTACCTTCTTTGTCTTATTTGTCAGTTACTGATATCGCGGAGTCTGGTAGACTCAAGGTCACCATTAGTGTTAGTAATAAAACATGGCTAGTTCTAGAAAGACAGTAAACACATTATGGTCAAAATGGTTTAATGAGACGACCAGTGATATGAGTGAGGATGAAGTGGAAGATGAAGACTATATAAACAGTGATCATTCAACGGACAGTGAACAAGCACTAACTGAAAATGAAGTAGAAGATGATATGGAAACTAGTGAAGGCGAGGATCAGCGGACACTATGGAAAAAACAGGTATAAATGGAGTAAACAAGAGCCAACCAGAAACGTTCGTATACCTGCTCATAACAAAATTGTACTTCCATCAATAAGTTCACATGTGGAACAGTCAAATAGTGCTATTTATTATTTCAATAAAATGTTTACGCCTGATATGTATAACATTCTTGTCAAGAGAACTAACGAAAAGCTGGCTACTTTTCGGCCAAAATATAAAAAATATAATAAAGAAAAAACTGATGAAATAGAAATTAGAGCTTTTTTGGGTCTGCTTCTCTATACGTCTATATACAAGTCAAACCATGAGGATATACGGAGTCTTTTTGCCACAAAAGGAAAAGGAAGACCTATATTTAGAGCAGTTATATCACAGAAGCGTTTCCTAAGTCTAATGGCTGCTCTAAGATTTGACGATGCCTCGGACCGAGATCAAAGAGCAAAAGATAATCCAGCTACTGCTATCCAAGAACTGTTTGATATATTTGTTCGTAATGCAAAAAACTCATATAAAGTTGGAGCCAATGTGTATTCCCAACAAACCCGCCAAATATGGGCTAAAAATCTTATGTATGACTGATGCACGAACTGGATATTTACATAACGCCTATATTTATGTTGGAAAAGGTTCAGATGGATTTAGCCTGACACCCGAAGAAAAAAGAATGAGCATATCTTCTCAAGCAGTAATTAGATTATTAAAACATATCTACAATACCAATAGAAATGTGACTGCTGACAACTGGTTCAGTTCACTTGAATTAGTACACCATTTACAAAAAAATAAACTAACCTACGTAGGAACACTTAAAAAAATAAAAGAGAAATTCCCCCACAGTTTCTCCCGCAACGAAATCGTAATGAAGGCGACACTTTGTATGGTTTCACAAAAGACGTAACACTTCTATCATGTGCAACTAAGAAAAACAAAATTGTGTTATTAATTTCATCCATGCATCACTCCATTGAAGTTGATACAGATAATGGATTACCAGAAAGAAATTCTTTTTATAACTTGACCAAAGGGGGTGTGGACGCCATGGACGAAAAGTGCACAAAATATTTTTGTAGCCGCAGAAGACGCAGGTGGCCAATGACTATTTTTTATAAAATAGTAGACATATGCGGCGTTAATTCCTACATTATGTTTTCTTCTGTACCCACAAATAATTGGACGAGATTCAAGTTTATAGAAACTCTGGCAGATGAACTAGTTTCCGCACATTTGCATAGAAGGTTTGAAATGCCAACCATACAAAGGCAATTAAAACAACTAATTGGAAGTATCCTCGATATTCCAGAAAATGTGACTGATGAACAAGAAAAAAAACTTGTCATATTTGCCCATCCAAATTAAGAAGAAAGACTGCATATTTAAAGATCTGTAAAATTTTTACTAAAATAGAACGAGAATAAATATTTTTTTTTTGCTGTTTTAGAATTTTGCAAATTTTTCTACATATTCTACATATGAGTTTTTTTTTTTAAATATGTCTTATGTTAATTTAGTATAATGAGGAAATGATTTTTTTTTAAGAGCTATACTTTGATTTGTTCTTATTCAATATAATTAAAAATATTATTACATTGTCATTTTATCAATAAAAAAAATATTATTACTATGTTTTTTTTATAACTTTTGAAAAAAAATCTGTTTTTTAGCTAGGAGTTTGTCAGACTAACGGTCACCATTTACGTAATTAAAAGTAGGGTTAAAATTTATCCGATTTAAGAAAATATTTAAAAAATTTGTCAAAATAAGGAAAATTAAGCAGAGAAGTAATTTTTGATTGATGTCCCTGTTTGAGCGTCCCTAGAATTCTATTATTTTTTTGTGTTTGATAATCTCAAGTACCACAACTGCGTGTTTAACGTTTTACCTTAAAAAAAAATGAAGGTGAGTTTTGTAACGAAAGGATACATCTGCTAGACTGTGCAAAAAGCATGACGTTTCCTTTCAACGATGCGGCTTCCTTTTGCATAGTCCACTAAACACTTGTTATGATCACTGTGACGTTAAAATTGCCGCTAAACCAAATAACAAATTTTATACTGCAATTCTAAGCAGATATATTATTCACAAGTAATTTTTTATAAATATTATATTAAAAATTTATTTACTTTTATAAGATGTTTTTTTATAGATTATTTTTATATCAGAGAAATAAGAAATAATATTTTTTTCATAATATTTCTGTATAAATTGCTAAACATCAGATTTTTTTATAATAATATACAATACAAAATACAGTACATAATAGTCAATTTTTAACTAGTTTAAAATACCGAAAAATCCAAATTTTGTAGTCCTAAATAGTTAAAAAACCAAATTTACAAGCCTTTAAATTGCAAAAAATCAAAATTTTCAAAAACTTCAATATCACAAAAACCAAATTTTCGAAGAATTAAATTGCAAAAAAATTCAAATTTTCAAAAACTTTAAAATCACAAAAACCAAATTTTCAAGTGTTAAATTGCAAAAAATTCAAATTTTCATGACTTTAATCCCAAAAAAATCCAAATTTTAAAGACTTAAATTCCAAAAAATTCAACTTTTCAAGTATTAAATCCCAAAAATCCAAATTTTAAATCTTAAATCCCAAAAAATCCAAGTTTTCAAAAATTTTAATCTCAAAAAATCCAAATTTCCAAGTGTTAAATTGCAAAAAAAATTCAAATTTTCAAAAACTTTAATATCACAAAAACCAAATTTTCAAGTGTAAAATTGCAAAAAATTCAAATTTTCAAGACTTTAATACCAAAAAAAATCCAAATTTTAAAGATTTAAATTGCAAAAATTTAACTTTTCAAGTATTAAATCCCAAAAATCCAAATTCTAAATCTTAAATCCCAAAAAATCTAAGTTTTCAAAAATTTTAATCTCAAAAATCCAAGTTTTCAATTTACTAAGACAAGAAAATTTAGATTAAAATCCCAAAAAATCCAAATTTTCAAGACAAATAAAAACAAATGTAAATTTTAAAGACTTAAATAGCAAAAAAAGACAAATTTTCAAATCTTAAATCACAAAAATCCGAATCTTCAAGTTTTCAATACCGCCTTTAAATTGCAAAAAAATCCAAATTTTCAAAAATGTTAATCAAAATCACAAAAACCAAATTTTCCAGTGAAAAATTGCAAAAAAATTCGAATTTTCAAGTCTTAAATCCCAAAACATACAAATTTTCAAGACAAATACAAAAGAAATTTAAATTTTAAAGACTTAAAAAGCAAAAAATTCAACTTTTCAAGTCTTAAATCCCAAAAATCCAAATTTTCAAGACTTCAATCACAAAAAAATCAAAATTTTGAAGACTTAAAAAGCAAAAAAATCAACTTTTCAAGTCTTACATGAAAAAAAAATCCAAATTTTTAAATCTTAAATCTCAAAAAATCCAAATTTTCAAAAACTTTAATCTCAAAAAATCCGTATTTTCAAGTCTTAAAAAAATCCAAATTTTCTAGTCTTTAATAGTAAAAACAACAAATTTTCAAATCTTAAATACCAAAAATCCAAATTTTCAAGACTTAAATTCAAATTTTAAAGACTTAAATAGCTAAAATTTCAACTTTTCAAGTCTTAAATCCCAAAAATCCGAATTTTCGTCTTAAATACCAAAAAATAAAAAATTTCTAGTCTTAAATAGTAAAAAACCCAAATTTTCTAGCCTTAAATTCCAAAAATCCAAATTTTGAAGACTTAAATAGCAAAAAATTCAACTTTTCAAGTCTTAAATGAAAAAAATCCAAATTTTTAAATGTTAAATCCCAAAAAATTCAATTTTCAAAAACTTTAATCTCAAAAAATCCAAATATTTTCTAGTGTTAAATAGAAACAAATCCAAATTTTCTTGTTTTAAATAGCAAAAAAAAAAAAATTTTCAAATCTTAAATCCCAAAAATCCAAATTTTCAAGATTTGAATATCTAAAAATATTCAACTTTTCAAGTCTTAAATCCCCAAAATCCGAATCATTAAGTTTTAAATACCGAAAAATCCAAATTTTCTAGTCTTAAATAGAAAAAAAAATAAATTTTCAAGTCTTAAATCCGAAAAAATCTAAATTTTTAAGACTTTAATAGCAAAAAATTCAACTTTGCAAGTCTTAAACCCCAAAAATCGCAATTTTCAAGTCTGAAATAGTAAAAAAACCAAATTTTCAAGTCTTAAATCAAAAAAATCCAAATTTTAAAGACTTAACTAGCAAAAAATTCAACTTTTTCAGTCTTAAATCCCAAAAATCCGAAACTTCAAGTCTTCAAAACCAAAAAATCTAAATTCTCTAGTCTTTAATAGTAAAAAAAAAAAATTTCAAGTCTTAAACCACAAAAATCCAATTTTTCAAGACTTAAATTCCAACAAATCCAAATTTTAAAGTCTTAAATAGCAAAATAAAAAACCAAATTTTCAAGTCTTAGGTAAATCCCAAAAATCCAAATTTTTTAATTTTAAATACCAAAAAATCCAAATTCTCTTAAATATTAAAAGAACCAAATTTTCAAATTGGGATTTTTGGAGATTAATGTTTTTAAAAATTTGGATTTTTTGCGATTTAAAAATTTGGATTTTTGGGATTTACCTAAGACTTGATAATTTGGTTTTTTCGGTATTTGAAACTTGAAAATTTGGATTTTTGGGATTTAAGACTTGAAAATTTGAATTTTTTGCATAAATCCCAAAAACTCCAAAATATATACCAAAAAAACCAAATTTTCAAGTCTTACAAAAATACAAATTTTCGAGTCCTAAATAGCAAAAAAAACAGATTTTCAAATCTTAAATATCAAAAATCCAAATTTTCAATACTTAAATCCAAATTTTAAAGACTTAAATAGCAAAAAATTCAACTTGTCAAGTCTTAAATACCAAAAAATAAAAATTTTCTAGTTTTAAATAGTAAAAAAACCAAATTTTCAAATCTTAAATCCCAAAAATCCAAATTTTCAAGACTTAAATCCCAAAAAATCCAAATTTTAAAGACAAATCCAAAAAATCAAAATTTTAAAGATTTAAATAGCAAAAAATCCGAATTTTCAAGTATTAAATAGAAAAAAATCCAAATTTTCTTGTTTAAATAGCAAAAAAACAAATTTCAAATCTTAAATCTCAAAAATCTTTAGGTTTTAAATACCAAAAAATCCAAATTTTGTAGTCTTAACTAGAAAAAAAAACAAATTTTCAAGTCTTAAATCCGAAAAAATCTAAATTTTTAAGACTTAAATCCAAAAAAAAATCCAAATTTTAAAGACTTAAATAGAAAAAAATTCTACTTTTCAAGTCCTAAATCCCAAAAATCCGATTTTTCAAGTCTTAAATACCAAAAAATCCAAATTTTTTAATTTTAAATACCAAAAAATCCAAATTTTCTAGTCTTAAATAGTAAAAGAACAAAATTTTCAAATTGGGATTTTTGGAGATTAATGTTTTTAAAAATTTGGATTTTTCCGATTTAAGTCTCAAAAATTTGGATTTTTTGGGATTTAAGACTTGAAAATTTGAATTTTTTGCATAAATCCCAAAAAACTCCAAAATATATATTTAAGCATAGTTTATAGGTATATACCTTTGATGATAATCAGTTGAAGATTAAATATTTTGCATCCACTTCAAAAGATATATTGTGCTAGCTTTTTGTCATTTTTTTTTTAAATTAACTATTACTTTGTTAATGATATAATAGTAGAGGCTTAACGAACTATTTGTAAACGAATACAATCATCCTAATTTTGAATTTAACTAGCTATTGTACACAAACAAATATTATTACTAGATGATGTTTGAATGAAGCAATTAATAAACAATCAACAGAGGTATTTTTTAGAAATAATGAAAATATTATTGGAAACAACCCATACGCCTATAGAAATTTAAATATTAACGATTAATATCATATTTAAATTAACTATCTGACTAATTTGTAGACTATTGTTCAGACCAAATCAATTAATTTATGGATGTTTTCAATCTGTTTTAAGAACGTCCTTGCATTAAATCATTGCAGACTAAAACTATTCACAATTGTAATTTGAATACGAACTTCTATTGTGTTTTAGTATCTATTTATGCAGATAAATTTCGAAAATATATAACAAAGAGGATATTATTATTTGTAAATTTAATGTCAACTTGTTTTGTAATTTAAGGGTTTGTTAGTTTTAATAAAAAATATAATCGTAACCTCTAAGGAATGATATTTTCAACATCATTATTTTTCTTCGGTTAAATTTTTATTTAAATAAAACTGTTTTTAACAAAATAAGATCATTAACTTTTATTTTGAGGTTTATTTACGCTTTCTTGCACGTAAAGAAGCTCACTGAGTGGGTGTTCATCTGCCGTGGAACTATTCGAAATATTTACGTATTTACTAAACTTTATGTCGAAAATAATCGTTTTAGTATTCAATTAAAATGACTGTTTAATTTAATGCTTCCTTTAATTTTATGACTTATAACATCATATAGGTATTGCATGATCAATTTCAAAACCGTTTAGTCAAATATAATACTAGGCTTACGCATATTATGGATAGTTTATGTAAATTAAAATCTTCAAAACAATAAAATATAAATATGGATCAATTTCTTCCTACTTCAAACATTATTCTACGCTCGATATAATTGAAGGGCTATACTAAATATAAAAACGTAGACTGATATCCAATTCCGGTCAAGTTCAACATAACAAAATTAAATACAGTTAGCTACTTGTTAGCATCTAATCTTTGCAATCCAATGGGCCCCCATAACGCTCTAGTAAATCCTCATTTAGCCTCTTGACAGATTTATAAAATTCCTCCGATTAATCATCAGGACATTAAGACGGAATTAGCACCCCATGATTTTCATAACACAAACTATTAATTAACTAAATGTTTGATAGATGGCGATTAGATGTACTTTCTGAGTAAAAATTTAGTCTTTACTTTTGTGAAAATTATTTGTTAGTTACAAAAATTTTAACAGTTAATGATTATTTCAGAACTAATCTCCAAAAAGGGTTAAATTGTAAAGATCCCAAAAATAAAATTAAGATTTATTATTTACTTTCCCAATTTTTCAATTTTTTCTGATTTTAATTAGGTGACCAGATTTTAAAGTTCGAAATTTGGGATGCTATTTTTAATATTTTTTTTTACAAAAAAAATATTTTTTTTTTATTGTTATTATGGTGGTATACCGAGTGTAAATGTTTCATGGGTAAATAGAACAACACAAACAAAGAACCCCATACACAATGTTAAAAAATTGGCCCTCGGTGGTAGATAATGAAAATTTTATGTTGTTTGTGTTACTAACAGTAAAAAAAAATTGTTAAGTTTAAATTTCTGCTATGACTGGTGTAGCCTCTACAGGGTGTTAAAATTAATACTGTTTTGGTAACTCGAATGATACTAAGTTTAATGTATTTGTATTTCTAAGCTGAAACAAGAAGAACGAACTTAAAAAAAATAATAAACCCAATATAGAAAATAAGTGCAACTAATAAAAACAATTTAGTACTATTATACAGGATGTTTTATTTATATGGAAAGAACCGATTACTTTTTATAAATACACCAACCAAAATTAGATTTTTTCGGTTTTTTTTTTCGATTGTTTTAATTATTTCTCATTTTCTTTCATTTTTATGATTTTTTGTTTTTTTACTTTTTATTTTTAATTTTTTTCAATTTTTTTCTAATCTCTCTTCATTTTTTCTGATTGATCTGTTTTTTTTTCCTTTTCTTTTTTTTTATCTCATTGATTTTTTGCGATATTTTTGTCATTTTTTTCTGATTTTGTTGCGATTTTTTTGCTATTGTTTTACGTTATTTTGTGAAATGTTTCGATTTCTTGCATTCTTTCAGGCTTGCTTTTTTCGTTTGTTTTTGGGATTTTTAGCGCATTTTTAGCGGTTTTTTTTTCGGATTTGTGATTTCTTCATTTTTTCCGTATTTTACAATATTATTTTTCATTTTTTTCCCAATATTTTCTAATTTCCCTTTAAATTTTTTTAAAAGATTTTGTTTTTTTTTTTAATTTTTTTCCGATTTTTTCTGTTTTTTGTAATTTATATCAATTTTTTTGAATTTTTTCATTTTTTATGGTTACAGTTATTTCCGATTTCTTGGTTGTTCCGGTTTTTGCGATGTTTTTATCGCTTTTTTCTTATTTTTCAGTTTTTTTTAGGTTTCTTTTTGATTTTTTTCGATATTTTCTAATTTTTTCTCGTTTTTTCTCATTGTTCTGTTTTTTTCCATTTTTTTTTGTTTTCTAATTTTTTCTGATTTTTCTTATTTCTTTGATTTTTTATGATAATTGTTGTGGTTGTGGTTTTTTGCGACTGTTTTGCGATATTTTGTGATATTTTTCGATTTCTTGCGTTTATTCCATATTTTACAATTTTATTTTACATTTTTTCCCAATATTTTCTAATTTCTTCCTCAGTTTTTTTTCAAACTCTTTTGTTTTTTTTTTTATTATTTTTTCAGATTTCTTTTTAAATTTTTTCGATTGTTTTAATTGTTTCCCTTTTTTTTTCATTTTTATGATTTTTTGTTTTTTTTTTTAATTTTTTCAATTCTTTCTAATCTCTCCTCATTTTTTCTCATTGGTCTGGTTTTCTATTTTTTTTTCGTTTTTTTTTTTCTCATTCTTTTTATTTCATTGATTTTTTGAGATATTTTTGTCTTTTTTTGTGACTTTGTTGCGTTTTTTTTGCGTTTGTTTTACGATTTTTTGTGAACTGTTTCGATTTCTTGCGTTTTTTAGGCTTATTTACGCCTTTTTTTTTGCGATTTTTAGCATTTTTTTCGGATTTGTGATTTCTTCATTTTTTCCGTATTTTACAATTTTATTTTTCATTTTTCCAATATTTTCTAATTTCTCTCTCAATTTTTTTAAAAGTTTTTGTTTTTTTTTTTAATTTTTTTTTCCGATTTTTCTTTTTTTTTCAAATTTTTTCGATCCTTCTAATTTTCATTAGGTATTATACTAAAATAGTAATTTTAGCAGTATTTTAAAAATATTGGAACAAAGACATAAATTTTATATTAAAATATAAAATTTCTTTTTTCTGCTACTTAAAAATATGACGGCAACATTGCGTTGCGTAGACATGAATTATATTCCCACAATAATTATTTTGCACGTGGCGCCATCTATAAAAAAGTAAGTGAACTAGAAAATTGATAGAATAACAGGTTTCTGATGTATTTTTGGTGATGTTATATGGTTCAAATTAAAAATTTTAGAACATATAAGTCTTTTAAATGAAAGCAAAAAATGAAATATCTCTAATGGGAATATAATCTAGTTCCTGAAATAGTTTTTACAGCGATTTTTGATGCCCTTTTTTTGAGGTTAAATTTTCACAATTCCATTGTTTTTTCCATTTTCTTAATTTTTTTTTACTTTTTAATATATTCAGGAACTAATTTAATACCATTAGAACATTATAAAAGCAAATCCGCATATATTTATTGCCTGTATAGTGTGTCTTAAATGTTCAAAAATTTCCCTATGCTTATCCATTTGCTAACGCCGTCTTAAGATGAACCGTGTGTACCTTTCTTTGACGAGCTCGAGTATTTCAAAAGGACGATTTTTTTCTGCATTTTTCAAAAATCACCAAGAGTTTGCGTTACTTCCAAATCGTCAGAATATTAGATGAGAACTTTCTTTGTTTATACTTGCCACCCCTTTAAAATATCTGACACGCTCGATTTTTTTTTTCTATCTTCAACCCTTCCGTACCAGCAAGACCAATTTAAACAATTCCACCTGTAAGAAAATTGAATGGCACGTAGGCAAATCATCTTGCTAAAGTATTTACTCCACCAGAATCCGACAACGACGATAGAGAAATAATAAACTATCTTGACACTCCATGTCAACTCTCACCACCAACGAAAGCATTTTCACCAAAATAAGTTTTCAATCAAAACAAAACTATTAACCCATACAAAGCACCTGGATATGACTTAATAGTAGAAGAAATGCTAAAACATCTTCCAAGGAAGGCAGTCGTCTTATTAACTAGTATCTTCAACAGTATGCTGCGTTTATGGTACTTTCCCAGGCAATGGAAATATTCACAAATCATATTATTTGCGAAACCAGGTAAAAATCCTTCAGATGCTGCTTCCTATAGACCGATAAGTCTTCTACCCATCATTTCAAAATTATTCGAAAGACTGTACCCACCGAAAACCTTATCCCTAACTGTCAATTCGGGTTTAGGGAAGAACACTACACCATACAGCAGTATCATTGGATAATTAACAACATCAATGAATCGTTAGAAAACAAAGATTTATGTGCAGCCGTATTCTTAGATATACAACAGTCATTCGATCGAGTATGGCACACTGGATTTCTGTACAAATTGAAATCAAGAGTTCCTGATCAATTTTACCTGTTAATAAAATCATACTTGCAAGACCGATACTTTCAAGTTAAATTTTAGAACACACTTTCCTCCTATCAGCTTATAAAATCCGGTGTACCACAAGGCAGCGTTTTGGGACCATACTTGTATCTAATATTCACGGCAGATTTACCAATTGCAACTTTTGCCGATGATACTGCGATTCTAACATCGGATATCAATCTAAACAATGCAGCTAGAAACTTGCAACATCATCTAGATCTCTTGCAGACATGGAGAATTAAAGTTAACGCTAGCAAGTCATCGCAAATCACATTTACTACAAGACACGATACTTGTCCTCAGGTAACCATAAATAATGCTGTAATCGAAGTTAAATATCTAGGACTACATCTAGATAGAAAACTGACATGGCAGGCACATATCAAAGCTAAGAAGCAACAAATTAATATTAAAATTCGTGAAATGTACTGGCTTCTATTTAGAAAATCATAATTATCACTAGAGAATAAATTACTGTTTTACAAAATCATCATAAAACCAATATGGACATATCTATGGGGTGTAGCAAACCAACCAATACGAAAATCCTGCAAACAGTTCAGTCCAAAACAATCTAATTAGCAACCTCAATCAACAACCAATGATGGAAAGAAGATTGCAGAGAATATGGACAGAAGATTTAACCAGATAGATCGCAGAGGACTTCAATCATTTATGAAATTTATTTAATACTCGTTTTTTATTATTGAGTAGGTTAGGTTAGTTTTAAAACTTCAGGCAGCTTTAAAAAAAAAAGTTAACTAAAATATAATACATTTGTTATAAGATGTAGAAAAATTTGTATATCTGGACTTATACGTTCTTTCCTATATACCTAAGCCAGTTCATCTCTGTATTTCGCATAGTAATTGCCGTTTGGGAATAGCGCTTTAAACGTTATCTAAAAGACAGTCGCTTAGAAAACTACCAACTATTATTGGAAAATTTACATTAATTAACAGATTAACGTGAGATAGCAGACTCTACATTTGCATAAAATTTTGAAAGAATAAAAAAAATGTTGCATTTCACAATTTCAAATAAATTGCAACATAGTAGCAGGAATGGTGTGCCGTATCGTGGAATTGGTCACGCCTAATCTTACACTTATGTAAAAACAAAACTAATAAAATCCTTTTAAGTGTATTTTGGTTTCACTTATGGAACTTTAGTATCATTTAAAAGGCAACGATTTTATAAGAGATAATTATTGTGAACTTTACTAAATGTAATTTCCAATAAAAATTATTGTTTAATTATAGCTGTTACAATTTAATTTTAAATAAACAAGTATTTTTATAGAATTACTTATTAGACGATACTATATTAATTACAATTAAATAAGCACTATATGTATCATTCCAATTAATAGATAGTTATTTTTTTTTATTTTATTCAGAAAATTCAGTTTTTTAAATCGAAACTTAAATGAAACGTGTAGGTAATTAAATGTGTTTATTAAATTGCTATTAAAATGATGTACAAAATATTTCTATTTCTAAAATAATAAAGAAATTTAATTTTTACTTTCCCGGCCCCATCAAAGATCGACATTGAAAATTTTTTTGCCTTTTTTTAAATTTTAAAGACAAACAATACAATTTAGTGCAAAATGTTTAAGTAGAATTTTTAGAGCATAAAATTTTCTACAATTTTTGTATTAAACTTTTTTCAGAATTTCCAATAGTTGCGCTACAAGAGGGCGCGCAAAAATTTGCATGTAGTTTTTTCGCAGTTTTTCCAAATTTTGAGGACAAAAAATACACTTTAGTGCAAAATGTTCCAGTACAAATTTTTAGAGCGTCAAATTTTCTACAATTTTTGTATTGAACTTTTTTCAGAATTTTCAATAGTTGCGCTACTAAAGGGCGCGCAAAAAATATGCATGTAGGTTTTTCGCAGTTTTTCCAAATTTTGAGGACAAAAAATACACTTAAGTGTAAAATGTTCCAGTACAAATTTTTAGACCGTAAAATTTTCTACAATTTTTATACTAAACTTTTGCCAGAATTTCCAATAGTTGCGCCACTAGAGGTCGCGCAAAAAATATGCATGTAGGTTTTTCGCAGTTTTTCCAAATTTTGAGGACAGAAAATACACTTTAGTGCAAATTGTTCTAGTGCAAATTTTTAGAGCATAAAATTTTCTACAATTTTTGTATTAAACTTTTTCCAGAATTTTCAATAGTTGCGCCACTAGAGGGCGCGCAAAAAATATGCATGCCGGGAAAGTTCTGGGGTGACAGCCGATTTTTTTAAATTTCAAAACAAAATCTCCTGAGAGCAACCCTGTTCAAAAATAAAAATTTACAATACAATATTTAAAAAATTTTTTAGTAAATTTTAGTTTGATTTAAAAAAAAATTAGATCAAATGATTATCATTGATAAAAAAAATCTAAAAATAGCTTTATTACATTTAAAAGTTATAAACGTGGCCTATAACCCATTTTCATCCGGTATCGTTAGGTGAATACCGATCATCTTAATTTTGGTTTCCTTATTTTATTCTTAGCTCTAGACATGGTAGTAATTTCGTGAATACAGCGTTGAGAGGGAACAAAGTGCGCGCCATTCAACTTACTATAATATGATTCTTTGGTGCGGTCGTAAAGCATGAAGAAAAATTTTTATTTTTTTTTAAATAGAAAAAAAAAACTAAAGATTTCTTATAAAAAAATTATGAAAATACTGTAATATTAGTAAAAAATTGCAAACTTCCTTAAAAATTCCTAAAAAATAAAATATAAAATATCAACAAAAAAAAACTATAAAATTTACTAAAATAACAAAAAGAATAAAAATCACTAAAAATGGTTAAAAAACAAAGAAAATCGTTTAAAATTACTAAAAACTATAGAAAATAACAAAATTAGGTTTTCTGAATCCAAATATATTCATAAAGTTAGTTAAAAAAACTAAAAAAAAATCAAATTTTTTTGTCAAAATTCAATTTTTACATTTTTGAAATAATTTACGCCCATAGTACTTTTACTTTTTTCAATTGTTTTATACTTTTTGATAAAATAAAATTTTAAAAAATTTCAAAAAAAATCTTTATTTAGGCTTTAATTCTAAATTCGAAGAAACTAAAATACATTGCAAATTTAGAGTTTCATATTATCTTTCGAATGATGAAAATATCATTTTAAAAGTTATTTAATTTAGTTTTAAATCTTAATAAATTTTCAAATTTTTTTGATCCATTTTTTTAAAAATTCCACAATTTTTTTAATAAAATTTTGAAAAAAATCGCAATTATAAAGTTTTTTATTACAAATTTAACAATATTTTTATAAATATATAATATTAAAATTTATCTAAAAAAAAATAATTTAAGACGTTAAAAATTATTTAATAATTAAAATAGAAACAAGCGGCGAAACTATGCGGATTTCGAAACAAACGTAAGGACAAAATTTGTAGGAAATTTTGAGATCTACAATTTAAGTTCCTTCTAATTTTTCATAAATATCAATAATTTTGGTTCACAATCCAAAAATAAAAGCGCAAAGTCCATATGCAGTGTGACTCAAAAAGTTTACACCATATGGAAAAATTTTTATTATTCATTTGACAGAAAATTATATTCTTGATAAAAGTTGGTGAATTGCGTAAAACTGCCATTGAATAATTGAGTCGCACTGTATATTTCTTTCACACCCTCTAAAGGCAAAACTATGCGGAAATCGAAAAAAGAGTAACAATAAAATGTGTAGAACATTTTATGTTGTCCAACTTTGATATCCTGTAATTTTTTATAAAAATGCATAATTTTGGCAATTTAAAAAAAAAATATGAAAAAAATAACTCTTTGATAAATCTGGCAACAATAGCAAAAGTTTTTGAAAATTTTAACTAACCGAAATTAAACTATTACGTATAAAAATATATGTATAAAACTTTATTGAAATCTTGTTTAGTAATGACGTCATCACTTATAGCAACTGTCACTTTCGATTGTCCGATTAATACCAAAATCTATACTGGTCGTCTCCTTGCTACCCTAAATATGTATATAAAATTTCATCTAAATCGGTTTAGCCGTTTAGACGCTATCTTGTTCAAACACACACAGACACACACAAAGACAGACATCATGCTAAAAATGGTATAAATTGATTCAGGTGGACTCAAAACGTAAAGATCCGTTAAAATCTGGATATGGCCAAAAAATCATTCAATATTTTTCCATCTATGAATTACAAATTTTAAGAAGAAGTCGTTGATATAATTTTTTATAATATAGGTGCACAAAAACATAACTTCACGCACTTGTATCATAAATAACTCTAATACGATCCTGGACGAATATAAAGATTTAATATCTGATAAAAGAAATTAGACGTTCCAAGCAACAATCTTATAACGACTCAGATTTCCATTTGTTCTAAATGCGGAAGAATCGCAAGTGATAAGTTACGTTATTGTACTAAATTGTTATTTACTCAGTTTCGCACTAGAGCACCAGCAATTTGCTTGACATATATTTTCCGTCGTTATCGTTATCTCGATAATAGCATTTCTCCTCTTAGACCGACGTTGACTTGGCATTTCCTTCGGGAGTTAAATAATTGAAATCATTTTATGCATAGTTTAGATGTTATCGTACGAAATGTTAAGAAAATTTGCGATTACACACAAAAAAAATATTTCTTTAACCAAAGACAATGCAATCTTGCAACAATAATTTAAACATTTTTTTTGTTTAAAGTTTAGGTTAGGTTAAATATTTGATTATTACATATAAAATAAAAATTCTATTCATGTATCACATATATGATCAAAAACAATGAGTAAAAGTAAATTACAATTATTTGTATGTCTGAAGATGACTATTCGGCCGAAACTAGTAGCTCAATTATTTTGTTTATGATTTTTTTTCGGAATATTTGACCTCATTGGAGATGAATTAATTTAGTTTTGTTTGTTATTTTTTCAAACAGTTGAAAATTTAAGTAAAATGTGACCCTTGATTTAGGTCTGAATAACCTGGTGATTTTTAGGAAAGTGTTAGTTGGAGTTTTTCTAGTAATTTTCTTATTTCTCAGGTTCTTTTTCAGGGTTATTACTGTAAAACGAATTTTATAACCCATAAAAACAATTTGTCCAATGGGATGCTTGCATGATTTTAGGTAAATGGGCTATTAGAAATCTGACCAATAAATATTTAACCCATATTTTTTGATATCTTTTTAAACCTG
The DNA here is from genome assembly GCA_963243735.1 of Neocrepidodera transversa. NCBI lineage: Eukaryota > Metazoa > Arthropoda > Insecta > Coleoptera > Chrysomelidae > Neocrepidodera > Neocrepidodera transversa. The sequence continues at coordinate 5,618,657 of OY725342.1, forward strand.
TATAATTAAAAAAAAATTAAAATCTGTGAGGACTTAAGGTAGATCAGTTAAAAAAATGTGCGAAAGATAGCGCCACTCTGATTAATCTGAATTCAGGTTACATTCTCTGATGTGTCCGTAATAAACCATTATTACATCGCATTTCTATAAATCATCGCAAGGGGGAGTTAGCGTCGAAGTTAGGTATTTTTCAAAGACTATTAAAAATACTATTCTTGAAAATTATGACACAATAATTATAAGAAATTTTGTACTAAACAGTAAGAATATAGTGAATAAATAATGTCGATTGTAGCGCCATCTTCACAAAAATTCATGGATTTAAATATATTACGATTATTTGCAGTTTTTTGAGGTTTTTTCATTCATTTTTTAAAAAATTTTGCTAATTGCGTTTTTTTGAGATTTTTTTGCCGTTTGCTTGGGGTCTTGTTTCGATTTTTTTGCTATTTTACGACTCTTTTATTTATTTAAATCATTTAAAAATTTTTTTTTTATATTTTATGGTTACAATTGTTTTCAGTTTTTTGGTTGCTTTTTGGATTTTTGCGACTTTTTTTAGTGTTTTTTTTTTGCGGCCATGGCGTTTTTTTCGGTATTTTTTACATTTTTTTTTTATTTTCTCGTTTTATTTTTACAATTTTATTGTTCATTTTTTTTTCAATGTTTTGATTAATTTTTCTTTCTACTTTTTGATGTTTTCTGTTTTTCTTATTTTTTCCGATTCTTCTCTCATTTTTTCGATTATTCTAATTTTTTCTCATTTTTCTGTAATTTTTTTTTCGTTTTTTCTAATTTTTCCTCATGTTTTTCTCATTGTTCTGTGTTTTTTTTCTAATTTTTTCTGTTGCGATTTTTTTATTTTATTTTTATTTTTGTTCTAGTTACAATTGTTTCCAGTTTTTTTGTTGTTTTTTGGATTTTTGCGATTTTTACAATTTTTTGGGATATTTTTCGAATTCTTGCGTTATTTTGCGACTTTTTTGTGTGATTTTTTCCGTTTTCTTCTCCCATTTTTTTAAAAATTTTTGCAATTTGCGTTTTTTGAGATTTTTTTGCCGTTTTTTGAGATTTTTTTTCGATTTTACGATTTTTTTGAGATTTATTTCAATTATTTCAAAATTTTTAATTATTTTTTATATTTTATGGTTACAATTGTTTTCAGTTTTTTGGCTGCTTTTTGTATTTTTGCGGCTTATAGCGTTTTTGCGTTTTTTTTTTCGGTATTTTTTACAATTTCTTTTCTCGTTTTTTCGGAATTTTACAATTTTATTGTTCATTTTTTTCCCAATGTTTTTTGACTTTTCTTTCAACTTTTTCTGTTGTTTTTTATTTTTCCGATTTTTCGCTCATTTTTTCGTTTATTCCAATTTTTTTTCATTTTTCTGTTATTTTTTTTCCGGTTTTTTCTAATTTTTCCTCATGTTTTTCTCATTGCTCTGTTTTTTTTCTACTTTTTTCTGTTGCTTTCTAATTTATTCCTCATTATTTTTTTAATTTTATGCGATTTTTTCATTTTATTTTTATTTTTCTTATGGTTACAATTGTTTCCAGTTTTTTATTTGTTTTTTTTTTATTTTTGCGATTTTTAAAATTTTTTGCGATATTTTTCGATTTCTTGCATTATTTTGCGGGATTTTTTTTCGGTTTTTGTTTCTTTTAGCTTTTTTACGAATTTTACGGTATTTTTTTACAATTTTTTTGATTATCTCGTTTTTTCGGTATTTTTCAAATTTTTTCTCATTTTTCTGATTTTTTGATTTTATTTTTTAATTCAATTTTTCTCGCGTTTTTTTCATTTTGTCCTTATTTTATTCTCATTGGTTTTTTCTTCTAATTCTTTCTCTTGTTATTTCTTTTTTTTCCCATTTTTTCTTATTCCTCAGATTTTTTTCGATTTTTTTCGAATTTTCAGTTTTTTCGTTTATTTTTTCTCATAATTCTGCTGAATATGACTTTTTCAGGTTTTTCTGATTATTTTTCTTACTTTTCTGATTTTTTAGATTTTTGTCGATATTTTTAGTCGTTTGTGGATTTTTTTGATTTACTTTCGATTTCCTTGGATTACTTACGGTTTCTCTCAATTTCTTTGATTATTTCAGTTTTTTCGGTTTTTTTTCGATTCCCATATATTCCGCTTTTCCAACTTTTTTCTCATTTTAAATTATTAAAAATTAACGTCTTCCGACCTTCATTTAACCGCACCTAACATTTAATTTTTTTTAAACCATAGTAAAAAATAATTTCTTTCAATCTTAAATATATTTATGCTCTAAATTATTTATTATAGTAATTATATTCATTTTGTACACAATACCTAGCGGCAAATCGTAAAAATTTTACAATAATTGTATGAGTTTATGATAATAACAATAATTATTATAATCATAGTAATTCCTCATCTTGAAATACATTAGAAAAAAATAAGGAATTGAAATAGATAATAGGTTATATACAGTTAGCATCATAAGTCGACCTTTGATTTCTACAATGTACATTTTTGTATAAATAGTTTAACCCTAATTTCATCTAGAGGAGCGAGCAACCCTTTCGAAAAATTTAAATTTTCGAAAAATTTAAATAGCAGATTGGATTTTATTCTCTAATGTGCAAAGGAATTGAAATTTGATCCATTAATTCTCGAGTAATTATTGTTTAAGAATAACGAAAATTAACGTAGCGTACTCATCCTTAGAATTAAAATTCGATCCTACATGATGTCGGTTTTGGTTCAGACGTGAAGTGAGACTTATTTGCCATTATGCTTTTGTATTGTTCTGTCACTTTATTCAAAATTTAATTTAGTAAATTTTAAAATAATCTGTTTATTTATTCTGAGTATATCGGCTTTGAATTATAATTTAATAATTTTAAATTCTGAAGAAATTATTGAAAGTTGATTTGGAGTAAGTATATATTTTAATTTTTATAAGCATTTTATTTTTAATGGGTATCTAAATTTTTATTTTTTACATTTAGTAACAATATATCGTATATTTTACTATCCCTTATAATTTAACTTGTTTTACAATTTAATACTTACTTTATTGAGCCGATCAGCATAGCTAATTCAGCATTTAGATTTATAATCATACTCGCAACAAAGAATGCCCAAGCAATATTTCAAAGTCAAGACAGAGTTTCTATTGAAAATTTCGCTGTTTATTGCCTTCATGAAGATGTTCCTATGCACAATGATAACAATCGCCATTATTATCATACATATTATCCACCATAAGCGTATCTAGAAATTGGTCAATAGAAAAATTTATATTATTATTTATATTACCCAGTATCAAATTTTTATCATTTAAATTTTAATTAAAAATTTTGACGTAATAAATCGATTACAAATTTACTAATTTTAAATAGAATTAAGACAAATGATTTTTTAATTTAGTACCACCTTCTGGATACACCAATGAATTATCGTCTATAAATCGCATAAAGTTGCATACTTACAAAAGTATTGATCATTTATTAGACGGTAAGTACGGGATGGAATGCTATAGAGATATTCATCTTTACAGACAAATATAGACAGATTATCTAAGTTATTCTGATAGGAGTATAATCATAAGTGAGTACGGGTACAGTACTTGCACATAATTGCCTATGTATATTCGAATTTAGAATTCAAGATTCCGCTACGAAATGTTAATCGAATCTAAAGAAAAATGTTCGATTTGTTGGAAATCCTTCTAATAACTGTAACTCAACAGTTAATGGAAAAATGAAAAAAAAAATAAAAAAAAATGCAGAAACCAAATTGTGATTGTGAAAAAGTATTCCATGTTTTTAAGATCCAACCAACTAACCTTGTTAATAAAATCTTGTTTGATTTTTTTGACTATTAAAATATGTATCAGGAAGTTTAAACCATGTTGGTCCTTCGAGCTTATATTGAAAATAAAAATGGACTAAAGAAGCAGTTAAAAGACGAATTTGAAAGTTTTATTTAAATAATATATATAGAAAATAATAATCTAATTAAAGGAATAAGTAAAAGACATTATTTCAAATAAAATATTTCAATTGTTAGATTTTAAAATCTAAGTTACGTTACAAAATTGTCGATACCGCACACGTTTAATATTTATGTTCTGCGATATAAATTTACAGCAAAAAAAGTTTTCATATAAAATAAACTTTTACACAAATAAAAAAATATATTTCACAACTTTTTTGTCTTAATAGTCACAAACGGTTTGTAATAAGATTTTTCGTTTACTCTTTTATAGTATACCTCAATATGAAATGGGAATCCAAATCTCAAATTATACTTTTAAATTTGACACAAATAAAAAAAAATCGGCTTTGTCATACCAGAACTTTCCCGGCTCGACCGTAGAGAATATGTTATTTATTATTATTATTTTAATTACGAAATACTAAGCATTACATTAATTTATGGAACACATTAAAAATAGCGAATTGATACTTCAATGTTGATAATGACAACATGCGCATGCGCACGTTGTATAAAACACTGCTACAATTATGATCTCCTAAAACCATGTGTGAAAACTATTGGGAATTCGGGAAAAATTTTCATACAATATTTGTAGGGAATTTTATGCTTTACAACTTTGGACTAAAACATTTTGCACTAAAGAGCATAATTTACCTCCAATTTAAAAAAAATGGAAAATCCTAACTGTATATTTTTCTCGCCACCTAGCGGCGAAACTGTGAGGAATTCGATAAAAAGTTAAATACAAGAGTTAAAGAAAATTTTATGCTGTATAACTTTGCACTAAAATGAACTGTTTGTCCTCAAAATCAAGAAAAACTAGAGAAACTTACATGCACCCCTTTTTTACGCGCCCTCTAGTGGCGCAACTATTGGAAATTCTGGAAAAAGTTTGAGACAAAGTTATAGGGAATTTTATGCTCTAAAACTTTGTACTTCAACATTTTGCACTAAAGTGTATTGTTTGTCCATAAAATTTAAAAAAAGAAAAAAATTCTTACATGTGTATTTAATCAATGTCGGTCTTAAGGACCTTCTACTGTACCAATTTAGATCAAAAACTAATGGTCGCATTCGAGGCACACATCGACCCTTCATACCAAATTTCAGCTTGATTGGTCAAATGGTTCGGCAGTTATCGTGGAAGATTAGACACAGACAGACCATACGCTGGAAATGATTTTAATCTTCTTGGGGGATCTCATAATGAATATTGATGGATCCGGGAAAGTAAAATATTTCACCAATTTAAAAATGTCCTGCCCTCATAAAGTTTTTTTCTTCTTTAATTTTTTTTGCCCCACGTCCAGTCACTTTTCTGATATTTACACTTTTATATAAAAAAATATTTAATAAAATATGATATAAAAATGAATTTTGAGTCTTTTTTTATTTTCATCATATTCATACATGTTTCACAAAATCGCACCACTAAATTTTAACCAATGAGATTCGTTTCAACTTCTCACCAGACTCGTCGTTAGCCACAAACCACTGTCTTATTAACTCTCTAAGTGAACGGTCGCATTAAATTATCTTCTTAGTTCTCGGATCGATTAGCCGATTATAATAAAAGATCTTCGTTTAAAATGGCGGCATGACTGTACCCATATTGTAAGAAATTAATAATATAATATTCTGAGATTTCAATACTTCATGTAATTATTTATACAATGAAAGTGCCAAAAATTTCTTTGATAGTGTTTTTACAGTGCAGTAAAAACTAATGTACATTTTATAATTTTTTTTTCAGTATAAATAAATGGATGAGAAAATAATTAATTTTTATTGATATTAATGTAACAGCTTGAAAAGCATTTCCATACACAGCGTTGCCGTTGTTTGGTCCTTCGATAATTAGTTGATGTTAGAACGTCGACTGCCGTAGCAAATTTATTTATCGATTCGTAATCATATTTATTCAATTGTATGTACTTTTTTAATGGTGAATATAAATCTAAAATTAGAATTAGAATAAAAAAATATTTCACAAATTTTAAAATTTCAAACCACAGTCAGGACCCGCAACTTTAAAATGACTGAGATTTTTCAACTAAACGAGGTTTCCTCAACATTTTTTTGAAAAAAAGTAAAATTGGATTTAATTTCAAATACAAATATGTGACCCGCACAGGACAAAAGGGACTCTCCTCCGAAAAATTTTGGAAATTTGTAATGAAAATGGTGAATTTTTAAGCACTTCCAGTGCAACTTTTTCCCATCAGTTCCTTTAAAATTTAAGCGATTTTATCTGAATTTAACTCACGTAAACAATAAAATTAATTAATCAACTGCAGATATTTCGCCTTATATACAAAAAACATCAGAATTACAGAAATGCTGTAAAAAAATTCTTTTTAATTTTGAGGAAATACATTCAAAAAGTATCCCCCACCTCCTGACTACTAATTACTAATACCCAAAATAAAATAAAATTAAAGTTACTGCTAATATATAAACGAATTTTGTACAAACATGTCTGTATTTCATGACTATAACATCTTCATCATTACGTTGCTTTTGTTTTTCCCAATAAAACGGCATCTATTCAATATTCAATACACCAGCTGGAGAATGGATTATTTATTGTTTAAATTAGCTGACAATCGATGTTATTAAATCAACGCAAAGAACAACAATTCTTGGTCGTTTTATACAACGTCATGGAACAATAACTTCTAATCGGATGCAAAGTTGCAAACGCGTAACGACAGATATGCTCGTTATAGTACGTAAGCCAAATCCTCACAGAATAGATAATTAACAACATATTTTCTTTTAATAAAACTAAAATAATTTTTACATCAATTAAATATATCGCTGATATTGTATTATTATATAGTTTTATTTATAAATATATGATTATGTTTAAAGGTAAATTTACTTTCAAGGTAAATAAAATATTCTGTTGTAAAATAAATTTTTAGTATCTAGCAATACAAATTTTATGGTAAGTATATATCTTTGGGCCAAAATTTTACTTCGAAATGTTTTCAATAACCGCAAAATTGATTTTTGTTTTTTTTTTCATCTATTCTTTTTCCTGAAAAGTTACATTTTTTTTTAAATTTATGCTCAGAAATTAGACTATAATAAGTCAATCCGAACAGCTAAAAAAAAGACTTATGTACCGGGTCTGATAAATTTACTAGTTAATATTATATAAAACAACCCAGTACAGGAAAAACAAACAAATAAGATTTGTTTGGAATCACCCCACCCCGTATTACAAAAAACGAATTGTGAGTGTTTTATGAGAAAATAGTATGGGGTCGGGTGATTGTGTGTATATTTATTATTAAATTTTATTATATCCTTTGCCATAAAAACTGTGCTATCATGTACTCTCAACTTATTATTTCTTTGCTCTATAAATTAATAGGTTTGTTCGTGTTTTTAGTTTTGTGCAAAACAGTTCCAGACATGCGTAGTAGACTAAAAATGTTCGTCTTTTATGGAACCAAGAATCGTTCTAAAAAAAAACTAAAACACAGGATTCTAAATTCAGAACGATTCTGAACTGTTTCAAGTAATTCTATATGATTCCAGCTAAAAGTGTGAACTGACAAAAACCGTTCTAGTCAAACATGCGCATTGCAAGCAATTTTATAAAAGAAGAATAATAAGCAAGGTTTAAGGTTATGTTTATATTGTGTATTTATTTTGTTTATCTGAGATTATTTTCAATTACATACTATGGGATTTTTGGAATTTGACTGGGAAAGTTCATCTTCTTCAAACGAAGAAGAGGATGTGTTTTTGAATATATTAACGATGATGGACCTTCAAAAAACGACACCAAAAAATACAAATTTCATTGAAAGTACAGTGGATTTATGGTCGGACCAAGAATTTATTGAAAATTTTAGGTAATAATTTTTATACATATACTTAGGCATGCAGCAGCATTTATTCCTTATGATTATTTTAGCAAATCAATTCCAGCAATTAGATTATTTTTTAAATTTGATACAGGACATTAGGCAGCTTTAATTATTAGCTGCATACACTTCGTTGCATCGCATCTTCTGAGTGGTTTTCTACTGGTAAGTATCTTATTGTGTATTAGGTTTTAGGCGTACCAGCATTTAAGTTGTACCAGTGTGGTTTCATAACTGTTAATAAAATGTCATTGTTTTCAGGGTTAAGATCTAGGACGTTTCTGTGGTAGTGGAGTGCTGGGCATGATATTAGATGGGTGACTGTTAGCTGACAGTTGCACATGTTGCATTGTGGTCTTCGTTCCCCGGCTAGCATGTAAACATGTGTAAGTCTAGTGTGACCAATTCTTAGACGGCATATGATTACTTGGTCGCGTCTATTTAACGATTTGGGGTACCATCATTTTTTGGTTGATGTTTTAATGTCAGACAATTGGCCGTTATACGATGCCCATCGACTTTGCCATGCGGCGTTAATTTTTCCTTTTATGGCTGTTTTCATGTCAGTATGAGGAATTGGGATGCCCGTATCCACAGGTAAAGATGTTGCATCTTTTGCTGCAAGATCTGCACGTTAATTACCCGCAATTCCACAATGTGCAGGGGTCCACATTATAGTTATTGATTTTCCACTATTAATTAAGTAAGTACATAGTTCGAGGATATTCTTCAGATATTCGTTACTTGTAAACCTATTTTCCAATGCTTGTATAGAGCTAAGCTAATCTGAGCATATTAGGCATTCTTGGTAATTGAAGAGGCTAAAATATAGTAGGGCTTACCAGGTTGCATATAGTTCCGCAGTAAATATGGAATATTCTTGTATTAAACTCCAGCTATAATTTAATTCTTTAATACTTATTGCTGCTCCTACCCCTTCGTGTGTTTTAGATCCATCTGTGTAAATTGTTAGTGTGTTATGGTATGTGTGTAGTTCCTGTTTAAAGAGTGCTCTGTGCTTCAATGTTTCTTCCTTTTTCCATTTATTTAGAGTTAGGTTTATAGTGGGCGGTATTAACTTCCAAGGTGGAGTGGATAGTGCTGAAAGAATTGGCTCATGTAGGGTTAGTTGATTATTAATCTGGTATTTACTACATATCTCATCGGAGCGGATTCGTGTGGGTCTGGATGTTGTCGGTCTATTGATATATTCATTTTCGGACTGGAATAGGGCATTATTGAGGTGTAATGGTTGTGACACAATTTTGTTTGCATATATAGCTGTTTGCGATATTTATCGTAGATCCAGTGGCATAATACTGGCTTCGCATTGTAGTGCTACCATAGGGCTTGTTCTGAAGGCTCCGGTAGCTAGTCTTAATGCCGTATTTTGAATTTTATCCAGCTGTTTTAATCGGGAGGGTCTACATGAATTATATACAATAGCACCATAGTCCATTCGTCCTTGAACGATAGATTGGTATAGTTGGAGTAAAATTTCTCTGTCAGAGCCCTAATTTATGTTGGCCATACATTTGATAATATTTACTGCCTTTTTGCACTTAACTGTAGTTTGTGTAATATGTTCGGCCCAGTAAAACTTTTTATCAAATATTAGGCCTAATATCTTAATCCAATCCGTAAGTTTGATTAATTGGTGTTGTATATAAAGCTCTGGATCTGGATGTACGGCACGGAGTCTGCAAAAGTGGATGCATTTAGTTTTTTCATGTGAAAATTGAAAGCCCCTTGACGTTGCTAATTCGTTTAAGGTGGAGATTTCTGTGTTTAAGCGTGTGTTAACGGCATCCATAGATTTTTCTTTGTACGTTATAATTAAATCATCCACGTATAACAGTCTACTGACATTGGTTTTTCTTTCCTGGAGTAGAAAGTTTATTGCGACAGTGTCACTGAGCAACTAGTTCTGAGCCATTATAGAACGGTTCTTTTTTAGAAAACACGAACAAAATTAATATTTTCCAATGATAATAAAATTTCCCAATCGTCTACCACAAACATCTGTCTTGACTCAGATAAAAAATCATTTACTTTAACACCTTGTTCGACCTTTGTGATTTATTTTAAAACGCCTACGACCGAATAGATTTACGGTCAACATAAGTATGGATTAAATTCAGGTCGTTTAATTCGTGTTTTGGATTAAAATTTATATGTCTGAGATCTAGATAGCTGCTTTTGGTAAGCTATTACCTTATTATTATACCATAAAATTGTTTTGAATTATCATTTATCAGTAAAACAGGTCGATAGGTACAAATGAATTTCGATTGTGCTAGATAATGTATAGTGAATATAAATGGTATTAGTCAAATTGTTTGATTTTTTGAAAAATGTGTGGTTTAAATAGAGCACTACTTGGGTGTTATATATATTTAAAATATTATCTATTTGATCGTACATATTTTTGGTTGCTTAAATCTGATAACAGAAGATTTATTCTTAAAAATATAAAAATATTAATCAAATAGTAAACAAATTGTTTTATTAGTCCCATTTAATTTCCTTTCATCCAACGGTTGTGTTAATTTATAAACATAAAGACGCACTTACAACAGTACAATTTGTATTTGCACAATCCTAATGCAATAAAAAACCAGCAGGAATACTAATGAAGATTCTAATACTGTTATTAACTATTAGTGACTGGGCTTTTAGTAGTATTTAAGCGTACGTCTACTAATATAATTGCCTATTTTAAGAGGCACAGCATGTACCTCGTAACTTATAGTTATAATTATCGTTATAAAATCTCCAGGAAAATTAAAAAAAATTACGTGATTTATCATTATATGGATGTGATGTTTGCTGTTTATATAATAATTAGCTAAATTTTCATTTTCAAACGTAATTTTAAATGTTTATGAATATACCTTTTCAGGATTATCCGTTATAACTGTTTACTTAGAAAGGGGTGTTACTTATTACATGAAGAGATATTAACAATATTTATGTATAAATGAAACAAAATATACAGGGTAATTTACTATTTATTATTCCCTTGGTCTTTTGGAGCGTTAACGCTAGAAACTAAAGCAGAACGAAAGAAAATATAATTTCTTGCTGCATACAGGGTGGCGCAAATTTAATTACCGTTACAGATACAAAGATGGTAAAACAGGAAAAAAGATGCATATTTTCAAGGTAAATTGATTGTTTATTCAAAATTAAAATATCAGGACCGGTTTTCAAGATATTTTGGGAAAACCGAAATTGAAGATTTTCGTTTTATTTTATTGATACCTTAATTTTTAACAATAGATTTTTTTATTATAGGTCAAATGAAGCTTAACATGGCGTATCCATTGTTTATTTAAACCACGTTTCGTCTTTGAAGGGCCACCTTCAATAATTTTTTCAATACGGACCTGTACCTAATTTTTATGACATTTTTTTCTCTATTAAAGCATGTAATTAAAGCATGTAGAATACTTAATTTCTTAATAGATTTTGATGTACTGTACTTTAGAAACTTTTCTAAGTACGGTCCTGTTCCATTTTCACTATAATAATAATAATAATAATAATAATAATAATAATAATAATAATACTCAGAAAAATTCCTGAAGCAGGTACAGGTCATTGCCGAAAACTAATAAAAAAAATGTTTCTACATGGTTGGACCGAAAAAAAATGGGGATGTCAATGATAAAACAAAAAGTACAGGTTCGTATTTAATAAAAAAAAGAATAGTTCAAGATGACCCTTAAAAACGCAACGTTGATTTATAAAAATGGATACCCCATGTTAAGCGACATTTGGCAGTCAATAAAATTTTTTTTTTTATATCTTATAAAACGAAAATCGTCAATAAAAAGCAAATAGGAAAAAATAATTAAAAATAGGAAAAATGAGGAAAAGTAGAGAAAATAGAGAAAAATAGGGAAAACCAGTAAAATAGGAAAAAACATAGTGAAATAGGGAAAATAAAGCAAACAATGAATAATTAGAGACAAGTAGGGAAAAATAGAAAAAATAAAGACAAACAAAGGGTAATGGGGAAAAACAAAGGCCATGGAAAAAATAGGAAAAATAATGAGAAACCGGGAAACTTAGGAAAAATTATGGAAAATGCGGAAAAATAGTAAAAAAACAGGGAAAAAACAGAAAAACACGGGTAAAATGGGAAAAAATAGGTAAAAACTGGAAAAAAGAGGAGAACATAAATTAGAAAACCAGGGAAAAATAATGAAAAACAGGAAAAAAACAGAAAAAAAAGGGTAAAATACATTCAAATAGAGACAAATAGGGGAAAATAGGAAATAAAAAATGAGAAATAGGGAAACTAGGTAAAAATAGGAGAAATAGAGAAATTAGGTAAAAGAGGGAAAACATGGGGAAATATAGGGAAGAATAATGAAAAATTTGGAAATTTAGGAAAATAGGGAATAGTATGAAAAGTAGGAAAAGAAGGGGAAATAGTGAAAAATAGATACAATTAGGGACAAACAGGGAAAAGTAGGGGAAAATAGGAAAAATAATGAAAAATAGGAAAAAATAGGAGAAATAGAGAAAATAGGCAAAAAATAGGAAAACATGAGGAAATATAGGGAAAAATTAGGGATAAATTCGGAAATATAGGAAAAATAGGGAATAATAGGAAAAGTAGAAAAACCAGGGAAAATAGTGAAAAATAGATAGAAATAGAGGCAAACAAGAAAAATAGGGAAAATAGGAAAAAATATTAACAAATAGGGAAAAATAGGAAAAATAGGAGAAATAGAGAAAATAGGCAAAAAAAAAGAAAAAATGGAAAAATAGGGATAAATTTATAAATATAGGAAAAATAGGGATTAATAGGAAAAGTAGGGAAAGCAGGTAAAATAGTGAAAAATAGATATAAATAATAACAAACAGTGAAAAATAAGGAAAATAGGAATAATAATAAAAAATAGGAGAAATAGAGAAAATAAGCAAAAAAAGGAAATCATGGGGAAATATAAAAAAAAATAATGAAAAACTTGCAAATATAAGAAAAATTGGGAATAATATTAAAAGTAGAGAAAGCAGGGAAAATAGTGAAAAATAGATACAAATGGGGACAAAAAGGAAAAAATAGGGGAAAATAGAACAAAATAATGAAAAATAAGAATAAATAAAGAAAAGAGACAAAAAAAATTATGAAAAAAGGGAAGAATAGAAAAAAATAGTAAAAAAAGGAGACAGAGGGACAGAGAGATATTAAAATAAGTTCAGAGTTGAAAAAATAAAACGTATGGTAACTTGTTCCTGAGGGTTTTTTTATGAATGAAATTATGAAAGTGGAAATGGAAGAAAATTATTTAGACTAGATACGAGAAAAAACAAAGTAAGCAAAACAAAATATTTTGCTTTCGAATTGATTATAAGTGAAGAATATTAAAAAAATGTGTAATTAAGGAAGAGAATGTATAATTTCAGGATTATATTTTTTTGTGTTTTAAAAGTTAACTTTGGAATCTGGCAAAAAATTAGAAAAATCAAAAGCTGAAGATCGATTTAAACCCAATCTCAATACTTTTCCTTTAAATACACTTCAATAATTAAAATATATGTTAATCTTAAAACTATCAAGATTTTATGAAATCCAAAAACTAAAATTTTTACCAATTAATTATAAAAAAAAATTCTGCACTCGATAACATTGGAGGTTATACTCGAAATATAAAACCATAAGCTACTGACCTAATTACGGTCAATTTCAACATTACCACAACAATTTCAGTGTCGTACATATTCCTTTAATTATAGGTATTTTTTCAAAATAATATTTTTGCATATTTTAGGGGAGTCTAAAGATTAACCTGTTTTAATATTTACCTATATGTATTTAAATAACACCCTGTATAGTATGTTAAATAAGGTACATGTGCTAAAAATCGTCGTTATATAATGATTAAATAAATAGCATTTATTAATAATGACGATTAGTTTAATATTAAATAATGGTTTCAATAGTTTAACATAAACATCTTACGTTCGATATTTATCAATATATCAATCAACTAATGAAAACTCTAAAAATACATTAGTCCTAAAAACCTCTTAGCACTCCACGACCATATAAAAAAAAAACACAATTTTGACCTGTCCACTGTAAATAAATATTAGGTAACTGGTAACTCAACACACCTCAGAGGACCGCTATAACAGTTATGTCTATTAAGTATTGTATTTGAAATGGCTGCCATATCTAATCCTATTACGAAACCAAAGACCGCTACCGTGGGCTCAAATCTTATTTATATTCAAACTAGTCCATATTTGTCGATGGTAAAAATATTGCGACTCTGTTAACTTCTGCAGGTTACCATTGTTGTCTGCGATTAGTGTCGACAATGATTTTTAATATAGGGTTAATGTGAAGTTTACTAATGCATTCTATTGGTATAATAATAATAATAATATTTGTGTAAGTAATTCCACCTGAAATATTTGAAGAAGAATTTAAGATTATATAAATAAAAATTAGAATTCAAATCGAATTAGTTACAGATTTTTATCAACTTGATACACATTTTATCTAAACATAATGATTTTTTTTCTTTTTTTTTAATATTTTTTTTGAGAAAGATGAAACAAGTGAGGTGGAGGGAAGTGTCATGTAAAAATTAAAGGCATGCTTGGATAGTGGGTGAAATAATAACTTTTCTTGCATACCTCCCCGTTTTTTACTAATTTATGGTTAAAAAAAATTCCCTCCATTTTCCACTATTTTTTAGTGTTTTCCTCGTTTCAAACTTTTTCCTCCTCCTATTCTCCCCTATTTTTTTACTGTTTTCTTTATGTTTTCAACTTTTTTCCTTCTCCCCCTTTTGCCAATACTTTTTTACTGATTTCTTTATGTTTAAAACTTCTTTCCTAACTCTTTTTGTCAACTTTTTCCCCCTCCACCTTCTTTTCCCCTACTTTTTACTGTTTTCCTTGTTTCAAACCTTTTCATCCCACCTCCTTTTTTCTTCTAATTTTCTACTTTTCAAATTTTTTATTCCAACTTTTTCCCTCTACCCCTTTATTACTATTTTCTTTATGATTCAATTTTTTTTTTCTAACTCGTTTGTCCAACTTTTTCTCCCTCCACATTTTTTTACCTACTCTTTACTGTTTTCTATGTTTCATTCTTTTTCCACATTTTTCCCCTCGCCCTTTGTATCCTCTACTTTTTGACTGTTTTCTTTGTTTCAAACTTTTTTCCAAACTGTTTTTCCACATTTTTCCCCTTCCCAACTACTTTTTTGCTGTTTTCTTTGATTCAAACTCTTTTTACTAACTTTTTCCCCTCTAACTTCTTTTCCCGTACTTTTTACTGTTTTTTTTTTAGGTTTCAAACTTCTTTCTCTACACATTTTTTTCCCTATCATTCTACTGTCTTCTTTATGTTTAAAACCTTTTTTTCCAACTTTTTTCCCCTACTTTTTTGCTGTTTTCTTTATGTTTCAAAGTTTTTTTCCTAACTCTTTTTATCAACTTTTTCTCCCTCCACCTTCTTTTCCCCTACTTTTTCTGTTTTTCTTGTTTCAAACTTTTTCCCCCTAATTTTTTCTTCTACTTTTCTACTGTTTTCTTTAGGTTTCAAACTTTTTCCATCTCTCCCTTTTCCCCTTACTTTTTTACTGTTTCATACTTTTTTTTCTAATTTTTTTTACCAACTTTTTCCCTCTCTACCTTCTTTCCCCAACTTTTACTGTTTTTCTCTTTTCAAACTTTTCTCCCTCTGATTTTTCTTCTACTTTTCTGTTTTCTTTATGTTTCAAACTTTTTTCCAACTCGTTTTTCCAACTTTTTTCCACTTCTTTCCCCTACCTTTTTTCCCTTACTTTTTTACTGTTTTCTTTATGTTTTAATCTTTTTTCATATTTGCCCCCCCTGCCCCATGTTTCGTCTACTTTTTTACTGTTTTCTTTGTTTCAAACTTTTTTCCAATTTTTTCCCTTCCCCCCTACCAACTTTCCAACTTTTTCCCTCTTCATTTTTTTTTTCGCCTTACTTTATTACCATTTTATTTACCTTTCAAACTTATTTTACTCCATCTTCTTTTCCCCTACTTTTTTATTATTTTCTTTGTTTCCAATTTTTTTCCCACTTCTTTCCCCCTACCTTATTCCCTTACTTTTCTAGTGTTTTCATTATATTTCAAACGTCTTTCCAAACTGTTTTTCGACTTTTGTTTCCCTACCATTTTTCCCTACTTTTCTACTGGTTTCTTTAGGTTTCAAACTTTTTCCCCCTTCCCCTATGTTTCTCCCACATTTTTTGCTGGTTTTTTATGTTTCGAACTTTTTTCCACTTTTTACCCTTTTACTTTTTTCTCGTACTTTTTACTATTTTCTTTGTTTCAAATTTTTTTTTTAACTTTCCTTTTCAAATGTTTTTTCTTTATCTCCATTTTTTTGGTTTTATAAGATTTAAAAAAACAATTGTTTAAAATATTCCAAAAGCAGCCAAGATGCTCAAAATAGTCTTATTTCTACTAGCAGCCAAAAATTCTTAAAAAAACGCGGCCTTGTTGCTCAAAATTCTTTCAATTAAAAGGCGACCAAGATGAACTAAATATTCTAGTTTCTACTAACGGTCAAGTTGTTGACCAAAGCAGTTTCTACTAGCAGCCAAGTTGTTGCCCAAAATTCTTTCAATTAAAAAGTGGCCAAGTTGCAAAAAAAAATTTAGTTTCTACTAGCGGCCAAGTTGTTGCCCAAAATAGTTTCTACTAGCGACTAACTTTTTGCCCAAAATTCTTTCAATTAAAACGCGGTCAACTTGTTGCCCAAAATTCTTAATTCCAAACACGGCATTGTTGCCCAAATTCCTTTGGTTAAAAAGCGACCAAGATGCCCAAAATATTTTAGTTTCTACTAGCGGCAAGTTGTTGCCCAATATAGTTTATACTAGCGTCCAACTTATTGCCCAAAATTCTTTGAATTAAAATACGGACAAGTTGCCAAATTCTTAATTCCAAACGCGGCCTTGTTGCCCAAAATATACATTATGCTAAAAGTTGCCCAAAGTACTCTTTGGAAATTAATTACACGAAAAATATTCTTTTGTCACTCTGATTATCCTCGTGCCGAAAATCAGTCACTTGGAACACGCTTTTTACATTCTCTTAATGAAATGTTACTGACATAAATTTACTCCTCAATTTTTCATGTAGAGAATTCCACAATCAATGTTACTACATTTTTCAGAAGTTCTAATATTCTTACCAAATTATTTAGATTTATTAATTAATACAAAATAAAATTTTCAAACATTTATCGATTCTTAATCATATTTGTTCATGTTTTTGATTTAATTATTTCATATATCTCTTTATGAGTGATTTTTGGTCCTTCGAGCCGGATTTGAATCAGCGTGTCATACCGTCACAATAATATAAACAAAAATACATGTATCGCCAAAAATACGTATATCTTTTCTCCTAGAAAATCAAACCTAACTTGTCTGGTAGTATAAATTTTATGCGTTGTTTTTGTCCTAGTTCTTTATAAGATTTTTTTAAGAAGTAGAGTATTCTCATTTGTTTTTAGAAAGTGGAGTGGGGGAACTGTCTTATTAGTGTCATGTACTGTGCTTTTCCCAACGAAGCGGGGTCCTGTACAAAAGTTTTTTTATGAAAAAACATTAGAGTGGGGAAGTTTCGGACTACATCGAAGGTAGGTTCTTCTCTTATTAATTATTTTTGTTTGTCCCTTTTAATTTTTCACTCATATTTTGTGACCTATTTCACCCCATTTTTTTTCTTACAATTGTTTTCACTCTAATTTTATATCACGCACTTATTTCTTGCGCTTTTGCTCTCGTTTTTTTTTTTCTCACACTTTCTCTCATATTTTATTTATACTTCAATCAAGTACACCACTGATACAATTTATTAAACTCTTTTACAAAAAGGTCTTTGATTTGACTAAACTGATCACCTTTATTATGAACGCTATGACGCAAGTCATTAAAATGATGAAGATGAAAGACATCATTATGAATAACATAGACTTTTCTTCGGCTGTCTAATTTAGAACGTCTCAATATTGTGTAATGTGTGGCCTTTTAAATCCATCAAAGAGGTCAATATCTTCAATTAAAATGATTTGATATGGAAGTAAACTAGTAATTTGCTAGCGAGTTTATATCATCTTAAATACATAGTTACAACTTAGTTTGTTTTTTTTAGTAGCATTATCGTTAATGTTTAATCAAATCAAATAATAATAACAAATTGTAATTGAAAGTTAATGAATCAAAATATTATATAATAAATATATTTTTACATATGTTAATCACAAAATTAATGTATTTTAAAATAGCATAAAAACCTTTTTGTTTATAGGTACCTCAGATTCTTTTTAAAATGCCGAAACCATAAGCTTTATACTATACGAAGAACACCTCACCGCATTTTATTTGTTTTAAAACCGCTTTACGGGTGTAAAATTCATTATAATAAATCTTTAAGAGTAGTAAACTGCGGATATCCAATCAGAGTATTAGATACCAAAGAATATAATTACTAGAAATATTTTTTATGTCTGTATTATAAGAAGGTAGCTTAAAGATTTGTGGCATTTGTGTGTAGATATTCTGATAATTTAATCTCATAATGCAAGTTTTAATTTACCATTCAAAATATATTTAATATAATTCTAAAAAATCAAGCTAACATTTAGCTTCGACAAGTCTGAACTTGTTCAGCAAGTAAATTTTTTTAGAAAGTTATGAAATCACCAACCACCGTTGGCTTAAATTATATTATACATCTCATCATTTCACTCCCTCTCTCACGAGACGAAAATAATTATTATAAAATTTAATTTTAAAACGGTGTATTATATATTCGACCTCATGTCTCCTAGAATATCGATTTATGTCAACGAATCAAATTAAAGCTTCACCGTTGAAACTATCTTTATTCCATTTATGGCTCTTTTTCCGTGAAAAAAATAATGCATTATTATTTTAAACAGTTAAAATAAATTCCTATCCAAATATTGGTAAGATTAAATAAATTAAATTAATTATGTAAATATATAAAGTTCAATGTAAGTGAAAAACATAAAAATGAACTAAAATAACTATTATAACTTCGTATCTTGAAAACAATGTAAATTCAAAGTTAAAATATTAATAAACCCAGCAAGCTAACAGTTTTCAAGTAGCTCAACTAGAGACAGACGGACAGACAGACGGTTTCAGTTAACGTGGGTCACTCAAAATAATAAAATTCGTAACCGTTTTATCGATTGCTGAAAACAGAAATCCAAAATTCGAAACCGTTCTCGATTTATTGCTGAGAGAGACGGGAAGACGGACAAACGGACAGACAGATGGTTACAGTTGACTAAGGTTATTGACAATAGTAGATTGGCGAACCATTTTTGCCAGCTATCGATTGCTGAAAACAAAGTTCCAAAATTCGAAACCGTTCTCGAGTTATCGCTGTGACAGATGGACAGACAGACAGATAGACAGACGGACATTGTAAATCCAATAAGTATCTTCGCTTTGCTTCGCCATTTAAATAAACTAGCTTTAGTAACTCTAATTAATGGCTACCACAAGAGCAGTGGGACTAAATCCACGCATCGTACACTAGCTGTACACTGCTGTTATAAGACCCATGATAACCTATTGCTCTTTGGTGTGGTGGGTTAGGTGTCCAAGTGAACAAGGACATATCAGTGTAACATAAGTCTTTACTAGAAATGAGAAGTGATGAAATGATATACAAAAATAACTTCACGAAACCATTCAGTTAGTATGGGAAGGTGAAGACACATCCAACTGTCGGGAGGGAACATTGGTATGGTATCGTGATGGATCCAAAACCGACAGTGGAACAGGTGCTGGAATATATGGCAATAAACCCAGACGCAAAAATTATGCGTCACTGGGGAATTACGAATCAGTATTCGAAGCACAAAATCCTCATCTACTCCAATAGTCAGGCAGCACTTTAAGTCCTAGCATGCAAAAAAATCAAATCAAAACTGGTCTGGAACTGTCTACAAACCTTAATTGTTCTGGAAAACCAAAACAAGGTAACACTAGAATGGGCTCCAGGATATAAGGGGATAACAAGCAATGAGGAAGCAGACGCTCTGGCAAGAAAAGCCTCAGAGACCAAATTTACGGCCTGGAGCCGGTTTTTGGCATTCCGAAATTCTCAGTACGACTCTGACTGACTAGATGGACTGTTAAAAACATCAGTCAAGCTGGAATTTCGTGTCGGGTTAGAAAAAAAAACAAGTAAATTCATGATCAAAAAACCATCAACAGCACTGATTAACGATATTCTGCAGCTAAGCAGAAATCAAATAAGGCATGTCACCTTAGAGAATATTTACACAAAATGGGCATCTACCAAGATGAACTCATCTGTAGATAAAGCAATGAGGAGGAGAAAACAACCTCTCACATTATACTAGAGTGTCAAGCACTTATACGCTTGAGATACAACCTCCTGGGGGCAGAAAACTTACAGGAGGTCTTCCCCAGACAAAATCTGGTGAAGAGGCTGCCAAGCCTGATAAGGTAACAAAACCTGAAATTTTTTTGGCAGTTCTAACAACCAATCAAATTTTGCCATTTTGTGTCATATGAAACAATTTTATCTAATCATATCAATATTACACTGATAATTGTATTCTTGCATTGACAAATGCCTCATAATTTTATGTCAAATTTCTCTATCTCGTTCCTTGGTAACAGCCCTCAACCTTCGGCTGCAGTGTTGAAGCCTAAACCTCAGCCAAAAACATTGATCAAATCAATCAATAAATCAAACTCTAACTCAATGTTAAAAAAGTGCATTGTTTATCCTTATAATCAAGAAAAACAAGAGAAAACCTACATGCACATTTTTTACGCGCCCTCTAGTGGCGCAACTATTGGAAATTCTGGAAAAAGTTTAAAACAAAATTTATAGGGAATTGTATGCTCTAAAACTTTCTACTACAACATTTTGCACCAAAGTGTATTGTTTGTCCTTAAAATTTAAATAAAGTAAAAAATTGTTACATATGTATCTTGAGGACCTTCTACTATACCAATTTAAACCATAATCTAAGGGTCGCATTCTAAGCACAGACCGACCCTCTATACTATAATTTCAGCCTGATTGGTCAAACGGTTCGGCAGTTATCGTGGAAGATTACACACAGAAACACAGACACACAGACAGACCATACGCTGGAAATGGTTTCAATCTTCTTGGGGGACCCCAAAATGGATATTTCCATCGATATCTTGATTTTTTTTGCTCGTTCACCTTACTTTCCCTTTGATGGATCTGGGAAAGTAAAAAAGAGAAATTATTATAAGCATTTAAATATTACTTTAAACAAGGTGGGGAGGGAGGGTTGCTCCACAAGTGGACTATCCTAAAGCACTTAGGCCTTATTAAAACCATTATGCATCCTCCTTAGTAAGTGAGAACTTACTTAGCTTATTAGCCAACCTACAGTCTTTAAGTAGTTGACAAGGTCGCCTAAATAAGCCTCTCTTATGTTGACCAGTGTTAGCCAATACTCGCAGAACACAATTTTCCTAGTTGAGAAAAGTGTCCGACAATCACACTCCCTACAAAATGCGAAGTCTGACAGCTCCATGTTGTAGAAGGTGTTTTCGTACCGGACAGAATACTGTTAAAAAGCGCAGATTCTGCCTAGTTATAGAAGTATATGTTGGCTGTTGTGTTGTCAGGGTAACTTACGAGGCCCTTAGTAACTCTACAGCTTCTTGTTTCATCCCATATTTCCTTGATTTTCACAAGGGATTGATCCTAAATTAGGTTCATCATGGCTGATGTCGTTAGTACAATAGAGGAGCCAGATCCAAATAGCTTTTGTTCAACTGCCTTCTATAGTGTTACAAACTCTATATAATTATAACATTTTTTTGAAATATGATGTTATTTTTATTAGAATATATTTGATATATATTAAAAAAATCTCTGTTTACAAAAGAACATTGCTTTTATAGTTTTTTGCTTAGAAACCGTTGAATCTTTCTTTTGTTTTTCCCTCCACCACCATGAAAATCACCTGTGCAATGTCATCGAAACTTTTAGAATCGATGACACTGATAGATATTGAAGTTAAGATTCATGTCACCGCAAAACATTCTAAAATCCCATTTCCAAAATCAAACTTTGAAATGCCAAAAGGAAAAGATTGGCTGTTCGCCATAACAAGTAAATAAATATAAATAAAGAGAATTATATGTAGTGTACGAAGCACTACAACTTCTTGGCGGCGAAATGGTTATTATTTAATGTGACGTTGCCTTCGATCCATCTTTAGGTGACCACATTATTGATGGATGTTTTGGCCAATGCTTGGTGACATACTAGTACTAACCCTGAGCACATTTGTGGCCTACCCAGTGAGTAATGTTGATCTGGTGATTTGTTTTACAGCTATTAGGATGCCAGTGAGTGATTTCCATTTGAGCACTTTTTAACATAGAACATTTTATGTTTAGGTTTAAGAATCTAGAGTATATGACGCATCCTGAACCTTGTTTTGTTTTGTAACCATCAAGGTAAATATGAATCATACCTGTCGTTTCAGGCTCTTCTATATATTTTGTAATAACTGTGTAGGGCCAGTGAAAAGCATATCGCGCTCAGATCATGTTCGCTTGTAGTACTGGAACCTCTCCAGGTTCTATTCCAACCGAGTGAAGTCTTATCATAATCATCAACGTGACTTCCCTGATATAAATATCAAGGGGGTGTGTTACGGCATGGATTGCCTCTTAATTTTAATTTAATACTTTTATCGCGAATCAGCTCAGATTGGCTATATTCAAGTGTAAAAGGACACACAGTCGCATTTTTACCTGGTACCAGTTCACATCGAGAGCATAAGTGTGTGTGAAGTGCCCATGCCGGCCCATATAACGACAAGATTTCCCCGGTAAGTTAATCTAAGATTTTGAATTGTTTTGTACAGGGTTTACAACCCCATATGCTACAGGGTGAAACTGATTCCATAGCCTTGGTTGGTGTTGTTTTCATGGTACCAGTTATGTTGAGACATGTTCTATGATTTTTTTTGTTTGCGGGTAGTTATCTGTTGTTGGTTTTTTGGTCCCCAGACGATCGCACCATATATTAGCATATGATGGTCATATGTCCATTAGACGATTCTGGGAGAAAAACCATAGCTGCTCCCCACAGTTCACTAGCATTGTTCATAAGCAATGTATGTATTTTTGACTCTCTTTTCTAGATGTGAGTTCCAGGTTAATTTGCTGTCAACGGTGAGACCTCTGTTGCGTAGTTAATTTTTGATTTAAGAAATTCTGGAGGTTTGAGTTCCAGTACCTCTCTTTTTCTTGTGAAGAGAATCATATCTTCTTCTTGGGAATGCTAGATAGTGAGTGGTCCTAGCACCACTATTTTATAATTATGAGAGCTACTTGCATCCT
This sequence comes from Neocrepidodera transversa, assembly GCA_963243735.1. NCBI lineage: Eukaryota > Metazoa > Arthropoda > Insecta > Coleoptera > Chrysomelidae > Neocrepidodera > Neocrepidodera transversa. The sequence continues at coordinate 5,641,937 of OY725342.1, forward strand.
TTCACAGAGTGTGTTGATCAAGTACTATGTTCCACTGTAGAGGTGATATCATCCCTATCATCCCTACCTGTAGACATTCTTTGTCCAACTACTAAACCGATCGCTTGGTTAAAAATTAGAGAAGTGGGGAACCAAAGGACAAAGGGAAAATTAGAGAAGTGGGGACGCTGAAGGTGTCGTTTTAGTTGTTGGACAATCTATACATCTCCTACACTTATGTTAACTGTCCGTTTTGAGAGCATGTTGTGTATATCAAGTAACCAACCATTTGTGGAACATTCCTGTTGGTGAGTAAGTGTTGAAGGTGGTCATGACTAATGCACCTTCTATGTCTATAAAAACACCCAAGGCGGCTCTTTTTTGTTCATAGATCTTTACTCTAACAGATAATATGGATCTAAAATTAAGCAGAATTATTATATTTCTACTTATAGGGTATGTTTATTTTAATATTTTATATAAATGAAATTAGATGACAAGAGGATCTTTTTTAGTTTTAAAATTATAATAATTTCCATAACCTTTTTAGTGGTTCCATAGTTCATTAATTATGTGAAAAATTATAATATGAATAATCCGCCTTGTATGTTCCGCTCGAATCCTTTTACCACCTGAGCATGAGCAAGAGCCGAAATATACGTCCCGTGAAATATGTTCAGGTGTGCAAGATGTATAAATAAAAAACGGCGTTACGTGCCTTTCGAGGGTTCAGCTTCATTATAAAGCCACTATGGCACTCACTTTGGAACTCGTATTGTTACATATTTCAGGCGGAACCGCAACGCGTTCGATTCCAACATTTAGAACCATCGCATCGCATCTTGCCATCTTGCATCGCACACATCGTATTTTCATTATTACTTCTCACGCGACATGACATAATGGTTATCCGAAACTTCGTGTCGGATGCTCGAACACTTTTTTTTTATTCCCTTATTTATTACCATATCGCTTGACCGATAATGAAAATTAAGTTTATGCTTCTGGGAAGATCCAATATGCATTGAATATAAATTAATTTTTTGTGTTTATAGTCATTCTAAATAAAAATGAAAAAATTTAATTCTTAACAATATTTAAGTTGCTCCAATAAAATAAACATAAAATACAAAATTTCAAATTACTGTAAGCCCTATTCCAGTCTACTCGAAAACGGTCGCCGATGAATATATGAGATTCAGGTGGAATTTTCTTTCTGGACGGTACGGGAAATCGCGAATGGGTATAAATGGGCGAATTAATTAAGCAAGACGAAGATAAATAAGTTTAAGAAATACAAGCAGTGTTAAGATAAATTAATATATTGTTATTTCTGTTTAGTTGTTTTTTTGTAAATAAATTAATCACATTTCTATTAAGAATTTAATTTTTGGCGAATCCAATGTTAAAAATATTGGAAAAATATTTCATTAGCAACAAAAAATGTTGTTTTTTTTTAGATTTGGAATAAACAAAAATATTATTACCTATATTATAATTGTTGATTTTTTTGGTAACAAAGTCGAATTACTTCAAAAATTTTCTTTGTTTAATACACATCCTTTCTTTTTTGCATCTACCTATAACAGTTTACGAGAACGAAACGAAAACAAATGAAAACAAACGAAAAGAAACGAAAATAAAAGAAATCAAATGAAAATAAGTGAAAAAAACGAAAACAAATGAAAATAATCGAAATCAAATGAAAACAATCGAAAACCGTAAAAAATCGTAAAAGCCCGTCAATAAGACTAAAAAACAGTAAAAAACAGTGAAAAACCGTAAAAATCCGTAAAAAACCGGAAACAATCGTAAAAAATTGTAAAAATCTTAAAAAACCGTAAGAAATTGTAATGAATCTTAAAAAAAGGTAAAAAACCATAAAAAAGCGTTAAAAACCGTAAAAAGTCGTAAAAAATCGTAAAAACCGTAAAAACCGTAAAAACCGTAAAAACCGTAAAAAAACATAAAAGACCTTAAAAAAAATCGCCATATATCGTAAAAAACCGTAACAAGTCTAAACGCCCATAGAAAATGGTAAAAAATCTTGAAAAATCGTAAAAAACCAAAAAAACCCGTAAAAAATCGCAACAAATCGTAGAAAACCGTAAACAATTGTGAAAAATCGTTAAAATCTGTAAAAAAACGGAAACAATGGTAAAAAATCGTAGAAAATCTTAACAAAGACTAAAAAAAAATCGTAAAAAACCGTAAAAAAGCATAAAAAACCGTACAAAGTCGTAAAAAATGGTAAAAAAACCGTCAAAAATCGTAAAAATCCGTAAAAAAAGTAAAAAGCCGAAAAAATCGTAAAAACCGTAGAAAATCGTAAAAGTCCGTAAAAAGGTAAAAGACCGTAAAAAACCGTAAAAAACCGGAAACAATCGTAAACAATTGTAAAAATTGGAAATAATCATAAAAACCGTAAAAAACCTGAAAAAAACCTAAAAATCATAAAAAACCGTAAAAGAGCATAAAAAACCGTACAAAGTCGTAAAAAATGGAAAAAAAAACGTCAAAAATCGTAAAAATCCGTAAAAAAAGTAAAAAGCCGAAAAAATCGTAAAAACCGTAGAAAATCGTAAAAGTCCGTAAAAAGGTAAAAGACCGTAAAAAACCGTAAAAAACCGGAAACAATCGTAAACAATTGTAAAAACTGGAAATAATCATAAAAACCGTAAAAAATCTGAAAAAAACCTAAAAATCATAAAAAACCGTAAAAGAGCATAAAAAACCGTACAAAGTCGTAAAAAATGGTAAAAAAACCGTCAAAAATCGTAAAAATCCGTAAAAAAAGTAAAAAGCCGAAAAAATCGTAAAACCCGTAGAAAATCGTAAAAGTCCGTAAAAAGGTAAAAGACCGTAAAAAACCGTAAAAATCCGTAAAAAACCGGAACAATCGTAAAAAATTGTAAAAACTGGAAATAATCATAAAAAACCGTAAAAAACCTGAAAAAAATCTAAAAATCATAAAAAACCGTAAAAAATCGTAGCAAGTCTAAACGCCCACAAAAAATGGTAAAAAATCGTATGAAATCGTAAAAAACCCTAAAAATCGCAAAAATCCGTAAAAACCCGTATAAATCGTAAAAAAACGTAAAAAAACCGTGAAAAAACCATAAAAGCCCATAAAAGATCTTAAAAAATCGCCAAATTTAGTAAAAAACCGTAGCAAGTCTAAACGCCCATAAAAATTGGGAAAAAATCGTGAAAAATCATAGAAAAATGTAAAAAATCCGTAAAATATCGTAAAAAATCGTAAAAAACCGTAAAAAAGCGTAAAAAACCGTGAAAACCCGTAAAAACCGGAAAAAACCTTAAAAAACTGGAAACAACCGGAACAATCGTAAAAACTCGTAAATAATTGTTATGTCCATAAATTTCGTGTTGGGTACCTATAGTTCTTGTGTTTATTGTTAAAGTGATTTTTCCGGACCGAAGTAATAAAAACATCATATGTTTTTACCCCGTATAATATTTATAATATTGATTTTTGTTGTAGATTTTTATTAATTAATTTTAGCTACTTAATGCAATTTATTTGATTCTTTATGACGCTGACATATCTGTAATATTTTTTTAAGAAACTTATATGATCCAGATAAATAAAATGTTGCGAAAAATAATGATACACATTTTATGAATCACTTCAGTCAGACGAAAACGATTTTAAGATCATCCTGAGATCACAAATCATAGACGATCGACTTGGGTGGTCCGACCTATACTTTAAATTCTTTTAAAATTCTGCCAAGTCTGTGTAAGATAAAAAAAAATTCTATAATATGAAAATATTGTTATGCTTTGTTTGTAATAAGTTATATAATTTTATTTTTTATGAAACAATCGGTATTCTGATTTAAGTGTGTTACCAAATTAAGACATTTGTCACGAAATCTCAGGACCCACCACCGAGACGGTCAAAATATCAACATTTACGTAACCCTTTGACACGCGATGACTAAATATACTCTTTACATAAACTTTTTGTTTTTGTAGTGTCATATTCCATAAAGAATCCACCATAGGTTACCATGTAGGAGGTCGATATCAATTCGCTGGCGAAATTTCTTTTATTTTTTCGTTAACAAAAAATATCGTTGAGATATTGAATAACCTTAGATATCGATTTTAGATTCTGTAAGGTTTCCAGTCACAGTGATCTGATAATTTTGATTATAAATTTAAATTAATCATGATAAACTCAACAAAAGATAAAAAAAAGTGAATAATGACACATTTAAATAACCTCAAGTGTTAAAATAATGAAAAATGAAGTGTTGCCAAGGGCGGTGTCTACCAAAAAAGGAATAATTAATGAAATCATAACTTTGAAATATATATTAAATATTAACTTACCAGATTCATCAACTAAGCTTAATTTAAATCCTTCAGAGTACCTGAAAAAGAAAAAATAAAAATTTAGCAAAATATTATTATTTTATGCAAACACATGTTATAAAATACTATGCAGGGTAATACAGTAAAATAAATCTCTTATCTGAGTTACGTTGGTTTTATTCAGAAGTTAACAAGGTATATCATGACATACCCACAACATAGTGTCGTTATTTTGAACTTTATCTAACACTATAATCTTGTTCTCATTCATATTTACCAGCTAAAAAACGTGATTTACAGTATAACTAGCACATTATCTAGGCGTTTATTGTAATTTACTCTAGCTAAAGTAAAATTTGTCTTGTCTTTTTTTATGTTGATTGGAATAGATAAAAAAAATAACCAGATGGTTGTGGATTTTTGATTGTGAATAAAAATTTTATAGTTTATTTTTAAATAATATCAATTTGTAAACAAGTAAAAGTTATGAAATTTCCTGAAAAAACCAGATAGTTTATTTTGAAGATAAACAAGTGCTTTTTGGGCCAAATTTTTCCCCGCCTCCGAGAAATGTGAAGGAGGTGTCATTCGATTCGGAATAGCGTATAGATGATTTTTGAAAAAAATCAAGAACCGCTTACAAAAATTGCAAAAGTTATAAACAATTGAAAAAATAAAATGGGGTTTGGTTTATTACAAATATATCAAAAAATATTTAATATTTTTCAAATTTTAAATAATATTCAAAAAGAGAAGGAAATTTCCCAAAAAAAATTGTACCTCCCGGAACTGTATGACCAATATTTATAATTTTCCCAAAGGGTTGAAAATCCGGCCGAAAACGGGGACTCTGGATTGTGTAAGCGCCACTCATTTTGGACCTTTAATGAATAAATATTATTTAAACTTATTAAATATGAAAATTAAAAATTGAAAAAATTCAGGCATCTACTGGATAGATTTATAAACAATAATTCGCGGTCAAAAAATTTTTATCACGATTTTTTCTATTAATTATACATTAGTAAATTAAAAATGTTTTCATACTTGAAATGATTCTGGAGGTCTAAAAATGATTATAATTGTCTAAAAATGATTCTAAAAGTCCTAAACATGATTAAAGAGGTCTAAAAATTATTCCAGAAGTCTTAAAAATAAACAAAAAATGATTTTAGAGGTATATAAATGAGTCTAGAGGTCTAAAAATGATTATAGACGTCTAAACATGATTATACTGGTCTAAAAATAATTCTAGAGGTCTAAAAATAAGCAGAAAATAATTTTAGAGTTTTATACGTTAACAAAAAATGATCTTAAAGGTCTAAAAATGCTTCTACCAGTCTAAAAATGATTCTAGAGGTCTGAAAACGATTCTATAGGTCTAAACGGATTCTAGAGGTGTAAAAATGATATTATATGTCCAAAAGTGATTTTAGAGGCCCAAAAAATGATTCTAGAGATCTAAAAATAAACAAAAAATTATTTTATAGTGTTACACATTAACAAAAAATGATCTTATCGGCCTAAAAATGATTGTAGAGGTCTAAAAATGATTCTAAACGTCTAAACATGATTCTAGAGGTCTTAAAATGATTCTATAGGGCTAAAAATAAACAAAAAATAATTGACCAATATTTATAATTTTCCCAAAGGGTTGAAAATCCGGCCGAAAACGGGGACTCTGGCTTGCGTAAGCGCCGCCCATTTTGGACCTTTAATGAATAAATATTATTTAAACTTATTAAATATGAAAATTAAAAATTGAAAAAATTCAGGCATCTACTGGATATATTTATAAACAATTATCCGCGGTCAAAAAATTTTTATCCCAATTTTTCTATTAATTATGCATTATTTAATTAACAATTTTTTACAACTTTTCCAACGTTAAAAATTAAAAAGCTTGATTATTCATTGAAAAAAAACTTTTTTTTTTCATATTACTATTGATGCGTTTTTATGATCAGAAACCACATGAAAATGATTTTTTAAAAATTTTATTTCCTATTGTTTAAAAAATTGTTATAAACAAATGCGTCGTTTATAAGATAATTTAAAAAAACTCGTTCTTTAAATTTTATTTTATTGCTTAAAACCGTATTTTTTAATTAACAATTTTTTTCTACCATATAAATAAATTATTTTTCTCAAAAAATAACATATGGATGATTTTGTTTCATTATGTAGAAAAAGAAAAAAAATATATAGAAAAAATTTAATTGTTTATAACAAATTGTTTATTAAATAACCAATGAAAATGTTAACATTCCTTAATAATAATTACAAGTGATAGAAAAAAATTCTTAATTAACAAATACAATCAAAAAAAAATTTTAAGGTACGATTTTTTAAAAAACAATCATAATTTGCATCAAAGATTATGTTTCCAAAAAACAAATTTTAAATTATCTTATAAACAACGCATTTGTTTATAACAATTTTGTAAACAATAAGAAATAAAAATTTTTAAAAATCATTTTCATGTGACTTCTGATCATAAAAAGCGGATCAATAGTAAAATGAAAAAAAAATTAATTTAAGTAACTTAATAACAAAGTGAAAAATAACAATTTTTTTAATTTTTCCAACGGGAATCTCTTCTGAGACCTTTCAAAAATACGTCCAAAACACGAAAAAATTTCAGATTTTTTATTTAACAGTTATTACAATGTAGAATCATTTTTAGACCTATAAGAACATTTTTTGTTAATGTATAACACTCTGAAACTATTTTTTGTTTATTTTTAGACCTGTAGAATCATTTTTAGACCTCTACAATCATTTTTAGGCCGATAAGATCATTTTTGGTTAATGTGTAACACTATAAAATTATTTTTTGTAAATTTTTAGATCTCTAGAATCATTTTTTTGGGCCTCTAAAATCACTTTTAGACATATAAAATCATTTTTACACCTCTAGAATCCGTTTAGACCTATAAAATCGTTTTCAGACCTCTAGAATCATTTTTAGACTGGTAGAAGCATTTTTAGACCTCTAAGATCATTTTTTGTTAACGTATAAAACTCTAAAATTATTTTCTGCTTATTTTTAGACCTCTAGAATCATGTTTAGACGTCTATAATCATTTTTAGACTTTTAAAATTATTTTTAGACCTCTAGACTCATTTATATACCTCTAAAATCATTTTTTGTTTATTTTTAAGACTTCTGGAATAATTTTTAGACCTCTTTAATCATGTTTAGGACTTTTAGAATCATTTTTAGACAATTATAATCATTTTTAGACCTCCAGAATCATTTCAAGTTAGAAAAATTTTTTAATTAACTGATGTATAATTAATAGAAAAAATCGTGATAAAAATTTTTTGACCGTGAATTATTGTTTATAAATCTATCCAGTAGATGCCTGAATTTTTTTAATTCTTAGTTTTCATATCTAATAAATTTAAATAATATTTATTCATTCAAGGTCCATAGTGGGCGGCGATTCCGCAAGACAGAGTCCCCGTTTTCGGCCGTGTTTTCAACCCTCTGCGAAAATTATAAATATTGGTCCTATAGTTTCGGGAGGTAGAGTTTTTTTTTGGTAAGTTTCCTCCTTTTTTGATTCTTTTTTCAAATTTGAAAAATTTCAAATAGTTACACAGCCCCAAAAAAAAAAAGTTCATATACAAGAGAGTGACATATGTATTCCCGAAAATGGCCTGAAATGTTGATCCCGTGATAAGGCAAAGTCGACGCTGAATATTGGAGCTAAAGCCGGATTTGTGCTCGAAAAGTTTATGGCCAACTGAAATTCAGGATTTGGGTCCAGGAAAATAACCCCTTGGGGTGGGAAAATCCTGTTTTGGACGTTCTGGTCGCGACTGTGGTATTTTCATGGACTTTATAATTCTGGAGCTGAGACTGGGTGTGAAAAGTGTTTGGTCATCTGAAATTCCCAGTTTGGGTCTGGGAAAATGGCCCATTGGGACCGGAAAATCATATTTCGGACGTACCAATCACAACAGTGGGATTTTTATGTACTAATTCCTGTTATTTAGAGAAACTGGCCCACGTTAATATTATGCAGCAGCTATTGCACATAAGTGACGTAGGTGCACTACAAGTTGCATAGATGCAGTAATTTTTAAATAACAATTTTTTCATGTTAAATTAAAGAAAAAAATAGAAAAAACGAATTTTTCATAAAAAGAAAATTTTTTTTCTCAAATAATGCAAAAAAAGATGGACTAATATTTCAAGTTGAACTCTCCATTCTTATTCACCATAATCAATATTGACCATTAAAACATTTGTCTGTCTTACAAGAATCGGACTCTTATTCAATCGAGCTCATTGGCTACATCCCACATTTTGGCAGCTAATGCAACTAGGCGATTAATTGTAGTTGTACTTTCTCTGTACAATATCCACAATAAATTTCATTTCTGCAATCTCTCTTCACATGAATTTATTCCTGGTACTTAAAACATTCAAGGGCGCGAACATGATTCCTCACAACACATGATTTCCAGCCCAAGTAAATTATTTCTTTTCAAGTCATGTATTTCTTAACTTCGGTAACTTCCATTACCCAATGATTAAAATCTTTGTCTCCAGGTCAAAATCGATATCGCACCTCTATTTGTCTTCCTTAATGTCCTGTAACTTCTTGAAACTGCGCATGGCACATACTTTAATTCCACTTGAGATTCATGGGAATCGAACCCACGACCCGAACAATGACCAAGTATAAAGGCCAATGCCCTAACTAACCTGGCCACCGTGTCCGGTATGTTCTAACAATTTTCTTTCTTCCTACTGTCTCTAGTCATCTGTTAACCTCCTCTTTTCCCTTTTCTTCTTTTTCGTTAATTTTATCTTCTTTTCTATTTTGCCTGCACCCTTTTTACATTAAGCTTTTTGACTGTTTAATAACTTTTTTTTAATTTTTTTCAATAATACTTTGTTCAAGTAATTTACTATTATGTTCTTTCTAACACTTTGGGTGTGTTTAACTCGTTATCATTTGTTATTATTTCCTTCATTCTCCATTCCTGGTGGCAAGAACCGTTTTTCTGTGCTGAGCTTTTTTGACCCTTTGATTTTTCTTAATTTTTTTTTTAGACCAGGCCTGGTTCCTTTCTTAATGTCCTCCACTTAGGGTGACAAGCCCACTTTTTTTTACAATATTTTTGAGTTCTCGACCATACGTTTGTCGTTTCAACTCGGTTTCACGATTGGCTTTAGCTACGTATCTGACGTTTTTATTCATTTTAGTAGTTATTATTTTTTTTAAGTACTATGTATTTTTAACCATGTGTTATTTAATAATTTTCACTACCTTTAGTGGGTCTCACTTTTGGTGATTTAAATTTTGTCCTCTAATTGTAAAAAATAATCGTAAGTTGAGCTTTGCTGTTTATAATTCACTAATTTTTGAACCTTTTTGTACCTATATAATGATGGTTTGTGACCGAAACTAGTTGACTTTATAATTTAAATAAAAATTGTTATGGTACCTTGAAAAAATTTGTTACTATTTAGAAAAAAAAGTTTTGAAAGTGAATTTTTTCCTATTTGTGTTAAATTTAATATTCTGATTATACATTTGGATTCGGCATCAAAAATTACATCAAAAATTATTTGCGCTTGATAAGATAAAAGGGTTCAAATTCTCAACTAAATATTTTTATTTTTTATACATAATATTTTTTTGTCAAAAGTGAAAAAGTCCTAAACTTATACTAAAAATGTTAGTTCATTGGTGCAGTTGATCAGCAACTTGCGGTCTGTGGGAACAAAAAAAAATCTAACCTATTCATTGCGTTAGAATTCTTGCTATGTTGAAAATGCTCATGGTATAATAGCACTTCTATAGTCTTCTTTGCTGAGTTTTTTTCACCGATTCGCAGATAAAAATGCTATTTTAACGAGTGGAACGAACTGTGAAATATTTTAATAGATTTGTTAAATACCGATCTCGTACTTTTTGGCGATTACTTTTACCGGTAATCAAAAACAAAAAGAAAATAATAAAGAAAATATATAAAAGTAGTAGTGATTATAATTATGTGTATTATCAACTTTTCTATGGCAAAAGTTAATCATATGAAGTCATTAAGTCTGTCTGTCTGGATGTCTGTAGCTTTTCCTTAAATATTGACTAAAATTCAATGAATATTAAATAAATTCTGGGGGACTTTTTCCAATGTACGAAGAAGTTATTATTAAATCAATAGAAATTTATTTTCTACCTTAAAAAAAAAAAAAAAAAAAAAAAAAAAAAAAAAAAAAAAAAAAAAAAAAAAAAAAAAAAAAAAAAAAAAAAAAAACCGTATATAATTAACGCCGTTATTAAAAATCATTTACAAATAACTAAATGTGCAATTGAAATAAAATTTTTCAATGCAATAATCAATTAGTTTATAAAATTGTGACAAATTAAAACAGAAAAACAAAACCAGAAAAAATAATAGAATCGAAACAATTTTAATATGTAAATGAAAAATGAACAGGGGTAGCTTCGAAAGAATTTCCTGGTAAATAAAACACTCTTAGACATTACATCGCTAATTGGTTAAAAATACAAAAAACTGCTCTTACGTTCTATCTATATACAAAGTTCTAATCAAATCGACCTTGAAATACTTCAACATAAACGAGTACTTCCAGACTATATTTATTAAGAGTATCATTTTCGACATCTAAACAAACGTCTTGTATAGTGGCTTCAGGGGACAAACGGTAAGAGCTACAGAAAAAAATTGACCTTTAACCTACAGGGGGTCACGTGACTTTGCTATTTTCATAATTATATGCTCTACAGCAAAAAAAGTTATATTTTTAGAAAGCTTATCAAAAAACTTATCACATGACATCCTTCCGGTGGTAATCTGACTTCCGGTTCAAAAACTTGAATTGTTCAAAAGTCCACGTATACGCCACTGGTTTTCTTTGTTAGGTTATCCTCTAATTATGAATAGTAATTTTTTAAAACTTATAAAAAATAAATATCGTTATAAAGTATTTAAATTAATTGAATAGTGACTGGTGACAAGTTTTATTAGTTTTGTTTTATAAAAGCGTGGCTTAAAAATTTAATTTGAAGTACTTTGTATCATTTCCGGTCAAACCAGATGTCAGCCATATTGTATTTTTATTTAAAAAAATCAAAATCGAGCTATAACACTGTCTAATACCGTACTTAATATATTTTGTTAAATTTTCTTGTTATTATTATTGATTTAACCTGTTGTTTGTGTCGATTGCATAACAAGATTTAAATTCAAAAGTACCTACACCATGCATCTGTTTTGTTGGTCAAAGGAGTGTCTTCTGCAACTTGTAGTGAATCATGTTTAAAGACTTATTTGCATATGTTATACCTTTAAAATTTCACAGGTGTCAGTAACCACTAGCGAAGTTATATAACGTAATTGGTACCAATTATCACAAGGACATAAATTACGATAGAAAAAAAAAACAGTGAAGTAGTTATTAAAGTACAAAAGGATATATCTTGAATTTCGTTATGTAAAGAAGTCCATTTTTTTTATTTCATCTGTCTATTCAGTGGAGTGTTTTAAGAAAGGTCTAGTCGGGGTAAATATTAATTACCTTGTTTACCTAGTTTAAAAAAAAATAAAATTGTTTTTATTTGTACTTTGGGTATTTTTTTCCAGGATATTTTATAGTTTCTCTACTTTTATCCTCTTCTTCCTTTCTCCATTTATTTTACATTGAATTTAACGTCTTATAATTTTATAATTTACAGGGTGTTTCATTGAAAAACGGAAATACAGAAATAGCGATTAGAATAAGTTCTAGATATACTATATTTATTGGTTCTGACGAGATACAGGGTGTTTTATCGATTATTCTAATTTCTTCCTAGGGCCATAACTCTCGAACCATGACGTCATTCAGGCGCTTATATATATTTCTAAGAAATTACGCGAGATCAGCCGTATTTAATTAATCTAGTTGTTATCAGAAAAATCACAAGAGCTTTTCTCGACATTTGCTCGAGTGCAAAAAGTAACAGAAGGAATATGAGTCAAAAAATGTTAGAAAAATCACAAGTGCAAACATTTTATCGACCGCATCAGAAAAAGCACAACAACATTTATCGCCAAAATTTACAAGAATATTTTATGTATAATATATTTGCTCGAATGCAAAAAGTATTAGAAAGAGCATGAATTTATCGACATTTTTTCGGGTGTCAAAAATATCAGAAAAAGCACAAGTGCAAAAATTTTCTCGACCGCATCAGAAAAAGCACAACAATATTTATCGCCAAAAATTTACAAATATATTATATAGATAATTGCTCGAGTGTATAAAATTTATCAGAAAAAGCACAAGAGCTTTTGTCGATATTTGCTCGATTTCAAATATTATCAGAAAGAGCATGAATTTATCCACATTTTTTCGAGTGTCAAAAATATCAGAAAAATACAAGTGCAAAAAATTTATCGACCGAATCAGAAAAAGCACAACAATATTTATCGCCAAAAATTTACAAATATATTATATAGATAATTGCTCGAGTGTCTAAAATTTATCAGAAAAAGTACAAGAGCTTTTGTCGACATTTGCTCGAGTGCAAAAGTATCAGAAAGAGCATGAATTTATCGACAGTTTTTCGGGTGTCAAAAATATCAGAAAAAGCACAAGTGCAAAAAATTTCTCGACCGCATCAGAAAAAGCACAACAACATTTATAGCCAAAATTTACAAGAATATTTTATGGATAATTGCTCGAGTGTATAAAATTTATCAGAAAAAGCATGAGTGCATTTATCGACATTTTTTCAGGTACCAAAAATATCAGAAAAAGCACAAATGCAAAAATTTGCTCGAGTGCATCAGAAAAAGCACAACAACATTTATCGCCAAAAATTTACAAGAATATTTTATGGATAATTGCTCGAGTGTATAAAATTTATCAGAAAAAGCACAATAGCTTTTGTCGATATTTGCTCGAATGCAAATATTATCAGAAAGAGCATGAATTTATCCACATTTTTTCGGGTGTCAAAAATATCAGAAAAAGCACAAGTGCAAAAAATTTCTCGACCGCATCAGAAAAAGCACAACAACATTTATAGCCAAAATTTACAAGAATATTTTATGGATAATTGCTCGAGTGTATAAAATTTATCAGAAAAAGCACAATAGCTTTTGTCGATATTTGCTCGAATGCAAAACGTATCAGAAAGAGCATGAATTTATCCACATATTTTCGAGTGTCAAAAATATCAGAAAAAATACAAGTGCAAAAATTTGCTCGAGTGTATAAAATTTATCAGAAAAATCACAACAGCATTTGTCGATATTTGCTCGATTTCAAAAATTATCAGAAAGAGCATGAATTTATCCACATTTTTTCAAGTGTCAAAAATATCAGAAAAAATACAAATGCAAAAATTTTCTCGACCGCATCAGAAAAAACACAACAATTTTTATCGCCAAAATTTACAAGAATATTTTATGGATAATTTCTCGAGTGTATAAAATTTATCAGAAAAAGCACAAGAGCATTTGTCGATATTTGCTCGATTGGAAAAATTATCAGAAAGAGCATGAATTTATCCACATTTTTTCGAGTGTCAAAAATATCAGAAAAAATACAAGTGCAAAAATTTTCTCGACCGCATCAGAAAAAGCACAACAACATTTATCGCCAAAATTTACAAGAATATTTTATGGATAATTTCTCGAGTGTATAAAATTTATCAGAAAAAGCACAAGAACTTTTGTCGACATTTGCTCGAATGCAAAAAGTATCAGAAAGAGCATGAATTTATCCACATTTTTTCGAGTGTCAAAAATATCAGAAAAAGCACAAGTGCAAAAAATTTCTCGACCGAATCAGAAAAAGCACAACAACATTCATCGCCAAAATTTACAAGAATGTTTTATGGATAATTGCTCGAGTGTATAAAATTTATCAGAAAAAGCACAAGAGCATTTGTCGATATTTGCTCGAATGCAAAAACTATCAAAAAGAACAAGAGTGCATTTATCGACATTTTTTCGGGTACTTAAAATATCAGAAAAATCACAAGTGCAAAATTTTTTTCGAGCATATCAGAAAAAGCACAACAACATTTATCGCCAATTACTCGAGTGCAAAAATTTACAAGCTTTTGTCGACATTTGCTCGAGTGCAAAAAGTATCAGAAAGTATGATTTTTTTAAAAATAAATTATATAATAATATAAAACTACTTTAAGTAATTAAAATTCTAGTAATTAATATTCGAAAAATTTTAGCTTACAGACTGGTTAAAAGCGGATGCTTATAAAAAAAAATTTAACGCGTAGGTATGTCTAACCGGATATTCATTTATTTTAATCCAGAATGCCTCCACTGATAATGAATAGAAAATTAATTTAGATTGATTGATAGTATCCTACCAGTTTTATCCTTGGAGCAAACTTCAGTTGATGGTCTGTTAAAAATATTTATTAATTACAACTTTCCATCCAAATTCGCAGTGCGAGGATACCTACAGAGCCGGACCGATATAATTAATTTTCGACAAATTAGATACTAGTTCCTCTTCTTATAAATTACTGTGACTAATATTGTTTTAAGGATATGAATTAAAAAAAAAATGAAAATATTCAAGGATTTACAAGTCAAGAAAATAAATAATTTAAAATACGGGAATAATGAAAAACAGGAAAAAATATGAAGAAATAGGAAAAATGAGGCAAAAAGGAAAAATTAAGAAAAATGGGTAAAATAAGGAAAATAGTTGAAAATATGGAAACGGTCGGGAAAATGAGGAAAAATAAGTATAAATAAGGACAAATCGTGAAAAATAAAGAAAATAGAAACAACTAATGAAAAACAGGTAAAAATAAAAAGATATAGGAAAAATAGGAAAAACAGAGATAGTAGTGAAAAAACAGAGATAGTAGTGAAACATAAAGGAAATCATGGAAAAAATAGAGAAAAATGGATAAAAATTGGGAAAACTCGGAAAAATAGAGAGACTTTGAAAAAATAGTGAAAAATAGGGAAAATTGCAAAAATAAGAAAAAAATACAGAAATTTGGTAAAGGGAAAAATAAAAAAAAACCACGGAAAAATAGGGAAATTTGGAAAAAATATTGAAAAATAAGAAAAAAATTGTAAAAAAACAGGGTAAAATAGTAAGGAAAATTGGAAAAAATGGGGAAAAATTGGGAAAAATAAGAAAAAAATCGGTTGTATCGCCCCAAAACTTTCCCGACGAGTATCCACGAATACTTTTTCAGATATTTATTATTAAAGTTTCAAATTTAGACATTTTTTTTATTTTTGACAGGTGACAGTTGGAGAAATAATTTTGACTGTTCTGAATAAAGTTTTTCAGGAGCTTCCAAGTGACATATTGCAAATCAAATTCCGTGATGCATCTGTCAGTTTTTGATAGTAACACTTCCGTTTAACAGATGTCGTATAAAAACTAATGGGCTCTTCCAACGGGTAACCCAAACAAATATACCAAATTTCAACTTAATCGGATTAAACGTGTGGCCTCTATCGTGGAAGAATACTCACAGACAGACAGACAGACAAACTTCCATCCGGAAATGGTCTTAATCATCGCAGGAGACCTCAAAATGGATATTTCCATCTTTATCTCGAAATTTTTTTAGCTCTTTCACAATATTTTCCCTTCTCTGAGGTGGTTCGGGAAACTAAAATTGGATAAAGTTTGGAAACATAGGAAAATTAGAGAATAAATAGGGAAAAATGGGGAAAATAGTCAAAAATAGGGAAACAGTAGGGAATTAGTGAAAAATAAGAAAAAATGAGGAAAACAGGACAAAATACGGAAAAATAAGGATAAATAGAAAAACTAATGCATAACAGGGAAAGATAGAACGAGAAAGAAAAATAGGAAAAACTAGGAAAATTAGAGAAAATAGTGAAAAATTAGAAAAAAATTGAGAAAAAGAGGGAAGAACAATTACAAATACACAAATAGAAAAAATAAGGAAAAATAAAGAAAATAGGAAAATGGAAAACATTAAAAAATAGAAAGATATAGTAAAAATAGGAAAAAAAATAGGAAAAATAGAAAAAACAGTAAAAACTAGGGAAAAATGGAAATAAATGGAAAAATTGGGAAAACTACGTAACTACAAATAGTGCAAATTAAAAAAAAAATAGTAGAAAAATAGAGCTAAATAGGAAAAAAGAGGGCAAAATAACTAAAAATAGGGAAAATATTGAAAAATAGGAAAAAAGGGATATTGAGAAAAATAAGAAAAAATATTGAAAAATACGGAAAAATTGGGAAACTAAAGAATAAAAAGAGAAACAAATGGGAAAGTAGTAAAAAATAGAGAAATATAGGGTGAAAATAAGAAAAAATGGGGGGGAATATATGGAAAAATAAGTACAAATATAATAAAACAGGAAAACAGGTAAAAAATAGGGAGAATCTGGAAAAATGGTGAAAAAAAACGAAAAATAGGAACACTGCGAAAAATATATGAAAAAAAAGATAAAATAGGGAAAATAGAGATCATGAAATTAATTTTTTAAGACATGAAAATTTGGAACAATGCTAATAACAACTAGAATAATCTAGTACAACAAAAAAAAATTAGAAAAAAATAATGGAGGGCTAGATATAAATGGTTTTAATTGATTTTGAGCTTGAAATTAATTTTTTTAATACATGAAAATTTGGAACAATGCTAAGAATAACTAGAACCATCTAGTACAACAAAAAAAAACTTCAAAAAAAATAATGGAGGGCTGGACCCAAATCTTTTTTATTGATTTTGGGCTTAAAATAATTTTTTTAAGATATAAAAATTTGGAACAATGTTCAAAACAACCAAAACAATCTGGAGCAACAGAAAAAAAATTGAAAAAAAATAATGGGGGGCTAGCTCTAAAAATGGTTTTTTGAGTTTTCCGGCATTTGTATTTAGGTTTTGGGAATAATTTTCTGAAACAATTTGGTACAAACCCAGAACAATTTGGAACAACTCTCAAAATATTAAAATTCGAAAAATGGGGGGCTAAATTCCACCAAATCTACAGTTGAACAGTAAATCAAGAAACTTTGTATCATCATTTTCTCTTATCCAGTGCACTTCATAAACCCGCGTCTCAAAGGGGTAGTTTTTAGCAATTTGAGGAGTTAATTCGTTTCGGGGAGAAGATAGTAAACTACAATCAAAACTCTCATTTTTACATGTAAATCTCAATAAGAAAATCTAACTTCCACTCTATCAAAAATTGGTTTTAAAAGTAGTGGTTGAACGATATACGAATATTAGTATTCATAAATGTTGAAAGAACACGACTTATATTTTCTTAATGACATCGAAGGACCAAACTCTTTAGGTAGGAGTTAAACCAAAATAAAAACAGTATTTGAAATAGGAATGTACTTTTTATTCCATTTATTCCAAGTACTAAAATGAACAGAAAAATAATAAACGGCACATTAATTTAAATTATGAAACCGAAATCAAATATAACTCATCACTTCACTCACTGTAAAAAACTATTTACATTTTTTCTTATTACGAAAACTCAGAAACTTTTTGGGTGTGGTTAATTACGCACCATTTTAATTATTTGAAGAAACTTTTTACTCTATTAAATGCGACTGCATCCTTTTACAGTCGATAAGCGAGAGGGAGATTAGATTATGCTCTGAATTTTAGCGGAGAGTAGGGTTGCAGGTTTTTTATTGGTAGGAGACATGATACGTGGTATCCAAATAGCCTTGAATTCAGAATCTTAGCGGGAAAAAATATATTTATATTTTTTGTCTCTTATAATGATGGGATAATATGAGAGAACGATAATATTGCTTGCATAGCAACGGTCGCTTATGTATTTTGTTTTTGTTAACGGTATTTTGAAAGTAGACAAAAAAACGTCTGAGAGAAAGACGGAATAACTCTTGTGTTGAGTTTAAATCTATTTTTAGATTTTAAAATATACAATAATAGACATTAGTATGAACTGAAAGATTAATATTATTAATTTTAAAAGAAATATGAATTATTTGGTATTTTCTGGATAATATTCCAGTGAAATTTATCTAGTAGTGGTAAAATTCATACAATTTGCGCATGCTCTACGTTATTAGATAGCTAATACCACGAGGAGTAAGAGAAAAATTATATCAACCATCTTTAACCCCCAACCAAACATATTTACGGAAAAATGTTTCATCGTTGAATAGGTCTTTATATGTGGATTAACGAACAGCAAAAAATCAAAACTACCCCCTTCAACCCCTAAAACCCCCAATATATATAAAAATGAACGAATCGGAACGAGCCTATAGGTGTTGATGTGTCCATTAACAAAAAATACAGGATATAAAAAAAGTAACATTTACCGAAAAAATAAATCAATGGAGACACTTTCGGATTCACCGTTTCAGCATTAACGCATGTTGGGGTCAGTTTTTGATCTTTTTGGGGGGTACAGTTAACTGGAAAAGAGTTTAAACCCCCGCCATCATGTTCAGCATCCTATATAACGGAGGGAGGGAGAAGACTATGAGATATTTATACTTCCCGAGGCTTTTTCCGAAATTGGTTCAGTAGTTTTAAAAAAATCTTTGGAGAAAAACTTGGGGATATGATATATAAAATTCTACATCTATAACAGAAAAATAATTAATTGATTTATTTAATTAACTACATATAAAATCTACATTTATTTCTAAAATTAATCACACAATATAGAACTACTTCATTATAACCGATGTGTACTTAATCCCTATTGATACGAATAAAAAATTAGCATATGGAAACTGATCACAAAATAAATTTCAATTTAAATGCAATCTTTCTCGTTCTTGACAATACGGCAGTTTGACTTATTAAATCCCACATTTCGATTTGATTGTACCGTTAGAATGAAATGGTTGATAACAGCAATACGTTAAGTGGAAACCGGTAGCTCTCTGCTCTCCGATTCTACGATGGATTATCAGCAATGACGTACAGGGTGTTACCTATATTCAGAATAATTCCTGATTATATTAATGGAATAATTAGATGAAGAGATAAACAATGAAATGGATGATTTTGAGTTAACAATGGAGGATAAAATAAATCTAGATTCTTAAGAAGAAAATGACGGAATAACATAGTAATTAAAGTCTAATGAAATATAATGAACGAAAAAACCAATAAAGAAAAATACACGAAAATCAATTGAAGATAATTAATAATAATCAATAATATAATCAATTCAGGATTATGTTAACACGGGCAATAATATAAAAAAATAATAACCCATGTTCCTACTTTCCTATATTTTCTTTTGATTTTTTTTAAATTTTTGCCAATTAACATTTTAAATTTTCGAAATTTTGAGTTTTTAATTTTTCAGAATTTTAATATTTTTTTTTAAACTTTTGAAAAGCCATTTATCCCTTGGATTTTAAAGTTTTTTCAGTTTTGAAATTTTAAATTTTTGTAAGACGTTTGAAATTTTGATATTATTTTTTGAAAAGGACTTTTAATTTTGAAATTTAAAATTTTTGAAATTTTTGACATTTTAAATTTTCGAAATTTTGTCAGTTTTGAAATTTTCAGAAAAAGCCTGTTTTACGTCTTGCAATTTTTAAGTTTTTTTGAAATTTTAAATGTTTGCAAATTTGACATTTAAAATTTACGAAATTTTCTGAATTTTAATATATTTTTTTTAAAAGGCCCCTTGCTTTTAATTTTTAAATAATTTGAAATTTAAAATTTTTGTAATTTTTCACATTTTAAATTTTAGAATTTTTTGATTAGCCCTTTACCCCTTCTCTTTTAATTTCTAAATTGCTTGAAATTTGAAATTTTTGCAATTTTTGACATTTTAAATTTTCTCGAAATTTTGTCAGTTTTGAAATTTTCAGAAAAAGCCTGTTTCACGTCTTGTAATTTTTAAATTTTTCTGAAATTTTAAATGTTTACAAATTTGACATTTACAATTTTCGAAATTTTCAGAATTTTAATATATGTTTTTTAAAAGGCCTTTAATTTTTAAATTATTTGAAATTTAAAATTTTTGTAATTTTTCACATTTTAAATTTTAGAATTTTTTGATTAGCCCTTTACCCCTTCTCTTTTAATTTCTAAATTGCTTGAAATTTGAAATTTTTGCAATTTTTGACATTTTAAATTTTCTCGAAATTTTGTCAGTTTTGAAATTTTCAGAAAAAGCCTGTTTCACGTCTTGTAATTTTTAAATTTTTCTGAAATTTTAAATGTTTACAAATTTGACATTTACAATTTTCGAAATTTTCAGAATTTTAATATATGTTTTTTAAAAGGCCTTTAATTTTTAAATTATTTGAAATTTAAAATTTTTGTAATTTTTCACATTTTAAATTTTAGAATTTTTTGATTAGCCCTTTACCCCTTCTCTTTTAATTTCTAAATTGCTTGAAATTTGAAATTTTTGCAATTTTTGACATTTTAAATTTTCTCGAAATTTTGTCAGTTTTGAAATTTTCAGAAAAAGCCTTTTTTTACGTCTCGTAATTTTTAACTTTTTTTTGAAATTTCAAATGTTCCCAAATTTGACATTTAAAATTTTCGAAATTTTCAGAATTTTAATATTTTTTTTCAAAAGCACTTTAATTTTTAAATTATTTGAAATTTGAAATTTTTGTTATTTTTCAAATTTGAAATTTTGGCAATTTTTGACATTTTAAATGTGTCAGTTTTGAAATTTTCAGAAAAAGCCTTTACGTCTTGTAATTTTTAAACTTTTTTGAAATTTTAAATTTTGTTTTGAAATTTTCAGAATTTTAATTTTTTTTTTGAAACTTGAAACTTTTGGAAAGCCCTTGGCATTTTTAATTGTTAAATTTTTGTAAATTTTCGTTTTTTAAAATTTTCAATTTTCGAAATTAGTTAGTTTTAAAATTTTCAAAAAAAAAAACGTACGTCTTCCATTTTTTAAATTATTTTGAAATTTTAAATTTTTGCAATTTGACATTTTAAATTTTCGAAATTTTCAGAATTTTAATTTTTTTTTTAAACCCTTTCCCTTGGTAAAAGTCATTTTAATTTTTAATTTTCTTTGATATTTAAAATTTTTCCATTTTGATATTTTAAATTTTGACAGATTAAAATTTTCAGAATTTTTATTTTTTTTTTGAAACTTTTGAATAGCTCTTTTAATTTTTAAACTTTTTTAAAATTTTCAATTTTTGATATTTTATAGTTTTGAAGTATTGTGAGTTTTGAAATTTTGAGAAAAAACCTATAACGTCTTTGACATTATTAAAATTTTCAGAATTTTGATATTTTCTTTTGAATTTTTTTAAATTTTTGCAATTCATTTTTAATTTTCGAAATTTTGACAATTTTGAATTTTTCAGAATTTTGATATTTTTTTTAACTTGAAACTTTTGAAAACCTCTTAGTCCTTTTAATTTTTGAAATTTTCATTTTTTGACATTTTCAATTTTCGAAATTAGTCAGTTTTGAAATTTTCAGAAAAAGCCTTCTAATTTTTAAACTATTTTGAAATTTTTGCAATCTGACATTTTAAATTTTTAAAATATCCAGAATTTTGATTTTATTTTGAAAACCCCTTTTTTTAATTATGAAATTTTTTGAAATTTTGCAATTTTTAACATTTTAAATGTTCGAAATTTTGTCAGTTTTGAAATTTTCAGAATTTTGGTATTTTCTTTTGAATTTTTTTAAAATCCCTTTAGCCTGACAACGTTAAAATATTTTGACACTGCCTAGGCTTTTAATTTTAGAACTCTTTTCAAATTTTCGAAATTCCTGAATAAGTTTTATAATTTCGCTAATATTTAAAATTTTTCCAATTTTAAAATTTTCTGAATCAAACTTGTGATTACTAAGGCAATTAACAATATTAGAATAGTCTGGAGCATAAAGTAAGACTGTCCAGTGGAACCGATTTTGGGTCGAACGTTCAATAATTTTTGGATAGAACTGGTTCAGCACTTTTATTATTATTTTCAAAAAATTTGGATACACATAAACATTTTTTTAGGAAATGCGTTTTTAGGGGGGCCTGAAAATGTACAAAAAAAGTCAGAAATTTCTACAAATCTGGTGAAATACCTTTGAAATAAATATATTTATTATGAGTACTAAAGATCCGACTCGAAGGATCCTTTATCAGGCACTGTTTTAATAATTTCATTATTATGAAAAACAATTAAAAATTATACAATATATCCAACAATTTTCTTTCTATCACTCTATTATTATTGATAAACACCCTGTATCTATTCTTAAGTTTATCGTGATTGCTCGATTACCGTTAGTACCATTACATTTATATCGATTTTATGTAATAACTGATAAATGGGGCATTGAAAGTAAACATCAAGATTACACACATACTAGAAGGCACGTCAGATTGCTTATTTGATTATCCTTTAGATTTACTGAATTTATATCAAGAATGAAAACACTTTTGAAATCGGTTTCTTTATGCTGGAAGATATTTTCGTCGGCAATAATTTTATCGCATACCGGAGATCCTCATAATATTAACCATAGCTTAACCCCACGAGCACATAAAATTACTAGCACTAAACACCCTAAAAAAATGCTTTATATAGTTCATTATTTTTTTATGTCATTCTAGTTCAATATTATGTTTTTATTGCTTAGTTACTAACTACATAGCAAAGTGTACTTTATAGCCCGCAAAGCCCACTTTATGACCGGCGATTTTTTTAAATATTCATATTGTGTACGCAATATTGAACTATTATGAGATAAAAGTTTGTATGCACCGCTGATATAAATAGATGATTATGCCCTCGGGCGACTTACAAACCCTCGGGCCAGCGGGCCTCGGCTTTGTAAGATCGTCGCCCTCAAGGTATAAAGATCTATTTATACCCTTGGTACATAAATAACTATTATTGCTTAGTTACCAACTACATACAGGTGTACTTTATTACCCGCGCGGGCATAAAGACAATAAACAGTTTTTGCTTAACTTATTATTAAATTACAAATTATAAAATAAAATTATTAGGTATGTAAAGAATAATAAATTATTATGTTACTGAAATCAAATTAAATTTTCAGATTTTTTAAATATTTATTTTTTTACATCAATTTTTAATGGTATTTTGTTTTGTCTTATTAAATTTGTTTCAAGGAATTTTGGAGAGATAACCAAAACACATTATATTTAATGTGTTCTGTTTATCTAGTTATCTAAGTCAAGTTGTTTTCCCAAAAAACAAAAAATATTAATGTCAAAATCTAAATTACAAAAGTTAGAATGTTGAAATATTAGAAAATAAATAAATGATGAGGGTTAGATAAAGTTCATGACAATGAAAAGGAATTATGGACCATACAAGATTCTGACGTAAAAAGTTTATGTCATAACTAGGCATAAAAAGGGGTTTACAGCTCAGAGAAAGGTCAGTCAAAAATCAAATTTCAAACTACCAATACGTCACCAAAGATCTTGTATCCATCCAGCGCCGATACGCCGACGTCTATAATTTCGACAAACAGTTCTGTTTTAGTTCTTCAAAACCCTGTCAATTCTCACAAATTAAACTATGAACGCAGTTAGCAGAAGTTACACTATGCAACGTCCATTCAGCGTCGCTACGCCATTCGTCCTGACGCTAAATATTTCGGCGTCTACCAATTTTTACATCTGTCATCGTAAACGACAATTTCTTCAATTCGTTTGGATTTATTTTGTGTTCATAAAAATAAATCAGAAGTATTTTCATATTTCAATTCGCCAACTTCTTACAGTCCTTAAGCCAAAGGTTCCATCTTTCGTGGGTTCGCGAGGGAGGATGCCATTTATTAGTTAATTGACAGTAGGGACGAATGTATTGGTTTTATATTAATGAATTAATACCTTAAAGAACCTTATGAGAATCAGAGTTGCCAGTTTTTTTAATATGAAAACATAGCCAAATATAATCTGTTTCAATGGGGGAGTTCCCTCAATGTTGCCAACCTAGAAAAAGGTATACCAAAATCTACTTCATTATTTTCGCAATGATAAAATATGTGTACAAACTTCTATTGAGCTTTTCAGAATATATCGTTAGCGAAATATAATGATTTTAATAACATCTTACTTCTGATTGGTTGAAATTTCGTTGTCAAATGTCATTCCTCATAGAGTAAGTATAACAGAGCGACATGTTTCATTTTCAGATTATAGAATATTCAAATTACTTGCCAAATCTAATTTAGTTTCACCAATCCTCCAAGGTTGTAGGTCAGTAGCTGAAAATGAAACATGTCGCTCTGGAATACTTACTCTATGACGAATGACATTTGACAACGAAATTTCAACTAATCAGAAGTAAGAATTTATTAAAATCATTATATTTCGCTAACGATATATTCTGGAAAGCTCAATAGAATTTTGTACACATATTTTATCATTGCGAGAATAATGAAGTAGATTTTGACCAAAAATAATCCTTCCCCGTTGGTAGACCTTTTTCTATGTTGGCAACGTTGAGGGAACTCCCCCATTGAGCCTGGTCACAAGCCACTATAGCCCCGATATTCAAATTTTAAGAATTAATTACAGCCGCAGGATCGGTCTCAAAACGGCTGGATCCGGTGCAATGTGTAGGCCAAAATTATAAAATACAAATATAAAAAAAAATCACTGGGTATGTCTATTGTACCATTCTACATAACAACTTTTATCATATATTTTTCTAAAATATATTGTCAGTGTTACGCAGAGGCGTACTATGTCAATCGCATTAGCTTTTTCTAAATTATGGTCCAACGAATATTCAGCCTGAACATAAGAGATACATCGCTGGTATGGATCCGGTCGTAATCTAGTAGGGTTGTCCATACAAAAGATGATATCTCACATATCCATTAAAAGAGCAATATTGCCAATAATGCGGAGAGAGCTAGTGCACATCTGATGACATTTACGGTACTTAAGAACTTTTTGTGAATGTCCTGGGGTTGGGTATTCGCTGGATGGAGTTTTTAGAAGCTCCAAAAAGGCTATTTACAATTTATTTATTGTCAACACAATTGGTAAATTAATTGATAATACATTCATTATGATGGTGGTTAAATTTTCCGGTTGTCCGGTTTTTCCTATACTATTTATGCCAAATGGCGCCATCATTCTTCAGTAAATTGTCTTAATGAATAAATATTGTTTTAAGATTTTTGTGTTTTGATTTATGTTCACTTGTCACCAAACTTTAAAATAATTATTATTACTACGATTATTAAACCTGGGTCATACCTTAACAATACCAGACGATCAGGTATATTTTGTGATGAATACGAGTACAGAAGTTTCTTGCCGAATTGGCGATCCGTTTGTAACTTTGTACTCGCCTTTTTTATGAGACAAACAGGCCAGGGGTGAAGATTGTAAATTCGCAATGTATAATTAAAAAATAATATATAGTGTGGCCAACGTTGCCAACCTACCGGAAAACTGAAGTAACTATAACGCGCTTAAGACTTGGCCATACACGACTAACTCATGGTCATTTGATCAGTATGGGTCCCGAACCAATTTGTCCAAAATTTAATCTAGAAAGAATCGTACATAATATTTCTAAGACTCTAGATGTAGAACTCGGTTCAAATTGTTCGCTTGCCTCTTGCAAATAACCTTAGAGGTTAATCCGAAAAAAAAAAAAAAAAAAAAAAAAAAAAAAAAAAAAAAAAAAAAAAAAAGAAGGACAACAATAATCAATCTGGAAATTATTGTGGTACTAGGCTTTGATTTTTATTTCTTCATCGATGGACCACATATGGATAACCTTTTTATTTATTTATATTGTGAATGCAATAGCGAACTAGTAGGACATAAAAGTTTGTATGCACCGCGGGTATTAATAGAGGTGTATGCCCTCGAGTGACTTACAAGCCCTCGGGCCAGGGCATAAACATCTATTTATACCCTTGGTACATAAATAACTAATAAAGCATTTTTTGAAAGTTTAAATATGGATATATCTGTTGTACTTGACGTTTATTTTTGTCAAATGTCAAATGTTTCAAAAATAAATATCTATGTGTCTCAAAAATGTATTCGCGAGCACTTTAGATGATCACTAACCCTTTCGTAAACTGTTTTAAGCACTAAGCACCGATTTTAAAAAGTACTGTGTTCTTGAGCACAAAAGTGTTTAGAGTGCTTAAAGAAAACGCTGATAGTAAATTATTTTTTCTACGACTATGTCAGTAAACGCCAAAAATCGCAGTATCAATATTCTCATAACGCACACGTGCGTTTTGATAATACAGCTTAAATTTCATACTTTATTCAAATTGCAGTCTAATATATTATCTAGTCTATTTACATAATTGTAATTCAGTAAAAAACAGAAAACAATGTATTGCTATTAAAAAAAAACAGTTATAATTGAAAGCATGTTGCCTTAAATGTGGCCAATACTTTTTACGCGAATAATAAAATGTAAGTATATACTATAGTCCAGTCAAATTAGCTTAACAGTTGGAAATGATAAAGTGGCGTATGGTAAACGTAAAAAAAATAAATGCGTGATCAGGGGTATTTCCAGATATATATGGGGGATGAAAAGAGATGGAATTTTGTATTATTGCGATTTCCGCCGAAAGTTGACGTCGGAGAGAAAAGTCTACAACAGGAAAGTTGTAGATCGTAAAAAGATCTACAACTTTTGTATGAATGATTTTTTCACATAACCTCAAAATCTCTCAGTAAAATGCGAAAAACCGCTTTTATCGTTTTTTATTTTTCAATTATACAAAAATAATTTTATTATGACGAATCTTGGTGAAATTATACCTTGTTGTGTCTGAAATAACCACAAGTTTTTTCAGATAAAAATATTAAGAGACTTCCGAGATAATCACGTTTTTCTGCCCAAAAAAATATTTTTCAAATTAAAATTTTCCTTTGGAAAATTGTGGTTGAGACTTTTTTCAGGTCGCAATTTTTTCGTTTTGAGTTATACTTTGTTGTGAAATAATAAAAAAAAATATAATTATTTTTGCGTAAATGAAAAATAAAAACGATAAAAGCGGTTTTTCGCATTTTTTTTTCGTTTATTATACGCCACTTTACCATTTCCAACTGTTCCCATCCTGTTAAAAATGTTTTCTTTGTAAAAGTGTATTTTGACTGGACTACTAAACTCCAAGTTTTATTTAACAGCGTAGAAAAAGTACGGTACGTAACTCGAGTTGTAAGTCCATTACGCACTCGTGCGTAAACTTTTTCACTTCGTGCGTAATGGACTACTTACAACTCTTGCTGTCAATAAAGAGAACGTCCATTAACTTTAAAGATTCAGTAAGTAAAGGCGATGACGTTTAGAATAAAACTTTATAGGTTGATTTCTTGTAGAATTGTCACATTCTAAACGTCATTAGTTACAGAACCGTTAAAGTTAATGAACGTTCTATCTACTGACAGTTGGTATGTAATATACTATTAACGAATACATTCTTAACCGATAAACGTTAATTTAAAAGTAACGAGTAATGTATCTGTCAATGAATTGTCATTTGGAAGTCTTAAGAGGCCCACACACCACGTGACTTTGTGTTTGCCGGTTAGAGAATTACCCAAGGAAAATGTGCTTGTATTCTAATAAATTTAATGTAAAAAAATTTTTATGTTAAATAATCATACCCTCTAGTCTAATTTTTTCTGCGCAGAACAGGCTAGAGCGCCATAAAACAAATTATTCGTATTTGGACGAGAACTCGCCTAATATACCAACTAAAAATATGCGATTTTTTCATGTTATTTAAAATATTTATGAGAAGAGCGCTTCTGTGCTACATTTTTCAAATTTGTCTGTATAAAAAGTTGATAGAATTAACTACAGATTCGATTGGTGAAAACCGCAGCTTCCTATCTTTAATATTAACGGAGCGCCCGTCCAAAAACGATTTCAAGCAAGATAACATATGGTATTGGCGCCTCTTAAACAATGATATCTTACAACTAAATACGCAAGTAGATTTTACATCAATTTTTTAATAAATGTAATTTATTTTTTATAAATAAATAAAAATAAATGCATGAAAACGTGTTTTTTATATTGTACAATACTAATTTTTTTATACAGTTTTAACAATCGTTTATTATTCATGATATTTTTGACATGAACTCGCCATTATCAACCTGAACTAGATCAGATTTATTTCAATTTAAGTTAATTGATATTCTGACCTTTGTATTTGATTAACTTATAACAAGTCAAACATTTTTAAAATTTTAGAAAGTACAATTTTGTGATATGATAATTATCTTTTGATATTTATTTACTCTTAGTAATTTAAATAACCTTATCAATAAATATGTTTGTCATTTCTTGTCACTTTTATTTTTGATTTTATAGATTATGTTTAGTATAGCGATAGCTCTATTAATTTATATTGTTGAAAAAGCAGTTACAATTTTTTCATCTTGACCCATTCAACTTCTTAATATAAAATACTGTTGGACGATTTTTGGATAGGAAAAAAATGGGAAAAGATGGAAAAAACAGAAAAATAGGGAAACAAGAAAAAATAAGAAAAACTAGAGAAAACGGGATAAAATGGTAAAAAACTGTAAAAAAACAAGTAACAATGGGAAATAATAGGGAAAATAAGGAAAAAATTAATTGGAAAAAGTAGAAAATATATAGAGAAAAATAGGAAAAATGAGAAAAAATAGTAAAAAATGAAATAAGAGCGAAAAATAGAAAAAATAGGAAAAATAGAGAAAAATAAGACAACGTAAAAAAAATTGGAAGAAATAGAGAAAATTGGAAAAAAAAAAAAAAAAAAAAAAAAAAAAAAAAAAAAAAAAAAAAAAAAAAAAAAAAAAAAAAAAAAGGGGAAAAGAAACAAGGGAATATATACAAAAATAGAAAATTAGTAAAAAATAATAAAAAATAGAAAGAATAAGTAAAAAATAAAACCTTTTAAAAATATTGTTGCGGTTTTTAAAAATAAATGGTCTATGAGCAATAAATTGTGAATCTAACCCCCTGTAGTTGAAAAACTGTTCATTTATATGGTAATTGGCACCTAATCAATTTTTGGTCAAAATCAAATGGACTATATAACTATAAAGTCACCATGCACAATCCACCGATATTTTGAGCTTATTAAAAACTTCCTTATGATTTTTGAAGGAACCCAGCAATTACTATTTTTTATTTATTTAAATATGAGAGAGGATAGCGGAGGGGTATAATTTTTTTACAAAAAAGAATTATTCAATATAAATTAGAATAAAGCATTTAAAAACATTGCGTCTTTACAAATAAATAGTCTATTATGAGTACAGCGTGAATGTAACCCCCTCTAGCAGAAAAACCGTTCATTTTTGATGATTGGCACCCACCAATATTTTTAACTAATTAAAACATTCCCTTATAATTTTTGAACTGAGTCAGCAATTAATATTTTTATATTTCTTTAAATAGGGGTTGGGTTAACCCCAATTGCCAATCAATACACCAGCACCACCAGCATTTACTTTTACTGTTATACCTTCTGTAAATTTTATAGCTGTCAAAGATTGGTGCCAACTGGACTATTTTGAGCAGTTTTTTAATGATGATTTGATATCTCATATGGTAGTTGAAACCAATTATGCGGATCAGAAAAACAGAAGTAAGTGGTATCTAGTAACAATCGCGGAAATGAAAGTTTTCTTAGGTCTTATGATTCCTCAAAGCATTGTGAAAAAACCAGAGCTACGACAGTATTGGTCTAAAAATCATCTACTAGTAACACCTTTTTTTTCGCAATGCTTGCCAAATAGAAGATTTGAAGCAATTCATCAGAACCTTCATTTTTCAAACAATATAGAGTATGATGAAAATACATACCCAAGTCCAAAACTGAACAAAATATGGCCAATATGTACCCCTGAGAGATGCATAGCTATAGATGAGAGTCTTTTATTATATAAAGGAAGACTTGATTTAATTCAATATATTCCACTAAAAAGAGCTAGGTTTGGAATCAAGACTTACTTACTTTGCGAATCTAAGAGTGGATGACAAATCTTGATTAAAAGTATAAGGATTTTCCGGTCTCTTCTTAAGTTGTTATGGCACTTACAGATGCACTTTTGAATCAAGGACATTGTCTTACAATGGACAACTTCTATAATTCACCCCAGCTTGCCGACCTTCTTATTTCAAAGAAAACGGACGTATTACGAATGACAAGGAAAGAAGTTCCCAGAGAATTGAAAACTAAAAAACTAAAGAAAGGAGAAATAGTTGCTTTCCAACCCTGTTCAAGAGGTACAAAGAAGAAATGAAAGACAGATCAAACCTAAGGTTGTGGTTGATTACGATGACACCATGGGAGGAGTAGATCGTGTTGATCAGCATTTAACAGATTACTCCCTTCCACGCAAGCGGGGCAAAAAATATTATAAGAAATTTTTTTTCCACTTGCTGGATTTGTCTTTATGGAACTCTTTTATAATATATCGCAAGAATCAAGGCAAAAATTCAGCTTTAGTCTATAGGTTGAATCTTATCCAGTCAATGATGGAGAAATATCATCAAACTGAATTCAGTGGTAAAAGAGGACGTCCTTCAACATGCCTCTCGGCACTTCGTCTATCTGGCCGCCATTTTCCAGAATATATTCCTGCTACGAAAATGAAGGCAAATCCAACACGACAATGTGCAGTATGCTCTAAAAAACGTGACGCTGATGGTAAAGGAATTCGTAGGGAATCAAGATATTTTTATCCAGATTGCGATGTGCCACTATGTGTTACCCCATGTTTTAGACTACCACACAAACTCTAGTTTGTAACATCTTTATTTTATTGCTTGTGTTGTGTTTTCATATTATATAATGTGCTTCTTTGTACTTTCAGGACTTTTTTTTATCTATTTCTTTTTGTTGGGCCGAGTTAACTCGAGTGAGCGCAAAAGGGTTATGTAATAAATGTTTTTTTCTGTATGTGAATGATTTTTTTATGATTTATTTGTCTAGGTATTGATAAAACATAAAATTCAACGTACCTGATTCATAAAATAAATGGTGTTTTTTTGACCGATTTTTCATAAATAACTAACACGTTAGTTGACTCATATTTGTTTATATGACACAGTATTACGTTGGGTTTTGAAAAATCTGATATAATTTAAATCGAGGTCCTTGAATAATGGGAGATCAACAACTACACTCCTATTAATTTTAATTCTAATAGTTAATTTTTATGTGAAATAAGTGTGTAAGTAATATTTTGTTTTGTCGTCATTTTGAAATGTTCGTAGATAAGAAAAGAATTTTTTTAAAGAACTTGGGCGGATAAAAATAATTAGCCATGCATATTGAACTGAACCTTGATATTTAACCGAATGAAAGTATGTCGTTTTTTGAAAAGTCTGTAACAATGCGGATTATGTCATTTTTCATTATAATAACATTCAGTATAATTTTCTATTACGCTTTTTAACAAACTGGTAGTTACAGATATATAAGCGCACGCGGATGCCGTTACCCAACAACGTTCAGAAATTAAGCAAGAAACTAACTATATTTATTTTTTATTTTTGTTAAAAAGTCATTACTGCTATTATTATAGTGTTGCTTATGAGAGACCAGGCCGATTCAGTTATGAATATGAAATGCTGTAGCGGTAAAATTGAATTAAAAAACCTTCGTACAAGAGTGCTCGGAAATTATATCAATCTAGTAAAGTAATTTTTTCTCGAGATATCCTTTTATTAGTTTATCTCTATGGAACGGTACAAACAAAAACATTTTTAACTTTATAATAATTTATAAATGTAAGAGCAAGAAAACACTATCGGGAATTTTGCAGTTCAAGAAAAATATTTATGGTAGAATACCGGATGACACAGCGGTATGGATCATCCCTTTAACTTTTTTATTTATTATCCAATTTTTATGAAATTTCAACTGGGTAAAGTAAGAGTAATTCCTGATTTTCTGACGTATACATTCAAAATGGTCGATTTTAATTCTACTGATCAAAATAAATGTAAGTCACTAGTCAAATGTCAATTTAACAGAAAATAAAATATTTTTCTCAGTGTACTTTGCTAAAATTTTACAAAATCAATTAAAGAAGAGAAGTTCACAAAAAATGTTATTTCGTCTAAAAAAACAGTTTCTGTCTGATTTATTACAATTTTAGTAGAATAGCAACCGTTTTTTTTACCTAAATTCATTTTTTTTATGTAGCCCCCTTGGATCACCTGGGCTTTTTTGAAGCCCATTTCATGAAAAATAAAATGATATGCTGTACACCCACGTTCTGTTATGAATTTTTTTTTATTAAAAAAAACTAAGCTTTTTTTCAGTGTAGGTGGCTGTAATTTATGGTAATAATTGTGAAAAAACAAATCTCAAATTTTTTCCCTCTTTTGGATCTATTTTTGAAATGTCTCAGAAGATACTCCCGTTGGAAAAATTAAAAAATTGTTATATTTCACTTTGTTACTAACAATTTGCTTTGGTTAAAAATTAAAAACATTAAAAATTTTTTTTTTCATAATACTATTGATCCGTTTTTTATGATCAGAAATCACATGCAAATGATTTTTAAAAAAAATTATTTTCCATTGTTTACATAATTGTTATAAACAAATGCGTTGTTTATAAGATTATTTATTTTTTTTTGAAAACATAAACTTTCATATAAATTATGATTTAAAAAAAAATCGTTCCTTAAAAAAATTTTTTATTACTTAAAAACATTTGTTAATTTACAATTTTCTTTCTACCATATAAATAATTTTTCTCGAAAAATAACACATGGTTTTTGTTTCATTATGCAGAAAAATAAAAAAAATATATAGAAAAAATTTAATTATTTATAACAAATTGTTTATTAAAAAAATGAAAATTTTAATAAAAACAATTTTTTTTTAGTTTTCAAAAAACAAGATAAATTATGATTGAAAAAAAACGGTTCCTTAATAATAATCACTCAAAATTTTAGAATAATTTTTTTATGTTTTTTGAAACTTTTGACATTTTTAAAATGCTTAAAATTCTTGAGATTTTTGAAATATTTTTAATTAATCGAATAATTTTGTTTTTTGAAATTTTCAATATATTTTAGAAATTTTTGAATACTTATTTTTACTTCGAAAAAATTTGCAAAATTTCAAATTTTTCGATACATTTTTAAAATTTTCGATATACTTTTGAAGTTATCGAAATTATTGAATTTCTAAACATTTTCTTTTTAATTTTGGTATTTTTTTTTACTTTTACAATTTTCGAAATTTTTGAATAATTTTTTAATTGTTTTTGAAACTTCTAACATTTTTGAAATGTTTAAAATTCTTGAAAATTTTTTAATTAATCGAATAATTTAGTTTTTTGAAATTTTTGATATATTTTAGAAATTTTTGAATAGTTTGACATTTTTACTTCGAAAAAAATTGCAAAATTTCAAATTTTTCGAAATTTTTGATATATTTTTAAAATTTTCGATATATTTTTGAAATTATCGAAATTTTTTAATTTCCAAACATTTTATTTTTGAAATTTTGGATTTTTTTTTATACTTTTACAATTTTGGATATGTTTGAAATTTTCGAATACTTTTTTAATGTTTTTTGAAACTTTTCACATTTTTAAACTGTTTAAAATTCATGAAATTTTTGAAATATTTTTAATCAATCGAATAATTTTGTTTTTTGAAATTTTCGATATATTTTAGAATTTTTTGAATACTTTTAAAATATTTACTGCAATATTTCAAATTTTTCGAAATTTTTGATAAATTTTTAAAATTTTCGACATACTTTTGAAATTTTTGAATTTCTAAACATTTTCTTTTTGAAATTTTGGATTTTTTTGATATACTTTTACAATTTTTGAAATTTTCGAATACTTTTTTAATGGTTTTTGAAACTTTTGACATTTTTGAAATGTTTAAAATTCTTGAAATTTTTGAAATGTCTTTAATTAATCGAATAACTTTGTTTTTTGAAACTATCGATATATTTTAAAAAAAATTTTAAAATTTAAAATTTTTCTAAATTCTTAATATATTTTTGAAATTTTCTATACACTTTTGAAATTTTTCAATTTCTAGACATTTTTTTTTAAATTTTGGAATTATTTGATATATTATATATATTTTCGCATTTTTTAAATTTCTTAAAACTCAGTTTTCATTTAAAATTTTAGAAAATTGTTACAATCAAGTTTATTGATGTTTTTTTTTAAATTCACTAAAACTTTGAATATTTTGACATTTCTACTTCGAAAAAATTGCAAAATTTCAAATTTTTCGAAATTTTTGATACATTTTTGAAATTTTCAATATACTTTTGAGACTATCGAAATTTTTGAATTTCCAAACATTTTTTTTTTGAAATTTTGGAACTTTTTTATATACTTTTACAATTTTTAAAGTTTTGAATAATTTTTTAATGGTTTTTGAATACTTTGACATTTTTACATAAAAAAATGCAACATTTCAATATTTCGAAATTTTTGATCTGATTAATTTTTTAATGTTTTTGGAAACTTTTGACATTTTTAAAATGCTTAAAATTCTTGAAATTTTTGAAATATTTTTAATTAATCGAATAATTTTGTTTTTTTCAAATTTTCGATATAGTTTGGAAATTTTTGACATTTTTACATTGAAAAAAATGCAATATTTCAATTTTTTCGAAATTTTTGATATACTTCTAAAATTTTGACTATACTTTTGAAATTATCGAAATTTTTGAATTTCTAAACATTTTTTTTTGAAATTTTGGAACTTTTTTATATACTTGTACAATTTTCGAAATTTTTGAAATATCTGATTAATTTTTTAATGATTTTTGAAACTTTTGTCATTTTTAAAATGCTTAAAATTCTTGAAATTTTTGAAATATTTTTAATTAATTGAATAATTTTGTTTTTTGAAATTTTCGATATACTTTGGAAATTTTTGAATATTGTGACATTTTTACATTGAAAAAAATGCAATATTTCAATTTTTTCGAAATTTTTGATTTATTTCTGAAATTTTGAATATACTTTGGAAACTATCGAAATTTTTGAATTTCTAAACATTTTTTTTTTGAAATTTTGGAACTTTTTTATATACTTATACAATTTTCGAAATTTTTGAAATATCTGATTAATTTTTTAATGTTTTTTGAAACTTTTGACATTTTTAAAACGCTTAAAATTCTTGAAATTTTTCAAATATTGTTAATTAATCGAATAATTTTGTTTTTTGAAATTTTCGATATATTTTAGAAATTTTTGAATACTTTTAACAGTTTTACTTCGAAAAAAATTGCAAAATTTAAAATTTTTCGAAATTTTTGATATATTTTTAAAATTTCCGACACACTTTTGAAATTATCGAAATTTTTGAATTTCCAAACATTTGTTTTATGAAATTTTATAACTTTTTTATATACTTTTACAACTTTCGTAATTTTTGAACTATTCGAATAATTTTTTAATGGTTTTTGAAACTTTTCACATTTTTACTTCGAAAAAAATTGCAATTTTCTTTTTAAATTAAGGTGTTAATTAAATAAAACAAAAATCGTCAATTTACATTTTCCTCAAATATCTCGGAAACCGGTTTTGATATTTTAATAAAAAAAAAACATTCAATTTGTCAATTAAATTTGCGCTACCCTATATACTCAACAATTTTGTTTCACCTTGTATACTATTTCATCTTTCAGTTATCTAATTTTTCTTAAGGAAAATGTTAAGCACAGAACAAAAATATTCTTGTAAAGCCCTACTTACATTTTAAGTTATAGTATAAAAATAATTGGTAAAATATGTTTATATCTATAATTTATTAATGGCGCCGTAAAAAATAAATAACAAAAAGTATAAAAATCTCACATACACATTTTTTTCTCCTTCATATACAATACACAGTAGCGTTGCTGTATCCGCCGACTTGATTTATGCAGATTACAGTTAGGATACTTTTCAGTTCATTTCAATGTGTCAGAGATAAAAAAGTCGGGAAAGGTAATTATCGCTTGAAATTGAATTAATGTTTTGATCTTTTAATTGCTTTAATTAACGAAAGAAGAAATCCGAAGGATTATTTATTCCACTCACGATAAAGTTGTATTAAGCTCAAAAGCAAAGACGATCTGACAGTTAAAATCAAAGTTAAATAGTTTAAAAGATAATTAAAAAAAAATGGAAATACTGGATTTTATTGTTGATTGAATTATTTAATTTCATAGGAATTTATAGTACCAATTTCTTTGCATTTTGAATAGGTGGGGGCAAATAGGATATTCAAGAGTAGATAGATTTTTAATTTATAAAAAATGAACCATTAACGCTTTTGCGAAATGAAATAATAGCTAATTACAGGGTGTACAAATATGAATCGATTTAAAATAACAAGAGCGTAAAAATGTATTTATCATTAAATTAAAAAAAAAAATAGTACGATAATAATACACATAAATATAAAAAAAACTCAATGTCATACCACATACATTTATTTACCAGTTAAAAGGGGGGGGCGACATGTTTCGGCTATAACGATGGCCACCATCAGGCAGTAAGAATAAAGAAAATATTCATTATGATGGTATGAGAAATCACAAATAACATTATAAAATATAATAAAAAATTAAACAATTAAAAAAAAACTAGTTGAAAACTTTAACCATTAAAAATTAATTAAACACTCCAATCTGGAGCTATGGATAATCTTTTGTTTTTTTTTTAAATTATATTGAGCATTTTTAAATTATGATTAAATTACCACATGGACATTTTAAAGTAGATACCATAA
Source organism: Neocrepidodera transversa (assembly GCA_963243735.1). Classification (NCBI taxonomy): domain Eukaryota; kingdom Metazoa; phylum Arthropoda; class Insecta; order Coleoptera; family Chrysomelidae; genus Neocrepidodera; species Neocrepidodera transversa. The sequence goes on from OY725342.1 coordinate 5,678,963, forward strand.
ATACCACTTTCTGCTTACTTGTTTGAAAAAGCAGAAACCATTTATTAATGGCAAAAAACTTTTAAACCATTAAAAACGAATTTAATCTGTAGTAGCCAGAGCAGAGCACACGACTTGAATCAGTCCATCGTTCACGTCACGCATTAAAGTGTGTTTTAGAAACATTAGCGTAGACGTGAAATTCTAGAGGTTTAATAATTAATTTTTTGGTATAAACAGATTTTTTTTATTAAAGAGACGTCACTGGTATTAGTGTAAAAAAAATTACTAGTGTCATTTGCTACATCATCCCTTAAATCTGTCGTATAATTGGCAGTGGCGAATTTAGATATTTGTCGATAAGGGACTGATTGTGCATTGCCGTTCTCCCCCCCCCCCCCAACAATATGCACATTGTAACCTTTAGCCTACGGTAAACTGGGACATCTCTTTGTCGGAAATCATTTTGAGCCCACTCACCACTTAGTTCATAAAACAGCCAAAAAATTAAACCAATCTAAAAAACATTTATTACTATTAAAATTCTCATATTATTTTAAATGTATTTCTTTTATTGGACCGACCAGAGTAGTTAAGTGGAAGAAATCGCCACGTAACGAAAAAGCGTTATGTCTCCTCAAGGCGAATTTCCCTCTGTTTTTCTTACTCTCTGTCTCTTTCTACAATATAATTTTTTTCTTATTTATATATCTTTTATGTATAATTATGTGTAATTATTTTATAGAGATTTTTTTTGATTTTTCTGATTTTTTGTTTGTCTGTTTTTTTCTGTTTTTTTTTCGCTTTTTTCCTCTTTGTTGTGTTTTTTTATTTCTTTCTTTTGTTTTCTGATTTTTTCTCATTTTTCTTATTTTTCTGATTTTTTGCGATATTTTGAAATTTTTGAGATTTCGTTGCAATTTTTTTCGATTATTTAAATTTTTTTTTAATTTTTCCATTTTTTTTATGGTCACAGTTGTCTCCGCTTTGTTGGTTTTGTTTTTCGATTTTTTCTTATTGTTCTAATTTTATGGTTTTTTTTTTTGATTTTTTCTAATTTTTACTCATTTTTTCTCATTGTTGTGTTTTTTTTATATTCATTAGTGTTCTAATTTTTTCGCATTTTTCTTATTTCTCTGATTTTTTGCAATATTTTGGAATTTTGGGATTTCGTTGCAATTTCAATTACTTTTCAACTTTTCCAGTTTTTATGGTCACAATTGTCACCGGCTTTTTGGTTGTTTTGTTCTTTTTTTCGCTTTTTGCGATATTTTTCGATTTTTCTCATTGTTTCTATTTTATGTTTTTTCTTCCGATTTTTTCTAATTTTTACTCGTTTTTTTCTCATTATTCTATTTTTTTTATATTTTTTTTGTTTTCTATTTTTTTCTCATTTTTTCTTTTATTCCTCTGATTTTTGGAAATTTGTTTCGGTGTTTTTGCATTTTTTTCGATTGTTTTGCTATATTCTTCTATTTCACAATTTTTTTTTCCATTTTTTCCCAATATTTTCTGATTTTTTCTTCAATTTTTTCCAAAGTACGTTGTTTTTTTTCTGATTTTTCGAATTTTCCCCTTTGTTCTGTTTTCTTCTATTTCTTTTTTTTGTTTTCTACTTTTTCTCATTTTTCTTATTTCTTTGATTTTTTGCGATATTTTGGAATTTTGGGATTTCGTTGCAATTTTTTTGCGATTATTTCAATTTTTTTTAACTTTTCCATTTTTTTATGGTCACCATCGTCTCCGGTTTCTTGAATGTTCTGTTTTTTTTTTCGATTTTTCCGACATTTTTCGATTTTTTTCTCATTGTTCTGATTTTTTGTTTTTTTTCCGTTTTTTTCTAATTTTTCCTCATATTTTTCTCATTGTTCTGTTTTTTTTAAATTCTTTCGTTTTCTATTTTTTTCTTATTTTTCTTATTACTCAGTTTTTTTGGGATTTTTGGAGTTTCGTTATTTTTTCCTATTGTTTTGCGATTTTTTGCAAAATTTTTCGATTTCTTGTGTTTTTTTTTTGACTCATTTTTCTTTATTTATTGTGATTTTTTTGGGCTTTTTTACAATTTTTTTGATTGTTTCGTTTTTTTTCCTATATCACAATTTCATTTTTTCCCAATATTTTCTAATTTTCTTTCAATTTTTTCTGACTTTTATTTTTATTCTAATTCTTTTCTGATTTTTTCAATTTTCTTCTAATCCTTCATCATTTTTTTCTCATTGTTCTGTTTTTTTTAATTCTTTCTTTTGTTTTCTATTTTTTTCTCATTTCTTTTATTTTTTCGAGTTTTCGGTTTTTTAGTTTTTTTTCTTCTTATTTTTCTGTTTTTTAATTTTTTTCTGAAGTTTTTAGATTTTTCATATTCTTTATATACTCTTTTTATTCTTCTCATATTTCAATTTTTGTCGATTTCTTTCGATTTCTCTCGATTTTTGTCGACTTCTTTCGTTTATTTAAATTTTTTTCGATTTCTCTCGGTTTTTCCGATTTTTCCTATTCCGATTTTATCGATTTTTTTCTTAATTTAAAATTTCAGTAAGTGAAAAAATAACGTAAAGAACTTCGTTCAGCACAATTTTTTATTATAGACAATTGAAAATCGCATTTTTTCAACTTTAATTAAATACTCCGGCGAAACTTACATACAATCCGATAAACGACATACATGTCCCAATCTTAACTTTTTAAGATCTATGTGATGGCATAAGAAAAAAATATATACAGGGTGATCAAAGTTTGCGTACTTTTGATAAAACAGTTTTGTCCGATTTTATGTTGTTAGGCCGATTCACTTAAAATCTATTTAATTTGCATTAAAGGTGTAATAGGCTTTTGAAATCAGCTTCTTAGGACGACCATGAAAATGTAAAAAATACAGAGTGTTCCATATAAAATCATATAACTAGGGTGCAGATCTTTTTATTCAGACAACCTGTATAAATCAAAATTGTACTTGCAGTAAACATTTTTTATACAATCTTATCATATAAAGACTGACGCGACGCGTGTATGATGAGCCACCCTGTATATTTTATTATAGGGTTTTAAATAGAGATTAACAAAATTAATTTATTATGAAATCGGTATTATACAATAAGAAACAAAAATTTCGTTTTTATTTTAACAGAAGCAATATTATTTCGAAACAAAGTAATTACTACAGAATATTTTTTTCTCATCCTGTATATAATAAGCTATTAAATATTCACTATATCAACTAAACAAGCATTTCATTTAAAAACCGATAAATTTATTAGTGTTAATGATGAGAAACTATTTTAAATTTGATAAAACTAAAATCTTCATTTTATTTTTAACGTTTCAACGTTTAGTTAATTTTTTTTAAGATAGATTAACATATTATTAAAATGTATCTCTATTAATTTCATTTTATCTGTTTTATATTTCAAATCGGACTATGAATTTTTGGTTAATTTATTTTTCGATTCAAGAGATGTTTATCTCCTTGACAAGGTGGAATTCACGTTGAAGAATTTTTAACGAATCACTGCTACTGTCATATCCTCCGGTCTTTCAGTTCGAGTGTCATCTTTTACTGTTTTATTAATAATCATATTAATTAATTTAATTGCATATTTAATGTAATATAGATTATAAAAATTATTATTTTTAATAATTTATTAAATATAAACTCGCGCAAAGGTAAATGTACTGTTGCCTGGGCTATCTCCATGCAGAGGTCGACTTGGAGTAAATTTTCGTTAATGGAGCAACGTTACAAGGCAAATGATTTTACGAATAATTAATAAACCGGCATAAACCGGACAAACGGCAGTTGTTTAACGTGCAACTTTGCATTTTTAATTGCTTCCGATGACAAACGAGAATGTTTTTTGAGATCAGGTTGTAAGAGGCTTCCGCTAGACAGAATTAGCTAATTAATATTGTTGCAATGTGAAAAATAAGTTTAAGTAGAGAACAGGATATACATTTTATTATTTTGTATTTAGTATTTTTTTTAAGAATATATAAATTATTAGATAAGGAAATAATGTTGTGCAAAACTACCACCTCCAGTTTCCTTTTTTACGTTCCTATATAAAGTGTTCGATTCTGACCGACAAGATATGATTGATCTGTGTATAAAAGTGAGGATCGTATGGAGTAGGGTAATGGCCTAATAAATTTTATTGATTTTTACATACATTTTTACTCATGGCATATCCAAAGATTAAGTATAATAAGATGAGACAGTAAGACGAAGAAAACAGAAAATAAAAGAGAAAAAATCCCGAACCATTGACGTAGATAAAACGAAGGTATTTCTGATGAAATGATTTTAGTCCTTACAAAACATATAAACATGTCTTATTTGTTTTGTGGTACGATTATTCGCCCGGCAGTAATTTTGAATGAACAGTATTAAGTGTACGCCTATGTTTCGATCAAATATTGCTACGTGATATTCGTTCAACAAAGTAATAAATATATTTCTGTTGCGATGACAGCAACATTAGAATGGTCGACTGAAGTAATGCCTATAAATCTCACTCAAATTCAGGGTGCTTTTACTTAGGTTAATGTGAGTGTCCGGTCTTATTAAGTTTCTAGTTTGTTTAAAAATAAAAGGTCCTGACGGGCCCCTGGACGAAAAGCGTGCGTTTACGTCTTTCCTTGTTGTTTTTCTTCGAATTCTTCTTTCTCGGTTGTTTAGGGCTACCCTTATGCAGTTAACTGAATGACATAAAGTCCATGCCATTAAAAAAAAAGTTACTAGATATTGGCACGATCCTCACAAATGTGGGACTGGGAGATTCCTGACCCCAGGGTCTTGGCCTCTGGTGGGGGGGGGGGGCGGTATGGGATGCAACTTATTTATTTTTATTTATAATTAAAGTACGCCTCCTGTATTTATTTATGGCTAAAAATGTAATGCAGATAATAACAAATAAAAGATTTATGCGCATGCTATTTTGATAGTTCGAGGTGTTAAAAATTCGGAATTTTGACAATAAATAAGTCGTTCGCCGTGCCGCATGATCAAGTTCATTACCAATCTATAATCAGTCAAAACGATCCCAGGATTATCTTAGGGATTATTTATTCGCCCAATCACAATTTGAAATTTGGTATGGAAGGGGAATAACAGATTTTTAATAAAGGCATAAACGTTTCTCCTTATTTTGGTTTATTTTTGTTAAGCATTGCGTTTATCTGAAAATTCTAATGTGCAAAATCGATCAGGTAAAATTCAACAATGAGTCCACCGATTCATTCTCTTTATTATTGCTAGCAGTTAGAAGAACTGATTCTAGAACTTATTTATGAAAAAAAGTATGATATTACAAGTTCACTATTTATCTTAGTACTCGCAAAATGAATTTATTTCTCAATGTGAAAAAAAATATTGGAAACCATTTCACATCAAAGAGAAGAGTGAAAAGTCATTCGAAGTGAAACGTTTCTTCAATTCATTAACTTTGGCGGGAAAATTCTTGGAATACCACTTACTTTTTGTCGCGTTCAGAGATATAACAATGGCTCCAACATTCAGTCAAGAATACTTGAAAAAACAAGTCTGCTATTTTTTCTCCATTTTTCTCTTTGAACAGATTTGGTGTCAATGAAGTTAAGCTGAATTATGGAAACATGTATACTCTTTATACTCGATATAGTAGTACTGGCCGGCCCATAGAAGTTGTTGAAACAACATATACCGTTGTCCTTGCAATGCCTTTTTGAAACTTGTTGGAGCGAAAGAGTGCAAGTTGTGCGCCCAATTGTGAAGCACTATCCTTTAATTCTTAAAGTTTTAGAAATGCTTCTGGCAGATATGGTAACCGCACTAACTCCGTCAGTAAGAAATACTTTTTTGAGTAGTACTTCCGATCTTTCAAAGATCTCTTGATGTCATCATCTTGGCTTCTATTGTTTAAAAAACCGTCATAATGCAAAATCGAAACACAACTAATTAAAAACTTACTTAATGTGATGCAGGTTCAACCAAATTCATGGGGAATCATGAATAAAGCAAAAGCAGTTACAGAACCAGTTGGCTTTTCTCCTAAGCTTGTTGCTAAAAGGAACCCCAATACAAATTAAGCTAGAGGCATCGAATAAATTAATTTTTTTTTGTTTGTCATATTTTGGATTTTGTCATGATCGATTTGCAAACAAGATTTATAAGTTATTAAAAAATCTGTGACCTGTTTTCAAAAATTTTATCTTTCATGGACCTGGAAAATGATGAAACCCAATAAAACTTCTAAACTACAACAGGCCTAAACCATTTAGCGTTTCTGTCGATTGAGAATGATTTGGCCCAGACAATTAACTTTTCTGATGTGATTAATCTTTTTAATCATAAGAAAATCACTATTCAGTAGTGTTATTGTAACCAGTGTTTTTATTGGCAGATAAACAGTAATGAATTTTTGTCACTGATCACTGATCTTATTTTTTATTCTAACTACTAAAAATAATTAGTGTCCCCCTGGTGGAGGATCATCTTTGGATTAAAAAAGATTCTCTAAAGAGTTTAGTTAATTTTTCAGAATATCTATTTAAATCCAAATACTTTTGGAGAAGTTAAAATATCGCCTTAATATTTTTCCTTAAACCTTGAGATTTTAAGGGTCGCAAGAATATTTACATTTGCGAAATATTTTCTAAGTGGGTGGATTTTTGTTGCGTAACAATATTTACATATTTACGCAAATGAATTTTTAGATTTTTTCTGAAGAATTTTTGCTCTGATTATTTGCACTTTTTCACCATTGTTGTTAAATTTTATCTAGGCCTGAGAAATTTTTATTTTTGCAATGCTAAATTAAATGAGTAATTTTTGTTACTTTATAGATTTTAAAGGTTATTTTGAGCCGTTTGCTAAATTTTCCAAAAATAAAATATTTTTTTAATCGAGTCATTTTTGAGACATTTCCAAGTTTGTGGAAATTTACTTAAATTTAATGAAGTTTTTGAGCAATTTATTACTTCATAGAATTTTTCTGGTCATTTTGAGCCGTCGTCAAGTTCGCGAAACTTTCTCTAAATCACAAAATTTTTACGACTTTAAAATATTTTTTAATATTGTCATTTTTGCGGCGTTGCCAAGCTGGTGCTAAATTTATTTATTTTTTGCTGTTTTATAGAATTTATTTGGGTATTTTGACCCGCTGTCAAAATTCCGAAACTTTCTAAGCCTTGTGATTTGTATATTACAATATTTACCAAAGATGCCAATTTTTCAAAAAGGAATATTTGGAATTTTAAAGGTTTTTTGGTTATTTGCTCACATGCAGCGTAGTTAAGTTTGCGAATTGTTTCCTAAGTCTGGTGATTTTTGAGGCAAAACATTATTTGCATAAAGCATTAGTTTTTTTAAAAATTTACCATAATCTAAGGAATTCTTGCTACTTCATAGAATTTCTCTGTTCTTTTTTGGGTTGTTAATTTGCTAAATGTTTCTTATAAATAAATATCATCGTCTAAACCATCGTTTTTACGACGTTTAAAAATGTTCCCTAAATCTGAGTAATTCTGTGCCGCAATAATATATTTCCCTAAACGTATCTTTTTGTGACGTTATTAACTTCGTGAATTTAGTGCTAAAACAGAATATTTTTGAGATTTAATAATATTTCCTTTAGAACGTTGCCAGGTTTTTTAAAATTTGTTATATTCTAAGGAATTTTTACTATGAATTTATCTAGGTATTTTATAGGTGAAAATCCATTTAGTGTTTCGGATTAAAAACTGTATACGCACAATAATGGGTAAATGGACTAACATCACTCAACATTAATTATTATCAGAAATAAAAATAAACCCTCCACAATTTATATTTTAAATTTTGAAAGAATCCGAAACATATTAGTTAAGCTAGTCCTGATATTTTCCCTAAAAGGCTATGACATTGATAAACATTGCCAAATGCCTTAGTGAGGCCAAAAAAACACTAACAGTTGTACCATTATTGAGACTTTAATACACAATATCTAAAACCGAATTTTCTTCTTAATGACTTTCGGCAAGGTATGTACTAACTATATTGATTAATAATTAGATTTTCCGATCATCTTTTTGAAGAATAGGTGTTTTAAATTCTGACGCGTATAGGTCCATACTTTAGGTTAAAAAAAATATTTGGATCCGATCCTGCAGCCATGCAAACAAAACACTGTGGACGTTACGAAGACATCGCGAAGCGGACAAGTAGGCGCCTTGGTTTCAGCGATGCGATGGTCAGTAAATGTCAAGGGCAAACATTTGCTAGAGCTAGAATAGCACTCATGCTTGTCTAAGATCTCTACGAGTGCTGGTTTATTTATAGTGAACGTAACAAGGTACATTTTAGAACTTTTTCGATTACCTTCTTTTACCAAGTGTCCCCGATAAATTGTTTTAAAAATAATAGGAACATTCCAAAAATGTTTTAAGCGTAATGCGCGAATGGAAGAGTGTGAGATTTTGTATAGTTAAAGGTTATATACAGGAGCAGTGCAGAGAGCTACAATTAATATATCTATTTTACTTTCCTTCATTTTAATTTTATATATCTGGCGAAATTGGAAATGTAAAAATATATGGAGAAATGCAAAAAAATAGAAAAAAATGGAAACATTGGAAAAATAGGTAAAATGGGGAGAAATAGAAAAAAATATTCTGAAAAATAGTAAAATCAGCAAAAAACCGCAAAAAAATAGTAAAACAACTGTAAACAATAGAACAAAATAGTATAAAAACAGGAAAAAATGGGGAAATTGGTAAAAGATATGAAAAAATCGGAAAAACAAATTAAAAACAGTAAAAATAGAAAAAAAGGAAAAAATGGTAAAAAACAGGAAAAAGGGACAAAATAGGAAAATAGAGAAATATAGGCAAAAATAGGTACAAAAAGAAACTTAACAAAAAAATAATAAAAAATATGAAAAAAAAAAGGGAAAAAATATTGAAAAACAGGAAAAAAAAACAAATGAAAATAAGAAAAATTAGTAAAATATAGGTAAAAATAAAAAGTATATGGAAAAACGAAAAAATAGGAAAAATTAGAATATTAGAAAAAAAGAAACAAATAGAAAAAACAGAAAAAATGGGAAAAAATAAGAGAAAAAAGTAAAAACAAAAACAAAAACAAAAAAACGCTAAAAATCGTCACTAAAGTCACCAAAAAAGTGAAAAAATAGTCGCTAACAAACGCAAGAAAAATATCGCAAAAAAAAATAAAATAAAAAATCACAAAAAATTGCAAATGCAAATAATCGAAAAGAATTTTTTTTAAAAATCGCAAAAAACAATAAAACCGAAAACCCATATAAATAAAAATGGAAAAATTTAAAAGAATAAAAAAAACAATAATAATAAGAAAAAAAAGAAAAGAATTAGAAAAAAATCAGAAAACAAAAAATACACTGAGAAAAAAAAGGAAAACTTAGAAAAAAATCAAAACAGAAAAAAAATGAGAAAAAAACGAGAAAAATTGAAAAAAAAACAGAAAAAATTGAAAAAAAAAAATGAAAAACAAAATTGTAAAATACGAAAAAAACCGAGAAATTAAGAAAATTGTAAAAAACCGAAAAAAAAATACAAAAAAGCTAACAATTGCAAAAAAACAAAAAAATCGCAAAGCCAACGTAAGAAATCGAAAAACATCGCAGAAAATGCAAAAATCGCAAAATTTTCAAAAAATTCTCTAAAAACCGGAAAGAATTAATAAAAAAAATGAAAAGATTTTAAATAAATTGCAAATAATTACAAAAAAAACCTCAAATAACAACGGTAAAAAAAGCGTACAAAATAGCAAAAAAATTGAAATAAAATCACAAAAAAAATTGCAGAAAATCGCAAAAAGGTAGGAAAAAAATCACAAAAAAATTAAAAATGCAAAAATAATCGCAAAAAGTCGGAAAAAATTCCAAAAAAAAAATGCAAGAAAAGCAAAAACAATAAATAATTGCAAAAAAAAACAACAAAAAAACCGAAAACAATTGTAACCATTTTAAAAAATAAAAAAAAAGAAAAAGTTCGAAAGAATTAAAATAAGTCAAAAAAAAACAAAGGAGTAAGAAAACAGTCAGAAAACAAATGAAAGAAATAGAAAAAACAAAAAGAATGAGGAAAGATTGGAAATAATCGAAAAAAATCAGAAAAAAATTGAAAATAGGGAAATATAAACAAAAATTGGAAAAATAAAAAAAGAACAGAAAAAACAATGAAAAATGCAAAACTAGCTTACAGTCGCAAAAACCGAAAAAAAATTTGCCAAATAAACATTCATAATAAATCGCAAATAATTACAAAAACGGTAAAAAAAGCGTAAAAAATCGCAAAACAATCGATACAAAATCCAAAAAAAATCGTAGAAAATGGAAAAAAAATTGCAAATGCAAATAATCGCAAAAATCGGAAAAAAATTTTTAAAAAAAATCGCAAGAAACGCAAAAATAATAAATAATCGCAAAAAAAAACAACCAAAAACATAACCATTTAAAAATTTTTTAAAAAAATTAAAAAGTTCGAAAGAATTAAAATAAATCGAAAGCAAAATCAGAGAAGTAAGAAAACAATCAGAAAACAAATACAAAAATTAGAAAAACCAAAAATAATAACAAAAAATGAGAAAAGATTAGAAAAAAATAAAAAAAAAACAAAAATAGGGAAATATAAACAAAAATCGCATAAAATAGAAAAAAAATCAAAAAAATCGCAAAAAAATGAAAAAAAAATTGCAAATGCAAATAATGGCAAAAAATCGGAAAAAAATTGCAAAAAAAATCGCAAAAATGAATGTTAAAAAATTTCAAAAACAACCAAAAAACCGAAAAGAAAAAAAATGAAGAAAGAATACAGACAATCGAAAAAATCTGAAAAAAAACAAAAATAGGGAAATTTAGGCAAAAATAGGACAAATGGGAAAAAATAGAAAAAAACGTGAAACAATTGTAAAAAAATAGGAAAAAGAGGTCAAAGTAGAGAAAAACAGGAAAGTAATAAAAACCAGGAAAAAATATGACAAAATAGATGCATAAAATTTAATGAAAATACCGTCGAAATTCGACCACTGGGCACAACTAGTTTTTATTAATTTTATGATCATGGTTAAACAAATTTATATTTTAATTTGGATAATTCTCTCAAATTTTATTTCTCACAATTTTTTTTTCATACTTTTTTGGCTTTCACTTCTCTTTCCAATTTTATATCTTCAATTATACAATTTCCTAATATTTTATTAAAAAATATTTTTTATATCTTTTATATTACTTTAAATTTCCTCATAATATTATTAATTATTATAATTTTTTTTATTCATATTTTATTATTTTTAAGATTTTGTATTTGCCTTATTCAATATTTTTCGTCCCCCCAATTTTCTACATTCTGACTTATGTTTTTTTATTTTATGCTAATCTTTCTTCACTCTTCATACATTCTTTTGACTAATACTTTTTTACAAATTTTTACAACTTGTATTTTTTATATTTTTTTTCTAAACAATTTTCTAACATCTATTTTCTGAAATAACTTTTACAATAATTTCATCAAGATTCCTTTTTCTTCTATTTTTTTAACGATTCGTGCTATGTTTCTTTCAGTATCAGGAAACTAAAATTATTTTTATTTTTCTTGAAATTTACCTTTCGCTCCGTTATTTTTTTAAAATATTTTATTATAATTTCTTTCCTATATTTTTTTGTTTCTTTCATATAATTTATCCCCTATAAACAATTTATTTTCTCATTCCAAATTCTTCATTTTTCTGTAAATTGGTTAAATTCTATATATTGGTCATATTTTATTCATCTATTTTCTTATTCTATTAGAATGGGTTTTTCTTCTTTATTGTTGTTACCTTTATTAATTTTAATTATTAGTATATTATCCTTTGTTTTGTATTTCTATTGTCTTCCCCATATATGCTTCAAATTTTGTTGATTCTTCTTTGCCTCAAAATGTTCTTCCACTGTTGCAATATTTATTTCTACACTTCCATCATTTTTGTATTTCAATTTTTATTTCCTTCTTCAAATATTCTCCATTTTACTATTCATAGATATTTCCATGTGTTGATTTATTTCAGTTTTCTCTTAGAAATTTTTTTCTGTTTTTTACTTTCTTTTGTATTTGATTTTCTTAATTCTTGTTCCATTTCTTCTTATTTAATTCTTGAATTTTTTTTATTTGATTCATAAATTTAAACAATATATGGTTCTCATTTGTTCTTCTTCAATTTGTCATTGCTCTGATTCTTGTCCCTTAGATTTTTTTTTCTGTCCTTTTTTATCTTATTTATCTGCATCTGATTCATATTTTGGTACTTCTCAATCGTTTTTTCTAGTGTTTCTGTCCTTTCTTGTTCTGAATTGCTTTATTCATTTTCATTATGTATTTCATCATTTTGACTATTTTCTAAATTTTGTCCATAATTTTCCTAATTTTCTTCATAATTATATTTGTACTTTTTCCTAATTTTCCATCGTTCTCTAATTTTTTTGTCTTGCCCTGTATTATGTACCAAACAGCAAATTATTACCTGATCTCGTGAAAATAGTCGTTTTCTTTATCTGACAGCGGAATCTAATATCTATTTATCTCTCTCGATTTTGAATGCGAATTCACAGTTTTCATCTTTATCCAATTATCATATAATGGTTTTCTCCATCTTTATCTGTATAAGTGAGATTTAACAGCTGTTAATCATTCGTATTCTCTTCTTTACACATTTGCAGTTAATGGCTTCATTGCACATAAGTGACGTCACGATCGTAATGGCGGCATATTCAAATAATTCTTAAATTAATTTATTCAAAAATGTAGCTCAAATTACGGTAAATAATTAAACTCAATGGGTTTTATTTGATCAATTCTAACTGTTAATAAATAAAAAATGCGAGGTTATATTTTTGTTGAACTCCCCATTGATTTTTTTTATATTTTATCGGGTTTTAATTTTATAGATTCAACTTTAACGTTTTTACCATCAATAAACATTACATTATTCTAATAGTTTTGTTTATTTTAGTACACTCTGTAGATTGGTAGTAGTAATAGTAGCAAGGTGCCTTTTGTAAGTTTTTCGATGCCATAATGTAGTGCTGGTATGTCGGTCGATAAAAGTTTCAGGATTTTTCAAGCCGAAGAACACATAACTGCAAGTTTTTAGTCACGCTGCGAGATCAGATGGGTTCAACTATCGGTTGTCTCTGGAGTAAAAAAAAACCGTCGGGCAAGGTCGTTCCTCTACATAAAACTTTATTACTCAAAACGCGTGTCTGCATCTACGGTTTCTAGTACTTAACTGTCATTTATTGATTGTTAATTGAATACATAAAATATCATTTACTTATAAAACTTAAAAAAATAATATTGCATGCATCGACTTATAACTAAAGGCTCTTTAGATATTAAGGGACCATTAATTTTAAATCATTTGCACAGACAAATTTTTTACTAATCGATCTTTATTTATGTAACAATATGGCAACGTCGCACGTACTTAGGGACTTTTATGTATTTTTGGGTGGTATCAATGACATCAAATTGCATGTCATGTCATGATTTTTTTTACCTTAAGAACTTGCTGAATTTTCCCCTGTTACTGATTAAGTCACGTTTTGAAAAGACAATAGGTCTCATGTTAGAAAAATTTACTGCTACCCTAATTGACAGTTAACGATCTTATCGTAAGAATTTTGTAGTTGTTTTTGGATTTTTAATGAATTGGTGGTTCGTTATTTAGTGGTACTAAAAACGCTGATAAAGAAAATCAGGTAAGGACGAACTTAACTGACCAATTTCGACATTCTTTGTAAAGACAGGCCAAGAAATAACTTGAATAAACGTTAAAGATTATAATCTTGTTATGGATGAGGTGTTATTTGTAATAATAAAGGATTTAAATAAATTAAATAAATATTAGATAGTAGTACGACATTCATTGAAAAAGGTCAGAAATATGGCACAATACTGTTAGTTTATATTTATTTAAAGAATAGTTTTAACAGAATTAGAAAAGGTTAAAGTTCTGGTAGTCCGTTTTTTTTATTTTCAGCTTTATTATTTTATTTATTTAATTATTGCTTTTGATTATTGTAATGAAAAATAAAAAGGAAATACCCTTTACTCAATACATTCGTAAAACTTGATGCAGTTTCAATTAATATTTTTTAATGAAGACAAAGACTTTATATATAACAAAGCCAAAAGCTTTTAGTTTCTGACTCACATTTTGTTTTAATTAATTACTCAATAGGTCAATTAAGACGAAACCCACAATTTTTAACTCATATGAGGTACTGAATGAAGGTAGTTTTATAACAGATTCGTGATAATGGTTTTCTATTTAATTAGTTTTAAAAAGGTAGGCGTTTATAGGGTGGAGCAAATTTAATTGAACACTACAAATGGAAAAAAGATGCGTTTTTTAGGAATAATTGAACGATCTGTTTAGAAAATTTCCTAATGTACAGTTCATTGTCAAACCTAATAAAAAAAATCGGCTGTGTCACCCCAGGACTTTCCCGGCTCGACCGTAGAGAATATGTTATTTATTATTATTATTTTCATTACAAAATACTAAGCATTACATTAAAAATAGCGAGCTGATGGTGAATACGTCTACCGAATTGATATTTCAATGTTGATAATGACATAAGCTGCGCATGCGCACGTTATATATCATACTACTACAATTAGGATCTCCAAAAATCATGTGTGAAAACTATTGGGAATTCGGGAAAAATTTTCATAAATAGTTGTAGTGAATTTTAAATGTGTATTTTTCTCGCCATCTAGCGGCGAAACTATGAGGAATTCGATAAAAGTTAAACGTAAAAGTTAAAGAAAATTTGATGCTTTACAACTTTGCACAAGAAAATTTTGCACTAAATACATTGTTTGTCCTCAAAATCAAGAAAAACTAGAGAAAACATACATGCACATTTTTTACGCGCCCTCTAGTGGCGCAACTATTGGAGATTGTAGAAAAAGTTTGAGACAAAAGTTATAGAGAATTTTATGCCCTAAAACTTTGTACTAAAAAATTTTGCACTAAAGTATATTGTTTGTCCTCAAAATCAAGAAAAACTAGAGAAAACCTACATGCACATTTTTTACGCGCCCTCTAGTGGCGCAACTATTTAAAATTTTGGAAAAAGCTTGAGACAAAAATTGTAGGTAATTTTATTCTCTAAAACTTTGCACTACAACATTTTGCACTAAAATGTATTGTTTGTCCTTAAAATTTAAATAAAGCAAAAAATTGTTACATGTATATTTAACCAATGTCGGTCTTGAGGACCCTCCACTGTACCAATTTAAACCAAAAACTAATGGTCGCATTCTAGGCAGACACCACCCTCCATACCAAATTTCAGCTTGATTGGTCAAACGGTTCGGCAGTTATCGTGGAAGATTACACACAGACACACAGACAGACCATACGCTGGAAATGGTTCCAATCTTCTTGGGGGACCTCAAAATGGATATTTCCATCGATATCTCGATTTTTTTTTTGCTCGTTTACCTTACTTTCCCTTTGATGGGTCCGGGAAAGTAAAATTAAGTACTGTCAATTATTATTTTGTCGGTATTATTTCAAATCCCGATCCAGTGACGTATATAAAACGGATGGATTTCTGATGAAATAATTTAGGCCCTTACAGTCCCAAAACATTTAAACATGTGTCATTTGTTTTGTTGTACGATCGTTAGCCCGATAGCAGTTTTTAATGAACAGTCTTAGGTGTACGCCTATGTTTCGGTCAAAGATCGGTACGCTGTATTCGTTCAACAAAATAATAATTGCGATGACAACAACATTAGAATGGTCAGCTTGAAGTAATGTTAATTCCTTTTGGGGATATATAAGAGGATCTGGAATATTATTTTTAAAATAACAATTTTAGGATTTACCATAGACGAACCTGGTGCTCCTCGTATATCATAAATAGTTCAATGAGGCGGAGAGTGTTTTTACAAAGGTTATTATCTCATTAAATTATTAGTTTTTGCTATGGGTCTGTAGGAGCTATTGAGGATCGCCGAGGGTGCTGAGCTCATTCAAGATGGCAGACCTGCGGGTAATAATTTTTCCTAGGTCCTGTGGAACCACCCGACTGATCCAAGGTCAGATCGGGCCCAAAAGTAACATCAGACATCCAGCGTTCCTAAATAACTTCCGCGGTGGCAAGTTGTCGGGTATTGAGGGTACCCAAGATGATCGACCAGCAGGAAGTACATTTTTTTCTTTACTTTGGGATCTACCCGACTGACCCACGGTCATATCGGGCCAAAAAGTACAGTCAGATCGATTGTGTCTCAATTACTGTTCTTAAGGAAGTTCAGGCCTAACTGTTTTGTCAGCAGATTCCACTGAGCGTGTAAGTTGCTTATTATAGAAAATATCAGTCAATTGTTTTGTTTTTTTAAGGCCGTCACATATTTACGACCCTGGTTTTTGCTAACCGTTGCTTAACTTGGCCGGATATCTTCAGCTGAACCTTTTACAGAAAATACATTTTATCGAATGTCATGATAGAAAAATACATTTGATCGAATTTTTTATAATAAAAAAAAAGCATTTGATACAAATACAATTGATGTCAATTTTGAACATTAATTAATTTTTCTGACAAAAATGGAAGTAAAAAATTTTGAATTTATTGATATCACAAAAGGGAAGAAAAATCTGTATTATAATAGATATTTTTACTTTAAGTCTTACTGGAAGTTTGAGAGAAAGAGAGAAAGGAATGCGATGACGAAGGATTCGCAGTGAAAGCAGGAACTAGCAGAAATGCTCCTAGAGCTATACTTTTTAGTGATGTGATAATTCGAATGAAAAATAATCGATAATCCTATTATTGAATACGGTATCATCCGATTATTGACCTATTCGTATTATCAGAAAAATACTCGTATCATCCGTATTATCGAATATTATATTGAAGTATTCGAATGAAAAATAACCGATTTGTAGTGTACACGCGACAAAGATTCATATGACGGATCGGGCCGGGCCCGATCGCATCTCAACAATACGCCTATTATAGATTCAAATGGAATTGCGTCCACTGGTCGCCACTCAGGCGGATTTATGAGATCGCTGTGACGAGTCCGGACCCGTCCACTTCCAATGTTGATTAAGAAAATTATAAAAAATCGGAAAATTGAAAAAATATTGGGAAAAATCGGACTAAATCGGAAAATCTCGGAAGCAATTGAAAAAAAAAAGAAAAAGTGAAAAATCAAAAAACCCAAAAAAAATAAATGAGAAAAAATCGAAAAATATCGGAAAAAATAAAAAAATCTAAAACGATCGAAAAAGAAAATCGGACACAATCGGGGAAAAATCAATATAAATCAAAAAAGAACAGGTGAATAAATAAAAATTTGGAATAAATAAATAAAAGAACATTGAAAAAATCAAAATAATTAAAAAAATTGAAAAAACAAAAAAAAAATGAAAAAAATCAAAAAGTAGAAACAGTCTAGAAAAATCTAAATATATAAAAAAATCATGAAATCAAAAAAACATTAGGAAAAATCGGAATAAATCGTACAAAATCCGGAAAAATCGGAAGCAATTAGAAAAAAAGAAACAATCGAAAAAAAATTAAAAAATCGATAAAAATAAAAGAGAAAAAAATCAAAAAATGTCGGAAAAAATCAAAAAACTAAAAATGATCGAAAAAAATTGAAAAGAAAAAGAAAAAACTCATCGGGGAAAAATCAATATACAGGGTGTTTTTTTTTAAGTTTCCACCCCCGATTTAGGCTTACTCAATAATTTTTGGCAAAAATGGCGAGACACGTCGATTTTTGATTTGAGGGTGACAAAATTTTTGATAACAAACATCACTCTAACGTCAACCCCCTTCACCCCTCGCCACTCAACTTTAAAATTTAAATAGGGAACATACCATGTGTGGCATATCAGAGGAAAGGTAATTCAATGCAGAATTCAAATCACTAAGTTTAATTTTTTTACTACCCCCCTGAACAGAAATACAGGGTTTCACGTGGGATTGAAATTTTATTGCAACTACTTTAGTTTGTTATACTTTTTAAAATCGAATTACTTAAAATAGCTATTTTAAATAGCTTAAAGTAAACATAGAAAACAAGTTGCTCCAACTTAAACTTTATTTTGATGCCGGCTTGCATTTATACGTATTTAGTTTTCTGCTTCCTAAATTTTGCCGGCCCCCATATTTTGCCGCTCAACGCGCGAGCCTAGTCCGCCTGGTGCAAATATATCACTGGATATCTTACAAAGGGGTTGACCGATTGCTTTCGGGATTTTTCTATGTATTATAACGGGCTTTAGCGACATGTAAATTTTGGTTAGCCTACAAGACATTAAAGAAGACCATGTGTAACGGTCCGAAATTTCCTTTAGTCCGTTCCCACCTCTACTATAGTCTCGTTTAATGTATACTAATTACCTCGTTACTGCGTTGATAAACATAGTGACTACATATAAAATATTTATGTCTTATAACAGTCTGATAGATTAATGGATTGTTTTTCAGATTTGCAAATTTGGTTTTCGCGCTCATAGGTAGCTCCGCTTTGTGTCAATTATTAGAATGCGTTGTTGCCGAGAGTGGTTTGAAGAGTTCCCCAAATTCTGAATACTGTCTTTGGAATAAATGCTATATTAAACTTTTTTTTTATTTCGCTATAGCGATTGTTGTAACTTTTGTTTGGTTGGCTCATGCTACAGTAATTTCATTTTACTCATTCTTTAACTAGTTTCTTTCAAATCGTGGGAATAAACTCCCTCTAGAGGCTAATCCAAAAATTAGTGTTTCTGCGACTGTTTGTTTGGTCACTTGCTGCTAACCGGTGTCAAGATCGACGCTTTTTAAAAAAAAAAACGGCTATCTGTTGTAAAATGGTGTGAAGGTTTCTAGAGAAATTATAATGGTTTGTTTGACCATCCGTAAATGGGTTCACTTTTCCTAGTACCACTTGTTGTTGGAAATTTTGAGGCATTAGTAATTATTTGTATTTGGTGAAATTTCCAACTGTTTTTCTTCATTGAAGGATTTAAATCACACCTACACATGGTTTCGTTTTTTTTTTGTGATAACATCCTAAATACTCAGAAAGAAAATCAGGCCGTTAATTAACGTTTTTTATTTTACCAATGGGATGGTGTTCCGTTAGTGCAAATTAACTGGATTGTTTAACAGAAGCCCCTTGGCCAGGGGTTTCATTCAACGGTATACTCAACGTTTTATTCAACGGTATACTCAACGTTTTATTCAATGGTATACTTGATGATTTATTCAATGGTATACTCAATGGTCTATTCAATGGATTATTTACTGGGTTTCTAAATGGACTAAGCGGTTCGACTGGTTTCGTCAGTTTATTTTTTTTTTGAGGATTCTTTACTGCTGGTGATCGAGATTTCTCGTCCAGAGGAGTTACTGTCACTGCTGAGATTTTCATTTTTCTTCGAGGGAATACCGCCGATGGATTCACGCAAGTTGACTTTTATGTTAAGGCCATATTTTTACTTGCTCTTTTAAGTTTACTTACAGCGTTTGTGAACGGTAACTAAGGTTCGCGGAATCTATTTATTTACATTTTATTATTTGGGAACGCATGCGCCTGAGCTCAAGCGGTGTGGTATGTAATGCCGTCAGCTTCGGTTATGTTTTTTTTATCTAACAATTATTTTTTTTTTATTAGATCGCCTTAGAAACCTGCGTTCTTTTATATCAGTTTTTTTAAAGCATTGTTGGTAAATATAATTATATATCCTTTGACTCAATTGCGCTGTTTGGCATTTATATTAATAATAAACCTTATGCGTGTATTACCCTTAAGTAGTTTTATTTTCGTAAGAGGGTTAGGGTCTAAAGTTGGACCTTTTGGTATGTTGTGGGTTCAATAAGAAGACTTGGGGATACTTGGATCAATTTACCTGGCGCCCTTTTTCAAAGATCATCTCATTTTGCGGACCACACCCGTCTCCACTGAAGTTTAGTCGCGAGTGTCAAAAAAATAATAATTAAGCGTAACCTTTTACTCTACAAGATTAGAAATTTTTTTTTATTATTTTTATTTTTTATATTGTACTTATTAACGCCGTGTCAAAGGAGCGGTTACACATGCAGAATCGTTACATTTTGACTGTCAAGGGGCTTCGCCCCCTTTTGACTCAGCCCCACCAAAAACACATCGGGCGACGCCCAGATGTATGACGATGAAACAATCACTTGAAGGATTAAAAGACACTTTAGTCCTGTGTTTAGCACGCAGGGCCCAAGCCCCCTTAATATTCAAACAATTATTTACCTTAAAAATATAAAAATAAATTAATTATACAGGGTATTTCATTGGGAAACGGGAATACGTTAACTGTAGGTATAGGGGACACCTAGATGATTTTAAATAACTTGCATATGATGGGTCTAGCGGTATTTATAACCGAGATACAGGGTGTTTTATCTATTTTGTCCGTTTCTTTAATGATCCACTCTGTATATTTTTTTACATTTGGGCTAAACATTCTTCATAAGTTGTCAAATCCAGTAAGACATTCATAAACAACAAAATCCAGGTACAAAATGTACAAATTTGGTCAAACAACACCCTGAATTACTGAATTAAATTTCCATCACTCTGTATACATCAATTAAAACATGCTCAAATTTTTCATCAATTAAAGCGCATTAGTGTTATAAAATAAGAAAAATATTTACGTCGTAACAGAAGACCATTGAGTAATTTTTTAGTAAAGAAATATATATTTTTCCGCTTTAGTGATTTCGAAAAGTATCATACAATCTTGGTACCATAACTGAGCAAGCATCTTCTAGGAAATAATAAAAAAAATAGATCACATCGAAGTTCTCACAGACAATAAAGTAGAGTACTTTCACTCTTGACCATCGATAGTAACTATAATAAGCATCTGAATTATTCGATTTTAGCATTTCGTGACTGTGTCTTCTATTTCTGTAAAGCGAGTCATGGACACACAACACAACACATAACCGGTAACATAGTTATATAATGAATACGGGCGTAATATTAATAAAGCACGGTATGTGTGAAGAGTAAGAAGATGAAGAGTCGATGTAACAGATCTCGAAGGAAGAAAACACCGTTAGTTTTATCAGTGATTATACTGAATGTTTTAGATCTTAAGTTAACCAATAACCAAATCGTGAAGATTAAAATACAACACAAGTTATAGATAAGTTTATTACAAAATAAATAAATTATAACTCTGTTAAAATTTGATATTTTGATTCAAATACTTAAAAAGACTTAGAAAATATTAGACAAATTTCTATAATATAAAAAAATTACACGTGGATGCCTTTAGCCAATCAAATTAGAGTATTGATGTCCAAAATTATTTTTATTTACAAGATTATTAATAACTTTTATAAATTTGAATATTTATTAAATTGTTTTATGTCATATTAGTTCAATATTATGTTTTTATTGCTTAGTTACCAACTATATAAAGGTATACTTTATGCCCGCGTGGGCATAAAGTCCACTTTACAGCCCGCAAAGTGCACTTTGTGGCCCGTGATTTTTTAAAATATTCATATTGTGTACGCAATATTGAACTTGTATGACATAAAAGTTTGATGCACCGCAGGTATAAACAGGTGATTATGCCCTCGGGCGACTTGCAAACCCTCGGGCCAGTAGCCCTAGGGTTTGTAAGATCGTCGCCCTCAGGGTCATAAAGATCTATTTATACCCTTGGTACATAAAAAACTATTATTTATTATTACTTATTATTTAATCTATAAAATAAGCGGCAAAGTCCTGACTGACTGACTGATTGACTGAACGACTGACATACGCACAGCAAAATCTACTTAACCCAGAGACTTGAAATTTTGAAAATATATTCTATTTAGAACATAGACACCCACTAAGAAAGGATTTTGCGAAATTTTGATTTTAAGGGGTAGAAAAGGGCGAAAAACGGTGACTTACATATAAGTATATCTACATATTAACGACGATCTAAAGGTATCAAGACTATTTATGTCTTCGGTATTATCGGATACTCTCTCATTTGATTTTTTAGGGAAAAAATGGAAAAAACGGGAGAACATGGGGAAAATAGAAAAAACAGGAAAACATAACGAAAAATAGGGAATAATAAAGAAAAATGGAGAAATAGAGCAAAATAGGGAAAAATAGGGACAAATAGGAAAAAATAATGAAAAAGAAAGAGAATAATGAGAAACAGAAAAAAATAAAAAATATGAAAAATAGGAAAAAATTTGAAACAAATCAAAATATAGAGAATAATAGAGAAAATTAGGGGAAAATAGTGGAAAATAGGGAATAAGGGAAGTTAGGTAAAAATAGGGCAAATAGTAAAAAAATTGAAAAAACAGGAAAAATAAGGCAAACTAGGAAAAATAAGGAAATTGGGGAAAAATAGAGAAACTTATGGGAAAATAGAGAAACATACGGGAAAAAACTGGATATAGAGAAATATAGGGAAAAAAGTAAAATGTGAAAAATAGAAAATAATAGGGACAAAAATGGACAAACAACTGGAAAAAATAATGAAGAAATAGGAAAAAATTGAAAAAAATAGGGACAATAGTTCAAAATATGAAAAATATGGAAAAATAGAGAAAAATGAGGAAACGGGACAAAATATGTGCAAAAGCAAGTATAAATAAGGACAAATATGAAAAAATAAGGAAAAATATAGAAAACAAAAAAAACCAATTGAAAACAGGAAAAAATAGAAAGAAATAGCAAAAATATAAAATAATAGAAAAAACCGAAAAGCATAGAAAATAGTTAAAGATAGGAGAAAATATGGGAAAAATACAGAAATATAAAAAGAAAAAATAAAAAAAAATAGGACAAAATATGTAAATTTGGGAAAAATATTGAAAAATAGAGAAAAACTGGAAATAAAGAACAAAATTGGGAAATTTGGGAGAAGCAGTGAAAAATAGGGAAGATAGGAAAAAAATGCGAAAAATAAGAAAACATAGGAAAAGTAGGGAAATTAGTGAAAAATAGAGAAACATACGGGAATATAGTAAATAATAGTGAAATATAGAGGAAAATAAGGAAAACATGAAAATAGGAAATAATAGGAAATAATAGGAAATAATAGGAAATAATAGGAAATAATAGGAAATAATAGGAAATAATAGGAAATAATAGGAAATAATAGGAAATAATAGGAAATAATAGGAAATAATAGGAAATAATAGGAAATAATAGGAAATAATAGGAAATAATAGGAAATAATAGGAAATAATAGGAAATAATAGGAAATAATAGGAAATAATAGGAAATAATAGGAAATAATAGGAAATAATAGGAAATAATAGGAAAGAATAGGAAATAATAAAGATAAATCGCAGGAAAAAATAATAAAAAGCAGGAAAAAAATGAAGAAATAGTAAAAATAGGGAAATGGGGAAAATTGGGAAAAAATAATGAAATATAGAGAAAATAGAGAAAAATAAATACAAATACGATCAAATACAAAAAATAAAAAAGAATAAGGAAAATATAATTAAATATTGGAAAACAGAAAAATATAGAGAAAAATAGGAACAATTGAAAAAAATGGGTAAAAATACCAAAAAATAGACAAAATAAGGGAAAGCTAGGAAAATTTGCGAAAAATAAGGAAAACAGATAATAATAAGGACGAACAGTGACAAATAGGGAAAAACATAAAAAAATAATCAAAAATAGGAAGATATAAGAAAAATAGAGAAAATAGAGAAAACTAGCGAAATAAAAAAAAAATTGAGAAAACAGGAAAAAAAGGAAAATCACGGAAAAATAGGAGAAAATAAGGAAAAATAAGAAGAAATGGTAAATAATAGTAAAAATAAAGAAAACTAGAGAAAAATAGAAAAAATGGAAAAAAATAGGCAAAAATAAAAAAAAGAAGCAGAGGTATTCAGCTAGTTTGTTATATAAGTTAGTTTGAAAATATTGGTCCATTAATCAGCTGTTAGGATTTAGTTTCAAATCAATATAAGAAAAAAATTAAAAAACAAAACAAAAGTCTAGAAAGCCAGCGTAATTAATCTGTGTATTTTAATTTATTTTATTAAAAGAATTCTTGACTATCTAAATTTAACCTGTGTATTTTGATTTATTTTATTAAAAGAATTCTTGACTATCTAAATTTAACCTGTGTATTTTAATTTAATTTATTAAAAGAATTCTTGACTATCTAAATTTAACCTGTGTATTTTAATTTATTTTATTAAAAGAATTCTTGACTATCTAAATTTAACCTATGTATTTTAATTTATTTTATTAAAAGAAGTCTTGACTATCTAAATTTAACCTGTGTATTTTAATTTATTTTATTAAAAGAATTCTTGACTATCTAAATTTAACCTGTGTATTTTAATTTATTTTATTAAAAGAATTCTTGACTATCTAAATTTAACCTGTGTATTTTAATTTATTTTATTAAAAGAATTCTTGACTATCTAAATTTAACCTGTGTATTTTAATTTATTTTATTAAAAGAATTCTTGACTATCTAAATTTAACCTGTGTATTTTAATTTATTTTATTAAAAGAATTCTTGACTATCTAAATTTAACCTGTGTATTTTAATTTATTTTATTAAAAGAATTCTTGACTATCTAAATTTAACCTGTGTATTTTAATTTAATTTATTAAAAGAATTCTTGACTATCTAAATTTAACCTGTGTATTTTAATTTATTTTATTAAAATATCATCAGGAATCGAACCAGGAATTATATGTAACGCACACACGCTTCCATTAGACCCACACCGTATCATATTGATGAATAATCAAATAAGTTAAAAAAAATGTCTAGAAATGATTTGAATAAACCTCAAACAAATAATAACCTTGTCACAGCCTTTTAGTAACTATAGATACTATCTATCAGTGAGATTTAGAGAAAAAAATAATTTACACCTAGTACATATACAATGGTACATTAGTGACCTGTAGGTACATAAATCGGTTTCTATTATCTATTGACCCAGATATAGATTTTGTCATCGGACATTGAAATTCCTTTTGTTTGAAACAGCAAAGTAATGGCCACGTTTTATTTATTACATCATCTCCCTTAAGATTTTTTTTTATTTATAAAATGCTTAGTACGTGAATAATTTTAGGAATATATATATTGAAGTTAAAATAATAAAAAACCAATAAAACTATCACAATACATTTTTTCTTAAATGTTTTAACTATTTCATAATTACTGTAATCGATATAATTTTTTTTTTCAATTTTTTACTCCAATGGTTTAAAAAATTATTATACACAAATGCATTTTTACTTTCCCGACTCACCTCCCAGAAGGGAAAATATTGTGAACGAGCCAAAGAAAAAATTCGAGATAAAGATGGAAATATCCATTTTGAGGTCACCTTGAATCCTTAAGACCATTTCCAGATGGAAGTCTGTCTGTCTGTCTATCTGTCTGTGTGTATTCTTCCACCCACACGTTTAATCCGATTAAGCTGAAATTTGGTATATCTCTAACTGAAAAAGTATACTCGTCGGGAAAGTTTTGGATAGACACAACCGGTTTTTTTTTTTAAATTTTAATATGTTTTTTATTGAAACTTTTGAAATTTTTATAAAATCTTGAAATTTTTACATTTTGAAATTTTATGAAATATTTTCACATTTTTCATTGAAATTTTTAAATTTTTATCAAATTTCCTGAAATTTTTGATCACAGTTCTTGAAATTTTTGAAATCTTTACAAAATCTGGAACTTTTTACGTTTTTATAATCTTTATAGATTTTTTATTGAAATTTTTGGCATTTTTACAAAATTTTGAAATTTTTACACATTTTTAAAATTTTTAAAATATATTCACATGTTTGATTGAACTTTTTTAAATTTTTGTCAAAATTCCTGAAATTTTTTATCAAGTTCTTAAAATTTTTGAAATCTAGATTTTTTTATTGAAATTTCTGAAACATTTACAGATTTTTTATTGAAATTTGTATCAAATTTCCTGAAATTTTTGATCTCAGTTCTTGAAAAATTTTTGAAATCTTTACAAAATCTGGAACTTTTTGGAACGTATTGTGAACGAGCTAAAAAAAAATTTCGAGATAAAGATGGAAATATCGATTTGAGGTCACCTGAGATGATTAAGACCATTTCCAGATGGAAGCCTGTCTGTCTGTGTGCCTGTGTGTCTGTCTGTGTATTCTTCCACGATAAAAGCCACACGCTTAATCCGATTAAGCTGAAATTTGGTATATCGGTTTCGTTTATCCATCGGAAGAATCCATTATTTTTTGTACGACATCTGTCAAACGGAATGGTCACTATCAAAACATGACAGATTTAATATGTCACGGAATTTGACTTGCAATATGTCATTTGAAAGCCCTTGAAAAACTCTATTCAAAACGGTCAAAATTATTTCTCCAACTATCACCTGTCAAAAATTAAAAAATGTCAAAATTTAAAACTTTAAATATTAAGATTTTTTTAATTTTTTCAATGTTCTTTTTTTTATTTTTCCAAATTTTTATTTTTATTTATTTTGATTTTTTTTAGATTTTCTTCGAGGATTTCTGATTTTTTTGAGTTTTTCTTTTTTTATGTATATTGATTTTTTTCACCGAGTTTTTCGATTATTTTGATTTTTTCGATTGTTTCCGATTTTTTCTTTTTCTTTTCAATTTTTTTCGATCGTTTTCAGTTTTTTTGATTTTTTCCGATATTTTTCGATTTTTTCTCTTTTATTTTTATCGATTTCTTTTTCGTTTTTTCAGTTTCTTGATTTTTTCATTTTTTTCGATTATTTCCTTTAATTTTTCATTTCACGATTTTTTAACAATTTTTTAATCTGTAAAAATCTAAATAAAAAGATATATTCCCTATGTTCGATTGTTTCCGATTTTTTCTTTTTTTTTCAATTTTTTATTATCGTTTTTTCTCTTTTATTTTTATCGATTTTTTTTTCGTGTTTTCACTTTTTTGATTTTTCATTTTTTTTCGATTGTTTACTTTTTTTTAATTGCATCCGATTTTTTTTGCGATTTTGTACGATTTATTCCGATTTTTCCTAATGCTTCTTGATTTCACGATTTTTTTAAATTTTTTTAATCTGGAAAAATCTAAATAAATAGAGATATTCCCTATTTTCGATTGTTTCCGATTTTTTTCTTTTCCTTTTCAATTTTTTTTTTCGATCGTTTTCAGTTTTTTAATTTTTTCCGATTTTTTCCCTTTTATTTTTATCGATTTTTTTTCGTTTTTTCAGTTTTTGATTTTTTCATTTTGTTTCGATTGTTTAGTTTTTTTAAGGCTTCCGATTTTTTCCGATTTTTCCTAATGCTTTTTGATTTCACGATTTTTTAAAAATTTTATAATCTGGGAAAATCTAAATAAATAGAGATATTCCCTATTTTCGATTGTTTCCGATTTTTTCTTTTCCTTTTCAATTGTTTTCGATCGTTTTCAGTTTTTTGAATTTTTCTCTTTTATTTTTATCGATTTTTTTTTTCGTTTTTTCAGTTTTTTGATTTTTTCATTTTTATTTCGATTGTTTCTTTTTTTAATTGCTTCCGATTTTGTATGATTTTTTCCGATTTTTCCTAATGTTTTTTGATATCATGATTTTTTAAAATTCTTTTAATCTGGAAAAATCTAAATAAATAGATATATTTAGATTTTTCTAGACTGTTTCTAATTTTTGGATTTTTTGTTTTTATTTATTTTTTTTTGATTGTTTTGATTGTTTTCGATTGTTTCCGATCATTTGATTTTTTCCTATATTGTTCGATTTTTTCATTTTTTTTTAATTTTTTTATGTTTTCTCCGAGAAGGGAAAGTATTGTGAACGATCTAAAAAAAATTTCAAGATAAAGATGGAAATTTCCTTTTTGAGGTCTCCTGAGATGATTAAGACCATTTCCAGTTGGAAGTCTGTCTGTCTGTGTGTATTCTTCCACGATAGAGGCCACACGTTTAATCCGATTGAGCTGAAATTTGGTATATGGGTTTGGGTTACTCGTCGGAAGAATCTATTAGTTTTTGTACGACATCTGTCAAACGGAAGTGTCACTATCAAAAAATTACAGATTAATGGTTAAACTCACTTTTACTATACTTAGCATGAAACTAGTTGGCGCCTCTCTTTTGTTAAAGAATTTTTTTTCTACAAGCGTGCGTCGTTCGGGCAACTGCAATTGCGGAAAGTTATACTTTTCCGCACTTGTTAGGAAAATAACTATATTATACCGTGGTACATGATTTGGAGTTTTATTACTTTAAAAATATAAGGTTCAAAGTAGGTATATAAAAAAAAACATAAAAATCTTATCTTCAGTTAATGTAATAATAAAGTTTATATAGCCGAAAACTATTGTTAAATTTTACGTAACTATTATTTAATTAGATCGTACCGTAAACGTATTTTTTCAGGCATTATTAAGTAAACTATTGTTTTGCATGGATAATCCAAACCAATCAAAAGTAAATCATCTGCCATATGACGACCTACCGGTTGCCTGTAGCCTACAATCATTCCTATTCTCATTTTTTTTTATTCAATATATGTACCAAACATCTGCTGTTGCAAGTAATGCTATTAAAAAATTGTGTATCATGGAACTGTTATCAAAACCGGTGTTATTACATTCACAAGGATCTATACGTATAAAACTGTGTTTAATTTTGTATTTGTATTTAAGTAGTTAAGTCGAAGGAATTTTTAAATTTTTTTATATAAGCCAACAAATAAATTTTAATAAGTATAAATTGAAATAATTGCACTATTAGATACAATAAGTCTTCTTATTTTCCTTTTATTATTAGAACCATTCCAAATATGTCAAATATTTATCATTATAATGATACAAAAAGACTCTTTTTAAATCACTTGATTAGAAAGCAATAAGATTCAAAATGAATCTTATTGTTCAATGTCTGAAATGAATCCATTGATAGATTTCGGAAAAAAGTAAAAGGAAATGTTTCACTTTTTGTCATTGATATATCAAATTTTAACAATGGAACCCTTTTTATTAAAATGGTGATCATTTAAAAGTCAATGGCGTTACATCAAGTAAAATAGGAGAATATTGTAACTCTGTATTTATATTTTTGTAGTAATAAAATATTGTCTCCATATTTAAAAAATATTTTCAAATAGTCACAAAAAGGTTAGAGAAGGAAACTCCAACACTTCAAAGTGATATTTGATCCGTGGAGTTTAAATATATAAAAATTTTTAGGGTTGTCATTAAAAAAACAAAATTTAAGTTTATTTCCGGTGAAATTCGGTTATTAATAAAAAAATCCACTCAGATTTTAACGAATAGGGAACTTGCATGATTTTTTTTCATTTTTTATTGATACTGTTTATTATCTGCGAGTAGCGAAAGATCATGTTAAAACTCATTTAGTTTATTATTTTATTTATAAAAAAATTATAAAATACTACTCTGCATGGCGGGAAAAAGTATAGATTTAAACGGCCGTGACGTCATTTTACGACAGAATCTGTCATAATCTAGGGGTAATTCACTCAATAACGATTGTTGTCAAAAATTTATTTTTATTTATGCCTCCAATCCTTAACAAACAATCCATCAGCATGTCCAAACCAACCTTCTTTGATATCCAGTGACTCAACTTTGTTTAGGCATTTTGTTTTTACTTTCCCGACCCACCTCCTAGAAGGGAAAGTATTGTGAACGAGCTAAAAACGGAAATATCCATTTTCGGGTGCCCTGAGACGATTATGGCCATTTCCAGATGGAAGTTTGTCTGTCGGTCTGTGTGTGTGTATGTGTGTGTGTGTGTGTATTCTTCCACGATAGAGGCCACACGTTTAATCCGATTGAGCTGAAATTTGGAATAGGGGTTTGGGTTACCCCTCAGAAGAACCCATTAGTTTTTGTACGACATCTGTCAAACGGAAGTATCACTATCAAAAAATGACAGATCAAATATATCACGGAATTGGACATGCAATATGTCATTTGAAAGCACTTAAAAAACTCTATTCAGAACAGTTAAAATTATTTCTCCAACTGTCACTTGTCAAAAATAAAAAAATGCCAAAATTTGAAATATCTTAAAAAGTATTAATCCGATTGGACTGGAATTTGGTACAGGGTTTTGGGTTACCCGTTGGAAGAAATTATTAGTTTTTGTATAAAATGTGTCAAACGGAAGTGTAACTATCAAAAAACAACAGATGTCACGGAATTAGACTTGCAATATGTCATTTGAAAGCCCATAAAAAACTCTATACAGGACAGCCAAAATTATGTCTAACTCTCTGACTGTCACCTGTCAAAAATAAAAAAATGTCAAAATTTGAAACTTTAACATTAAATATCTGAAAAAGAATTCGTGGATTTTTTTCAATTTTTTTACAATCTTTTCCAATTTTGTCAAAAATTTTTTTTTTCAATTTGTTTTTGAGGTTTTTTAAGTTTTTTTAAGTTTTTTGATATTTTTGAGTTTTTTTGAGATTTTTAGAGTTTTTTTGAGATTTTTTCAGATTCTTTGGGACTTTTCAGATTTTTTAAAAAATTATAGATTTTTTTGAGAATGTTTTGAAGTGTTATAAGATTTTTTGGTTTTTTCAGATTTTTTAATATTTTTTTAGGTTTTTTGAAATTTTTTTGAAATTCATTCGAGTTTTTAAGACTCTTTGAATCCTTTGAGATTTTTTAGAGATTTTATGAGATTTTTAAAGAGTTTTTGAGATTTGTTGAATTTGTGTTTTTAGGTTTTTTGAAATTTTTTTATATTTTTTGATTTTTGAGATTTTTTAAGATTTTTCAGAATTTTTTGTTAAACTTTTTTAAGGTTTTTTGAGCTTTTGAGATTTTTTGACTTCTTTGAATTCTTAGAGATTTTTTGATCAAATTTTTGAGTTTCTGAGACATTTACTATTTTAAATTTTTTGAAATTTGACGTTTTTAATTTTTTTAAGATTCTTTGTGAATTTTTAGATTTTTAAAGAATTTTTGGAGATTTTTGAGATGTTTTTGAACCGTCTAAAATTTTTTTGAAAATATTTTGAAGATTTTTTGATTTCTGAAATTTTTTGTGGTTTTGAGGTATTTTACCTATTTTGAGATTTTTTTATTTTTGAGATTTTTGAAATTTTTTTGCGATTTGAGATTTTTTGACATTTGAGATTTTTTGAGTTTTTACTTTCCCGATCCACCTCCGAGAAGGCAAAGTATTGTGAACGAGCTAAAAAAAATTCGAGATAAAGATGGAAATATCCATTTTGAGGTCATCTAAGATGATTAAAACCATTTACAGATGGAAATCTGTCTGTCTGTCTGTCTGTGTGTATTCTTACACGATAGAGGGCACAGGTTTAAACCGATTGAGCTGAAATATACGGAATGTCACGAAATGGGACTTGTCGGGAAAGTTTTGGGGCGACACAACCGATTTTTATTAAGAAAGAAACTGGCAACTTTTGCCAAAAATATTTTATAGAATTTTATAGTGTATTAGGTAGATAAAAGAAACATAACATAATAGATTATATCTAAATAATTAATACACAATAATAAACTAGTAAGATTTTAATCTTCATATGGTTATAAAATATCAAGGAAATTAAATGTTTTTATGATGCATAATCATTTTTCCAATAATATTTATCAGGATAACGAACTGTAATATCAAAATTAGAAAAATATAATAAAGTGATGATATTTAGATATGATATTTTATATAATTTTGTGTAAAATAAAAACATCATTAAGTGTGACTACAAATAAAAGAAATATATTTAATTATTGCGCCGCTACTGTAATTTTAATTTTTCATTGACATTTTTATACACGTACCGTTTTGTTTTTTCTAAGACGTGACTGAAACAGAAAGAAGAAAAAAATCGAATGGCGAAGAACCGCTTTCATCGATTAATTGATTTTTTGTGAATGATTGCCTAGAAAAATGCACAAATTCGTGATGATCGTGAGTTAGAATTTGAGATATTTTTCAGAATGTTGTTTGTTGTGGTAATTAAAGGATATCTCATGTCAGCGGACTGCGTTGTTGTTGTTGTTGCAACAAAAAGTTCTGGTGATGTTCGTTCTTCATAACGGGAAAATTTAGGTCTGTAACGTCAAAAAAAGAAGAAAAATTGTTTTGACTATGGGAACTAGGGAATGAAAGTAGAGTAAAGCCTAATGTGGAGGAAGTTGAGTATTCATAGAAAGCACAAATAATTACCGATTCGTGAAGTTATAAAAGTTAATTAAAGTGTTGAAAAATATCAATAAAAACAAAAAATTATATCAAGATAGATAAAAGTAAAACTATTAAGAAATTAGATCATTTGTCTATAAGTTCTGTCGGGGATAAAGTATTTAATATGATATGATTTGAGTGCCATCGTTCAGAATGGCAGATGATGTCTTTAAATAAAGTTAACGATAGAAAGTTACCAGTGTGGAAATTAAAATGTACAGAGTGATCCATTAGAAAAAATAAATTTTAAAATTAATTAATGAAAACATTTATTGGTTAACATAATTATCATTAATAAAATAATCCATGTTTTAAAATTATTTAATGGATAAAATCGTACGTGCTCTAAACAAATATTTATTTATTTTTTGAAACTCATTCGAAACGTTATGCAACGCACATTCCTAGTTAAAAACTAACTGTACCGTCTAAAATTTCATCAAATCAAGATGACTATCCGAAAATACTTCCTTTATCAATTCCCACATTGGTAAAGCGTTTTCTTGTGATGCAACTTTTGAGTAGTTCGGCCATTATGATTAATCGTAGATACAATAAAATATGCAAGTTCATGTTCCAAAAACATTGTCAATGTTAAGGTTCATTAAGAACTAATGAAATTTATTCCATATATGATTAACAACGGTATTTAATAAGAGTGTTAAAAAATGTAGGAGTATTTATTCAGAAAAATGTGTATTTAATTTTTAGTTTCTTGACAGTGGAATGTTGATTTAATTAAAATAATTTTTTTTTGTCAAAATGATAAATTAGATTGGTAATTAAAATGTCGGCATTTAGATAAAATAATTTAAATGAAAAAAGAACTGAAAAATCATTAAATAAAATAATTGAAAAATATACAAAAATGGTAAGAGACAATAATTATATTTTTGGTCTTATTTGGACAAAGCTGCATTTTAGCATTGACTTTTCTTGTATAAATAAAGGGAAAGTATTGTGATCGGACTTTTTTTCATCTTTAAAATGGTGGTTACTAAAATTTTCTGGTATCTATATGAAAAGTGGCAAGTATGGTGGAATATTGATATGTATTTGAGTAAAATTTATAATTTGTTTTATATCATTCACCAAAATTAAATAAAGTCACAACTTTCCCGGCTCGGCTGTTGAGAAAAGGATTATTTTAATAAAATACTAAGCACTTTGAAAATGGTCTCAATCTTCTCAAGGGACTCAAACTAGATATTACCACCGATATCTTGAATTTTTTTTTGCTTGTTCACTATACTTTCCCTTCGATGAGACCGCGAAAGTAAACTAAACGAATTATGAATATTTGTATTCATAAATGTTGAAAGAATACTGGGCTGCGAACGAGTTAAAATAATTCCAGGATTTCGAAGGACCAAACTTTTTGGGTAGAAGTTAAACCAATATGAATGTTTAAATAAAAATAGTAATTGAAATTTTAATACAATTTTTTATTCCATTTTTTTAAGTACGAAACATGTACATTTAAAAACTATTTACATTTTGTATTATGAAAAAGCAGAAAACTTTTTGTGTGCGATTAATTACCCGCCATTTTATTTATATATGAAGAAACTTTTTTCCTCTAGTAAATGCATGACTGACTTGATTCACTGTCTGGATGTGAGAGAGAGAGAGTGTGTGCTCTGATTTTTAACGAAGAGAAGGGTTGGTGATTTTTTATTGGTAGGAGACATGTATGGTATGTAAATAGCCTTGAATTAATCATCTTAGCGGGAAGAAACATATCTATATTTTTTATCTCTTATAATGACGGGATACTTAAGAGAAAGATAAGCTTGCATAGCAACAGTCGCTTATGTATTTATTTTTGTTAACTGTATTTTGCAATTAGACAGAAAAAAGTCTTAGAGAAAGACGGAATAATATTGTGTTGACTTTAATTCTATTTTTAAATTATAAAATATTAAAATATACAATAATAGACATTAATATGAACTGAAAGATTAATATTATTAGTTTGAATTAGTTTGTATTTTCTTGATAACATTCCAGTGAAATTTATTGATTTAGGTCCGATTAAGGAGTGATTTTAGGGAAAGTTTATTGAATGATTTCTTAACCGAAGGACCATCACCATTGTCTAAACAGAAGAAGATTGTTGAAATGTTTTGGAGGGCTCTACGTTTGTAGGAGACTAGTCAATTATAATACCATAATACCAATTCTCTATTACAAAAATGATTTTTTTTGTAGTTTGTCGCAGTTTTTTTGCATTAGAGTTTCCTAAGATAAAAGAGAAATTCGACATTTACAGTATTGCTTCGTAACGAAGTTACTTAATTTCCGTAATAATTAAAATATATTAAATTATATCGCGTACGGCACTGGTCTAGAATTAACTTAAAATTAGGAGAAAGGCGACCTTCTTTCGATTAGGTCAGCAGTGTTGCCAACAAGGTGCAAAAAGCGCAATTGTTGCTCTGTTTCACTCTCTTTTGCGCTATTTTGTATATTTTTACGCTTTTTTTAGATAAGGTCAAACCTCACAAACATGTTTCAAACCATGATTTTGAAGTTTTGCGACCTGATTTTAGAGTAAAATTTGATATTTGACAATAGGGTACTGTGATTGACATGGAACTGTCAGTTGTCGAACAGCTGATCGGAGAGCAAACAGACCAATAGCTCAGGCACCTTAACCCTCAAAAAAAAGAAGAAGACAAAAGCAAACAAGCAACAAACAACCAATGCGTCTTCCCAGGCCTTTGAAATATAATATTATTAATATTTATAATATGATTTCTGTTTACATCGAATAAAATGTCAGATAATACGCAAGCGCAAATGCACACCGTATCATTCAATGACATATATCAGTGGTGTAAATTGACGTTTGAATTATTTAACATATTCAATTCTTTGTCATCAGATGTAGTGGTAGTCCGAGTTCCAGTGGCAGGAGCTTGAGCCAAAAACCACATCCAGTACCTGTTTAGCGACCTTTATGGATAGGTCGAGCTGAACAACTGAAGCCAATTTCAAGCCCGGAATACGTGACTGTACTGTCCGACACGTCACCGGTAATGAACACTTTTACTTTCTTACCGAAATTTAATCGGTAACAATAGAAGCTATTATTTTGATTTAATGAATTTTAATTTAACATTTAGCAGATAATATTCAAAAAAATCCACAAAAGGTTGTCCATATTCTCGAATGAGGTCAAATGATGAGATAGTAAAACTTTAAATTCAGTACCACATTTAATATAACTCATTTTATAAAAAAAGGTTTTTTAGTTACATTGAATGAAAAGGGTGGGGGGGCGGCGATTAGTTTCACAATATGCCATCATCAGGTCAAACTAATTACAAATGGGATGAAGAATAAGTCACATAACAGGTTTAACGAAGAAATATAGTAACAAAGTATGAATTATTTTTAAAAAAGAAAAAGAAAGGGAGTAAGATTGGATTAAGTGGTACTAGGAGCATTTTTGGAAATTTATAATGGTAAAATTTTTGTTGAATGACAATTTTCAAACGAATATGAGTGAGGTCTAAACCCCATGCTGTGGCTTAAAGGCCAGAATTGAAGAAGGTGAAAATACGGAGTGTAGGTTGAGAGAACATGGTACCAGATAACGTGCGGCACTTGTAGTAGGCACCCTATAGGATGCCTCTGGTTTCCTCTCCAAATCACAGTACAAGTGGCGTACGTTGTCCTATACTACAAAGCCTGCCTTTAAGGTCGCCAAGGCATTGGTCCATACCATAACGACCCCTGAATTATTTCTTCTCGACTGATGCTGCCCGTTCAAGTGGGCTTCACACTATAAATAGAAGATGGCGCCCGAGACAATCCGAAACCTGGAGTAAGCCGCCAAAAGACCGCTTGATGACGCAAAGATTGTTACAACTTATTTTTGTTTTAATGAGTTACTTGTACTACTAACTATAATTTCTACAGATAAGAGTGCACACATTTGTTCCAAAACATCTTTTATTAAAATACTCAGAATGTTAAACTCGATTAGAATTTTATTATTGCAACTTAAGATTTATTAATACCATTGTACCTCATGGTTCTTTAGTAGAGAATAATCTAAACTCAAATTTCTGTTCTTAACACTTCAAAAGCGTTAATACCAAAAATATGAACTTTTTTGTTATAAAAATCGATAATTCGAGATTTATGGTCTGAATACTAGATTTCTCAAGTAAATAATAGTCAATTCCATTTTTACTAAATACAATTATTAATTTATTGGTTTACATAATCCTGAAAAAAAATTCATACAGGGTGGCGCAAAAATTGAACACTAGTGGGATTACGTAAATCATTATAAATACAAAGTTAGTTGAATAGGAAAAAGATGGATGATATAGTTATGTTGCTAACATCAGAAAAAAGATAAAAACTACCTGCCAAATTTTCATAGAGACAGTAGAGGCAGCAAAAAATGAAAAGAAACCAAAATGTATGAAAATTAACTCACTACAAAAGAAACAACAAGAAATTTTCCAGTAAAGGGTAATGGAATTTGAACAGGTCCAAAGCTACATATATTTAGGTGTAATTATCAAAGAAGATGGCGACGAGAGTAGTATAGCTATGCCGGTTCTGCGCCACGTCCATCCAGTTCCATCATCAATCCGAAGAAGTAGCCACCCCTAAGCTACTCCTACCCGAAGAGAAGATACCCTTCGAAGAGAATAGCTTAGCTTAGCCTCGTTTAACCACCCCTAAACGGCGTTTTTGACCATGAACAACCCCTTGAGACCCCAGATAAGGCCTTTTTGGCCTAGAGACCGACGACAATGATCAGAAGCGGTAGTTAAAGGCGGCCCCCCTGTTCAAAAGCTGTTTTTGACCTGTTCGAAAGCTGTTTAAAGCTGTTCGAGAACTGTTCGATCTGTTCTAGACCTGTTCGAAAGCTGTTTTGGACCTGTTCGAAAGCTGTTTTGGATCTGTTCGAGACTTGTTCGAGCTGTTTTGGACCTGTTCGAAAGCTGTTTCAGGCATGTTCGCGCGCGAGACCAGTGGTCAAAAAGTACCGTCTTCAACTACCACTTCTAGTCATTATCGTCGGTCTCTCGGTACTACACAGGGGTTGTTTCATGACCAAAAGTCCTTATTCCGGGAAAGAAGAAGAGATCACGTGATAAGCGATGAACTTTGCACTATACAGGGGGATTCAAAAGTACCTAGTTCAACTACCGCTTCTGGTCATTGTCGTCGGTCTCTAGGCCAAAAAGGCCTTATCTGGGGTCTCAAGGGGTTGTTCATGGTCAAAAAGGCCGTTTAGGGGTGGTTAAACGAGGCTACGCTAAGCTATTCTCTTCGAAGGGTATCTTCTCTTCGGGTAGGGGTAGCTTAGGGGTGGCTACTTCTTCGGATTGATGATGGAACTGGATGGACGTGGCGCAGAACTGGCATAGCTATACTACTGACGAGGAGAAGAATATAGAAGAAAGGGAGTAAGGGAGTAAGCAGGCAATAAATTAGCTAATAGAAAGTATCCAGAAAGATCAAGTTAGATCTATACAAAACAGTTATAAGACCAACAGCACTCTATTGAAGTGAATATTTAATAAGGAAGACGAAAGAAAAATAAATATATACAGAAAGTTAAAAAAGAGGAAGGAGTGCTGTTAAGAAAAACAAACCTACAAATAAAGAATTTATATGGAGAACAAGAAATAAGTAAAATAATAAGAATATATAGACGAGGATGGCTGGCCTATATACAGATAATGCCTGATACCAGAATGACAAAAAAAATGATATAGAACATACAGGAACAAGAAAAAAGGAAGACCAAAAAAAAAGGTGGTACACTGAAGCGACAGAAGATCTAAGAGAGGGAGTAGTTCAGGATTGGAAGGCAAAGACAAGAGACAGGATAGAGTGGACGAAAACCATCACCTAAAAGGTCTGGATAAAGCTTAACATATTTAATTAAACATAATGAAAGTCGTCAATTTTGCTTTTCACCAAATATCTCGGAAACCGGTTCTGATATTTTAATTCTTAAAACACCAATCAAGTCGTACCTATAACGGTTTACGAAATCCCAATAGTATTCAATTAAATTTGCGCCTCCCTGTATATGAATAATATTACATGGAAATGAGCTTGTTATAGTATTATTAGGATCCTTAACAAACTCGAGTTAGATTCTTTGTTTTTCTATATTAGTTTATGGATTGTTATTAAGAAACATATATTTTGTTTTTGTTTTCTCCGGAAATACCAACCGTTCATAAAAATCTGCATTTTGATCTTACATCTTGATTTCAGCTGAAGAAAAAAGATTCCAAGAACAACAATTCTAAATCAATATGTTAATAAGGATTGTTAAAAATCGGAATAGAATAATCGTTAACATTGTTGTGCGGGGCCATAAAAACCAGTAGCATCTTCAAAGAATGGTTAAAGATAACAAAAATTTGATTCCAAACAATTTTTTCAATTTATTGCGTATGTATAATAAAACAGCTGTTATAAAAAAATATTAAACTTTAGTATTAATTGCCAAATTAAGCAAAAAGCCATTACACGAATTTCAACGTCAATGCCTTCAAAATGTATTTTTTGACCTGCTGTTTAACCAGTTTTAGTTGGAATTGATTCATCTCTATATACATAAATTACAACCAGTAGTCAATGAATATAGGCCAGTTTTAGACGTTTGGTATAAAATGTTTTTTTCAACACATTTAATAAATTATTAGTATGGATATAAAAACCGGGAAAGGAAATAGTAGGATCTTTGTTTTTAAATCTAAATTTAACTGTATTACAGAATACTATTAAATCAATAATATTTACATTCTACAGGAAAATCTGTAAAGATCTGCAAATATTTTTTAAACAGAATGGTGATTCTTTTCACTACTATAATAATATAGTTTATCTTAATGAATTGTAATCCAGTAGGTGGTGTATGTCGAAAAACATTAGAATAGCCTGCTCGGTCTCCAGATCTAACACGTTAAATTTTTTTTTTTTTTATTAGAAATCTAAGATGTATGCAACTCAATAAGATTTTGGATTACTGAAGAATGTAGGTTAATGTCATAAGAAACATTTGAACGGGTGAGAAAATACTTTTCTATTTACTGGAAGGTACAATTTCTTTCTAAATTTTAAGATAAGCTCATTTTTTCACATTGTATAAAGTGCATTTTTGCATAAATAACTATTTTTAAATGTACATTACATATTCCAGTAATTAATATTTGACGCCAGGAGACATGGGCTTGTGTGGGGATAGAACAGACTATTATTATTTTGCCTTGGCAAACTTTAAAACTGAATTCTGAATAGGCAGGTTCGACATTTTTCTTATTTTTTTTTATTTTAACTTAAATCGAGAAAATTTGAGCGCAAAATATTAATATTTATGTCCGCTGTAAGCGTTTTAAAATCAACGATC
This sequence comes from Neocrepidodera transversa, assembly GCA_963243735.1. NCBI lineage: Eukaryota > Metazoa > Arthropoda > Insecta > Coleoptera > Chrysomelidae > Neocrepidodera > Neocrepidodera transversa. The sequence goes on from OY725342.1 coordinate 5,718,544, forward strand.
GGCGAGAGACTAGAAAACGTACCTGTGCGCGAGACTAGACCGTGTGACGTAAGTAGCCATGAACGCTTCGCCCCTTGCCCGCTGCTGCGCTGTATTCACGATACAAACACATTTTACAGGTTTACCGTTTTAGTAAATTTCCTACTAAATTAGTAGATTTTTAAGAAAATTAGGGTGTTTAGTAGAATTTTAATAGAATTGATAATAGGCAGATTCGACATTTTTTTTTAACTAAAATCGATGTATTTTTTTATTAAAAAACGATTAAAAATAAATTGAGCGCAAAATATTAATATTTACGTCCGCTGTAAAATTCAGTAGATTTTTCAGATTTGAATTTTAAACTATATTTTATCACTCTCTATCTATGGTATATTTAAAAAAAAATATTTTGTATCATCCAAACGTGACACGTGATTCGCTTAAATAATAAGTTTGAACAAACGTAAGTACGAGCTCTAGTAGCAGCGTGGAATAGGGCTGATTAGTGGTGCGATAGGTCCGGGATCGAATCCCGCACACAGCATATCTTTTTTTTTGCTTTTTATCGTTATATTTTACTTTTAAACGTTATTAAATATTTTTTTTATTTTTTTTTAATACACAGGCTAGTTTAGGTAGTCAACGCTTCTTCTAATAAAAAAATACATATCCCCGAGCAGGTAAAAAGTATGTACAAAATATTTTTACTGCGATGAGACACTCGTGATTTTGGTAGTTTATTATTGAAATATTTAATAAGGTTGAAAAGTAAAATATAACGATAAAAAGCAAAAAAACAGATATGGTGTGTGCGGGATTCGATACCCGGACCTATCGCACCACAAACCAGCACTATTTCACGCTGCTACTAGAGATCATACTTACGTTTGTTCAAACTACTTTTTGATCGTTTTATAATAAAAAATACATCGATTTCAGTTTAAAAAAAATGTCGAACCTGTCTATTATCAATTCTACTAAAATTCTACCAAACACTCTCATTTTTCTTAAAAATCTACTAATTTTAGTAGGAAATTTACTAAAAACGGTAACCCTGTAAATTGTGTGTGAATACAGCGCAGCAGTGGCCAGGGGCGAACCGTTCATGGCTACTGACGTCACCGGTCTAGTTTCGCGCTACATGTGCCTCTAGCCGATCGTTGATTTTAAAATGCTCATAGCGGACGTAAATATTAATATTTTGCGCTCAAATTTTTTTGATCGTTTTTAAATAACAAAATCTCTCGATTTCAGTTAAAAAAACAAAAATGTCGAACCTGCCTATTCTATAAGTCTCTCTGTTGGTCTGAATCTCATGGAATTTTAAAATTCTGATTTCAGATATAGATTTAGCCTAAAAAAGTATACCAAACAAATGAGTACGAAAAAGTTTGTATACAGTGTGGCTCAGGATGTCGGGCCAAGTTCATATCTTCAGAACGAATTATTTGTTTCTTTGAAATTGGCGTAAAAACTGAATTCTCAAATGGAACATCCGTATATTTTTACATATTTGGAATCTACAAGTCAAATTACGTATAATCCATATATAAAAAATGATTTTGTCTGTTAAAAATTAAAAAAAAAATTTAATCTAAATTTTTGGTTTTGTTTAATTTCATAATGTTTTTAAAGACTTTACGCATATCATTTCATTTATAATTAAACCGCAAATGGCCCACCAAGTTCCTGATTTAAAAAATTGATTTTTTCATAAAAAAAGCTGTATTTAAAACACTAATAAAATGAAAAATATTTAAATTTATGCAAAAATATTGTTTTTTAGTAACATCTGGTCATCTTTTGAGAGGTTTAGACCAAGTCGCAGCTTCCTCGATTAAAAATATTTTTTATTTTGAGAGCCAAAATCATTTTTGATATAAGAATTATACGTAATTTGACTCGTCGAATCCAAATACGTAAAAATATACATTTGAAAATTCAGTTTTTACGCCAATTTCAAAGAAACCGGAAGTCCGCCATTTTAGATTTTTATGTCACTTAATTTAAAATTGGCCCTAGAATGACCACACTAAATGTTAAAATAATCCGTTCATTCGTTCTGAAGATATGAACTTGGCCCAACCCCCTGTGCCACCCGGTATACATATTAAGACAAAAATATTATAGAGGGTGTAAAATGTTAAAATTTGTGATTTTCTTATTTTTGTAAAACTTAATTTTAGATTTAAATTTAGCATAAAAAGTAAACAGTTTGAGCATTTTAAAACTAATCTTACATTACAGCCTTTTTAAAAAAATTGCTAGCCTTTGTTAAATAATAATTGCGCATGCGGATTGGCCAATTTTCAGTGCAATTTTCAGTCTTGAAAAATATAGAAATGTTTCTAATTTTCAATATGCACATTTTTAATAATTTTAGATTTTGACAATATAATTATTGTGCAAATGACCGACTATAAAATAGAAGAAGAATCTTTAACCATAACCATACTTTATATATTTATATGATACAGGGTGTCCCAACCAAAATTTTTGCTAACAAATATTTCGAGTTTTGTACCAATTTTGAAAAAATGGCAAAAGAGGTCAATTTTAACCTACAGGAGGCTGAATTTTTATTGTAGTTTAAAGCTTCTTCTGTCATTTCTCTAACGACCAGAACCACCCCTTGAAAAATCTTAAATGGGAAAGGTTGTCAAGTGATATATTATTTTGTAGCTGCTTTCGTTGTCTACGCAACCCTATTATTTTTTTTTCATTTTGAATAATTTTCTTTTGGAAAATACTCTATAGTTGTATCTTAGATATTTCCTTATTATATGCTTTTAAATTCCAACCTTAAAATATATGTAAAAAATGTCAAATGTCAATAATCAAAAAAGTCTTGGAAATAGGTTCAAATATAAGAAGACTAGTTTTAAGCCATTTAAGATAAAAATTTGAGGTTTTATAAGTTGTAAATTAAAAATTCGTCTTGGCAATGCTAAATTACGAATTATCAACTTGGTTTTTTTTTGTACCTATGTATATATTTTTATATTCATGTATATTAGATTTATTTTCAAAAAGATATTTTTGATTTTACTTTATTAATTGACTGGTCTATAATTATTCACTTTTTAGGCATAGCTAGAATTAATTCCAGGTGTTATAGCAATTACCAATTATGTAACTTTATCTATCAAATGTTTATCTGTCTATTAATGATTAGGTGAGGACTAATCAGTAATTATAGTTCTCACGGAAGCCTTTATAGATAAAGAGTGGCTTTTAATGTATTTCTCATTTTTTTTTTCTTGATTGGTATTCGAAGAACGCGCATAACTAAGTGTTTTTGCTACTGTTAATTATTCGATTATAGAATTAAGTTATATCTTCATTGTTGTATACATTATTATGTGCGGCTGTTTAGAATTCGATTTATTACTTATTTTTATACCAAGTATAAGTATACAAAAAAATATATTAAAATCCCGAGTGCCACATTATATAGACTTTTACCGTATCTGGTATTATTGGACTTAGTGGATTCGATTCAGATGAGTCTGATGAGAGTTTAGGGTTATGTGAAAAAATAATTAAAAAAAAAACAGCATAATAACAATTTTTTTATCCATTTTCCTATTTTTTTCCAATTATTTTCCAATTTTTTTCCTATTTTTTTCCCATTTTTTTCCTAGTTATTCCAATTTTTCCTGATTTTTTAATATTATTCACGATTTTTAACAAATTTCCAAATTTTTCCCTGTTTTGCACTATTTTTTCCTAACTTTTATTGTTTTTCCCAAATTTTTACTTATAGGTCCCTATTTGTACTCGTTTCGCCCTATTTTGCTATTTTTTATTATTTTCCCCTATTTTTCCATTTTTCTTGTTTATCCCTATTGTTCTCCATTTTCTATGTTTTTTCATATTTTTTCCTATTCTCCCTATTTTACGTTATATTACAAATGTGACGTAGAACAATTACATAAACAAAAAACATGCGCAACGCCAACGCTAAAAAGACACTAACGTCTATCTTCGTTACTATTGGTCCAAATTAAATGCGGTAAACTTCATTATATGCGACGTAGAATATATAAGTAAATAAAAATCATGCGACAAATGGCATTATGGTATAACTTATTTATTAGTGGTCAGATGTTAATGGAACAAATGATAAATATGACGTAGAATAAAAACAAACAAAAATAATGCGCAGCAGCAACTCCATAAAGGCACTATAACGTCTATGTTCGTTACTATTGGTCATAGTATCACTCTGGCAACACTGGCTGTAAATACGGAATTTTGTAACAATCTGGCACCATGTAACGTTAATTAAATTATGACGTTCATCAAAAAAATTTATAGTAAAAATAATAAAAATCTCATACTATTCCTCATTAACTATATTAAAACTTACTACTATAACATTGTTAAATAAGTCTACGAAACATATTTAACGATGCTCTAAGTGAAATCTTAAAACAGTACATCGATCTGGGAAATAACTTTCAGCTGATTTATTCAGATCAAGTTATCTGTGCATAAAACAAAAGAAGGTGATGCACTAACTTGAAGAACACGACGTTAGCAGACAGTTGAATAACTATTCGCCAGATTTATGCTTTTAACGAGCAACTGACGTGAAAAATGCGAAAATTTATCGTGTGTTAGGTTTTAAAGTGAACGAAGGGGGTAGAGAATAGAAATATACAGGATGAAGTGTGAAAAATTAAAATATCGAGAAAAAAATTATTGGCTACATGTGCCAAATTATTAATTGGCTGGCTGAACTTGTGCAAATCAATGATTTTTTTAATTGAAATGTATGTGATAAAGTAACGTATGGGTGTTCAAGGGTAAAAAAAATAATTAAATTTACATCACCACCCTGCACAACCCAAAAATACATATAGAAAAAAAAAGAATCGAAAACAAATGGCCAATAAATCAGTCGGCTCGGTATCTTGACCGTCCTAAAGATGTACTTTCTTCGGTCGATATCCTAGACTTACTTACAAAAGTCTATTCAAAACCAAAATCCGTTGCACGTCACAATTACGAAATAATAAGACGGCAGTGCTACCAACAAACAGAGCACGTAAAAATTCCTTTCATGTACGAGATCAGCACATGTGAGACAGCAAATCTGATGTATAATTTTTAATAAAAAAAAGCTCGAGCACACAATCACGTCGAACTGAAACCGTGGTTGCCGAGAAGTTCGATTTTGGCAGCCAACCCGGAAACGAGGATGACAGAATATAATACTAATTAACAACATAATAAGCAAAACGCTTAAAGGTACACACATTCTAAGGGGGTGGGAGGGAATAAAAAAGGGTGCGAAACTTTTACATAATTTTTCTTGTACCCTTATTTAAAAGTTAAAAATTCTCTTTTCATGTACCCTTTCTCATCCTCTTGTATTTCCTCCCCCATTATATATCCGCAACTTAAAGCATTATGCTTAATATTTTTCAATTAGTATACTCTAAGTATTCTTATTTAGTATATGTCCTGAAGATGGCTCGTAGCAGAAACTAGTCGCCACCCCCCATTTAATACTTATAAATACATTATGGTATATCATTTTGAGTTTTATTTTCTATTAAAGTATTAAAAGTATTTTTTTCTTAAATTACAAAAAAAAAATTGTATATAAAAAATACCATTCGTAAAATTCAAATTATTAATATTTTATATTGAACTTTTATTTAAAACAAATTTTATCATAATTAAAGATTTTATAGTTTTCTGTTATTATGATAAAAAAGTTTTAAAAATTTTAAATAGTAATTTTAGCACAATTCTATTTAATATTAATTTTCATAAAATTTTTCCCATTAAGTTACAGTATTATAATAATTAATCAATACCATTAATTATCTACCATCCATTCGCGCAGCCGCCCACGAACGAAACCGTGGCAGCTATGAACGCCCGGTATGAGTTTAAGAACAGTCGCTATATATCCGGTCGTATCGGTCTCGCGTGTTGGATGGTTCTTATTTATCGTAGCACTAACACCCCCGTAATTCGACGTACTGCACTGAGTCCATGCGCCCGATTAGACCATTTACCGATATGTGTGCGAGTAGTAAACATGAATGATTTGCCGTCCTGTATGCGCACAGTTTAATTAGCTAGATAAAAATTTTTCTTTTCGCCACCATGATTTATTATAACCTAAATAAAATAAAAAAATAAACCTAACCAACTTTTTTAATTAATAATTTGGTAACACCCCTAATCGTGACTTCTTACCTGTTTTTAACTCACACCTGAAACAACACCTACCCCCTCCCCATTAATAAAATATTCTGGCAAGTCAAAAAATAGTCTGGCTAACAGTAATCAAGCTAATAAAAAAATCAATTTTTATTTCTGCACTAAAAAAAATAGTGTTCAATTAAATTTGCGCCACCCTGTATGAACAATAAGGACCGAAACCAAATAATTAACGTCACTAATTGGGGGTCTTAGGGATATAGTTTCTAAGCCTAACGTCCGACAAGGCAGGGACCCGGACCGGAACCTAAATTTTTTTCTGGACCCGAACGGTAACCGAACCCATATTTTCGTACAACATTATTTTAGGTACCGACCCGAACCCTTAAAAAAATACCGGTTCTTTCTAATCTAATCAACGAAAATAAATAAAATTAAAAGTTATGGAATTACTATATATTTTAAGTTCATTTTTTTAACGTATATCTCAGGCACGGATCCAGGAGCTTAAATTGTGAGGGGAGGCGATTTTTGATCAGTTTTAATGAAAAAGAAGATACTCCACCACGGAAATTGTAATGTACATGCGTAACAGTATTGACTACAAAAAGTACTATATAGTTATCAAAAGGGCGCAGTTTAATGAGTTTAATGAGAGTAGAAGGCGACTTGGTAAGTACGGTTCTGTAAATGGCTGAGGTGTAGAGAACGATCCAGCATTTGTCTTCATTTTTAAAGTAGAGCGGACCAGCAAAATCAACACCAGTGATTTTAAAGGAGGCTGAAACCTGTATTCTGTCAATAGTTAAAGGTGCTGCAGGTGGTTGAACTGGCTTGGTTTTATATGGTTTATAAATCTTAAAGTGAGAGACCACCGATTTTGCTAATCGCCTTATACCTACGACCCAGAACTTTTAAGTGCTTCGTTGGGCTCCAGAATCCATCAACACTCTAACTTTTAACTATTTGTTATCATTAACGACATTAGTCAGAAGTGTAAGCAACAGAGTCAGTTTTGGAAATTAGTGGTATTCGCAAGAACATCATTTTGTTCAGTAATTTATCAGGGCATAAGAAAACGTAGTAACGTTTTTCACAGTTCAAATATTTAATAGATATCTTGCAGATTCTTACATGGTGGCCGGGTTTTAAACATAAAATTTGGATTGCTTTCTAACATTCCAGACTTGTGTGTGTATTTTTATCACAAAATATACAGTTGCGATTTAAAAGGATGGCTATTTATTTATTAGTTTTAAATATACATTCTGCTGAAGCTAGGTTATTGCTATCAGGTGAAGTTTATGGAGTTTCTGAGTTGAAGACTTAGCTAAGTTTATTTCCTGCTCACTATCTACTTCTCTTCTGAGAAATAACAACAACTCTTGTAATTTCTTGTCCGTAGTAGTACAATATAGACGAACCTGTTCTGTATATTGCCCTTATAATAAGAAGCTCGTTTGGTAATGCCGATTCAATCATTGGCAGAATATTTTTTCTCCTCTTGAGTGCTAACTTTGTCGTAGAGAGATGTAAGCGTCATGGTTGTGTCTCGTTTTGCTTGCATGAGTATTAGTCCTAACACCTCATGTACATACACTTCATAAGCAGATCATCCCTGTTAGATGTCGTGGTGGTAGTTTGAGCATGAGAGTAGAACATTTTCGGCTATGCTCCTATGCACCAATTGGTGGAAGTCCGCAGATTTTTCAACCAGTCCAAAAGAACTTGCATCTGGAAAGTCTATTAGGTATGAAGAAGGGAATACGGCTACGCTGTAAGGCTAATTCCTGGAAAAAATTCTGCAAGCACATACAGAGTATTTCTTAATGCTCCATAATCAGTAAAATAGTGCAAATGAAAAAATATGACAACTACTTAAAATTTAATGAGGAAATCCAATACCCATACAATTGTACAGGTCTACAAGAATAACTGAAACAGTAAATGCCATGGTACCGTATTCTGATGGGTTAGCGGGAGGTGTGCACATTTTCTTCCAAAAAATTTTGGGAGATGTATTGATCCAACTTAAGCTTCTCGGAAAGATCTGATAGTCTCTTATACGACGCGGGGATCTTCTTTTGTGACACGTGGCTTAAAGTAGTTGCTTGCTTGCTATTAATTTTAACGTCTCTTCTCTGCTGCCAGGGCTAATCTGGACGGGACCTACAGTTTATCGTGGACTCCGAACCACGTTCCTCAATCGCCCTAAACCCAGGAATATGCCTTTGTCATTCAGGTGATCTACCGACTAGCAAGTGTGTAATTGTGCCACCAACCCCTATCAGTTCCGCGAGATATCCGATCTCATCCAGCCTGATTACCGGCGTGGCACGAAGGACATCCAGGTAATGAAAAAGCCGACGAACTATCCAATCAAGGCTCGGAAATGGCATTTGTAGGTACGGAACCATCTTGCGGAATTGCAAAAACACTCACCAACATTTATCTCTTGAATAGTAGAGGAAAACACCAGGACGGAGACAGTCAAATCTCTTTATGAAAGAGTATTCGCCCAAACTAACATCAGATCAAACAGGAATTCGTAAAGGCAAAAGTGGATCTACTAGCAGGACACTGCAACAAGCACATTGAATCTGGCAAACGGAGCCTCATGTAGATTGTCATAAAGAAGAGGAACCTATTCACATCTTAAGCCACTGTGAAGGCTTGATAAGAACAAAGGAACCCTCTCAAGCCTATTAAGTCTAATAAAAATGACACGGCTAGAGAGTGTCATCTGAATTAAAAGATTTACCTCATAAATCTAGTTATCCATATATAGGGTGGGGATAAAAGATAACACAATAAATACAGAATTACTATATCGTTTTTATTTGACATTTATCGCGAGCAATTTATACTTGTTAATTATATATGACAGTTATATATAAAATTAACGACCAGAATAAATTAAAACACATTTTTGTAGCTTTGCTTGCTTTAAATGAAACTTCTTCCTCGATCATGTCTTCAATAAATTCCATGTGTCTGTCAATTCTTGTATATACTGCTGGTAAATTATTTTCCTTAAAGGAAACAAACGCATAATAGACATCATCACATAATAATGGTGTACCCTTATCTCCAGACCACAAATCTTCAGACGTATCTTCAATACAAGCTATTTCCATTTTATCAAGAGGTGGTTTACCAGCAGCAACATATTTTTTATTGCAATCGTCAAAATCCATTAGTTTGACTTGTTCGCACGTTAAGTCATAATCTGCATTCAACCACCTGTAGACAGTGGCATCACTTTTACAAATTTTTACCAAGTCTTCTGTTATTTTTTCCCTTGGTAAAATAGCAGGCAGAACTGTTGTTATTGGTTCGATTACACGCAACATCCCCAAATTATTTTTGAGGGGTTTTTCACTGTATTGTGGATGTAGTTCGATTCTTTCCACTTCAATAATTAATCCATTGTATTTTTGTATTAAAAAAGCTAAAATAAATAATGATTATTAATTAATATTTTAATTATTAATTTTGATATTAACTTTAAAAATTTAACAGATAAACCAGAATATCACCAGACGACTTTGTAAAAAGTCAACTGAGAAAACACACAAAACAAATTTTATTGCGAAGAAAAGAAATATCATATATGGTATTATTTAGCATTACAATAATGGTTATTAAATTACAGCTACCCTAAAAGACCTAGAGCTGCTGTCAATAGAAAAAACGAATGTCCTAAAAGAGCTAAATTGCAATAGATAGAAGTCCAATAAAAGCCCAATGGTAAAGAAATAATAACATCACTAAATAATTTATGTTTTCAGCTCACCAAAACGAAGAGGAAGAAGAAGGTGACAATAAAGTAGTAAATGAAATAGAACTTCCTGAAGTGCTCAAAGAAGACCTAAACTATAAGGCAAAGCTGATAAAAAAGCTGCCAGTGAAAGTAAAGAATTGATCGGAGCTGATAAAAAGAAGAAAGCTGAGCATGTACAAGAAGAAGAAAAGAGCCAGGAGGCAAGAGAAAAAGCAGAAGAAAAAGATTAGAAGAGACACAAACAAAACTAAAATAGTGATAAAAATAATAATTAGATACAAGCTGAGAATGTAGAAGAAGGAGGAAAGAACCAGGAGCAAATAGAAAAAGCAGAAGAAAAAGATTGGAAGATACACAAAACAAAACTTAAATAGTGATAAAAATAATAATTAGGTACAAGCTGAGAATGTAGAAGAAGAAGGAAAGAACCAGGAGCAGAAAGAAATAGCAGAAGAAAAAGATTAAAAGACACACAAAACAAAAGTTAAATAGTCATAAAAATAATAATTAGGTACAAGCTGAGAATGTAGAAGAAGAAGGAAAGAACCAGCAGCAAATAGAATATGCAGAAAAAAAAAGATTAGAAGAAAGACAAAACAAAACTTGAATAATGATAAAAATAATAATTAGGTACATGCTGAGAATGTAGAAGAAGAAGGAAAGAACCAGGAGCAAATAGAAAAAGCAGAAGAAAAAGATTAGAAGAGACACAAACAAAACTTAAATAGTGATAAAAATAATAAGTATTTATAAGCTGAGAATGAAGAATAACCAGAAGTAAAAAAAAGCGGAAGGAAAGGATTAGAAGAGAATATTTTTTTTAATCAATACGCACTTATTCTGGTACCATTTGCTTTCTTTCTTCTTCGTTTTAAAATAGTAAGATTTTGTTAAGTATTTTATTTATTTACTTACCTATTTCATCCCCAACTGCTATTCCCAGTCTTGCACGATTATGCTTTTGAATGTCTTTTGCTGTGGTCAGTACCCAAAAAGCAGTAATCAAAATACCAGTGCAGATATGATCGCTAACTTCTTCACTAGCTGTTCTTCGTCTTATTGAAACTACAGCATCGACTGGACATTTAAAAGTCGGTCCTGCACCTTTACCAGTATCTTCTGTAGCTTCATTATCGGATCGAACTCCAAATAGTGTCAGGAACGAAGCAATTATTAAATATGTTTTAACTAGTTCCATTTTTTAAATTTGTAAATTTTTTTGACAAAATTTAGTACTGTCAGAAATGAAATTTATGCTATACATTCGCATGTTTTTTAACATCTAAGTAGTCTGGGTGTTGGTTCTGTCAAAGAATACATTTATACCAAGAAGCGAAGGCCGGCGAAATTTCTTTGATGTTGGAAGGGCAACAATTTTTGTGACAGGTGACGGATAACTAATATAACAGCTGCGTTCGGCTTCGTTACTCTTTCACTCGTTTTACCCCGCTCTTGATCTATCCGTTCGGGTACTGACAAAAATTCATTTAAATGCAATATATAAATATTTTTTTTTAGAAAACAAAGTAATATTTACAATAAAATAATATAAAACAAAGCAAATGAACAAACAATCAGCACGTTATTCAAAAATAAAGCACCTTTAGACATAATTGACATTGACGTATAACTAATATAACTCGCACATGCGCGTACAAATTTAGGTCCATGCAAATACCGTAGCCTTCGCTTCTTTATCGATAGGTATTCTTTGGTTCTGTCTAGTCTAAATGGAAATTTTTGCTATCAATATTTTAAATGTCATACGTATATGTAATACATCTTTATCGCCAGCTTGAGAGAAAAGTCTGTCGCCGATAGTAGAGTGTAGACGATCGTTTTTCTCTCATGCAGTCTCGGATAGGCATAGGCGTCACAGCTGTAAAATCGCCTACGTTTGATTAACTTTCCTTTTCTCTACGTTTGTTTTTCACCATAGGACACGACGGCAATGCCATTTATGTACATGGGCATGCGCGTTGGCACCCAATTCCGATCTTGCATCTCCTTCTGTCGGAACGCTTTGTTTCTACAGGCAAAGATAGGCCGTTGCCGATATAGGAGTATTACATATATGATGTCATAAGAAGAATGTGAGGTTAGAAGCACGATTGTCAGATTATATTAATATGAAATTTAATTATGCAGCGTTGCCATACGTGGTATAAATGAAAATAGTACATAATATGTGCAAAAAAGTTTTTGAAACATGAGATGGGGGGGCACCTCCCCCTCTCCCCCGAATTAAAATAACACTTATCGATATCGCATTTAAAAATTAGTGGTTTTTATGTATATGATGTAATGTTAGTAGTGAGATATAGATTTGTGTAGTAATAAAGCTACAAAAAAATTATCACCTATTACCACTTTAAATGAAATGAATATTTGTTAATTCTTAATTCTTTTTACCAAATTTCAAAAATTTAAAATCTGGTAGATGCTAATTTGCTTTCTATCGATATTTGCATACAGATAAAAATCATGATCACATTGTAAAACATTTTTAAAAATTGTAAATAAGTTAGTAATAAAAGTTAAAAGTTAAAATTTGTATTATTACACGTTAAAAAGTTAAAAAATTACACTAACACACAGCCAAGTCGGTATAAAATCATTGCACATTAAAATTGAGTTTTTTTATAAGTTTTTTTGTTTGAAATTTAACAGTTAGCGCCAAATTTAGGTTGAAATCCGACAGAGCGTCTCGTCCATAACAGCCACACAGACACAAAAGGAAAAAACCAGAGGGAAAGAAAACACAATAGGGCAACAGCTAATGAGACTGTAAACCCTATTTAGGACAGGGTATAAGGAATACAGCTAATGGGACTGTACAGCCTTAATGGGAGGAGGCCATGTTATGTGACAGATAAAGAAGAGACACAATGTCAAATTCTTAACCCCAAACCCCGCATGTCAAATAAAAAATATACTAAAACAAAAAAATTATTATGAAAAAATACCCAATCTGCAATAAACGAAGGGCTATACGCACAAACTTATTATTTGGGGAAATATTATTCTTAAATAGACACATCGGACAAGTCATGCACATTTCTTTTATGTTTGTCAATATCTAGTAAGTAAGCAAAAGAAGTACTTAAATTATTAAGGTCTCACTTTTTATTCATGCAGTTGTCCGATTGATAGATGTATGCCATCTCGAGGAAAAGCCTTCGTGAGTAGTGTCTCTCTTCAACCAAAATGGACACATTCTGGAAATCGGTTACATGTCCTGTCGAGCGCACATGTTCGGCTAAAGCGCAATGCTCAGGATGTAACTTTATATCACTTTTATGCGAAGTTAAACGATCCTTAACTCTACGAGAGGTTTGACCAATATACACACTGTCACAACTGGAGCAAGGAATACAGTACACGACATCTGAATGCATAACCAGAGGGTCCTTATCTTTAACTTTTCAGAAAATATTGTTGATGGTTAACACAGTTTTGTAAGCAACCTTAATTTTACTGATAGATGAGAGGAGTTTTGCTAATTTCGGTATTAAGTCGAAGGTGGTGTGTTAACACGTGGCTCAGGCACAAGGGTGACGTTGGTAGTGACAATGGTATTGGTTCTGACTAATGGTATGGACGATTTGCTGTGCAGCAGCCTTTTTAGAAGGTCATTTGGATATGAATTGTCCAAAAACAGATGGTAAAGTATGTCCAAGTTTTTTCTGTGAAAGGAAATATCACTGATTTTTAATACACGGCTTTTCATTTGTTTTACCAGGTTGACCTTCATCGAGTATTTGTGGTAGGACCAGTAATTGAGGTATCGACCTGATGAGATAGGTTTTCTGTACCAATCAATTAGGATCCTATTGCCTTCTGTTATAAAGAGGGTATCAAGAAACAGAACAGAAGAGTCTTCATTGCCCGTGTCAAGAGTAAACTGGATGTGCTGATCAAAACAATTGAAATAACCTAATATATTGTCAATGACATTCACCGGGACGGCCATAATAATGTCATCCACATACTTCTTAACGAAAAGGATTCTAAATGGTAAAGTGGGGATTAAGATGTCCAGAACATTATCCATAACATAGTCTGCCAGAATTGGGGAAATTTTGCTACCCATAGAAGTGCCGAAAGTTTATTTGAAAATTTTATTATTAAATAGAAAATAATTATTGTTGAAAACAAAAGTGATCAATTCAAAGAAAAATAATCAGTTTAGACGTGGTGTCTCTGTTTAGCAATGTGTACTTAGATATTTGCTTAAGATCTATTGACAAAAATTGGGAAAACATTCAAAAGTTTTGCACCCTTAACAAACCTCATTTCTTTGAATTGATCACTTTTGTTTTCAACAATAATTATTTATAATTAGTTACTATTATATTTGGTTTTCTACATTTACAATATAAAAACAAAAACACAAATTTTTTTTTATAATTTTATTACTCTTGTAAATTTTGTATGACTAACAATTTCTAAACAAGAAATAGCAATAAGTTCATACTATAATTTAGATAATTTAATTACCCTCCTATTTAATGAACCCCGTTACTACAAACATTAAAAGAATCATGATAAAATTTAAATAAATTTTTCGTCCATCGCTAGCACGAAAACTGTACATATCTTCAACAGTGTCTTCGATGAATTCAAGATGTCTATCTATTCGCGTGTAAACCAATGGATACTCAACTGAAGTTTTAAAGTTTACAATAGCATAATATACATCTCCGCATATTAGAGGTAAGCCCTTATCCCCATTCCAAAGTTCATCAATATTGTTATTTACACATTCGTGTTCATTTTTATTGAGTCTATTAGGGCGACTATGACGATATTTTTTAAAACAACTACCAAAATCCATTAACTGAACTTTTCCGCACCTTAATTCATAATCTTCATTCGAACCATAACTCACAGATAAAAGTTCAGAATCGCACTCTTCTCCCATATTATCTCGTAATTCTTGAGTAGGTGTTATTGCATGTTTAAATTTAGTAATGTAGTCATCTGTGCGTATAAGTGCTACATTATTTTGGAGAGTTAGTATATTAAAATCCGGATGAACTCTTATATAGTCAATAAGGTAGACTTTTCCTGCATAATGTTTTACATCCTTACCTAAAACAGGTTAATCTTAAGACTCTCCTGCAATGTACAAAAATATTTTGAATAAAATCGGTGCACCCGAATTTCCCAAAAACTCATTAGCCTACTAATCCCCTACCTGAATTGCACTAAAATATTTCTGGGTAAATATTTTGTATTTAATCCCTGACTCGAATTGCACTACTTCCATATTTTTAATTGTTGAAGAATTTTAAACAATTAAAGAGAAAAAAATTATTGTTCTTCTCCGCATCCGAATATTTATGTATTTGTGGATACTATAAAAAAATTGCAAAAAGATAATTAATATAAAAGTGAATTCTGTAAATTTAAACCAAAAAAGAGCTTTCGGATAAGAAGTCTTGCAGAAACAAAAAATTAATGAAAATACTATAGGTTAGATAGAATAAATAGAAAAATGTTTGTTAAATGCGTATCATATAAATTTAACCCTTTAACTGTGGATATCTAATATAAATGATTCGTAAAAATTATGCTGTGATGTGAGCATCATAAATGAATAATTTTGTATGTTTTGTTATTTCTCTACAAATTTTTATAAATCTTACAAATTTTTATATTACATATTTAGAAATTTTTTCAATGTTTTAAAATGTTTAAATTTCTTGAATTTTTTTAAAATTTGGGTTTTTTTTAAATCTGCAATATGGAAAATTTTTGACAATTATTTTTTTAATGTTTTTTGAAATTTTTGATGATTTTGAAATTTTCGATATATTTTTAGTTTTTTAAAATATTTTTGAAATTATTAAAATTTATGAAGTTTTGAAATTTTTAATTTGCAATTTTCAGAACTTTTGAAATTTTTAATATATTTGGAAATTTTTGATATATTTTATAAATTTTCGAAATTTTTATTTTTTTAAATTTTCGATTTTTTTCAAAATTTCGATATTTTTGAAATTTTCGATATATTTGATATTTTTAATTTTTTAACATTTTTTTTTTGTTATTTCTTGAAATTTTTGATGTACTAGTTTTTGAATTTCTTAAAATTTAGTTTTTTTTTTAATTTTTGAATTTTTTAAAAATATTTTTGAAATTCTTAAAATTTATGAAGTTCAAATTTTAATTTTGCAATTTTCAAAACTTTCGAAATTTTTAATATATTTTCGAATTTTTTAATTTCTAGACAAATTTTTTAAATTTTTGAATTTTTTGACATATTTTTAAAATTTTTTTTTTGATTTTTGATTTTTTTTAGATATTTTTGAAATTATTAAAATTTTTGAAGTTTTGAAATTTTTATTTAGCAATTTTCATAACTTTCTAAATTTTTAATATATTTTCGAAATTTTTTAATTTCCAGACATTTTCATTTTTATTTTTTGAAATTTTCGAATTTTTTGATATAATTTTGAAATTTTCGAAATTTTAAATTTCTTAAAATTTTAGATTTTTTTTTAATTTTTGGATATTAATAGAATCATGTCTATTGGTGTATTATTTAAATTAACGCAAAATTTTTACCATATTTTTCAATTTTTTTTCGTCTATATTTTACCCGCAGTTAAAGGGTTAATGAATGAATTAAGTAATGGTATTTATTTTTTGATGTTACTAAATATCTAGCTTAAATAAAATATTTTTTTAAATTAAACTGACTTGTAGTACATAAATTTAATTATTTAAGAAATTAAGAACTCTAAATATTAAATAATAAAATTCCATAATTTGGAAGAATAAAAATTTGTGCAGTTCAGGTGAAAGATTAAGTGCCGAGAATCGAAAGTCGTGCAAATCTGGTAAGGGATTATAGATACCTGTGAAATGAAATAAAATTGACCCTTCTTAATTTTTGTGCAATTCGAGTGCGCCCAATAAAATACCTGTAATTAAAGAAGTTATTACATTTAAAAATTGTATGTATCAGACTTACACTGAAGTTGACAAAAGTCATGTTGAACTTGACCTGAATTAGATTTCTAGATCCGCAGTATTGCCAATCATACTATAATTTATAGTATTTGTAAAACAATTGATTAGTGGAATTTAAATGTATTTTTATTAAAGAAAATTATTATTACGTTTCAATTTTTATAGTTTTCTATTTCAAAATATAAAAAAAATCTTTACTATATAAGATTTAGTGAATGTGTACATTTTGGCTCTCTAATATTAATATTTAAAATACGAGGCGAAACAGTAATTTATATTTATTTTATTATGAAACGTGATTCGCTTAAATAATAAGTTTGAACATATTTAAACATGAGCTTTAGTAGTAGCGTGGCATAGTGCCCGCTAGTGGTGCAGTGGGCCCGGGGATCGAATCCCACATTTTTAAACACAGGCCAGATTTAGATAATCTAGACTTCTTTTAATAAAATTAATATTTTTTTAAATACACATGCTAGCTTTAGATAGTCAAAACTTCTTTTAATAAAATAAATATAAATAGTCAAAATTATTGTTTAATATCTTTGTCACTTGGAGCGCTAGTCGCGTGCCGTCCTGGATTGACCGCCTCGTTTCTTCCGACGGGTAACACAAACCCATATACCAAATTTCAGCCCAATCGGATTAAACGTGTGGCCTCTATCTTGGAAGAATACACACAGACAGACAGACAGACAGACAAGCATCTGGAAAACAGGAAGAAATGGTCTTAATCGTCTCAGGTGACCTCAAAATGAATATTTCCATCCTTATCTCAAAAACTCTTTTTAGCTCCTTCACAATACTTTCCCTTCTCGGAGGTGGATCGGGAAAGTAAAAATAGAGAAATTTGGGAAAAATAGTGAAAAATAAAGAAAACTAGTCAAAAACAGGGAAAATATGAAAATTTAGGAAAAATAAGAAAAAAAACAGCAAAAAATTAGAAAAACATGGAAATATTGAAAAAATCATGGAAAAATTAGGGAAATAAGAAAACATAGGAATAAATTCAAAAATCAGAAAATTAGTGAATAAATATTAAAAAAATAGGAAAAAACGGAGAAAAAATAAGAAAAAATAAGAAAAAATAAGAAAAAATAAGAAAAAATAAGAAAAAATAAGAAAAAATAAGAAAAAATAAGAAAAAATAAGAAAAAATAAGAAAAAATAAGAAAAAATAAGAAAAAATAAGAAAAAACAAGAAAAAAATAATAAAATTAAAGAAAACAGCAAAAATTAAAGAAAATAGCAAAAATTAAAGGAAACCAAGGAAAAATAAAAAGATATAGGAAAAATAGAAAAAAAAATAATACAAATAATGAAAAATAATGCCAAACATAGAAATAAATGGAGAAAAATAGGAAAACTACGAATAAATCGGGCAAATTTTGGAAAAAATATGGACCAAAAAAAGCAAAATAGGAAACAATAGGGCAAAATAAGGAAAAGTAGCGAAATATGAGAAAAATAGTGAGAAATATGAAAAAAGAGGAAATAGGAAATTGAAGAAAATAAGAAAGAGGAAAAAAATATGGAAAAATAGGGAAATTAGATAATAAATAGGGAAACATTTAGGAAAAAAGTGAAAAATCGAGAATAATGTGGAAAATAGGGATAAATAAGTACAAATAGGATAAAAAATGGAAAACAGGAAAAAATAGAAAGACATAGGATAAAAAAATAGAAAACAGGAAAAAATAGAAAGACATAGGAAAAATTAGAAAAACATATAAAGAATAGAGAAAAGAGGGGACAAATAGGAAAATTTGCGAATAATAGGAAAAATAATGAAAATAGCGAAACCATGGAAACATAGAGAAATATTTGTAAAAATAAGAAAATATTTTAAAATGATAGATAAAATAGAGCAAAAAATGAAGAAATAAGAAAAAACAAGCAAATCTCGGTCATCCAGGTATTAAAGACACTCTGTAGCAAAGCTAGTTAAAATATAAGTAAAAACAATGACAAATTAGACTATTTACCAGCTAAACAATCAAGTTACAACGTTCAAATTTATAGATACCAATTGTTTACTACATTTAATAACGACAAAGTAGATATTTCATTTAGGTTATTTACACAATTGCATACGATTTGTGTTCATTTATTTATGTAAAATTTAACACTACATTTAAAAATTGCTACCACTAAAAATATAAATATTTTACGTCCATAACAGTAGATTGCTTCCAAGGAAGATAACATAAAGAAAACTATTCAAGTTTTTTTTATTAATTTTATTACACTGATAAATTTTCAACAATTCAACTTGTTTTACAATGCTTTAAATTTGGAAAATTTTATTTATTAAAACAATCATAATCAACATAGGATTAAAATAAATTCTTTGTCCAGTGCTAGAATAAAACTTTATCTTCTTGAAGCGTGGATACATAACATTTATAGTTTCCTTAATAAAATTAAGATGTCGGTCTATTCGTGTATATACAGTTGGAAAGTCAGTCGAACCTTTATAAGTTACGAAAGCGTAATATATACCATCGCATATTAGAGGCAATCCCTTATTTCCATTCCAAAATTTACCTTTAGGATTATCAACACATGTATGTTCTTTTAAATTTAATTTAAATACGCGATTAAACCGATATTTTCTTTTACATACTCCATGATTAGTTTCTTCAACTTCGTGACATTCCAATTTATATTCATCGTCATACAACGGAGTATATATCTCATCATTGCAATCATCTTCTATATCCATTGGAACCAATTGAGTAGGAATTGCAGCGTATCTAAAACTCTCAAGTTTGTGATTTGTGTGTAAAAGCAACAAATTATTTTGGAGATTCAGGAAATTAAAATGTTTATTACGGTGCATAAAGTCAATGTCGAAAACTTTTCCTGTATAGTTGTTTACGTCCTTACCTAGAACAACAATCGTATATCAAATCCAATAAAATAATTGGTTTAAACTAACCTAATTTTTCAAAAACACTTCTGTAATATTGGTCACGTCAATGAGTGAATAATGAAAAAATTTTTGAATCAAATTATCTTCAAATCTAATATATTTTTAAGTTAGCAAATGCTAATAACAGTACAATATATTAGAGAAACAGTAAATACAGTTGTATATGATTTTTGATAAAAAAAATTAAACTTAGCTAGTGATTTGTCTGTTACTTATTGTGGTCGTAGAAAAAGTATAGTTCATAGTAGGAAAATAAAGTCTGACATGAAAAATGAAATACTGCTGCAAGTAAATCTATAGTAAATTTCCT
The DNA here is from genome assembly GCA_963243735.1 of Neocrepidodera transversa. Lineage (NCBI taxonomy): Eukaryota > Metazoa > Arthropoda > Insecta > Coleoptera > Chrysomelidae > Neocrepidodera > Neocrepidodera transversa. Next base: position 5,738,719 of record OY725342.1, read on the forward strand.
TATACTGGTGTCCAAAATGTGAAGGATAAATTTCAAATTTTAGGATGGTTAATAAGTATAGAACTTTTGTATGGTCAATTGAATTTATTTTCTGATTTTTTTTAGAATATAATAAGAAGGCGGATAGAATGTTAAAATAATGGAAAACTACTGCTTAATGCTTCAGCAGAACTGAGAGATGTTGCAGAAGAGTAGAACAGTTAAATTAAAAAGACAAGTTGTCTGACAAGGCATCAGCTTTTATACTTGGTCGATATCCGAGCAGTGGGGTTAAATCCTATCGAAACTAAAGTAGTAACATGCTAGTAACCAGGCCGAATGAGATCGGAATAACTCGTGGAATTGATAAGGGTTGGTGACAGGAATACTCTTGCTAATCACCGGAATGACTATGATACAGTCGAGGATTTAGGGTGATCGAGGACAGTGGTTCAAAGCTCACATTAAGCTGTAGGTCCAGTTCAGATTATTCCTGGTAGCAGAAATGAGAAGTTAAAATAAAACAAGCAATCCAGCATCTTTACTGACGTGGTAAATGACAAAATGAAAGTGTGGAAGTAAATAATATGAGAATAAATTTGGATAAGCTGAGAATTGAAGAAGATATGAAGGACGAGTCTTTACAAGTTGATTCACCCAGTGCAAGATTTTTGTATAAAGTGAAACTCTGTCCGTAATGTTTACGACTCTAAGGGTCTCAGTGTAATCCTTATAGCCAATTATACCGATAAATAATAAGGTTTTCTTTTCTTTTAATATTTTGAATTATCCACAAACTAGTTGATTAATATATTTTATGTCATACTAGTTCATTATTGTATTTTTATTGCTATTTCCCATATAGTATAAGGAGCAAAATAACATTAGCAGCTGATGAGAAGCTTTTCTACAATTTATCGCGAATATTGGGAATGAAATAAGAGTTAACAACTGTTTGAAGGAAGGTCATTGATACTGGGTATTCGTTGGTCAAGAAACGTATGACTCTCGGACCAAAGGCACATCGTGTTTAATCTATGGGCAAAAGTTTCGGGAGATAAACGCTAGAGTAACCCTTTCTTTAACTGATATATTAAAAAGGAACTGTCCATAAAAAATAAAGAAATATGAACGAGAATATGTATGGTGAAATCAGTACCTTTACCAAAGCAAAAGTTCATAAACTTTTTAACTTAGCTCAAAAATGAGAGTAGGATGTCTACAACTACAGGAAAGAATGTGGTTTTGCAATCAAGAAAGCCAATTCTATAAAATTTTCCAGAATCGCCTAGACTCAGTAAAACATCATATAAAGATAGGAAAGGTTTTACTGGATCTTTGAAAAGTTACAAGCAGAATCCAGGAATCTACAGACTTTACAATTACTATTAAAGTCACACATTCTTGAATGTTAAATTACCCTTTGCTAAGACAACAGAAATAACAGATGCCCACAAACTAAAAAACTCCTGCGCATGCATTTAGTAGTCCATTACATATCTTGAATCTAAGAGCTTTAAATATAAAAATAAACTAGTTAATTTATTACTACATCGGACAATCAAGATAAAAATAGATGATTTGGACTTTTAAATCCAAGGTCAGATTTAAGAAACCTAGATACGAAAGACTAACTAAGGAACCACCCTGAAATCACTAAGAAGAACCGCAGAAATGACGAGAGCTGTTCGAGACCTGTTCAAGAGCTTTTGAACAGGTCTCGAATAGCTGTAAACAGCTCTTGAACAGGTCTAGAACAGGTCTCGAACAGCTTTAAACAGCTCTCGAACAGCTTTTGAACAGGTCTCGAACAGATCTCGTCTGATGACCTCACTAGTGACCTTGGAAGAGACAAAAAAATTACTAGAATGGACCTTCACGATTTCCCATGTTAATTTCCATAAGGAGTGCGCCAGAACTGTCATAGTTTATCTACTGGTGCCCATACCGTTCAAGCCAGTGATTCCTTTGGTAGAGCGTTTATTAGATTCTTGAACATCTCGATAGCTATACAGTACTTTGCCTTTCACACGACACGATTCACAATATGTGGTTCTGGTACTTGACATGGCCACCAACTCATCGAACTTAATTACAGTTTCGCCCACTGGAGAGAAGAATGGCGTTTTGCCAATGTGTGTCTATCTGCAATCACAGATATAAGTGACGTGGCATCGCTGCTCATAGGTGATAGAGCGCTTGAACTCGTCAGTAATTCCTTCATATGCACTTTAGACAATTGACGGTGGAATGATTGCTGTGCGTCACTTTATTCGCAGAAAATCAGCTGGTCTTTTGAAGTGAAGATACCTTCAGCGCAAGAAGCATCGACGACAGTTTGACGGAATTCTGGTAGAACGTGCAGACTGTTGCAGACAAAGCAATCAGAGTGACGCTGTTCTTAAGAGAGCAGGATTGTTCGTAATCCGTAATCTGAGGCATTTTCACCTTTGAAATGTTAAACTGAAGCCAAGGAACTGCTACCTCAAGCAGTCTGATTATGGGAAACTTTATGCCCGTGTGCGAATAAAGTGAACTTTATGGCCCGCAAATTGCACTTTATTGCTAGCGTGGCCATAAAGTGCACTTTTTGACGTGCAAAGTGCATTTTATAGCCCGTGCTAGCATAAAGACAAAAACAGTTTTTGTTTAACTTATTATAAATAAAATTACAAATTATGAGATAAAATTATTATAACATTTATATTACCAACTAGTATGACATAAAAGTTTGTATGCACCGCGTTTATTAATAGAGGTGTACATAAATAACTATACTTATGCACTGTCATAAAATCTTTTATTTTGTATATACCATTTTATAAAAAAAATTGGCTTAAAGAAAAACTGAGAAATGGGTAGAAATGGGAATTAAAGTAAGTTTGCAGCATATTGATAAATTTTTTGAAGAGATACAGAGATCAAATTTGTAATAGCTATACATTGTATAAATAAGTGGCAGTAGTAGGTAAGCGATGGCAGGTAAGTATGAAAAAAAAATGATTTCCATTATGAAAACATCATACTGAACTAGAGTAAAATAGCGAAAATAAATCTAAATTGTCTTGATTAGTAACTTCGTTAGTGTCAGATGAGGGTCTAATGTATATTTAGGGTTCTAACCGATTTTTCTAACTATCACGTGTTTATATATTTTTATTCGCAATCATTTAGTTAAATAACGAGTTCTTTTCAGAAAACACTTCTTGTTGTGTTATATAGTAAATGTTTATATCTAAGGTAGACGCATTTATTTCAATTTTTAATGCTATTTAAAAAAATTACTTTCCCGACCTACCATCCAACGAAGAGGGAAATTATTGTGAACGCGCAAAAAAATTGTTCGAGATGAAGACGTAAATATCCATTTCAAGGTACCCTGAGACTATTAAGACCATTTTAAAAAGGAAATCTGTCTGTTTATGTGTGTCTGTCTACTTGTCTTTCTTGGTGTTTTATTCTTCCACGATAGAAGCCCATTTACTTCGATTGAGCTAAAATTTGATATGTTGGTTTTGGTTATCCCTACGACATTTGTCAAACGGAAGGATCACTATTTGCAATATTTCATTTAAAATGCTTTGAAAACTCCTATTCAGAACAGTCAAGATTATTTCACCAACTGTCACCTGCCAAAAATAAAAAGAATAAAAAGTATTGACGGGTTGAGAACCAATTTCGATAAAAAATAAAGCAATAATAATCGATATGTATTGATTCAAATTGACTTTTCCTCCAATTTTAAGATTAAAAACAAAAACTTTGCCATTTTTCAATCGATCGACTTCAAATTTAAAACCAACAGATATTTCTACCATGGAATCGACATGTTTTGGTTAAAATTGACTTTTTCTCCAATTTTGAGATTAAAAATGAAAAATTTGCCATTTTTTATCAAATGACTTAAAATTTTAAATCAGACCATTTTTTAAATTTTACCACCTTCAAAATTATATTGATCGGAAAAGTTTTGGGACGACCTAACCGATTTTTTGACTTGGTTCGTTATTTAAATTACTAAAATTAACATTATAACAAGATTTATTTACAATTTAATCCCCAACATTTATTTCTTAAACGAATATGACGATTTAATGTCAAACTAAAATAAAATCACACTTTTTTTTAACCACATTGTATAGTAAGTGATGTCGACGAAAATAGTAGTTTGAGATATTTTCCATATTCTATGAATAATTACTTTCTTGGTCCCATCGAAGGGAAAGTATAGTGAATAAGCAAAAAAAATCGAAATATCGATGAAAATATCAATTTTTAGTTCCCCGGGAGGATTGAGACCATTTCTAGAGTAACGTCTGTCTGTGTGTCTGTGTGTAATCTTCCACGATAGCTGCCAAACCGTTTGACCAATCAAGCTAAAATTTAGTATGAAGAATTGTGTGTGGCTCGAAGTTTTTGGTTTATATTGGTGCAGTAGAAGATCCTCAAGTACGACATTGATTCTTCTGTGTTAGGCATAATATTTTAAATATTAAAGATGTGACCTGAATTTTGGTATGCAGATGCTCCTCCCCATTTACGAATTTTGTATTTTGTAATTAAAATAATCCTCTTCTCCGCAGCCGAGCCGGAAAAGATCTACGGTGATACAACCGATTTTTTTTTTAATAAATAGAATGCTTCAATAAAAGATGGAATTATTCCAGTCATTTTTATTCTATTTATCTAAACGAAAATAGTAGCTCAGAGTCATAAACATATTGGACAGATTATAAACAAAATTGATCCGGTAATTTGAACGTTATAACTTGATTATTGGAATGGTGATCATTGTAAATTGTCACTGTCAACGTTATAAACGTCAAAACGACATAAGTGATGGATTAATTTAAAAAACTTAAAAACACCACTTAAGAATTATGATTTCAATCTGTAGAAAGCAAAAATATACAAAGTGCATTTTTAACAGCTTAACATTCATTTATGGTATATTTTTATTTTTTAATTTTACTAGGATAACCTACTAAAAATCGATATATATTTTAATTAAATGATGGAAAACCAGATTAAAATAAATTTTGATTATATCTAGATACGGTCACAAATCTTAATAGTTCATTTATAGAAATTTGGCATCCCAGAGTCTTTATTTGTTAAAATTGAATTTTGCAAATTTACAAACTTTCTAAATTTTCGAATATGAAAAAAAAAACAAAATTAACAAAGAACCTATTAAATATGACAAAAATTCGTTCAAATAAAAAAAATCATTAAACGATAAAAAATCCGCAAAATTATTGAAAAATCAGAAGAGCAAAGAATTTGTTAAACTAACAAAAATTCAGTAAAAATTTCAAAACAAAACAATTTAAAACCATATCGACAAATTAAAAAAAGTGCCATATTCCCGCCAATTTTATATCTTAACAATCATTAATAAAATTATTCTGTTGCAGCACTATTTACAAAACAAATTATTCGGTGATTTTCAAATATGAAAAAGATGATTTATAGTTTTTTAACCTCGATACGCTCCTGGGCCAATAAAATGCGTTTAACCTTACGATTCGCCGTTTTAATTGATTCAACAGCATTCTGACGCACTTCAATCTAGTCACATGAACAGACGCTTACTTTGATATTTACCGAATTTTATACGGGTAGTAAACCTTATTTTTGTTTCTTAATTTTTCAGAAGTAGAAGTACAGTGTGTATATATTAAATATTGGTTACTCCTCATATAACTGTATTTTGCAATTGATAATAGATAAACTTTACCAGTTTTGGGACACATATTGGCATTAATTATGAAATATTAAGAAAAAAAAATGGGAAAATAAAATGAAATTTAGAAAATTTTACCTTTTTGATTCGATTAAAATTTTTTGGAAAAGAAAAAAAAAGATAGTTTTTATTATCTAACCTAGTTGATTTTTCCACATTTTGCCCAATTTTCCACCAAAATTTTGTAAAAATATAATTATTAATGAAGCAAATCACGCTTCACGGTCATATTTACAATGTGACTAAATTTTTTTTCTATGGAAAAATGAAATAATTTGCTTTGTCTCATAAACTAATTATTGAAGTGAACTAAATGTAAACAAAAATTTTCATTTTTGGGACATACTGTATACAACTTACAAAAGTTTTCATTTTTGTGATATACTGTATACATATTACAAAATTTTTTCTCGACAAACTCAACTTGGAACACACTGTATACAACATACAAGAATTTTCACTTTTTTTATATACTGTATCTAAAAACAAATATTATATTATTATATTTATTTAGTATTCGTATTACTTATTAATAAAAATTTTATTAGGTAAAAAAAATTTAAAACGATTTTTTTTTCGTATTTGGGGTTTGAACTAATCAGTTCTTCCTTGACCTGATAGAAATTAAATGAAAAAAACCCGACACATTTATTGAATTTAGTTTTAAAGTTATTGTGCGGACTACCTTGTTTGCTTAACAGAAAGTGTTTTTTGGGTATTTCTCATAAATGGAATAACCTATTTGCATGCCGTTTTTACTGGGGCAAAATTTGAAACTAAACATGTATTAAGTAAAAAGAATTGAATATGATTAAATTATTAACCTGTGGAATTATCTAGGATGCCAAATATCTGTAAATAATAAACTGTTTTCCTTATCAATAACTTTAATTTGTTCTTTCCTAAAATCTATCATAAATATTATCTTAAACTTACCAATGGTAACTCCAAATGCTAAAACAATTTCAGCACCAGAAATATGATAAATCATATCAGCCACAGTTAGGACCCAATACGCATTGAGTAATATACCAGCACAAAGATGTTCTGTTTGTCCAGTTTCCCCTAATCGTCTTCTTACCGAAACTACAGCTTCAGGAAAGCAATCAAAATCAGACGAAACGGCTGTAGTACCACCTGCTTCTTCAGCTGCCGGTTCTTCCTCTTTTTTATCATCGTCGGATCGAACTCCATAGTGTGTCAGACATAAAGCCACTATTAAGCATATTTTAACTAAACGCATATTTGTATTTGAAAAAAAAATTTAAATTCGTTTTCGTTGACAGATTTCATCGTTGACAGAAACAAAATAAAATACATATATACTTACTCTAACGTGATCTAAAATGAAAATTTAGTACATTACTAGTAGATATTTAGTGGCTTTGTTAGTGTGTTAAATATTGTTATAATTGGATAGTTAATATTGTTATACATGTTGATGTAGCATTAATAATAATAATTTAAAAAAACGTCATCGTCTACGTGTAGAGTTAGTTCTGTATTATAAGTAGTTGGTAGTAAAACAGAGAACAGAGTTCAAACTCAAGTTCAATTAAGTGAAGATGGATTTATCAATTAAATCTAGTTTAGAATTACATTCATCATCTAAAACTAAAGAGTTAGTGTATGCTGAGTGGAGAGAATAGATTAAAAATTATTTATCTAGTATTTATAACTGTCATATTAAATTGAAAACGAATCATTCCAAACAATATTTAAAATGACAGTGTAACTAAGGCTTTATTAATCTTAATTCATGATACAATAGGAAAATAAAGACACGTCATATAAAGGAGAAACTGTTAAACGTATGATCCAAATGGACTTGAATAACACCATATTCTGCAACCCTTCAAGGATTAATTTCATTATCCTTTAAACGTGAGGACATCCGTCGCTCTCTTGTTGAACGTCAAGAATGAAGTTCAGGTTCATTATTTGCTGGTGTAGGGAACAGATCCGTGTTCAGGTGATTGAAGATGCCATGTCGCCATATGGTGCTAGGTGTTTCAGAGGTCTTAAAGTTGAACCCTGGTTCACTCTCATCCACTAGCGGTTCATACTTGAGAGCGCACTTCCTTTTTCATCAGTACTTTGGATGATTTGACCAGCCAAGAGAGTTGCCATTGGTAAATCTACGATTCTCTCATGGGGTGTTTCGTTTCTTGCTGTGCAAAGCAGAGATCTTATAGAATAGAGAGAATAAGGAAACACATATTCCCAATCAGATATATCTCGATTTTGCTGCTTCAGATAGAATAAAGACAATTAGGGAGTACAGATTCCAAATCATATACATCTCGGTTTTGCTGCTTGAGTACGAAAGAAGGATTCATCCAAATTGTTCCATTCTCTCGCTCAATTTTTCCATAACCTGTAGGGTCTTGGTTTTGCTGCTTCCTATAGAATGAAGAGAATCAGGGAGAACAGATTCCCAATCCAATACATCTTGGTTTTGCTGCTAGAGTGCGAGAGAAATATTTTTCCTTATTGTTCCATTCTCTCGCTCAATTTATCCATAACCTGTAGGATTCTATGGTGATGACAGACATCTAAGTAGCTACCCCACGACTAAGCAGGAAATTCTGGAGTTTCCGAGATGTGAACGAATGCACGTAGGCTGGAGTTCATAAAATCGAGAATAATTCTACGAGGCAGTCTATCACAGTAGAGAAATTCTTGTTGGGTAAAGGATAGGCAAATGGGATCCTGGAAAACTCGACAGTGATCGTTAGCAGATACTTGTTCCTGGATCTAGATTAAAATCCATGCTGATTCTTTCAAAAGGTTGAATTACTTTGGTCAGACTTCCTTGATTCAATCTGAGAAACTTTGGTTTAATGGCGTTGCATGATAGACAAGAGGCTCTCATTCTTCGAGTTTCTTCCACTAGATACGGTAAGTTGTGTGTGCACCCTCCGAGTCACACCAGGATGGCATGAGTCACAATGAAGCAAGAAAAGTTTGTTGGGCTCAATGCAGTTACATACTCTAGAAAATACGTCAGCGACCTGATTTTCGGCCTGTATGTTATGTCAAAATTATAGAAATACATCTCGAAGCGCCAACTCTGTGTCTTTTCATTTTTTATTTTATTTTGGTGATACATGTCAAATATAAATAAATTTTGTCAAAGTTGGAAACTCTCTGGCAGACACTTTTTCTCATCAAGCATAAGTCCCCCAAGGCTCAGTATTAGCACTCATGCTGTACGTGATATACACGTACTACATCCTTCTGTATGTGAGTTCTGGAGAAGAGCACATCTTAAACTATTCTGAAAGTGTGGTAAGTACTCTTACAGCAGTTCTCTCCCCCTCAATTTGACACGGCTCTATAGGAGGTAATTCTGGCCTCCTGCTTCAATAGTATATGGAAACGAGTAAGCTTCAGAGTTCTTGCCGCTGTTGGGGTAGTTGACATGACGCCTGTAATGGCCACTAATAGACTGGAGCCCCTTCGTCCACCAGGCTACTGCGTCATATGTAACCATTGGTTTTATACCCTTCTAATTTTCTAGAAGGATGATTGTTCTTTCCAGATGAGAGTCCCAGATAAGTTTTATATCTATTATAATTCCCAGATATTTTACATCCTCCACAAATAGAATGGTTACCCCTTCCAAAATTGGGTGACGTATATTATAGTCTTTTTATCTCTTTGTTTGTTTATTATATTTTATTGTCTGCATACATTTTCAATTCTTCTATTTTCTAAATTAATTACTTTTAATTTTGTTTTAATTCTTGTGTTTTCCTCCTATTTTCGTTCCCAAATCTTCTCCCTTTTCTTTCTGGCTTTCATCCAATTTCTCTCCTATATCTTTAATCTCTTTTCGTCGTGCTTCTTTATCTTCTTCTAATTTTTCTCCATATTTTTTAAGTTTAAGTTTTTTTTGACCTTGTTTTCTTCTTTCCTATTATTTGAATCATTCCTACTAAAGTATTTGGTTCTGATTGTTTTCTTATTTACCATTCTTCTTCTTCCTCTTCCATCTATTTTGTTTCCCCCTTTCAAATATTTTTAATAAAAATATAAATTCTTGAATCTATCTATTGTTTTCATTTTTTAAATTCACTTTTTCTAAAAAAACTTTTTTTCCCAAGTACATACACAAAATTTGTATAGAAAGTAATCACTTATTGGTTGGATTTAATAACATCATTTAATTATTGCCGAAAGTGAAAGAATAGGGAGTGTCAAAATTGATTTTTATTTTGTTCTTAAAAAATAAATTATGCAAGGCGTAAAGAGAACAACGCATTATACTCTGAATCAATTAATTTACGTAAAATTGAGATTACGATCGGCTTTCTTAAGATATCGATCAAGATCGATGTATTGTTTATGAGTAGAGAGTAACAGAAACTGATTTTGATGGTAATCATCGTCATAATTGATATGTTTTGTGAATATTAACAGCTATAAATTGCACATATATGGTGTCTCAACGAAATAATATATTAAAGAATAAGTGGATAAAAATGTCTTTAAAATACGATTTTTCGAGCACAATGGCGTATTTGAATAAAGATCTTAAAAAAATTGTTACTAATATTTTATTTGACATTACAAGATACTCCTGTCAGATCAATAATAAAATGGATAATATTTAGATTTCTAATTTCTCTGTTTGTTGATGTTGCCATGGTAACTGTAAAACATGATCGTTTATATAAGTAAAATAGGGTACCAAATAAAAAGTATATTAAAAAAATTCAAATTTTAAATCATAATCAAAATGAACAAGAAAATAAAATATATTGGAGTATAATTAATATTAATAAAATAAACTAAAATTAATTTATAATATAACCGGTTTTCACTTAGTAGAGTCTCCCTATATAACAGTAGTTCCAATTGTCTGAAAAAATAAATTTCCTCGAAAGCGCATAATGAGACAGTGGAATCATTTCCATTAACTTTTATACCTACATATTCAAAAATTTCACTTTTTTAAAATTATTAAACTTGTACTATCCATCATACATTTTTGTAATCAAAAACAAGTAAACAACTATATATATCTGGGCAAGTTTCTCTTTGTCCCAGTAAATTGGCAAAAACGACAGCTGTAAATCATAAGATAATCTTTTCATAAAAAAAACTGTTTAAGTGCGAGATAGTACCTGCCAGTATAGTAATTGATATAGTGCTGCCCATCTCGGTTTTTAAAGTAGAAGATAAAGTAGAAAATCTTTATGAATTCAAAGACCTTGTTTTTGTTACAAGTCGCAATATAAGTAAAAAATATTGATTTATTAAAACCAAGACATCCTACACATAATTTTTTTCAAAAATTATAGATAAGGTTGGCAAAAATTTAAATTTTTAGATTAATTTTTACTACTCAAATTACGTTTTTTTAAAAATAACTAATTTGCTATTATAATTATTATAAAAAAATCTAGTGATCCGAGAAATTTAGTGAATAGAGAAAAAAAATTCGTTGGATTTTATATTCTAGATAAGGTTAGCAAAAATTTAAATTTTTAGATTAATTTTTACAACTCAAAGTACGTTTTTTTAAAAATAACTAATTTGCTATTATAATAATTATAAAAAAATCTAGTGATCCGAGAAATTTAGTGATTATAGAGAAAAAAAATTCGTTGGATTTTATATTCTAGATATGGTTGGCAAAAATTTAAATTTTTAGATTAATTTTTACAACTCAAAGTACGTTTTTTAAAAAATAACTAATTTACTATTATAATTATTATAAAAAAATCTAGTGATCCGAGAAATTTAGTGAATAGAGAAAAAAAATTCGTTGGATTTTATATTCTAGATAAGGTTAGCAAAAATTTAAATTTTTAGATTAATTTTTACAACTCAAAGTACGTTTTTTTAAAAATGACTAATTTGCTATTATAATAATTATAAAAAATCTAGTGATCCAAGAAATTTACTCATCAAAGAAAAAAAATTCGTTGGATCTTATATTCTAGATAAGGTTGGCAAAAATTTACATTTTTAGATTAATTTTTATAACTCAAAGTAAGTTTTTTTAAAAATGACTAATTTGCTATTATAATAATTATAAAAAAATCTAGTGATCCGAGAAATTTAGTGATTAGAGAAAAAAAATTTGTTGGATTTTATATTCTAGATAAGGTTGGCAAAAATTTAAATTTTTAGATTAATTTTTACTACTCAAATTACGTTTTTTTTAAAATAACTAATTTGCTATTATAATAACTATAATAGTAACTCTAGTGACCCGATATTTGATATTATGATTCAGATTTCAAAAAAAATATTTTAAAAATCTAGGGACGCTCAAACACTGATACACCATTTCTGTACTTCGGCCCATCGAGCGAACATTTTTTATGTAAAGCATGAATCCCTAAAAAATCTGAACTGGAAAAAAATTTCCATATGGAAAACACTTTAGTTTGTATGGCGGCTAACAAAAGAACTGGTCCGATTCTGTTCAAGTTCTATAGCGTTCTTCCCTGGAGAAAATCAGAGCTCGATCGAAGCTTTCATTCGAGAGTTATTGTTTACATTCAGACGTCCGGACAATATTTTTTTCCATTTTCAGGCTATGCGAACTCGGAAAACGTCGAGAAAAGTGATAAAAAGTTGGGGTAAGAAATTTTTTTCCATCATGAGGCTTTTGGACCTCCGTAAAACTCATTTATTTAACATATGATAGATGTTATAGTAAAATAATACTGTTCCTATAACTCCTGTAACCCGGCGTCTTCCAATAGTACCGAAGTTACTCTAATTTCCGTAATAATTAAAATATTTAAATAAAATCGCGCACTTCACTGTCCTCTAATTAAATTCGATTATAATGTAAGTCATAACAGTTGTAACTCCCGCCGAAAGATGGAGTCACTCGAGTACTTGTTTCGCATACTCAACCGACCTTATCACAGCCGGAGTGGATCCATTCAGTTGCTGTGGCACGCCCAATTGGAGTTCTAGTGGCAGTCAGCGATTTACAGTAGCAAGGGCAATACCAGTCGAGCTGAAGGGAGCAAAGTTAAGCTTGGTTGACCCTATTCAGATCAAGTGCAAATCCAGCCATCCCAACCCAACTGATAATAGAGAGGAGCCGACCGCCGATGTTAATAGTAAGAACCGCGTTACGTTAGACACCTTTGTTATTCCGGATTTGGTAAATAAATAAATGGTTTCTTATTTACTTGGTGAATTTATTCCCCAGGGGGGGAAATAAAGTCTGCCCTACCGGCCGACACAAGATTGATCGATAATATCATAACGAGCAGTTGAGTATTTTTTCTCCACTGAAGCTGCCCGTGCAAGTGGCGTTCGGACTATAAATGGAAGGTGGAGCCCGAGGCAATCTAAAACCTAGACTAAGGCGACAATATTCCGCTTGGACGACGCAAATACCGTTACACAATTACTTTTTTGCATGTTTAGAGCTCTGATAAAGGTTTATGAGGTAGTTAATCCTTATCTCTTCTTTTTATTTTTACATTTTGCTTGCTCTAATTTGTTTTTAAAAAATCTCGTGGTTGAATCGATAAACCCAAGGCCGAAAAAAATTAAAGAATAGTTTAAATTTATATCTAACATTCAAGTTTATATGGAAATCGAAAAAAGCATGCATTTGAAAAAATACAAAAATTTTTCATTTGTTTTCGATGTTTTCAATTTCTCAGCATTTTTACAATCTTTTGTATTGTTGAAATGGTTTTTATAGATTTTTTTAGTTCCATTTTTTTTTCATGATTAAGAGGTTAACACAAAAAGGCTAATTTTTGTCAAAATTTTAAAAATTGATTATTAATTTTTCCTTAATTTATTTGAAGATTTCAAATTACATAAAAAATTATAGTTAAAATATTAATAAATTCTGGACAATTTTTTAATAAATTATTTTTATGGTATACCAGGTGTAAATGAGGCCACCCCTATAACTTTTAAATGGGTAAGTAGATTTATACAGAATTTTGGCCGATTGTAATAGATGTATTTTAGAAAAATCCAAAAAGGCCGTAATCCGGTTTGACCGGAAATGACATGAAAATTGGAAATTCAAATGGAACACCCGTTACATTTCTACATATTTGGATTCTATGACTTCAAACACGTACACATCGACTGTCAAATGTCACTAAAGACGCAATTTTTCTTTTATTTTAAAATTTTTTTCATCCATTCTAGGTGGTCAGGATTTGGTCTAAATTACTTATAATTAAACTAGAATTACCCAAAAAGTCTCAATTTTGTTAATTATTTTTTTTTTGTTACTTTTAATTCAGCAAATCCAGTTTTTCACCTAAAACTCAATTTTTTTAAATGAAACATAGATGGGCCACCCGGTATTAAAAATTGTTCATTTAATTACCATTAAAATGGTGTATATAACAATTTTTTTTCTCTCAATTGAAGGAGAAATGTTATATTTTTTTTAATTTCCATATAAAATTATCTTATAAAATCCTATTTTAAATATAAATAATTATTAAGAAACAAAAATGAATAATTGACAAAATTTAGAACTTTTAGACCAAAATATTAGCACCTAGGATGGAAAAAAAACCAAAATGAAACAAAAAATGGCGTCCTAAGTGACATTTGATAATCGACCTGTATGAATTTGAAGTCGTAGAATCTAAATATGTAGAAATATACCGGGTGTTCCATTTGAATTTCCAATTTTCATGTAATTTCCGGTCAAACCGGATGTCAGCCATATTGAATTTTCATTTAAAAAATCCAAAAATAGCATTATAATTGCACATAATTTGGTATAAATATATTAACCCGTTTAAAAGTTATAGGGGTGGGCCCATGACTTATTTATACCCAGTATTTACATTTATTTATATAAATTTTTTTTTTTTATTAGAAAACTTTGAGGAATTTTACATTAATTATTTTTATTGTATATCTTTATTAAATTATATATAAATCTATTTTATGGTAATTTCATTTAGCGCAGTACACACGAAATATAATTCAGTAGAATTCGGTTAAGTATGGTGTCTGTTTACATTCAATAGTAAATCTTATTTTTTTAATAAGTTTTTTTTATATAACATAAAAATTGGGACGCGACTAAAATTTAAATAATTTGTTGCACGCTTATAAATTTTTAATTTTTTTTTCTTTTACAAGAGTTTGGTAGGTACATTTAAAAAAAATGGTCTAAAAAATATTCATTAAAGACTTTTTATTTTTTATTCGATATAATTAATTAGTTGCAGATATTTTAATACCCATTTGGAAACTTTTTTGTTCTTTAGTAATTTTTTGCAAAATAAAAAATAAAATTACTGGGTATTGCAGACTATGCAAAGTACAATAAAAATATAAACAAAGGGACCTCACAAAATTTGGTATTAAATTACACATTACTTGAAACCCCTTAAAATAAATCTTATTTTGAATGGTACTAACAAAAGAATAATAAATGCTTTTGTACAGCTTTCACAAATTTTACGATCGCTTACAAAAAGGGCCCTATAGAGTCAGGGTGTCGTAAAATGACTAACTTTGACCATTTCGAATTTCTTTATGTGACCATTATTGGTAAAAGTACCGTTAAAATAAAACTTTCCGTATTTAAAAATTAATCAAAATTATGTCAACGTACGATTGACACCAAAAAAAGACTAGTAATTTAATAAGACCGGACACTCACATTAATTTTTGTAAAAACACCCTCCGCCTCATTAACCTTGAGTGTTATTTTATCTATACGAGGAGCACCAGTTTTGTCAACGGTAAATCCTAAAATTTTTATTTTAAAAATAATATAGATCCTATATATATCCCCGAAAAAAACTAACATTACTTCAAGTCGACCATTCTAATATTTCTGTCAATGTAACAGAAATATATTTATTATTTTGTTGAAACAAATACCACGTACCAATTTTTAACCGAAACATAGGCGTATACTTAAGACTGTTCATTCAAAACTGCTACCGAGGGAACGATCGTACCACAAAACAAATAACACTTGTTTATAATATCTTTCTCTCTCAATATCTGTTTTTTTCGTCTAACTGTCTTATCTTATTATACCTGATCTTTACCAAAAATTTGAAATCTAAAAAATTGATTAATGGCACGTAATTTCGAGGTAAAATAATTTAAGTAAGTATCACTTTACTTCACGCCGTGCGGTAATAGGCCATAATGTGCTATTGAAAAAAAAAAGTTGTAGAATATATTTGGGATTTCATATAAGACAGTGTTTTCAAAAATTTAAAAACCAACTTATGTATCTTTCAGCAATATGATTTTATGATCAAGATAAAATTGTATAAGTTGCAAATATTGTGTTTTCAATATTTTCTATAAAATTTACCTAGAAATTTTTTTGATTGGGATTAATAATTCCAATTAAAAGTATAGAAGCATATTTTTTTAATAAGTACCATATACAAAAATAATTTTCGCTCGTGCGCATAAAATGCACGAGCCCCGCCATTGGTTCATTTGCTTCAATGTTAATTTTTAGAAAATTTTAAAGATAAATCCTACTTTGTTGTTGACCGCCTAAATCAATTAAGATAATGAAATTTTTTAAATGGTTTCATTTTATTAATATTTAAATAATTATGAGAGATTTTTGGAAAACTAAAATTATTTCTTTGTCTTTAAATGGGGCTTTATAAAAAAAATCTGGTACTATACTTTTTACAATTATGAACCCTATTGATCCTCAAAAACTCAAAAAAAATGATTGGTAAAATGGTAACTCTGTTTAATTTTAAATACGAAGTTCTTTAACGTATCTTGCGATAGGAGTTAACCGACAGAAAGCATCACGTAACAAAAAAGCGTTATGCCCCCTTCAGGCGATCTACAATCTATTATTATTCCTCTGATTTTCTCCTTCTTTCCGATTTTTTTTTTTGATTTTTTCGATTTGTTATAATTTGTCTTCATTTTTTTCTCATTGTTCTGTTTACTTCTTGTTCCTCTGATTTTATTTCGATTTTTTAATTTTTTTTGCGATTTTCTTCATATTTTTTAAATTATTTTTATGAATTTCTTCATGTTTTTTGTCATTTTTGCCATTTTTTGCAATTTTTGCGATTTTTAGCCTTTTTTAGTGTAATTTGCGCATCACGTAACAAAAAAGCGTTATGCCCCCTTCAGGCGATCTACAATCTATTTCTCTTTATCTCTTGTCTATTACAGTATGATAAGATTTAAAAATGATTTGTTATGATTTTTTTTTATACAATTTATAATTTCATATTTAATTTTTAATAAATGAAGAGAGAGAGAGAGGGGGATTGATTTTTTCTGATTTTTTTTTGATTTTTTGATTTTTTCTCATTGATCTGTTTTTTTTTTTTAATTTTTTCTTAGTCCTCGTGATTTTTTTGGTAAAGGTTTTTTCATTTTTTTCTTGCGGTTTTTTGTAATTTTTTTCTTTTTTTATGTTCTCTTGTAGTTTTTTTGCATTTTTTTTACTTTTTGTTCTGATTTTTTCGAATATTCTAATTTTTCTCGTTTTTTTCTCATTTTTCTAATTTTATTTTTTTTCTTCCGCTTTTTCAGTTTTTTCTGAGATTTTTCGAATTTTTCTACTCTTTCCTCATTTTCTCCTCTCGTTCTGTTTTTTTTTTCTAAGTCTGTCTTCGATTTTCTAATTTTTTCCATTTTTTATTATTCCTCTGATTTTCTCCTTCTTTTCGATTTTTTTTTTGATTTTTTCGATTTGTTATAATTTGTCTTCATTTTTTTCTCATTGTTCTGTTTTCTTCTCGTTCCCCTGATTTTATTCCGATTTTTCAATTCTTTTTTTGTCATTTTTTGTTGATTTTTTTGTTGATTTTTTCATTTTTCCGTATTTTACAATTTTATTTTAAATTTTTTTCCAATATTTTCTGTTTTTCGATTCTTCAAATTTTTTCTCGTCCTTCTTTCTCATTTTTCTAATTTTTTGTTTTTTTTTCGGTTTTCAGTTTTTTCGATTTTTTCTACTCTTTCCTTATTTTCTTCTCATTGTTCTGTTTTTTCTTTGGTTTTCTAATTTTTTCCATTTTTTATTATTCCTTTGATTTTCTCCTTCTTTCCGATTTTTTTTTTGATTTTTTCGATTTGTTATAATTTGTCTTCATTTTTTCTCATTGTTCTGTTTACTTATTGTTCCTCTGATTTTATTTCGATTTTTTATTTTTTTTTGCGATTTTCTTCATATTTTTTAAATTATTTTTATGAATTTCTTCATGTTTTTTGTCATTTTTGCCATTTTTTGCAAATTTTTGCGATTTTTAGCCTTTTTTAGTGTAATTTGCGCTTTTTTTTACGGGATTTTCGATTTTTTAACAATTTTTTTTTTGATTTTTTCATTTTTCCGTATTTTAAAATTTTCTTTTTCTTTTTTTTTCCAAAATTTTCTGGTTTTTTCAAAATTTTTTAATGTATTCTCTTTTTCGATTCCTCTAATTTTTTCTCGTCTTTTTTCTAATTTTTTGTTTTTTCTCCGTTTTCAGTTTTTCTTTTCGATTTTTTCTACTCTTTCCTCATTTTCTCCTCTAGTTCTGTTTTTTTTTTCTAAGTCTGTCTTTGATTTTCTAATTTTTTCCATTTTTTATTATTCCTCTGATTTTCTCCTTCTTTTCGTTTTTTTTTCGATTTTTTCGATTTCTTATAATTTGTCTTCATTTTTTTCCCATTGTTCTGTTTTTTTGTTTTCTGATTTCTTCTCGTTCTTCTGATTTTATTTCGATTTCTCGGTTTTTCAGTTTTTTTTCTTCATATTTTTTTTCGATTTTCTTCATATTTTTTGTCATTTTTTTCAATTTATTGCAATTTTGCGATTTTCAGCCTTTTTTTAGCATTTTTTAGCCTTATTTGAGATTTTTTTTGTTGGTTTTTTCTGATTTTTTCAACATTTTCCAATGTTTTCTGTTTTTTTTTTCGCTTCTTTTAATTTTTTCACGTCTTTTTTACTCATTTTTCTAATTTTTTCTTTTTTTTTTCGATTTTCATTTTTTCGATTTCTTTCTTTTGTTTTCCATTTTTTTCTCAATTTTTGTGATCCCTCTGATTTTGTTTTCATTCTTTTCGACTTTTTTCGATTTTTTCGATTTTCCTTATTATTCCTATTTTTTTCTTATTCTGATTTCTTTCGATTTCTGTGGATGCTTTCGTTTTTATTCCCGATTTTTTCTTTTTTTCCGATGTCTTCAATTTTTCCATTTTTTTCAGCCTTTCCAATTTTTTCTCATTTTAAAATTTTAGAAAGTAAAAAATAACGTAAGTAACACCGACCGCACAATTTTTTTAACGAAATAAACAAATCTAAAATAAAAAATTCTATGTTCAAAATAAGTTTAAATACGTGTGTTTTATTGTAAATAATATTGTAATAGTAACAAAAATATTCCGTAAATACATAAATAAAGGGGTGCACCCTAATTTTAGAAGTGTTGAATAATGAGCTGAACAATTAAACAAATGTTATTATTTTTAATGCCAAATAAAAAACACTCTGTATATTGGCAATGTATTTGTTATTTTGTATATGAGTAAAATTGAAAACTTTAGTCATTTTGGAAGAAGATATGTGACAAAATACTTTTCTCTAAAGATATTTTTTTCTACACAATCTGAAAAAAGACGGTCTTTTATACAATTCGTAAAAAAATTAAAAAAAAATTGACGACACGTTTTTTGGAATTTCATTTTGCATAGAAATGGATTTTTTTTTTAAATTAGACAAAATATATTTTAGCACTCTGTATACAAGAAAACGATAGTTTTGAAAAAATAAGTACCAGATATTAAAGAGAATACATTTGGATATTTATAATTGCAAAAAAGCATGGTCTTCTTTAATTGGACACTATAGGAGAGGCGTACACCAATTTGAGTCCAATATCAAAAATTTCACATTTAACACCCTGTATTATCTAAACGGTTGATGAAATAAAGTTGAGGCAATGGTATTTTTTACTCAGGATATCAACCTCTATAACATATGTGAATTTCAAAATAATCTCACAATAAGCCATTTCTCAAAAGATTAGTGCGGGGTCCTTTGTAAATATTATATTTAAGCTATTAGTTTAAGTAATTAGATTTAAAAATATGTGAGCGGCGCCCGGCAGGCAAATGAGACTTCTAAAAAATCTTATAATTCTCCAGTTTTGAAACCGGAAGTCGCAGAAACTTGAAACTCGCTTGGGCACCCATTCAAGGTATGTTGAGTCTATTGCCATTGTCCGTTTGTCTCTGTCTGTTGTGGTTCCTGAGTTATAGCGCGGACGGACAGACGGACAGACAGACGGACAGACGGACGGACAGAGCAGTATCATAAAACTTTGTTAGAAGTCTAAAACTAGGTCTTTAATGGACCTCTTGCAGTTTTATCTACTATAATCTCATTCATAAAATGTACCCCAATACACCTTGTTCAATAAATATAATTATTATTAAACTTACCAATAATAAAGGTGAAAATTCTTGAAATTATTACCTGAAAATAAAAAAAAAATTAAAATAATAAAATTCATAAATAATTATTATGTAAATCTCCATAAGACAGCTTTACTACATATGTAGAATATTCATAGAATATGGTTCGGGAGAAGTAACCAAGTTAATTGGTCAAATAGATCTCCCGATCTAACATCTTTTGATTTTTTTGTTTACTATATTAACAATTTTGTTTATAAAACATATACTGCTCTTATCACTGAAGAAGGTTTAAAAAATGGATTTTAGCCAAAAGATGTCAGCCGAAAATATGAAATAGACTCTATTTAGTTATGTGTACGACTGAGATAGACGTATGATAAATAAACGTACGATTCCAGTGGCATGTTTCGTTTTTTTGTGCCACCCTGTATTTTCATTATTCCTCTACTCAATAAATTTTAATTCCTATAAAATCTCTTTCCTATGTTAATAATGTTCTTCTCTTTGCCTATTCAGTCAAAATAATTGACTTTTATATCGTTCGTGTCGCTTACTGAATATTTCTTTTTTTCTTCCCCTCATTTTTTAGGATAAGTTTTTATTATATTATATTATATTTTCACTAAAATTCTTTGAAATCATTATTAATTATTTCGACGCTTTTAACTCTTATTTACTGTTATTTTTAATTGTTTTAATGCCGGTATACATTTTTTTATACATAATTATACATAATAAAAAGTTAATATCTTATTTTATTCATAAAAATATAAATTATCTGATGTCTGTGTGTCGTTTTACAAAAATAGAATCTATTTTTTAATTTGTTTTTACAGATTATCTAAGAATTTAATTCATTTTAATTATTTTTATTTTTCATATTTTGATCTAAAAGTCACGTATTTCATTTTAATATTATCATTGTTTTATATTCTTTTTCAAAAACAGAGACCACGAAATCTGGTAATTTTTAAGATTTTTGTCTTATATTTACTTTATGTGAACTTTTAGGGTTTTTTCTTTGGACCAAGTTTTTTTTTTTGACCAAGTTTTTTCCTTTGGGCTACTTCTTTATTACTACGTTATTTTGGACCACGCTTGTGTTTCTTGGACGACATTTTTTCCTGGACTACGTTTTCTTGGACTACGTTTTTGGACCAAGCTATCCAGTTTCCTTTAGACAAAGAAGATAAGAAAAACCTCAAGAAAAGCTAAGTTTTTCTTTAAAAAGAAAAATAAAAAAATCTATGGAACTTTCGTTTATCGTAAAATAAACAAATATAAAGTTTAACCCTTATGGTGTGATCGTAAAAAAAAATTTTGTATATATTTTATTATTTCTCTACAAATAACCACTTTATTATTCAAATACATAATCTAAATATTTAGATATAAAAGTTGTATTATTTTTGTGAGCACATGCATATTTTTCGTTTTAGGTTAAGAATAGGCAAGGCTGAATTATATTTTTATTTTGGATCTATTTAGAAAATTTATAAAAATATCGTATACTGATTTATTCGAATAGCACAAAAGAGTAGGAATATTTATGGGGAGAGGAATTTTAATATCCATAAATTCTTGATATAGAAGAGAGGTCTGATCGGCGTTTATACTGCATTCTAAAAATATATGGTTTAAATCTCCAATGGACTCATTATCACAATGGCAAAAAGGTGAATTAATGATTCCAATTCTATGTAAGTGGGCTGGAAAGCGGCCGTGGTTAAGTTTTAAACGGGTTATAAAGGTAGAACTTGATTTGGTATAGTTAAACGAAAAATGTGGAATAATTCTTGGCAAAGTCGGGTGGATACTGAAATACTGGCTTTTAGATTTATTTGCAATAGCTTTATAATGTGATTTCCATTGTTGCCTTTGAAAACATTAATCAAATCCTTAAAATCAAATACCGGTGTGATCTGTTCCAAATTGCACGCATCTTTAGCGGCTCTATCCACTACTACGTTTCCTGTAACTCCATAATGCCCCCTGGTCCAGACCAAGGAAATTGTTTTGTTGGATGAGCGCTAATGGCTTGCAATAGAGATTGCGAATCCGAAATTATTGCCGCGTTGTCGCACGGATTAATCATGCACCATGTTAAGGCCTTACAGATAGCAAATGCCTCAACAGTAAAAATAGAACAAAATTCAGGAATTATGTAACTTTCAATATGGTTGATGTTTGAAACAAAGAGTGCTGAGCCTGTATTTCTATCATTCTTTGACCCATCTGTATATATTGTGGTTAGGTTTTCTCCAATATTGCTCAGTACAGATTTTAGTGTGATATTAGTTAAAATGGGAATATATGAATATTTTGGAAATATGGTGGTTGGTTTGTCTATTATGACTTCAAAATTAACTTCATACAAAGGAAGTTTGGCATGCTGTAAAATTTTATTTTGATATGGGTTTGTCTCAATAAAAGAGTTTGCTAGAAGTGGACAATTTTTAATTCTCCAGTAAGGATTTACCAATTGTTCGATGCAAACTGGCGGTTCCTGGGCTTTTGCTAGTACTGCTTGATTTGGATAGGACACCATTGCACCTAAACATATTTTTAGTTCTTTAAATTGTATTCTATCGAGAATTAATAAATTTGAATTGGATGCTGATCCGTATAATGTACATCCATAATCCAATATGAAGCGAATATAAGACATGTAAAACATTAAGGAAATATACTGATCTACGCCCCAACTCCTTTTCGAAACGAAACGAAGAAGGTTAATTCCTTTGTCACATTTTTGTTTAATATACTTTATATGACTGGTCCATAGCAGTTTCTTATCAATAAACATATTCGTCAACTATGGGGAAAGTATAATCACCAATTGAAAAATGATTAACATTTCTTAGTCTGTGTCTTGTGAGACACAGGATAAGGTTCCTTTTTTGACCGGGGTTCCTGATTAGTTTAATATTGCACTTTGATCCGGAGTAAATTAGAATTGGGTTTGTACATTTTTTTGAATACCAAATAAGTGCTTAAGATATAATTATTTCTTTAAGACGTATAATCACTTTTTAAATATTTTTGAATTTTTTGAATTGAGAATTTCGCAATTTTTGATCCGAAAAAATATATAACAAGAAGATGCAAACAAATAAACTAATTAAAAATTTTTATTAATTTAATTACACATGTTAATTTTTAACAACTAATAAGATCTACACTGTAATTTAAACATTGTAAATAGATTTTTATTTAGTATACCCTATTGAAATAACCAGAATCAGAGCCAACAAGGATTTAAAAGAAATTCTTTCACCACTACTAGCATGATAGTGTATTTTCACCCCAAGAGTATCCATAATGAAAATAAGATTTCTGTCTATTCGTGTGAATAATAAAGGAGAACTAGGTGCTCCTTTAAAACTTATCAAACCATAATATACACCATTACATAAAAGAGGCATACCCTTATCTTCACTTAAAAGTTTACCAACACCGTTATCGATACACTCTTTATCTTCTAAATCAAATCTAAAATTACGCAGTCTACCATAAATTTTCTTACATTTTTTCTTCGTTTTTTGCATAACTTCATAACACTTCAATTTTAAATCTTTAGCCGAACCATAAGTCGCAGTTATAAGTTTACCGGAGCACTCGTCATTTATTTGGTCTTTGATGTAATTGAGTGGGGTTTCGGCTAGTGGAACTTTAGTAACATAACCCGCTGTCTCTAAGAGTGCTAAATTGCATTTAGAATTTATTGGGTTAAATTGCGGACAAATTATTTTAGCTTGAATTCTGTAGATTTGTTTTGCATGAAACGGCAAGCTCTTACCTAAAATAACAAATGAATATTGCTTTCATATAAAATTAATTTATTCCGAGGGTGCCGGAATAGATTTTAACCCCTTCCCCCTACTAACTAACAAAACATTCAAGCAGGTCGATTTTTTAAACCATCAAAGATTATGACATAAAAGTTTCGACCATTGTGGGATTCCTCTTCAGGTGACAATCGTATCTTCAATTTTTTTTTTAAATATAAAAGTGAAAGCTTTAATAATACTGATTTATGGAGTATTGCGAGAACTAAATTTGTTGTTTTTAATTGTATTGAATTTTTTGTTACTAATGGACTGCGGTTAGGAATTTTTAAGGGTACATGTAATTTAGATGATCACTTAAGTGTCTCTTAACAATCAACACTTTGTAAAGGACAACAAAGATACGGCAATAATCAGTTACTATATGAATTTAAAAAACACTGTGACAATTTTTTGGTTATAAAAAAAATATCTGTTGGTTGATTATAATATGGTTTTTTTTTAAATAAAAATCCAATATGGCCGACATCCGGTTTGACCGAAAATAACATAAAAATTGTAAATTCAAATGGAACACTTTGTATATTTCTAGATATTTAGATTCTACATAATCAAATACGACAGATCGACTGTCAAATGTCACTTGTGACGCCATTTTTGTTGAATTTTTGATTTTTCTTTATCCATCCTAGATATTAATGAATCCGTCTAAATTCATTATAATCAAGTTAAAATTACGTAAAAGGTCTAAATTTTGTCTATTATTTTTACTTTCCCGGACCCATCAAAAAGTAAGGTGAACGAGCAAAAAAAAATTGAAATATCGATGGAAATATCCATTTTAAGGTCCCCCAAGAAGATTGAAACCATTTCCAGCGCATGGTCTGTCTATGTGTCTGTGTGTCAGTGTGTCTGTGTGTAATCTTCCACGATAACTGCCGAACCGTTTAACCAATCAAGCTGAAATTTGGTATGGAGGGTCGGTGTGTGCCTAGAATGCGCCCATTAGATTTTGGATTAAATTGGTACAGTAGAAGTTCCTCAAGACCGACATTAATTAAATATACATGTAACAATTTTTTATTTTTTTAAATTTTAAGGACAAAAAATACACTTTAGTGCAAAATATTGTAGTACAAAGTTTTAGAGCAAAAAATTCCCTATAACTTTTGTTTGAAACTTTTTTGAGAATTTCCAATAGTTGTGCCACTAGATGGCGCGTAAAAAATGTGCATGTAGATTATATCTAGTTTTTCTTGATTTTGAGGACAAACAATACACTTTAGTGCAAAATATTGTAGTACAAAGTTTTAGAGAATAAAATTCCCAACAACTTTTGTCTGAAGCTTTTACCAGAATTTCCAATAGTTGCGCCACTAGAGGGCGCGTAAAAAATGTGCATGTATGTTTTCTCTAGTTTATCTTGATTTTAAGGACAAATAATACACTTGAGTGCAAAATGTTGTAGTACAAAGTGTTAGAGCATAAAATTTCCTACGATTCATGTCTTAAACTTTTTCTAGATTTTCCAATAGTTGCGCCACTAGAGGGCGCGTAAAAATCTGCATGTAGGTTTTTTCTAGTTTTTCTTGATTTTAAGGACAAACAATACACTTTAGTGCAAAATATTGCAGTACAAAGTTTTAGGACATAAACTTTTGTTTAAAACTTGTTCTAGAATTTCCAATAGTTGCGCCGCTAGAGACTTTTTCTGATATTTTCTCATTTTTCTCTGATTTTTTCGATGTTTTCTAGTTTTCCTCTTTTTTTTTTGTTTCTTTTTTTCCCTATTTCTTTTTTTCCAATTACTTTTTTCTCTATTTCTTTTTTGTTTTATAATTTTTGTTCTCACTTTTTCATATTCTTTTGATTTTTTCCTATATTTTTACGATTTTTTGGAATTTTGTTGGGATTTATTTGAATTCTTTGGATTTTTTCATTTATTTTTTTATTTCCTTCTTTTGTTTACAATTTTTCCAGTTTTTTTGCGATTTCTTGCATTTATGTGTTTTTTAGATTTTTCTACAATTATTTCGGTTTTTTTTTATTTTTTGCATATTTTACAATTTTTTTATTCATTTTCTTCATATCTTTCCAATATTTTCCATATTCAATATTTTCTAATTTTTTTGATTTTTTTCTCATTGTTCCATTTTTTTCTATCTCTTTCTTTTCTTTTCTAATTTTTTCCTATCCTGAGATATTTTTTTGATTTTTGGTATTTTTTTTCTCATTTTTCTGACGTTTTTCTGTTGTTTTGAATTTTTTCTATTGTTTTTTGATTTTTTAAAATTCCTTCAGTTTTGTCGATTTCTTTTGATTTTTTTCGATTTCTTTCGATCTCGTTCATTTTTTTTTTGATCTCTTTCGACTTTGTCGATTTCTTTTGATTTTGTCGATTTCGTTCGATTTTTTTTTATTTTTATTGATTTTTTCGTTCTCTTTCGACTTTTGTTAATCTTTTTCGATTTTTCTCGTTTATTTTCGATTTCAATCGATTTTTTTTTCGATTTATTTTGATTTTATTTATATTTTTTTCGATTTATTTTGATTTTTGTTGATTTTTTTCCATTTCTTTTATATTTTTTCGATTTCTTTTGAAATTTTTCAGATTTTGGTTTTCTTATTTTAAAATTTTAAAAAGTGAAAAAATAACGTAAGAAACGTATTTTCTAACGGGGATCTCCCGAACGTACAATTTTTAATAGTTTTTGTTGTTTTTAAACTGGTTTCCCATTTTTATAACAAATAATTATAATATTTTCCTATTTGTAACGAATTACTGAGGCCCAAAAGCCTCAATATTAGTTTAGCGAAAAAAAATTCTTACCCCACTTTTTATCACTTTTCTCGTCATTTCCGAGCTCCCTGAGTCCGAAAATGCAAAAAATCCTGTCTGGATGTCTGTCTGTCTGGATGTAAACACTGTAACTTTTGAACGAAAGCTCAAATAAAACGAGTTCCGGTTTTCACTTTACCGAGTTAGTTTTGTCCAAGGAAGAACCATATTGAATTTGAGCAGGATCCGGCAGGCCCTTCCGGTACCCGCCATAGAAATTAAAGTGGTTTGCATGGCAAAACAATTTTCCAATTTAAATTTTTAGAACTTTTTCTACTTCACATCATGTATAATATTCCCCTATATGTATGTATAAAAGTTTGGCTAGTATCGCATAAGCTTTTCCCGTATTCGCCCCACAATGATACATAAAAATCAAATTCTCAAGGGTTAAACTTTTTTACACTGCAAATTAAAAAAAAATTACGTCAGATGACGTATAATAGTGTTCTACATGTATTTAGCATCAATGCTTCACAGCATAAAAAGTATTCGCTCGATGGGCCGAAGTCCCGAACCGGTGTACCACTGTTTGAGCGTCTCCAGAATTGAGAATTTTATATAGGAACATTTCAAATCTACGTCTCATTTCTAATGATCTAATATTGATGTCATGATGATTTTAAAAATTGACCTGTCTGAGAGTCCTAATTTAAGAATGCAATATTTTTTAAGTTCAAAATTCAAAATTTAATTATGTTTATTGTTTTTTAATTCATTAAGATCAATTCATAGACATAGGAATATAAGGATGGAAGGTAATACTTCATGCTCACTTTCCCGTAGGACCAACATTTGATAAATGTTATGTACACAATTTTGTAGGTTTTAAAAAAAAAGTGATGGTTCATTATTAAAATATTGTTTCTCGCATCTTTTTGACTGATATTTATATTTAAGTTAAAACAGAAAATGTTAAATTTATAACAATCGAAACATTGATAAAAATCATTACTAAAATATTTGTTACAATATTTTATTTTAGTACTCTAACATGTATAAAAATAAACTATTGCACCAGAAAAAATAACCCCATATGATGTGGGATAGTAAGGTAGCCATGTAGAGTATCTCAATGTTGGGAACATAAACAGTTGATGCTTTGAACAACAAAGGACCCCTCACTTCTCTTATGGAAAATGGCTTTCGGTAAAATTTTTTTAAAATTTTAGTATGTTGTAGATCTTGACGTTCTGATTAAATGCCTTTTTGTTTTAATTTCAATTTCTTCAATGTTTAATAAAACTGATCAGCTTATATTGAATTTGTTTATGGGACAATTTAGACAAATGATTGATCTTTAAAAAAATATAATAATTATATATACAGGGTTTACCAAAAAGTCAGTGGAGCTACTTTATTTTTAAAATGACTATAATATTGAAAACCATTAAACCTCAGTTTTGATAAATTCCTAATAACTTTAAAACAAACGGCCAGATTTTCTTGAAAAAATTATATCCTTTACAGGTCAGTAGTTAAAGAAAAACTGCACTATGTAAAGTTTGAAAAATTACATACAGACCCGAATGTAGGGCTTTCAAATCTCATTTTTTTCCAATTCGCCTCAGATTTGCAGCTAAAATAGTAACGCATTTACTATTACAACTTGATGTAAAATATATTATGTCCGAGAAACATTGTTTTTTATATGTGTACAGGGTTATTCAAATATTAGGTAACTACGAGCTATACCGGGTGACACAGGATCACCCATTTAAACTTTTTTATTTATTAGCTAATTTTTAAGTGAGTATAGTAATAGTAATTTCTGAAATTCAATATGGCCGACTTCCGGTTTCGCCGGAAATGGTCAACAATTTTGTTTTTTAAATGGAACAACCTGTATATTTTGATAAATTGAGATTTTAAGGATCAAAATACATGCAATTCACTAGCCAAATGTTTATTCGACAGAACTTTCATTTTTTGAAAATAAAATATTTTTCTCAATGTACTTTGTTAAAATTTTATAATATCAATTAAAGCTGAAAGATAGCTTCGTAAAAAATATTATTTCCTTTAAAAACCAGTTTTTGTCTGATTTATTATAATTTTATTAGAAAAACTACCGTTTTTTATCTAAACTCATTTTTTTTTAATTAACCCCTTCCTTACTGTTATGCATTTTAGCAAAGTACACTGAAAAAAAAATATTTTCCTCAAAAAACGAAAGTTCTGTCAAATTGACATTTGTCTAATGTATTTTGATCCGTAGAATCCAAATTTATCAAAATATACAGGGTGTTCCAGTTAAAAAACAAAATTGTTGTCAATTTTCGGCGAAACCGGAAGTCGGCCATCTTGAATATATACTTCAGAAAATCAGTCATTACTATTACTTTACTCAGTTAAACTTTTATAAAAATCGGCTAATAAATAATAAGTTTAAAGGGTTGATCCATATATCCCTGTGTCAATAGCTAATATTTGAAACACCCTGTAGACATATAAAAAACAATGCTTCTCAAACACCATATATTTGACATAAAGTTGTAATAGTAAATGCGTTACTATTTTAGCTGCAAATCTGTATTGCTAAAGCAGCATATTTGAGGCGATTTTGGAAAAAATCCGATTTGTAAGCCCTACATTTAGGTCCGTATGTAATTTTTCAAACTTTACATAGTGCAGTTTTTCTTTGAATACTGACCTGTAAAGTATATAATTTTTTCAAGAAAATCTGGCAGTTTGTTTTAAAGTTATTACTAATTTATCAAAACTGAGGTTTAATGGTTTTCAATATTAGTCATTTTAAAAATAAAGTAGCTCCACTGACTTTTTGGTAAACCCTGTATATATAATTATTATATTTTTTTAAAGATTAATCATTGGAC
The DNA here is from genome assembly GCA_963243735.1 of Neocrepidodera transversa. NCBI lineage: Eukaryota > Metazoa > Arthropoda > Insecta > Coleoptera > Chrysomelidae > Neocrepidodera > Neocrepidodera transversa. Next base: position 5,768,290 of record OY725342.1, read on the forward strand.
TTAATTGTTCAATAAACAAATTCAATATAAGCTGATCAGTTTTATTAAAAATTGAAGAAATCAAAATTAAAACAAAATTACCTAAATATCCAATGATTGAACTTTGACCATCAATATCTCGAAAACTGGTCATAGGATTGAGTTGGGCCCATGGAGACATTTAATCAGAACATCAAGATCTACAACATACTAAAGTTGTAAAAAAATTGGCCGAAAGCCATTTTCCATAAGAGAACTGAAGGGTCCTTTATTCACCAGTACATGTTTACTACAATATAATAAATCGATAATGAATCCAGAATCGAGAATGAATAACGAATCAAGAATGACCCATCTCAAAGAGGTAACAAACAACAATAAACATTTCCTGACCTGGGCAACGGCCAGTATTCAAACTGTCGTCGTTACGTATAAGTCACGTCTCAATATTATTTAAAGTATAACTAGTTTACGATATATTATTATTTAAGGTTATTCTGTATGGTACAAAATAGATGATACAAATAAATACATTGAAATTTTTTAATTAATTTTATTACACTTATAAATTTTCATAAAATCAACAAATAAGTAATGTTTCCAATAGTTTCACACTGTAATTTATATAATGTAAGTAGCTTTTTACTTAATATAGCCCGTTGAAATAATCAAAATCAGAGCCAACAAGGAATTAAAAGATATTTTTTCACCATTACTAGCATGATAGTGTCTTTGAAGTCCAAGAGTATCCATAATGAAATCAAGATGTCTGTCTATTCGTGTTATTACCAATGGATCATTAGGTGCTTTAAAACTTATCAAACCATAATATACACCATCGCATATTAAAGGCATACCCTTATCTCCATCCCAAAGTTCAACATTACCGGCATCAAAACACTCTTGTTCTCTTAAATCAAGTTTAAATCTACGCTGTTTACTATATTTTTTCTTACATACTTTCCTTTTCATTTCTTGAACTTCGTAACACTTCAACTTTAATTCTTTTGCCGAACCATATGTCGCAGTTAAAAGTTTATCGTTGCACTCGTAACCTATTGGATCACTGATATACTTGAGGGGGGCTTCGGCAAATGGAACTTTAGCAACGAGTCCCGATGTCATTAGGAGTGCTAAATTACATGCGGAAGTTACTGGGTTATAATGCGGACAAATTGATTTGTCTATAATTCTGTAGATTTGTTTTGCATGAAATGTCAAGCCCCTACCTAAAACAACAAACGAGTATAAAAAAAATAATCGAAAAATATTGTTGTTCTACTACCGTGTGTAAATTAATAAATTTGTCTTGCGTAAAGTTCAACTTGTGTGTAAAATGAAATACTAGTGCGTAAAGTAAAGTATTGCGGTCATAATTTTTTGGCCATACCCAGATTTTAATGGATCTTTACGTTTTGAGGTCACCTGAATCCATTTCTACCATTTTTAGTATGATGTCTGTCTGTGTGTGTGTGTGTGTGTGTCTGTGTGAGCACGATAGCGTATAAGTGGCTGAACAAATTTTCAAAAACTGTTGCGATTGTTGCCAAATTTATAAAAAAGTTATATTTTTTCATATTTTTTTTTAATAGCCAAAATTATGGATTTTTATGAAGAATTAAGGCTCTACCGTCCGCTAATTTGTTGGACTGATTTAGGGGTCCAGCTCGTGCTGGATTATAGCAAATATTTAATTTTCAACTGTATTTCTAAATATTCTTGACATTACAAAACATAAAGCTAGGATTGTAGGCAAGTCAAATTTTAAAAAAAATAAAAACGAAAAAACTACGACAATTTAAAAACTATAAAAATACTACAATTTCCTGGTAACTTTTACGGGTTCTGATAAATTATAATAACATTTTACATGCATACAATCCTAAAGTTAACCTTTATATTTAATCTACAAAAAACAAAATTGTTTTTTTTTAAAGATAACCAAGTAATCGTGCACGAGCGGAAGGTATACAAACCAAAATTTCGTATTTATTCATGTGGAATGTGGAATGTTCGTTTATACTTCTCAATGCAGAGCCTTAAGGGAAATCAAAATTGTGGAACATAAAATTTCCTAAAAATTTTGTCGTTACTTTTTTACCGAACTTCGCATAGTTTGGCCGCAAGTTTCCATTTTAATTTTTAAATAATTGTTTTCTTCAAAGAATAATGAAACTCAGTCATACCACAATAATGTAATTTAAGATCTTATTTTTTTGACAATGGGCGACATGTTTCGGCCATTTGATGGCCATCATCAGGCAGAATTGCAGTTAAACAAGCACAGCATATAAATTTTATAATAAACAATGGTACGAAAATTATGTGAAAACTTTAACTAAACATTTTGAATGAAAAGATGAAAATTATAAAATATTTTTATTAATATTTAAAAAGATTTCTTTATTAATTTTTAAATATTAACAAAAATTTTTTATAATTTTCACTTTTTCATTCAAAATGTTTAATTTTTTCACATAATTTTCGTACCATTGTTTATTATAAAATTTATATGCTGTGCTTGCTTAACTGCAATTCTGCCTGATGATGGATATCGAATGGCCGAAACATTTCGCACATTGTTGAAAAAATAAGATCTTAAATTACATTATTGTGGTATGACTTTGAGTTTCATTATTCTTTGAATTTGAGTATGGATAATTTCCTGTAATTGATTTCTTATTAAATTTATTTTTTTAGATAAATTCATTTTTTTTAGTTAAATTTTAATATTAAAAATTAAAAAAAAACTATTAAATTTGTAACAAAAAACTTTTTAATTGTGATTTTTTTCTAAATTTTATTAAAAAAATTGTGGATTTTTAAAAAACGGCTCAAATATATTTGAAAATTTTTTACGATTTTAAACTAAATTGAATAACTATGAAAGATTTTTCACCATTCCAAAGAATATAAAAGTCTAAATTTACAATATATTTTAGTTTCTTCGAATGTAGAATGGTAATTATTATAGTCAATTTTTTTTTACTTTTTGTAATTTCGTTTTATCAAAAAGTTTAAAACAAATGAAAAATATAAATAATATATCCGAAATAATTATAAAATAATATTTGTAAAAGTGATAACCAAAAATGTAAAAAGTTAAAAAAATCAATCAAAATCAAACCTAATTTTTTTTTTCTAATTGAATGAATTATTAATTATTTATTTATTTTAAAATTATTCTATTATTCAAATTTTTTTACTTTCCCGACCCACCTCCTAGAAGGGAAAGTATTGTGAACGAGCTAAAAAAAAATTTCGAGATAAAAATGGAAATATCCATTTTCGGGTCCCCTGAGACGATTACGACCATTTCCAGATGGAAGTCTGTCTGTCTGTCTGTGTGTGTATGTGTGTGTGAATTGTTCCACGATAGAGGCCACACGTTTAATCCGTTTGAGCTGAAATTTGGTATAGGGGTTTGGGTTACCTGTCGGAAGAACCCATTAGTTTTTGTACGACATCTATCAAACGAAAGTGTCACTATCAAAAAATGACAGATGCAATATCTCATAGAATTTTATATGCAATATGTCATTTGAAAGCCCTTGAAAAACTCTATTCAGACAGGTCAAAATTATTTCTCCGACTGTCACCTGTCAAAAATAAAAAAATGTCAAAATTTGAAACTTTAGTATTAAATATCTGAGAAAGTATTAATCCGATTGAGCTGAAATTTGGTACGTGGGTTTAGGTTACCCGTCGGAAGGACTCATTAATTTTCGTATGACATCTGTCAAACGTGAGTATCACTATCAAAAAATATCAGATGCAATATGTCATGGAATTGGACATGCAATGTGTCATTTGAAAGTCCTTGAAAAACTCTATTCAGAACAGTCAAAATTATTTCCCCAACTGTCACCAGTCAAAAATAAAAAATGTCAAAATTTGAAACTTTGGCATAAAAAATCTGAAAAAGTTTTCGTGAATACTCGTCGGGAAAGTTTTGGGGCGACACAACCGATTTTTAGAGTTAATATCGATAGTAAAAATTTTTGAAAAAAATGCAATTAAATGTTTAGTAAAAAAACTATTTTTATGATTTTCTTCAAATTTTTATTCAAAAAATTGTAGAATTTGTAAACAAAATCTTTGAAATTTAATATAAATTTAAAAAAAAAAATATATAACTTTTAAACTATTAATGATATACAATGGGGTTCGTACCATTAGAAAGAGAACATAAAACTTTAAATTTACAATGAATTTTAGTTTCTTTGAATTTAGAATTGTAATTGTTATAGCCAAAATAAAGTTTTTATTTTAATAATTTTTGTAATTTAGATTTATCAAAAATTATAAAATAAATGGAAAAAGTGAATAGACTATTTGAAAGATATTAACAAGTACTATATGTGTGAAATAATAATATATTTTTTCACATCTTGTATTACTAAATTTACAGAAAATTTCAGTCTTGATTAAAGTTTTTGAACCTAATAAACTTAATTGAATTAAAAAACTGATCACATGTATACAGGATGATATTAAGAATTCCTGTAAATCATGATTATAAAGTAAATTTTTTGTTTGTATTCTCACTATGAATTTTAGTGAATACTTATTGAAAATATTAAAAAAATAAATCCGCCTAATTAAAAATGTTTTGTCTGAAGAACAATTGATTAAATAATTACTACTAGGATTGTTCGGAAAGTTGGGTGGGATTACCACCTCATTTTTTATCATTTTGCAAGGAGTAAAACATTCAGAATGGTCGATTTTTGAAACCATCATGACATAAAAGTTTCGATTCTTACGTCATTTTCCTTCAGGTAATAATCATATATTCATGATTTTAAATAAGAAAATACGTCACGTGACATATCATTTGTAAACTATTAATTTGTTTTAAAATGTGGTAAATTTGTACAGAAGTTTGTTGTTATAGTTAAATTGTCTTTTTTTTGGGCTCCAATACCTTACCGCCCTCCCCTCAACCACTATCATCCCACTCGATTACCTTCCGTCCCTATATTCCTATATCTACCGATCAATTGTTTGAAATTGCCAAGCAATCTAAATACACAGTTTATCTGAAAGTTTCTTACAGCTGCTATTTAAATTTTATTTTTGAAAGTTATCATAAAAAAATGTATTACCTATTAAGTTATATTATACAGGGTGTCATAGAATAACTATTCCTAATTGTCAGAAATAGTACAGAACTCTTTCTCAACTCTTTATTTTCCCGGACCCATCAAAGGGAAAGTAAGGTGAACGAGCAAAAAAAAATCGAGATATCGATGGAAATATCCATTTTAAGGTCCCCCAAGAAGATTAAAACCATTTCCAGCGTATGGTCTGTCTGTGTGTCTGTGTGTCTGTGTTTCTGTGTGTAATCTTCCACGATAACTGCCGAACCATTTGACCAATCAAGTTGAAATTTGGTATGAAGGGTCTGTGTGTGCCTGGAATGCGACCATTAGTTTTTGGTTTAAATTGGTAGAGTAGAAGGTCCTCAAGACCGACATTGATTAAATACGCATGTAACAATTTTTTATTTTTTTAAATTTTAAGGACAAACAATACACTTTAGTGCAAAATGTTGTAATACAAAGTTTTAGAGAATAAAATTCCCTACAACTTTTGTCTCAAGCTCTTCCCAGAATTTCCCGTAGTTGCGCCACTAGAGGGCGCGTAAAAAATGTGCATGTATGTTTTCTCTAGTTTTTCTTGATTTTGAGGACAAACAATGCATTTTATGTTTTACGTTTTATCGAATCCCTCATAATTTCGCCGCTAGATGGCGAGAAAAGTACACATTTAAAATTCCCTACAACTATTGTATGAAAAATTTTCCCGAATTCCCAATAGTTTTTACACATGATTTTAGGAGATACTAATTATAGCAGTGTGATATACAACGTGCGCATGCGCAGCTTATGTCATTATCAACATTTAAATATCAATTCGGTAGACGTATTCACCATCGGCCCGCTATTTTTAATGTGTTCCATAAATTAATGTACCACAGAAACATATTTATACTTAAAGGTTTATTTTAGAAATTGGCAACTAGTTTCGGCTTCCGCCATCATCAGACCTCTCCTATTTAACTATTCTCTATGATGATAAAGGACCATGCACTTTTCTTATGGCCGTTGGGTCCCGGACCAATTTTTTTTAAATTTGGTACACATATTTCTTAAGTTATATGGATCATTTTTGCTCATTGCACCATTACTCCAAAAATACAGGGTGACTCAAAAAATTGACTTTCAATACATTACTCTCCTAATTAAATTAATAATTTTTTATTCATTAATATTTATTTTAAACGTGAAATTATAGTAAACGATGCGTTTAAAATAGATTTTGTCGGAAAAAACATTCACGTTGCCTCAAAGGTCAATATCTTCGTTAGGTGGATGGACTATAGCTGTTTCCCTATTTGAGGCAAAAATGTCTTAAATAAAAGTTGTAAAGAGGAATCAAAATTATTTTCCAAAAATAACTACTAATATACAGGGTCCGATAAATATGTGACAAAATGTATATATGGGGTGATCAAAATTTGCGTACTTTTGATAACCTTGTTTTGTCCGATTTTATGTAGATTGGCCGGAGCAAACACTTAAAGTTAAAAAATGCGATTTTCAATTGTCTGTAACCTCAAAAATATTTAGTTTATATTTTAAAAGTAATATGTTTTTTAGTAGTTATTTTTGAAATATGGATTACATCGCTCTCTACAACTTTTATTTAAGACATTTTTGCCTATCTGAAATAGGGAAGCTGATACACCCTATATAAAGAGTTCCTTTGAGTCAATTTTATAATTATTTGTTTTTATAGTTTTTTATCACTTTGTATATGTATTAAGATATAATTTAGGCCTGACGATGGCGGAAGCCGAAACTAGTTGTAAATTTCTAAAGTAAACTTTTTACAGAAAATATATTTCTGTGGTACTGTATGTTTTATTACACACCTAAGTAAATAATGAAACATTCTATATTTTTAATGAATTGTTAATTTGACAACTAATCCCCCAGGCTACTTGATATCTCTAAAAATTTTAAAAATAAGTAGGAAATAACTAAAGCTAGGTTTATTAAAATCTAATCAAATAAAAAAAATTCTATATATACTTCGGTTGAGAAGACCATTATAAACCACGCACATTATATTCTTCGGCCCTCACTTCTCAACCTAAGTGTATAATATACTATTATGTCATACTAGTTTAATATAGTGTTACCAACTACATAAGGGTGTACTTTATGCCCGTGCGAGCCATAAAGTGCATTATTAAACTAGGATGACATAAAAGTTTGTATGCACCGCGGGTATATTTATATATTCAAAATTTGCTTATGATTCTAATTAATTTCATTTTATCTCTATACAGAAGAATTTTTCGGACACTATTTTATAAATAAAAATGTGTATTTAAGTATCCTCTAGCATTTCTGGCAATTAGGAATAATTATTCTGTGATACCCTGTACATAAAAATAATTAAATAATTTTCAGTTATCAGGAACCATGATAAAATTTTTTATGGTAATAATTTTTTCACTTTTCCCACTATATCTAAAAAATCAAATATTTAGCTAAGAATTTTTTTTAAATTGATTTCCCATCAAATTATTCTTATTAAAATTTTGTTTAAAATGCCTAACGATATCTTAAACTTACCATAATTCTGGCCATGTATAATAAGTAGGTCTTCTACACTAATAGTAAAAATCATATCGGCTACAGTCAGTACATAATGAGGGTTGATAAGTATACCAGCACAAATGTGTTTGGAATCTAGTTTTTCAGACAGTTTATTTCTTACCGAAATCAAAGATTCAGGAAAACAATCAAAATAAGTTGAACCAGGTGTTGCGTCTTCTTGATATTCTACATTCGCGTCTGCGTCTGCGTCTGGATCTGATCTAACCCCATAGAATGTTAAAAAGGAAGCCACTAAACATATTTTAAAAAGATACATTTTTGCATTTTTCAAAAAAAAATTATTGGGTTTGACACATTTCAAAGGTGACAAAAACAAAATATTTATTTTACTTACTTAGTTTTTTCTACCGCCATCAGTGGCGTAGCTTCCTCCATCCAACACATTGGCCACTAAGATTAGTTAATTTCAGTTACTGTTTATTTATATAAATAAAGAAAAACTTTGTTCATTTCGATAATTTAGTGATATTCAATAGCTTGGTAAATACTCCAGAATGAATGAAATTATTATAAAAAAATTACCAAACAGGCCTGTGTGGACCAAAGAAAAAAATGTATTAAACAACATATTGATTTATTGATTAACGTATTTACAAAGTTGTTCAAAAAATCCATAATATTGAACATAAGGAAACAACCTCAGTAGAAGTTGGGACAGTTGAGCGTGGGAAAATATCTTATCTCAATAGCATTGTAAGCCACACCGCCTTTCCAAGATGGCGGCCGATGGATGAACCACATCGTCTCGAACATCTTTCAAATAACTTTAAAGAGCTCTGGAAGGACTTTTATCAGTTCTCAAAGAGCTTTTAACAGGTCTCGAACATCTTTTATCAAGTCTCGAACAGCTTTCAAACAGCTTTAAACAGATCTTAAACAGCGCGGACGAAACCTAATAAAAGCTTTTCGACACCTGCTAAAAGCTGTTCGAGACCTGTTAAAAGCTCTTCGAGACCTGTTAAAAGCTCTTTGAGAGCTGTTTAAAGCTGTTTGAAAGCTGTTTGAAAGCTGTTTGAAAGCTGTTCGAGACCTAATAAAAGCTCTTCGAGAACTGTTTAATGCTATTTGAAAGTTGTTCGAGAGCTGTTCGAGACCTGTTAAAAGCTCTTTGAGAGCTGTTTAAAGCTGTTTGGAAGCTGTTCGAGAGCTGTTTGAAAGCTGTTCGAGACCTAATAAAAGCTCTTCGAGAACTGTTTAATGCTATTTGAAAGTTGTTCGAGAGCTGTTCGAGACCTGATAAAAGCTCTTTGAGACCTGATAAAAGCTCTTCGAGAGGTGTTTAAAGCTCTTTAAAAGCTATTTGAGACCTATTAAAAGCTGTTCGAGACGATGTGGTCCATCCATCGGCCGCCATCTTGAAAAATGGGCATGGCTTACAATACTATTGAGATAAGAAATTTTCCTATCTCAACTGTCCCAACTGTCCCAACTCCTACTAATCATTTTGTTACCATTAAAAAAGCAAACATGTTATTTGAGTTAGAAAATTAATTTCTTAAATCTAAAAAATGACTGAAAATAGCACATTTGATTATCTTTCGTAAAATTATCAAAGCACAATCCTACTACTCAAGGTCAGTGTGTAAGGGATTTAAAGGCCCAGGGCCCTCGAGTAAAAAACCCATTTGTTAAAAAATGTATTCATATCTGTATTGCTAATGAGCTGTCTAATTGTATGTAAGGTGCGGTCAGTAAATAAAAAAATTAAAAATATTAAATTCCCATGTTATATAGTGATTTTTATTCTTGATCATATAGAATTTACCTCATTTGGGTTAGGTTCATAGAAAATCAGAAATTTAATTTAAATCAAATTTTATATTAAAATATTTTCAGTTTACTTCTGCTACACTTGTTTTTTTTTGATAATATCTTCAGTTATTCCACCTTTTCTACACTCCAATCTTGTTTTTCTTTAGTTATTCTCTGCTAAGCTTTCAGTTTTGTCTTTTTTCTTAGTTTGTTTTTGTTCTAGGTCTCTTTCTCTTCTCTTAGTCTTAGTAATATTTTCTTCATCTTGGTGCTGTTTATATTTTTATTTTTTTAACATTTATTTTTATATTTTCATTAATATATTTATTAACAACTTTTTGCCTGTTTTTACGCTTTTTACGTTTTTTACGAATTTTTACGACTTTTTACGACTTTTTACGACTTTTTACGATTTTTTAAGATTTTTTTCATTTTTGTTCTCAATTTTTTAAATGATTTACGAAATTTTACAACTTTTAGCTTGTTTTTACTATTTTTTACGTTTTTTACAATTTTTTACGATTTTTTATGATTTTCGATTTTATTTTTTTTTTTATGATATTTTTCGATTTTTTCTAATTGACTCGCGTTTTTTGATCTTTCCCAATATTATCCCTTTTTTCCATTTGTTCCAGATTTTTCCAGTGTCTTTTTGGGTTTTTACGATTTTTTATGATGTTTTACGATTATTCAGCATTATTTAAGAAAATTTTACGATTTTTTTGCGATTTTTTACAATTTGTTACCATTTTTAACGATTTTTTACTATTTTTTTTTAAGTTTTTTTTACGATTTTTTTATGATTTTTTCCATTTATTTTTCTATCTTCTCAATTTTTTAAAATTATTTACGAGATCTTATGACTTTGCCTCTTTTTTACGAAAACAGAACAATGAGGAAAAATTAGAAAAAATCGAAAAAAATCCGAAAAAAAACTGAAAAAAAATCAGAAAAATGAGTAAAAGCAAGAAAAATCGAAACACATCGCAAAAAACCAAAAAATAACTGTAACCATGAAAAATGAAAAAAAATAAAAAAAATGATATAAATTACAAAAAAAAGAAAAAATCGAGAAAAAAATTAAAAAAAAAAACAAAAACTGAAAAATTGAAAGAGAAATTAGAAAATATTGGGAAAAAAATGAAGAATAAAATTGTAAAATTCGGAAAAAAATGAAGAAATCACAAAACCGAAAAAAAAACACTAAAATGCGCAAAAAATCGCAGACAAGCGAAAAAAAAAAATGCCTAAAAAACGAAGGAAATCGAAACATTTCACAAAAAATCGTAAAACAATATCCAAAAAACCGCAACAAAATAATCACAAAAAAATGACAAAAACATGAGAAAAAAACAAAAAAAAAGAACAGAAAAACAGAACAATGAGAAAAAAACAAAAAATCATAAAAATGAGAAATAATTAAAACAATCGAAAACATCTGAAAAAAAACTGAAAAAATCGGAAAAAATAAAAAAAAACAAAAACTTAAAAAGAAAGAAAAAAATTGAGAGAGAAATTAGAAAATATTGGGAAAAAATAAAAAATTGAATTGTAAAATACTATAAAGTATTATCATAAAAAATCAAAGGAATAAGAAAAAATGAGAAAAAATTAGAAAAAACCGAAAAAAATCAGAAAAAAAAATGAAAAAAAATTAGAAAAATGAGTGAAAAGCAAACACATCGCAAAAAAAGAAGAAAAACCAAAAAACAACGGTAACGATAAAAAATTTAAAAAAAAACTGATATAAATAGCAAAAAAATTCCAAAAAAGTCGCAATTAATTCCAATAATCAGAAGAAATGAGAAAAGATTAAAAAATGAAAAAAAAAACACAAAAACAGAAAAAAAACAAAAAATCAGAAAAATGAGAAAAAACTAGAACAAATAAAAAACGACTCTATAAAATAATATATAAAAAAAATTGGATTAATTTTAAAACAAAGTTTTAATTTTATTTTTTGGATATTCACATTTTAACCCTTTTTGGTGATTAGTTCTGAAATAATCATTTTCTGATAAAATTTTTGTAACTAACAAATAATTTCGACAAAAAATCATTCTAATATAAACCAAATGAAGATTATTTATTTGGAGAAAAGAATTTTTTTAAATTTGTTTACTATACAAATCAGGTATAGATTTCGATAAAAATATAGAAAATAATATTAAAAGACACCATTTACAGGCGAGTTTATATATCGGATTATATAGGTCAGTAGTTTTGGGTCAGACAAGTTTAATAGTGTCATAAAAATCTTCTATTTAGGTACTTGATGGTCACTAATATCCCAAATTCACTCAAAATTAAAACTCTTCGGCGGTCGTTACATCTGGCAACTAAGCAAGATTATAGAAGGATAATAAACATTTAAATTTTTACACAGAAAGTACATCTAATCGCCATCTATCGAACATTTAGTTAATTAATAGTTTGTGTTATGAAAATAATGGTGTGCTAATTCCGTCTTAAAGAATTTCTTTCGTACAGCATCAACAAAGACTGTTTTATTTTAATACTTACAATGTACTATTTAATATTAAACCGTTACTTAGCCATTTTTTAAAAAAAATATTATTGCTTCTCTTGTATATGGAAATAAATTATTTGCAAATGACAAAATGAAAAATAATGATGTGTCACCGAGTTATTGTAAAGCATCAGACACATTTCACGGTTGAAGATCCAAAACAATACTACAAATCACACACCCTTTTCGTAATATTTACATCACAATAACTAACGGGTTAAGAAAAAGAAGTAGAAACGATTTTAAATCGTGGGAAGAATCAACACGAACTCCCCCTACGCCGTTATTTTCAATAAAAATCTAAAAGAATAAAATTATGTACAGTTTGGATTTTATCGCAATTATAGGTCAGTGAATTATAAAAAGATTCTTTAGTTGGATAATTGTACATCAGTTACTTAGTTATTACCATCTAATTATTTTTAAGATACTAGTTACAAAGATGATAGAACATGTTGATCCTAAAAAAAAATTTAAGAAAAGTAAATCAAGTAGAATTACAAGACAAAATTACTAAAATAAAGACATTTAAATCTTGTTCGAGGTGTGAAAGAAATGTGACAAAATGATAAGATTCACAACAACAAAAGTTTGAATTATTAACCAGAATTCAGTGACATTACTGCTAAATAAGCAAATTTACATTAAAAAAATTTGTATAAGGAAGGTTAAATTTAAAAAAAAATCTGAATGGGGTTGTGAAAAACATTTTTTAACAATTTAATTAGTGTTATTGTAATATTAGGTTTATTTTGATAATCAATATTTAAAAGAATCTTTAGTTGTTTGTGTAGCAAAAATATTTTTTTTTTAGGTTCAGGTATGAATGGTGGAATGGATGTTTAGTTTAGTGGTATAAGTGCAGTTTATAGTGAATCCGTGCATTACTAAAATTTTTAGTTTGTATGGAAGTATATTTTTCTGGAAGCTTAAAAATAAAAAAAAACTTGGCGGCCACTTATTTTAATGAAATTAATAACTTTTAAAATTTTCACTTCAACAATGATAACAACGAACATATAAATATTTTTATCAATTTTTGACAGTTTCTGTCAGTTTTTAGCAATTTTGATTTTTTTTATTAATTTTGAACAATTTCTTAACTGTTTTTAGCAATTTTGGACAGTTTTGAGCATTAATTAAAGTTTCCAATTTTTTTATTACAATAAACATTTTTCTTAAATATTTTCATCAATTTTTGACAGTTTCTGTCAGTTTTTAGCAATTTTCATTTTTTTACTAATTTTGAAAAATTTCTTAACTGTGTTCAGCAATTTTGGACAGTTTTTAGCATTTATGAAAGTTTCCAATTTTTTTAATTAATATAAACATTTTTCTTCAATACTTTTACCAATTTTTGACAGTTTCTGTCAGTTTTTAGCAATTTTGATTTTTTTTTAATTAATTTTGAACAATTTCTTAACTGCGTTAATCAATTTTGGACAGTTTTTAGCATTTATGAAAGTTTCCAATTTTTTTAATTAATATAAACATTTTTCTTCAATATTTTCATCAATTTTTGACAGTTTCTGTCAGTTTTTAGCAATTTTGATTTTTTTTTTTTAATTTTGATCAATTTCCTAACTGTGTTTAGAGCAATTTTGGAGAGTTTTGAGCATTTATGAAAGTTTCCAATTTTTTTTATTAAAATTAGCATTTTTCTTAAATATTTTTACCAATTTTTGACAGTTTCTGTCAGTTTTTAGCAATTTCGATTTTTTTTTATTAATTTTGAACAATTTCTTAACTGTGTTCAGCAATTTTGGACAGTTTTTAGCATTTATGAAAGTTTCCAATTTTTTTTATTAATATAAACATTTTTCTTAAATACTTTTACCAATTTTTGACAATTTCTGTCAGTTTTAAGCAATTTTGATTTTTGGGAGGGAGGGGGGTAAATTTCATGAGACTGCCTGGATTTTTTTTCAGTTTTTTGTTTGGAAGGTTTGTTTACTTACGAAAACATTTTTTTTTTGTTTTTATGACGATTCACTATAAACTGCATTTTTTCCAGTTTCAACATTTTATTTATCTTCCCAATTTTTCAAAATTCTTTTCTATTTATTATTCTCTTTAATTATCCATTAAAAAACCAATCATAATTAATAATAATTATTACAGCACAATTGTTTTTCAATTATTTAAAATCTCTGTAGTTTACCTTTTAAAATGATATATTAATTTAAATAAAATTATTTTTTATGTCATAATAAATTATTTAATTTTTCTATTTTTTAATACATTGTAATTACATTATTTTATACTACTTGTGACATAATGTTTTCATTTTGTCATATTCTTTTACAATTATTAAATTGTTTTAGTCACTGACCAATTATTATCTTATTACAGTTATAACTAATAAAATCTGTACAAAATTATTTTTATTATACCAGGTGTTCTTAATTTCTTCAATAATTAAATTAATTAAAACTTATTTATATCTAGTATAAAAAAAAATTCATTTTTTTTTAAAATTTTATAGGGTGTTCAAACGAACTGGGTATGTGTGTATGTGTTAATTTTTATATATACAGGGTGATTCACGACCGACGCCACTGAGTTTTATGGCGAAATGGTATATAATCGTTAATAACTTCTATTGCGATTTAAGTCAAAGATATACGGGGTGATCCAAAAAAAGTACCAAATCAAAGTTATATTTTTTTAAATTTAAATTCAATCCTTATATACTAAGGATTGAAATTTGATAGAAAGCAAGATTGATGATGTGATATATGGGAATCGTAAAATTATTTAAAAATTATAGAAAATATAAATTGGGAGGAAAATCATTATAAAAAGTTAAATCCAGAAAATTTTCCATATTAAAAGTAATAAAGGAAGATATAGTATATACAGTAATAGGTATTATTATTTTTTATAAAAAAAATTCCTGCTTCAAAAGTACCAGATCAATAGCAACAACAACAAATATTTTGAGAAGGTAAATTTGTCAGGATATTTAATATAAAAAAAAATAAAATAAAAAATATATCATGAATAAGGAGAAAAGAAGTAAAATTGGAGTATAATATTATAAAATACAGAAAAATTGGGCTGGAAAAATTAAAATTAAGAGTTGTTTGGGACGGAAGTTAAAATCATTTGAAATTCAAACATAAATTCGGGTATCAAAGGCAGTATAAAAAATATAGTTAAAGTGGGCAGTATAAAAAATATAGTTGAAGAGGGCAGTACCAATAAATAGAGCTATCTGAAGATAATTAAAAAAATGTATTTAGTGATTTAATATTTTTTAAATAAATGGGCCTGTTCAACATTTTTACTTTCCCGGACCCATCAAAGGGAAAGTAAGGTGAACGAGCAAAAAAAAAATCGAGATACCGATGGAATTATCCATTTTGAAGTCCCCCAAGACGATTGAAACCATTTCCAGCGCATGGTCTGTCTGTGTGTCTGTGTGTCTGTATGTCTGTGTGTCTGTGTGTAATCTTCCACGATAACTGCCGAACCGTTTGACCAATCAAGCTGAAATTTGGTACGGAGGGTCGGTGTGTGCCTAGAATGCGACCATTAGATTTTGGTTTAAATTGGTTCAGTAGAAGGTCCTCAAGACCGACATTGATTAAATGCACATGTAACAAATTTTTACTTTTTTTAAATTTTAAGGACAAACTATACACTTTAGTGCAAAATGTTGTAGTACAAAGTTTTATAGCATAAAATTCCTTACAACTTTTGTTTCAAACTTTTTCCAGAATTTTCAATAGTTGCGCCACTAGAGGGCGCGTAAAAAATGTGCATGTAAGTTTTTCTTGATTTTGAGGACAAAAAATACACTTTAGTGCAAAATGTTGTAGTACAACGTCTTAGAGCATAAAATTCCCTACAACTTTTGTCTTAAGCTTTTTTCAGAATGTCCACTAGATGCGCCACTAAAGGGCGCGCAAAAAATGTGCATGTATGTTTTCTCCAATTTTTCTTGATTTTGAGGACAATTAATACAATTTAATACAAAATGTTATAGTACAAAGTTTTAGGGCATAAAACTCCCTACAACTTTTGTCTGAAACTTTTTCTATAATTTCCAATAGTTGCGCCACTAGAGGGCGCGTAGAAAATGTGCATGTAGGTTGTCTCTAATTTTTCTTGATTTTGAGGACAAACAATGCTTTTTAGTGCAAAATTTTAAAAGCATCATATTTTCTTTAACTTTTGTATTTAACTTTTTATCGAATTCCTCATAGTTTCGCCGCTAGATGGCAAAAATACACATTTATAATTTTCCATTTTTTTAAAATTGGAGGTAAATTATGCTCTTAAGTGCAAAATGTTTCAGTGCAAAGTTGTAAAGCATAAAATTCCCTACAACTATTGTATGAAAATTTTTCCCGAATTGCCAATAGTTTTCACACATGATTTTAGGAGATCCTAATTGCAGCAGTGTGATATACAACGTGAGCATGCGCAGCTTATGTATTCAACATCGGTTCGCTGTTTTTAATGTGTTCTATAAATTATTGTAATGCTTAGTATTTTGTAATTAAAATAATAATAATAAATAACGTATTCTCTACGGTCGAGCCGGGAAAGTTCTGGGGTGACACAGCCGATTTTTATAAGGTAGTAGCCGAAAGTTAATTTTTTGTCATCTTAAAAAATAACCCGATAGCTAAAACTAAACTTAAGTTTCATCGCAAATAAAATACGTTAAAAATAACTAACTTTTTAGTACAATTAACTGAACTATCAAGTACTTCGCGCACCCCGTACACCCACGTTTAGTTACAAAAGATTAAGCTTATATTATTTCGTTATAAATTGCTGTACCATAGTAATGGTCAAATTGTTGGTTGCTCATTTTATGGTGTATTGTTCGTCTTTTTTTAACTAAAAGTAATCGCGCGTATGTAAAGCGACGTAATTTTACTCGAGGCATATATGTACAAGTACTAACGAATTGTCTACCCGCACCCTATAAATTTTTATGGTCCTGTTGGAACAACAAAAGAATTACACGTTACTATACAAGTAATTCGTTGAGCTATGAAATACTGTTGGAATTTAATATAATAAATTCTAAAAATAAGTATTTCTAACACTTTTGATTTCCAAGTTATATCTGCTAATAAAAAAAATTTTTTTCGGTAGGAATTTTATAAAAATTCAAAAATAATTCTAGGTTTAATTACTATAATATGTACAGGGTAATTTAGTTACTAATTGCACTAGCTCGAATTCACTTTAAATATTTTTTAGTACAGTCAGATTTAATTTAGCTTATAGATACCAAATGTTTTGTTAAAAAAAATATTTGAATAAAAAATGTTTACCTATAAAAGACAAATTAAACAAACACTCAGTATAATTATATATTTTCTTTTCGGTATAGTGACGCAAAAAAAGAAAAGCGTATTTATTATAGAAAATTATTAAAATGGCTCCGTTTAATATAATTTATTGCATATAAATAATGAGCTCTTTCTCACCTTTAATATTGTTTGGTCGTACTCGCTTTATTTATTGTTGGACACGCAATGTTTAATTGAAATTTAATCCTGATTATTCACATCGGAGCGCGATTAAAATAAAATAGAAATGAGAGCATCATTTACGTTTCAATCAAACATGATAATTAATAGCACGAAAATATGTTGTAATGAGCAGAAACTTTCGATTATGGGATTTAAATATGGATTCTATAATGTCAGCTTTCAAGTATCATTTTTTAGTTATGTTTAAGCTATTTACAAGAATTTAGTGACAAACAGAAAAAAAAATTCAAATTTCACTTCATTTAATATGCCCAAATTATGTGAACTATGAACTAAAGGAATATGCACAGAAATGTCTAATTTTAATGATTATATAACTCATCGTAAATTTAAAAAATAGGAGTTGCAATTTCTATTTAGTTACCATTGGTAATAGTCGGGTCATTATACGCAAGAAAAAGGAAAATTTTTCGGGCAGCATGGATCGGAATGCGGTTTTTTGCATTCGCTTCCAAAAATTATTTGTAAAAGAGTTACCTAATTTTCATTTAGCTAAAATCGGAAATTGCATTGCTGCAGCCAAAAGTGCATTCGACAAATGCATTTTTTGAGACGCCCTTCGGGCAACTTAATAACTTTGTAAAAAAAAGTCAGAACTGGCCCAGAATGGGTGCCCTGGGGTTTTTGAGGTCGCTGATCACGACTATGATGTTCAAATTGACACCCTGACCACCTGGGGCTCAGGAACGCCGACGAACGTCATCTCCTTGGAACTCTCCCAGAATTCATGCGGGGAAGGAAAAACACTTAACGCCCGGGGGTTTTTTGGGTCGCTGAATTCAAATATGGCATCGGCGAACACCCCCCAGACACCTGGTGCGCCCCAACCTGGTCGTAGACGTCCTCTCCGAGAAGTTTCCTGACAAGAGTGTCAAAAACAACCTAAAAATCATTGTGGGGGCGTTTTATGGGTCGCTAAAGCAGAATTTGACGTCGAAAACGATTCCCCGAGCACCTGGTGCACCGTAACCTGGACCTGAACTTCTTCTCCGAGGCTTTTCCATACACATTCGAAAAAGACGAACCGAAAATCGTTAAGTGGGGTTTTTTGGGTCGCTAAAGCAGAATTTGACTTCGAAAACGATCCCCCGAGCACCTGGTGCACCGGAACGTGGACCTGAACGTCAGTGCCAGTTTTTTGCCGTTAATTAGTTTTTTCCAAAAAATTCAATGTCTTGCTAACTTGATATCAAATTAGCAAGACAACTTCGTAAATAATGACGATATCAAAAAATTTGCCGCTTTTTTGCCGTAAATTAGTTGTGGAAAAATAAATTTTGCCGCTCTTTTTTTTACCAAAAATTCAATGTCTTGCTAAGTTGATATTAAATTAGCAAGACAACTGTGTAAATAATGAAGATATCAAAAAATAAAAGCTGGAGAATTTGCCGCTTTTTTGCCGCTAACCAGTTGTGGAATCAACACAATTATCAACTGTTTTTTGTAAACAATTTCCGGGATTTTTATATACCAACTTCAAATTTATGAAGCCATTAAATTTAATTTTTTTAAAAATCTATTTTCAGAAACAAATTCTGAATGAAAATGACTAAAGGTTGATGGTGCTAGATTTTTAAGTTTCCATCTGTTTTTTGAGTAAAAAATTAAAATTGAAAATATTAAAAAGCAATCAACTTTGCATGATTTATTTCCAACTTTTTAGATTTTTCATTTTTTTGTCTTTAGGAATAAATATAAAAAATTGTTTCAATTAATAACAAGTACCGGTAGGTGGCAAAAAGAGGGGGCCAGAGTTCTGGGGGTGAAATCCTGAATCGTCTCATATGTAAGTCATAATCTAAAGAGCCGTCAACGAACTCGATGTGGCTTTGGTCTTATCTCAAAATATACAGGGTGTTTCATTTAAAAAATCAAACAAACAAAATTAAAAAAACGCCATTTTGTTTTATGGTCTAAACAAAACTTGTATCATTCTGAAGTATTTCAGTGAAAACCGCATGTATCTGTCTTTATTCTTTATAAGCTTTTGAAATACCGTAAAATATAATGGGACACCTGGTATAAAATTTGTTTATATTTAGAAAATAATTTAAAATTTAACTATGACAATTAAAAATCATTCAGTATTAAAGATTTTGGATAAGATTTTAGCAGAAAGTAAGCGATTTTTTGTTTTTGATAAAAACAGGACGGATGAAATTAATTAGATACGAAAGATCAGAATAAAAGTCATAATTTTTATATAGATTTGTGAAATTTAAAATAAAAACGTTATAATTAATATTTTATTAAGAATATAAAATAAGTAAAATACGAATAATTGAGATAATTTCATTACCTCTAAAAAACATTAATGAACTTTGCCAGGAAGTAATAAAATAAAATAGGTTATAATTAAAGAGATAGAAGAGATAGAAATCATAGAAAGACTAACAATTAACATCGAAGAAGACAGAGAAGAATATGGGAATTAATTATGAGATAAGATAGAAAAAGATACGAATAAATAACTAAAGAGATACAAGAAACCAGAAAGCAGATCCAAAGAAGACAAAGAGGTGAAACGAACAAACATTGAAATAGCAAGAGAAGAAGAAAAAACCATCATAGAAAAAGAGTAACAAGCCCTATCGAAAATTAGCAGGGCACTAAAAATTGATTAATTATTTATATTATCAAAATTTATGATTTTTTTTTTATTTAGATCAGAACCCACCCCAAAATTGAGATAAAGTATCAACATTTTATATTGATAAAAATCCAGATCATTATAATATCTTTTAAGATTTTGTATAGTGGTAGTTCTGGTGCCAACTTAAGCCTAATCTAAAACATTATTAGTAGAATATTATTATTATTACTAATTGTAATAATTATCTGGAAACAAGTGTAAAATAATCAATAAAAATTTTACAATGGTGGGTGTACAAAAACTCGTTTTAGCTACATTTAACTTATTATCTGTAGATTCTAATGAAAACTTGAATTTTGCTATTATTTAATTTTACAGTTCTCTACTAATTGGATTGGATTTTATTGATCAATATAGTATGGACTTATTCATATATTTTATCAGGTAACTGCTACAAGTAAAGTAACTATGCTAAAAATAACCTGTTTATTATTGAACTAAGATAGTTTCCTGGTTATATAATCATTTATTTTTTTATTTAACAAAAGAATTTAACGATATCGGATCTGCGTTGGGAGTGAACGAAGTTTGATTAAAAAGTGAAATTAAAGGTGGTTACCGATTATTATGATGTAAGCTGAATTTTTTGAATGGGATACATTAATGTTGTGATGCTTGAATGAAAGGTGAAGAGTACGTTTAACAAATATCAAGATAAAGATAATTATGTTTATGCTAATAAAAATAAAAAATAATCTATATGCTAATCTCTTGTATTATTTAGTAGTTATATAAATAGTTTAATTTCGTATTTAAAAAAAAATTTGAAGTTTCTACTTTAGTGAATCTTAAAAGGGTCGCATACCCCTGTGACTTGCGTGATTGCTGTTTAGAAAATTATATTGTTTTTTTGCATTATTTTCCAGTTGATGTTAAATAATCCTACCCTCTAGTAGAATTTTTTCTACTCAGAACAGGATAGAGCGTCAAAAAACAATTATTCGTTTTTGGACGAGATCTCACCTAATTAGCAACTAAACATATGCTGTTTTTTATGATATTTAAAATATTCAGTTTCCAGCGCTGAACGGTCTAGGGACTAAAATATTGAATACGTGAAAACATTTTGGCATTAGTTGAATTTTGAGTAAATTTAAATAAAACATGAATAAACTTGATTTTAATATTTTTGAAAAATTTAGAAACAAATTGAGTTTTACGAAATTGAAAAATTTAGAAAATATATCAAAACATTCCAAAATTTCAAAACAAATAAAATAAAAATATCTAGAAATTTCGATAATTTCAATATATCGAAAATTTCAAAAATTTTTAAAAAATTTGTAATTTTGCAATTTTTTTAGAAAATTTAAGAAAGTAAAAATGTCCAAATATTCTTAAATATATTGAATATTTCAAAAAACATTAAATTATTCGTCTGATTAAAAATATTTTAAAAATTTCAAAAATTTTAAACATTTCAAAAATGGCGAAAGTTTCAAAAAACATTAAAAAAGTATTATCACAAATTTCGGAAAATTTCAAATTTTACAATTTTTTTTGATAAATTAAAAAAAAATCTAAAATATATTCGAAAATTTCTAAAAACAAAATTATTCGATTAATTAAAAAAAATTGAAGAATTTTTGATGTCAAAAATGTCAAGTTTCAAAAAACAATAAAAATTACAAAAATGTATTGAAAATTTCAAAAATTTCAAAAAGTAAAAATGTCAAAAAATTCTAAAATTTATCGAAAGTTTCAAAAAAAAACCAGATAATCCGTCTAATTAAAATTTTTTCAAAAACTTCCAAATATTTTGAAAATTTCACAAATGTCAAGTTTCAGAAAACATTAAAAATTACAAAAATATATTAAAAATTTCAAAAACATCTAAAATATATCGAAAATTTCAAAAACAAAATTATTCAAACAATTAAAAAAATTTCAAGAATTTTAAACAATTCATAATTGTCAAAAGTTTCAAAAAACATTAAAAACTACAAAAATATTAAAATTTCAAAAAATTTAACGATCTTGAATTTTTTTCGGAAATTTCAAAAAATTCCAAAAATTTCAAAAAGTAATAATGTTAAAATATTCAAAAATTTCTAAAATATATCAAAAATTTCAACAAAAATAAAATTATGTCTGATTTAAATTTTTTCAAAAATTTCAAAAAATTTTTAATAATTCTAAAATGTAAAAAGTTTCAAAAAGCATTAAAAATCTATTCAAAAATTTTAAAAATATAGCAAAAATTTGGAAAAATTTGAAATTTTGAACAATTTTTATTTTGATAAATTAAAACAAATTTAAAAAGTGAAAATTACAAAAATATCTAAAATATATCGAAAATTTCAAAAAACAAAATTATTCGATTAATTAAAAAAAAGAGTTTTAAAGTTTCAAAAAACATTAAAAATTACAAAAATATATTAAAAATTTCGAAAAATTTAAGGATTTTGCAATTTTTTTCGAAAATTTAAAAAATCTCAAAAAGTAACAATGTCAAAATATTCAAATATCTCTAAAATATATCGAAAATTACAAAAAAAAATTATCCGTTTAATTAAAATTTTTTCAAAAATTTCAAAAATTTTTAACATTAAAAATGAATAAAAGTTTCAAAAGCATTAAAAATCTATTGGAAAATTTCAAAAATAAATCAAAAATTTTTAAAAATTTGAAATTTTTTTTTGATAAATTAAAAAATATTCAAAAAGTGAAAATATCAAAAATATCAATAATTTCAAAAAACAAAATTATTCGATTAATTAAAAAAATTTCAAGAATTTTACACATTTCAAAAATGTCAAAGGTTTCAAAAAACATTAAAAACTACATAAATATATTAACAATTTCGAAAAATATAATGATTTTGCATTTTTTTTCAATAATTCCAAAAATTTCTAAAATATATCGAAAATTTCAAGAAACAAAATTATTCGTATAATTAAATTTTTTGCAAAAATTTAAAGAATTTTTAACAATTCAAAAGTGTCAAAAGTTTCAAAAAACTGTAAAAACTACGAAAATATATTAAAAATTTCCAAAAAAATGAGAATTTTGGAATTTTTTTCGAAAATTTCAAAAAGTAAAAATGCCAGAATATTCAAAAAATTTCTAAAATATACCGAAAATTTCAAAAAAACAAAATTAATCGTATAATTAAATTTTTTGCAAAAATTTCAAAAATGTCAAAAGTTTCAAAAACATTAAAAATTACAAAAATATATTAAAAATTTCGACAAATTTAAACATTGTGCAATTTTTTTCGAAAATGTCAAAAAGTAAAAATGATAAAATATTTAAAAATTTCTGAAATATATCGAAAATTTCCAAAAATTAAAACAGAATTATAGGCCTTTCAAAATTTTTTCACAAATTTAAAAAATTTTGAATATTTCAAAAATATCAAAAGTTTCAAACAACATTATAAATTTCAAAAATTTATTAAAAATTTCGAAAAGTTTAAGGATTTTGCTCTCCTTTTTCGAAAATTTCAAAAATTTCTGAAATATATGGAAAATTTCAAAAAAACAAAATTATTTGTATAATTAAATTTTTTGTAAAAATTTCAAGAATTTTTAACATTTCAAAAGTATCAAAAGTTTCAAAAACATTAAAAATTACAAAAACATATTAAAAATTTCGAAAAATTTAAGGATTTTGCTATTTTTTTTTGATAATTTCAAAAAGTAAAAATGACAAAATATTCAAAAATTTCTAAAATATATCGAAAATGTCAAAACAACAAAATTAATCGTATAATTAAATGTTTTGCAAAAAATTCAAAAATGTCAAACGTTTCAAAAAATATTAAAAATTACAAAAAAATTTAAAAATTTTGAAATATTTAAGCCTTGTGCAATTTTTTTCGAAAATTTTAAAAAGTAAAAATGACAAAATATTCAAAAATTTCTGAAAATATACCGATAATTTAAAAAAAAACCAAATTATTAGTCAATCAAATTTTTTTCAAAAATATCAAAAATTCTAAAATTTCAAAAATGTCAAAAGTTCCGAAAATCATTAAAAATCTAGTTGATGGTCGTATCACTTTTACTACAAATAATTAGAAAAATGTGCCACAGATGCGCTCTTAAGAAATATATATACAGAAACGATGGGTGAAAACCTCAGCTTCCTATCATTAATATTAAGGGAGCGCCCATCTAAAAACCATTTCAGGCAAGATGACAAACGGTATTGGAACCTTGGCAAAGAAAATCTATATTTAGGTAAAATATTTTTTGTTTAAAATATCAAATAATTAAAAATAAAATACTAAAAAATGAATTTTTCGAAAAAAAAAAACCAAGGTTAAAAGAAAATTTAGTAATACATTAAATATATAATCTGTTTTCTTACAAGTATTAACATAAAGATAAAACATTCTCTGGTTGTTTTAAAGCAATAGCCTTTTTAGCGTTTGTGTGACCTAAACTCAGAAACTAATTTGTGCTGTTATGATTAAATTACGGTACACGCACAGTAAATCATCTTCATCGTTTTTTTTTCTTCTCTTTTGGACCTCGATAATATCCTGCCTGTGATTACTCAAGTTTTCACGGCAGTGCCTCGGGAGGAAATCCGAAGAGTACCAGAGACGTGGTAGTCGCCTTGAAAGGCCGTTGGTTATTGAAATATCTGACATTAATATAGAGGACCGTATTATTTTAAAATTGCAAAAATTTAATTTCGTTTATATTAAAAATAAAAGATAAAAAGATGTTTGTTACGGATAGGATTGATATTAATTTTAGAACTTAAATCCTTAATCATCTCGAATTAAGAAATCAGTGTATTTGATGTTAAAAGAAGTATGTAAGTTGTGTATAAAAAATAAAAATTCGTAATAAAAAAATCTCATTAGAATTTATAAGCATATAAATAAAAAAAGTGATTATATTTTTGAAATAAAAAATTCAGTAAAGGGTGTTGTGTGTAAGTATAAAACATGTAAATAAATATCAAAAACTATGATTCTTAGATTAGGTTAATCAGTGAGATCCAAACAAATAATACATGACAGCTAGAAAAATAAAAATTTATGAATATTTGAGACATTTTCAGTCACAATAATTTTTTTTTTAAATAATTTTTAGGCGATGATGAATGTACTTATTCAATCAAACCGGATTTAAGTCTATTTAATCAAACCTGATTGGAGTCAATTACTCATCAAATATCATTTCAATCCCAAACGATGGATAAAGGGAAGCAACTTGTCGCGGCCGGTCACGTTAGAGATGTGAAAGAATTGAGACATAGTGGCAAAAGTGATTTAATTACATCGAATAATTGTAGAATAAAACACACATTCGTCTAAGTAAGCATGCTACAGAAGTCGTATATGAATTACTTACTTTTTTCTCCTAACTGCATTTATCTTTTCTCTAATTTCCAACTAGCTCATGACAATGTCTAAAATCTTCACTTGTTATTTCTCCCTATATTTTTGCAATTACAACACAACATTATGAACCATTTTTATATTTTTTAATTTTGACGTGTTTATTTATGACAAGAGCCAGATTTCACGAAATTTTGACCACTACGAGCGCTGGGATCGTTTCAGTTGTCCCCACCATGCACTCTGCACCCAGCGAATATAGAATTAAAGTAAATGTTAATATTAAATTCGATATTTATACAGGGTGTCGCCAATTTAATTAAACACTGTTATAGATACGAAGTTGGTTAAATGGGAAAAAAGATGCGTATTTTTAGGACGAATTGATTGATTTTTCAAAATTAAAATATCAGGACCGGTTTCCGAGAAATTTTGAAAAATCTATTAAATTCGTCTTGAAAATAAGAGTCTTTTTTTAAATGTTACTTTTTACTTATTTGTTGCTTGGACTTTTTAGGTGGATTTCCAGATTTCCATATATGGAATCTACCTATTGTATTTGTTCCACATTTCAAGTAATAAAATATCCATGGTTACATTTATAAAAAAACATATTTGTTTTGTTATAAGGTTGTCATTGTCATTGTCTAAATAAAATATTTTCATCAGTTGTGTACATATAAACCGAATTTAAAACTCAAAAATTTATTGATACCACTTCTCCTATTTTCAATAAGTTTTTACAGGTTATGGGCCCATGCACCAAGAGATTAACGTTTTTATAATATAATTCGTTGGATTCTCTGATATATTCGTATACAACTGGAGAAATAGAAGTTTTTTTGCCCAATTATTCAAGGAGATAACACAGTCATAACCAGCGTTCAAACTATTGGAAGGCCAGGTAAATTATACCTCGTGGAAGTTTGCTATGCTTAACGTTGGAAGGATTATGGGATTTTGTAGATAGTGGGTTACGACAGGAGATGCAGCTGGCAAAGATAAAGATAATAAAGCTTTAGCAAGAATTTTCTTGAGCGTTAGGTCGACTTGTTATATTTATGTTATAAAAGCCAGAACCTCTAAAGAAGCCTGGGATGCCTTCGAAGACATTTTTTTAGATTAAAAAGTGATGATTTTAATGCAATAGAAGAATAAATTACTGATATAATGTCAACAGTCTACAAATTAGCTGATATAAATGTAAATATTGATGATGAGTTTGTTGTCTTTGGTATGCTAAATGGTCTTGGAACTGAATTTCAGCCATTGGTAATAGCATTAACGTAATAATAAAAAGCTCTCTTCTGAAGATGTTAAATCATAATACGCTATAAGGTCCCAAAGACGATCTAAAGAAGGCAAATCAGCTCTGTATTTGGTAATACTTCGTTCTGAGGGATCATGCGATTTTTAAACAGCAATATTTTGTTTACTATTTGTCAGCTCACATTTCTGTTATTAAAAACACACAAAATTCTTCCTAATTGTTATAAAAACAGTACAAATGGCTTTATTTAATTGTTTTCAGCACTTTGTAGAGGAAAAAACTAATATTTTTCAAAAAACTCACCCTAATTTGAATTTTAGATAGATCACTAAAGTTGGGTTAATCAGCTGACAATTATGTCTGTTATTTTTTATTTATAGAATGTTGGCAAACGTGACTACGTGATTGTTCGTTTGACTCCTGTCGGTTCTTGCTGGATTTTTGATTTCCATTATCAAATGAAATACCTACCATTCTCTTGGTAACTTTTTTAATTGCATTTCTGAACAAAATCGTAAAAACAATAAAATTAAGGACGGCAAATCGTAAAGTTATGAAGCAACTTAAAAATGTTGTTAATGGAATATCGTTTACTTAGGATAATAATAAGCAATGTATATCGTATATGGAAGGCAAACAAACTAGACCGAAGTTTAAAATCAAGAAAAGTAAGATAACAAAAGATTTACTAGGATTTGTTCATACGGATCTTGCTGGACCTATGGAAGAATTATCAAGAGGTGGTGCTGAATATTGGATATTTGTTGATGATTATAGCAGAAAAGTTTTTGGTTAAACGATAAAGGAAAACAACTGTAAGTAAAGCATTAGTTGAAAAACAAATAGATAAAAAAATCAAATGCCTTCGAAGCGATAATGGCACAGATTATATAACATACTCCTCGACAAAATAGTATTGCAGAAAGTACTTACAGAACCGTAATAGAAAAAGCTTGATGTCTTAAATTTTAAGAATGAGTCCAGAAAAAATATAGGGCTGAAGCAGTAAGTACGTCAATATATTTAAAGAATAGTTCACCTATTGAAGATGTAAA
The DNA here is from genome assembly GCA_963243735.1 of Neocrepidodera transversa. NCBI lineage: Eukaryota > Metazoa > Arthropoda > Insecta > Coleoptera > Chrysomelidae > Neocrepidodera > Neocrepidodera transversa. The sequence continues at coordinate 5,796,041 of OY725342.1, forward strand.
AGGAGCAGTTCCAGAAGAAGTTTGGACAAAAGAAAAAGTAGACTTGTTACATTTGAGGATATTTGGCTGCAGAGCACAAGTACATACCGGGTGACACAGGAGTATGGATCACCCCTTTAACTTTTTTATTTATTAGCCGATTTTTATAAAATTTTACCACCACCTGGGCGTTTTTGAAGCTCATTTCAATACGAAAAAAACGATATGCTGTACACCAACTTTCTGTTAAGTATTTTTTTTTAATTAAAAGAAACTCAAAGTTCCAGCTGGTTTTTTTCAGTATAGGTAAAAAATTGAGTAGTGGATTGCATGTATTTTGATCCGTAGAATCCAAATTTATTAAAATATATAGGGTGTTCCATTTAAAAATCAAATTTTGGGTCCGTTTCCGGCGAAACATAAGTTTGATCAAAAATTTAAAAAGTATATATTAGTTGGATACTGTGGGTATCGTTTAATGGATATAGAGATTCCTACAAATATCATTAAAGAACGAGAAGTGATTTTTATAACATTCGAAAATGTGGACTATATTATCTTTAATAATACAACTAAAGAAAGTCGTTAATTACAAACTATAGTTGAATCTCAAAGTTTATCAATTGACAATAATTTTTAAGAGAATCAAGTTAAAGAAGTGATACCTGAAATTGTGAATAACATATTAGATTCTGATGTTAACGAAACTTTTGCTTCAGTTATTAGGATTAGAACAATTAGACTTCTTTTAGTAAATGCCAATTAGACCCATTTTGGTAAAAGCCTAATGTAGCACAAATCGTCCACTTTGCGCACATTTAATGTCCACAAAAGTATTCTTTTTTTGGATCCACTGAAACAAAACTTTCATATAGCCGATTTTCATGAAATACAGGAATGCAGGAATTAAAAAAAAATTACGTAGAATTTGAGATCAAAAGACTAAGAACAAAAGATTATCCATAGCTCAAATGTGGTCAATTATTCAACGAATAAAAAAACTCAAAGTCATACCACATACATTTATTAACCAGTTTAAAACTGGGGGCGACATGTTTTGGCCATAACGATGGCCATCATCAGGCCTACAATACAAATATAAACCAAGTTAGGTTACAATTAGACAAACGAACAGATAAGTGTACTTACAGTAGATAAATTGAAGAAATTTCAATATGATTGTATGAAAACACGAATCACATTGTAAAATTAATAAAATTTAGTAAAAAAGTAAAAAAATTAATGTTGAAAACTAACCAATACCCATTACACACCCATCGGGAGGACTCACTAAGTTATATTAACATCAAAATGCATACTACGATGCACAGAAATTAAGAAATTATGAAAAAATTTTTACAATAATTTTGTAATTGCTACCATGCGGCAGTTACTTGTTAAATGGCGGCTTAAAATGACATTAGACATTGAATTTGACGCAATGGACAGAAACGAAAAGCGGGCAGAGTAAGAGGCCACTAGCTGAAAAGTATAAACCAATACAGAACCAGAATAAAAACTTGAAAGAAGAAACTAACCTATAAAAGAACGTAACCAAAACATAAATATTAGAAACGCAGATTTAAAAATAAATAATTTTGTGTGGGATGAAGTTGTTCGTTAAGACAAATAATATCAGAATTAGAAAGGGCTTTTTTAATTTAATGTTCTGCAATCCGAGTTTCTAATCGTTTATCGTTTTCCAGTTTTTTTTTTTTTTTTTTTTTTTTTTTTTTTTTTTTTTTTTTTTTTTTTTTTTTTTTTTTTTTTTTTTTTTTTTTTTTTTTAATGTTAAGTTTATAGCTTTATGAAATAGTTCTGAGTGTTTAATGTAAATATGACTGAATGAGATCTCATTGAGATCAATCAATAAGATGAGATTTCCACCCCGCTGCTGTGCTTCATTAGGGTCCATATGTACCACCTACTTTTTTTTTAAACCATGATTGGTCAATAAGAAGGAAAATAATAATCAATGAAGTAAAATGTACAAATTCTTATTATTTGTGATAAACATTAAAAAAAAATAATTGGAACTGTTTATTATCAGTTTTATCCAAAATGTCTAAAGGTCATATATAAAATATTTTCGATGAATACGGTACTGGCTGTCGAAGTGCATTTGCAGAGACCAGTAGCCGTTCAACCGGTTGCACCAAATTGTATTTCGAAAAGACTAATTCATTACGAGTACGCATACACACAAGCATTCAAGGTCCTGCTTTGATAAATTATATAGATTGCATACAGAGATAGACTCACTGACAGAGGATAACAGTGTTGCCAATAATAGGGCTGTGGAAAATCTGCATAATTATCTGAATATTGTTAAACGGTAATGAGTGTATGTTGAACTTAATGGTAGTTTAATTTCTATAATTTTAAATATCGATTTATTTTTTGTTCAGTACTTAATAGTTCTATTAAACAAATAGATTTTGAATTACAATGTTAATTCTCTTTCTACTTTCATTGATGACATCCCGTCAAATCCGAACAAACCCCAAGCCATTGCCACGTCCTCTTATACGATTATAGTTGCATTCAAGTTCTAATATGAGCTTATAATGTATTTATATTTCTTATCTATCCATCAACAATACTTCTTGTCAGTCCTTAAGTGTATGTTCAGGCTATTGTAATGATTTTTTTGTTTGTTTTATATTCACTTAATACGTTCCTTTGAGAATCAACTGATAGATGATGTGGCTTCATCTAGAAATACGATTACATGTTATATAAATACTTTTTTTTTTGAATAATATAATGATTTTCTTTATGTCTGTTGATAGTTGCTAAATGGTCGTGTGTGATTTAGTCAATTTATAATTGAATATCGCAATTACAATTTTGTTGAACTTTTCAAACCAAGTTTGTACTTTTATGGATGTTTGTAAGGTTTTACTTGTTCCGTTAGCCTTACCATTTTTTTCTATTATTTATTATGATATATAATTTTGACAAAATAGAAGATATATTGTTATAAAAAACACCCTGTGTATAAACATAATAAAATATAGAGATACTCTGAAAAAGTTTAAGTAATGTATATTGTAATGTTGTATACAAGAAATTTTAATGTAAAGTATATATTGTGTATTTGAAGATTATGAATGTTAAAGTCAATGATTAAGAGGTGCCAATACTATATGCTATCTTGCTTGAAATCGGTTTTGGAAGGGCGCTCCCTTAATATTAAAGATAGTAAGCTGCGGTTTCCACCAATCGATTCGGTAGTTAATTCTTTAGAGCGTGTCTGTGGCACTTTTTTTAAACTATTTTAAGTAAAACTGATACGACTATCAACTTTTTTCTCTAGGTAAATTTGAAAAAACTAGCATAGAAGCGCTCATATAAATATTTTAAATATCATATAAAAAACCGCATATTTTTAATTGCTATATAGGCGAGTTCTCGGCCAAAAATGAACAATTATGTTTTATGGCGCCCTACCCTGTTTTGCGCAGAAAAATTGGACTAGAGAGTAGGATTAAATAACATTAACCGGAAAATACTAAAAAACAACAATTTTTATTGGGTAATTCTCTAGCCGGTAACCACAAAAGTCACGTGGTGTGCCTCTTAATAAATAATTTTAAAAATAATTGGTATTTATAAGAATTGAAATTTTATAGAAATTATTTTAAAAATAGAGAATTTTTTCTAATTTTCTCTGATTTTTCTAATTTTCTCTGATTTTTCTAATATTTAAAATTTTTTTCTGTTTTTTATTTTATCATTTTTTCTGAGGTTTTCTGGTCTTTCAGAATTTTTAAAACTATTACTTATTTTTCTAATTTTTTTCTGATTTCTAATTCTTTGTGATTTTTTTCTAGTTTTCTCTGATTTTTCTAATTTTTCAATTTTTTTGTTTTTTCTTATTTTATCGTTTTTTGTTTTCTTTTTCTGATTCTTTCAGATTCTTATTTTCTAAATTTTTCCTGATCATTTTTAATATTTTCAGCTTTTCTTAATTTTTTCTAGTTTTCTCTGATTTTTTTATTTTACATTTTTTCTGATTTTTCTAGTTTTTTCAAAAAAAAATTTTCTGATTTTTTTTTATTTTATAATTTTCTCTGACTTTCCTAATTTTTTAAAATATTTTAAATTTTTTATTGTATCATTTCTTCTTTGATCTTTCAGATTGCTTAAACTTTTACTTATTTTTCCAATTTTTTCCTGACCTTTTCTAATTCTTTGAGATTTTTTCTAGTTTTCTTTGATTTTTGTCGTTTTGTAAATTTTTTGTTTTTTCTTATGTTCTCGTCTTTTCTGGTTTTATGTTTTTTTCTTCTGATTCTTTCAGATTTTTCTAACTCGGTCTTATTTTCTTAAGTTTTTCTGAGGTTTTTTTTGGTTTTGTGTTTTTTTTACTGATTCTATTAGATTTTTTAAACTATTCCTTGTTTTTTAAAATTTTTCCTGATCCATTCTAATATTTTCAGATTTTCTTATTTTTTCTAATTTTTTCAATTTCTTATTTTATTACTTTTTCTGAGCTTTTCTGATTCAGATTTTTCAAACTACCTATTTTTTCAAATTTTTTCATATTTCTCATATCTGTTCTGATCTTTTCTAATTTTTCAGGCTTTTTTCTAATTTTGTCCGATTCCGATTTTTTCTAATTTCTCTATTTTATCATTTTTTTCTGAGGCTTTTCGATTTTTTTGTCTGATTTTTTCAGGAATTTCTAACTTTTCTTATTTTCCTAATTTTTTCAAATTCTTTGAGGTTTTTTCTAATTTTCTCAGATATTTCTTATTTTTCAATTTTTTTCTTATTTAATCATTTTTTTTGCTGTTTTGGTTTTTTTTGATTATTTCAGATTTTGCTCACTTTCTCTTATTTTTCAGATTTTTTTCAAATTTTTTCTTATTTTATCATTTTTTTTTTAGGTTTTCTGTTTTTTTTTTCTGATTCTTTCAGATTACTAATTTTTGTCATTTTTCTAATTTTTTATTTTCTCTTATTTTATCATCTGGTTTTTGTTTTTTTTTCTTTTTTTTCTGATTCTTTTGTTACTTAATTTTTCTGATATTTTCTATCTTTTCTGATCTTTTCAAATTTTTTGTAATCTTTCATAATTTTTTCTGATCTCTTCTAATTAGAATATTTTTCTTTGTTGAAATATGTAGATAAGAATAATTTTTTTATTTAAAAAAAAAACACCCTGTATAAACAAATTAAATATACAAGGTGGCGCTTAATAAATTTTTTTATAAAATTACACATAAAGTAATAAAAAAAAATCATACCATAACAAGATGTATATACAGTGTGTCCCAAAAATATCAAAAGGAATAAAAAACATTCTTGATAATAAATAAAAATAATAAATATCATTAAATAAAAAAAAGTATAATCTTGGGTAAGATTAAATTGGGAGTAAAATCATTATACAAAAGTTTTAAACAAAAACAAGATAAACTAGAGATCATGATAATTCAGAAAATGGATGAAAATAGTACGAAAATGAAGAAAGAAATGCAAGAAAATAGTAAAAAATTGAGAAAGTAATGCAAGATAATAGAGAGAAAAACAAAGAAGACTGACGAAGAGAAATTCATAAGATGGGAAAAGATATTAAACAAGAAATTAAGCAAAACAGAATGAAAAGAATTGAAGAATTATACAGATAATAAAATAGAAGAAAAGAGAAAAGACATAAGAATATAAATGATGAAGACGAGTAACAGAACTACAAAAATGCAAGATTACAAATTTTCAATTTTACAAGAAAATGAAAGAAAATACTGTAACACTCGATGGCATGTCCAAGAGTCCAAGAGCTGAAGAATTGTCATATTTTTTAACAATAACTGTCCAAAAATTAACTTTTACCTGAGAAAAAGAAGTAATACATTATTACAGGATCGCACTAGCCTAAGATATTTTTGTGAAAAGAAGAAAAGATCTAAAGATAAGCATGGAGATCTGCATTTCATACAGGGTGGCACTAGATTCACTGCTTCTGGTCATTGAGAATTTCTTTAGCAAAAGAACTGCTAAAGAAGTGAAATATTTGCTGAAAAATTGAAAGATTTTCTGAAGAATACCGTCTAGTCATTGGCTATTACTTCTTTTTATCAGGTAAAATGGGCAGGTATTCCTGAAAAATGACTATTCTTCGGCTCTTGGGCAAGAACTTGATGGACATATCATCGAGTGTTACAGTACCCCGCTACCTCTACTACTACTGAAAGAATGTCAAATTTGGTACAAAAATTGATCAGTACAATGACCAAAATTTAAAGGTAATAGAAACAAGAATAATAAAAAAAAAAAAATGAAGAACATGAACTAGAGATAAAAATGGAAAAAGTCAATAAAGAGATAATCAATGAGAAAATAAATAAATCTAGAATACAAATTAATTAATAGGTAAGTAGAAAAAATTAATAACAAATTAAAAGTTTTATTTTTATGATATTTATTATTTTTCTCTACAAACCACCCCAATATTTATTTTATGAGTTACTCTATACATTATTTTACATTTATTTAACTGATGAAAAACTCATTATTATAACCTAACCTAAGACCAAAAAATAAATGTCCATTTCACCTTTTAACTTGAACTGAATGTACGATACGAAAGTTTTAAAATAGAACTTCTCGACAAGAATAAATAAGTATGTAACGTCGATTTGAACAAGAAAACACAAACGTGATCTGATCCTGCTGTCAATAACTACGAAAAAAACCAACACGAAAGCGATTGTGTCCGTTGCTTGTTTCGAATTTCCTTTAAAAAAAGTTTTAACAAAGCCCGTCCGAGAAGTAGGTTAACGAGCTTTAAAATAAAAGAGCACTTAATCTAAATTACTATCTTAATTGTTTAAGTTTACGTATTGTATTGAAGTAAAATTTAACTATACTTTATATAACAATATTTAAGGGTAGAATGTAAGAATTAATTTTAGTAGTCTTATTGAGAATTTTGTAAGAAAAGGACTGATAAAGTGACCTAGAAATATAAAGTGACAAAAATGTTTCTTTTTTTTCATATACTGATTATATACAATTTAATTTAGGCCGAGCAAGGCAAATGTGAGTTCTGGTAAGAAAAAATAAGATAGGGGTGTAGCAGAAAGGTGGAATATGAGAATTAAATTTCCTTTGTTATTATTACTTTATTTTTTGCTTAAATTTTCTAGATGAACCCAGTCTGGATTACGATATTGTTGATTTGGAATTAGACATACAAGGTCGATCCATATCAAGTAACATCCAACGTTGGGCTGGAAAATTTTGAGGAAAATAGAGGAATTTTCAAATTTTTGTTCAGATTGTTCAAATTTTCTTAAATTGGAAGTACAAAATAGGAAAATACGTTAGAATGAATCTATGAAAATAAGTGACATGAATTAAATAAAATTATAATAATTAACAAAATTTGATAGTGACGTAATGCGTTTTAGTTATCAAAAGAAAATCAAATACTATAACAGTAGAAATAATTACGACAGCGACTAAAGAAAAATTTAAAAAAGTAATAAAAACCGAATTTACGATATATGCAAAAAAAAAGAAAGTGGATATAAAAAAAAAATGTAAGAAAAATTTAAAAATCTGTGAGAACTAAAAAATTGAACCGATTAACACAGAAGAATTGGGAATAATTAATGAGTAGAAAGAATTTAAATGAAAGTACAAGAGACAAAATACAGAATCTGGATCAAAATATATAAAAAAGAACAAGAATAGAAAAAAATTATTAAAAAATATAATAATCATACAATGAGAAAACAGAAAATTGAGAAAATATACCGAAGATGGAAAGTAAGATTCAATAATTAAAATGGATGAATTTATGGAAAACAAAGAAAAAAGGAAAATAAATGGTACATGATTTTAAATATAAAAAACTAATAAAATAAAATTCTGAAAGGAGAAAATTTACAAAAAAAAATGAAAAATGGCGAATTAACATAGAGTCATTTCTAGAAAAAGTAAATGTGAGGCTAAAAAGTAAAATAAATTAAAAGATAACGAAAAGGACTAAATTTAAGAAAAGGAAAATTGGTGGTTTAAGAGTATCATAACTATAATTTTGTTTTGAGATAGAATGATGGAAAGGATAGTTTCGGTTAAACAACCATCATCAGGTTATTATTAAGGTTATAAAATATTATTAATAGTGTAAAAACGTTTATCCCTTGAGAAATTGATTTTTATGGATGGTTGTGGGGCTTGTGCGATCCTGGCCAAACTTTCATGTACATGTAGGGGAATATTATACATGATGTGAAGTGGAAAAAGTTCTAAAAAATTGAATTGGAAAAAAGTTTTTCCATGCAAAACACTTTAATTTGTATGGCGGGTACCGGAAGAGCCGGTCCGATACTGCTCAAATTCAATAGGGTAACTAACTAGGTAAAGTGAAAACCGAAACTCGATCGGAGCTTTCGTTCAAAAGTTACAGTGTTAACATTCAGACAGACAGATATCCAGATGTTCGGACAGGATTTTTTTTTGCATTTTCGGAGCTCGGATACGTTGAGAAAAGTGATAAAAAGTGGGGGTAAGAATTTTTTTTGCCATCACGAAACTGGATCTCAGTAAAAATCGACAAAATCAGAATAAGAAAAAAATGGGAATAATTAAGAGAAATCGAAAAAAACGGACAAATCGAAAAAAATCGAAAAGAACGAAATAAATCACAGGAATAACAAAAAATGAGAAAAAATTCTAAAACAAAAGAAAGAATTAGAAAAAACAGAACAAAATGAGAAAAGATATGAGAAAATCGAAAAACTGAAAACCGAAAAAAAAAAAACAAAAAATGAAAAAAAAAACGAGAAAAAATTAGAATAAACGAAACAATCAGAAAAAAAAAACAGAAAACATTGAAAAATCTTGTAAAAATCAGAAAATATTGGGAAAAAATTTAAAATCAAAAAAATCGATAAAAATCGCAAAAAAATTGCAAAATCGACAAAAAATATGACGAAAATGGCAAAAAAAATTAGAAAAACAAAAAAAATTTAATAAACTTAAAAAATCAGAAAAATAAAAAAAAATGAGAAAAAAAAAACAGAAAACAAAAAACTGCACAATGAGAAATAATGAAGAAAAATTATAAGAAATCGAAAAGAACGAAAAAAATCAGAAGAATAATAAAAAATGAGAAAAAATTAGAAAACAAAAGAAACAGAACAATGAGAGGAAAATAAGGAATGAGTAGAAAAATCGAAAAAACTGAAAAAGCGAAAAAAAAAACAAAAAAAATTGAAAAATGGGAAAAAACGAGAAAAATTAGAAAAATCGAAAAAATCGGAAAACAGAAAATTTTGGAAACTTTTGAAAAAACAAAATTTGTAAAAAACCGAAAAAAACGCAAAAAAACACAAAGAACGCTAAAAATTGCAAAGAAAAACACAAAAAATTGCAAAAAATCACAAAAAATATAAAGAAAAACGAAAAAATTTTAAAAACATGAATAAGATTGCAAAAAATCAAATAAATGAGAAAAAAATCGAGAAACCTAAAAATCTCAAATAGTCAGAGGAATAAGAAAACAATGAGAAAAAAAACAGAACAATGAGAAAAATGAGGAAAAATTATAAGTTATCGAAAAAAATCAGAAAAACCAAAAAAAATAATAGAAACAATCAATCTCCAATGTAAAAACCGAAACTCGATAGGAGCTTTCGTACAGTGTTTACATTCAGACAGACAGACATCTAGATGTGCGGACAAGATTTTCTTTGCATTTTCGGACTCAGGGAGCTCGGAAACGTCGAGAAAAGTGATAAAAAGTTGGGTACGAAACCAATACTAAGGCTTTTGGGTCCCGATAAAAAACGAGTACCAAAAAAAACTGTGGTACAAGAAAATTATGATGAAAACTTAAATTTAACGAAGGGTTTGCCCTTGAGGGATGGTTATTGTTCTAAAAACAACCATTAACAAACAACGCAAAAATACCACTTAGCTAAAACGATTTTCTTGTTAGTATCGATACTAGCCGAAGAACCTGGTAAATTCAGATGAAACCGATTTTAAGCTATGTCTAGGATAATGACATAAATTGAGAATCAAATTGTAACATTTTTTGATCTCTTGCCAAGCTGTCTAGATTTCATGTAATTTTATTTTAATTTTATATTATGGTAAGTTTATACAAAATACGTTTTCAATAGAATTAAAGTTTTACACAGGAAATTTATTCCAATGAAATTTCTAACCTCAAATTTTGAGGTGTTTTAATTTTTTTTTATTTTTATTTCGCTTTGTAACTTGTTCAATTTTACGTAGGAACAACTGGAAACACTATTGAGATGATCCATAGTAGAAAACCAAACTTCCAAAACTCTTCACACGATTCTTCATTTATTTTATTAAATTTCACAGAGTATAAGGTGAGTTATTTAATTTCGTTATTAAACTTTTAACCAATCGTGACAGATCAAAATTGGACGTTTCTCAAATCTTTAAGATAGCATTATTTATATACAGAATGTTCAAAAAAAAATTTTTTATTGTGGTTAGAATTTATTTTCATTTTAATACATTTATAGAGTGTTCAATGATCTTTTATTATGGTTAGAATTTATTTTCATTACAGTATATACCGATAATTTCTTTTCTGATTCTTAATCTAGAGCTCATAAATGGTAAAGCACCCCTATTCCCAGGTCTGGGTCCCGTAATTGAATCGATTACAATGGGTCGATTCCAATATATGGAAATCTATGTAATATGTGCAAAATCGAAAGAAAAGTTAGAATGTAGAAAATATACAGAAGTATGAAAGTAAAAATTGAGGAAGTTACGAATATTTAGTTATAAAGAGAAAGTAACAATTTAGGAAGGAAAATGTGAATATTTTTTTGTATTAAAAAAATAGAGTTGTGAAATTTGGTACTCAAAGTATATTTTATAATGTTTAAATACGAACTTTGGGGGATTTGATATGGAAATTTTGTTACAATCAATCCTGGGGTAGAAAAACTCTTGGTAATAAAATGAAAAAAATTAGGTAAAAAGAAATTTCAGGGGAAAATTAGGATACTTAATTATTGTAAAAATGGAATCGGATTTAAAATGTAATTTAAATAAGAATAATAATTGTGTATAAAAAAAATGAATAATCTAAAAAAACAATGGTAAAAATTGATTTATTTTTCTAAAAATTTGAAAGATAAAAAGAGTGAGAGAGACCAGGAGAAGATTCTGAACATATCATCAGGAGAAAAAAAATATAGAAATATAGCAAATAGATGAAATCTGAAGAACAGACGAGAAAGAGAAATTTCTTTTGTTATTACAACTTTATTTAAATTTTGTTAAATTTTTTAGAGGGTCAACATAGCTTAAATTAAGAAACAGTAGCGAGATGGACTTACTTACCAAGGAAAAGAGAAAAATAACATCTCTCATGGAACCGTTTACAAAATACGTTCCCAAATAAGAGGGAGAGAGAGGTATATAGCTTAGCTTGACGTAATATGACAAGGGATGGTAGGGGGTCTAAAGAACTGTGACTTTCGCAGTTCATCAATTTTATTTTAATTTTTTTATTTACTTGACAGTTCTTAAAATCTTTTCATTACAATAGGAAGTCAAAAAATAATGTATACTATTTTTAATCACAAAAAATCATTTATAGGGGAGTGGGCTAGCTTTTGTGACGTAATATATGTCAGGGAGGTCCCTGAAAGTGTGACTTAAAGTGACGATATTGAAGGGAGGGGTTCAAGAAAGTAAAAATCTGAAGTGACGTATTTTATGGACGGTCCCATAATTTTAACAAAAAAAAAACAACAAATAATTAGGCTTTTTTTGGACAACACATCCCATGGTTAAATCGACATATTTTTATCCTTAAAAACTAAGGTTAAAATTATGATTACCTTGTATACAGGGTGATTAACTTATGTAAACTCAAATTTGACCATTTAAAATTAATTACAAATATACTTATGTAATTAACTGTTTTATATTTTCTATGGTAAACACATTTACAATTGTTCATAACTGTGCTACTAAATTAGAATAAACAATCAGATATCTACTTGATATCAAATTGACCATTAGTAACATATAATTTTTATATTTCGTCTCCCTAAAACGCCCCATTGATATACAATATACCAGTTTGACACACTTACCAAGAAAATATCGTGAATAGGCCCAATTGTTTTCTGTAAAATAAATTTAATCATAGTAATAAACATGGATCAACAGACGAAGCTAACTGTATATTTTTTTTTGACAATGCATCCATCCAAACCCGGCCCGCCAGCTCTGCAAGTTGCGTTAATTTAAATGTTTTTGATACGAAATTAATGTGCGCAGTGTGACATTACGAGAAATTGGCGAAAAGTCAATTGCCGAGGTCAAATATTATGTAAAAAAAGGAACAGTTACCGGTTGGAGTTGAAGATGATGAGAATTTGCGAACGTTATGTTAATAACATTATCAATGATGTTGACGGAAATGTGTGTCAATTGTAAATAAATTGTGTATTATTTAAAGGTCAAGAACCTTTTTTTATTTTTTGAATGACTGACTATTAAAACGAGAATAACGTAAGTAAAACAGAAGATTTTTAAAAACGAATTATTACTATAATTTTGACTTGTTTTTCTTCAGTTAGTTAGATACACTCATACATATATTATTTTGAGGATCTAAAAGATTTCTTACTTTTACTTTAGTCAAAAACTAAACTCGAATAAATATGGTGTATGTAATTGTATTATTTTAAATTTGAAGCCTTTAATAAGTAGCCCTATCATTATCAACCCCTGTGAGTAGTTTATGCCCAAGTTTGCAACCCTAAAAATCCTGTGATACTCCCATACTGCTCAAAAAACTGAGAAATTTTGTTTTTCAGTATGACAACAAGGACGCTTGTACTAGCTGATGTGGGCAGCTCTATTTAGGTTGTGACGTTCCTGTTCTGTAGTTCTTTTGTTAAAAGTTCGGACCTGAGTGTAATTAAAGTTAAAAATATAGTGTGATCGTGAATAAATTTTTTACCGGATGTCGGTTTCGCACCGAGCGATTGTTTTATATATCGCTTAAACCTACTGGAAGTCAAAGTGGTGGTTGTTAAACAAAAGGGGATTCTCTCACTTATTGAAGCGAGTGAGAAACGTGGTCTTGAAGAAAACAAAAAAATTCTCTCGAGGACAAATCAAGTATCCATACATGATGTATGCAGAAAAAGTTATGTAGCTGAAAAAAATTTTGTCGAGTAGGGGAAACAGTTCTACAAGAACAGCCATCACTTAGGTCACTTTCGCGTCAATAGCACTAGTAATACGTCATAAATCTGGGAAATATTTGGAGAATATATGGAGAAGAGAATTTCTAAAGCGCCAGGTAAACTACCAGCAGCTCGTAAGAACCCAGTGCATATAGTAAAAAAAACCTTACTGGATAGACCTCGACACCAATTTCATTGATCCAAACCTCAACCAGGAAGAAGTAGGAAATGTTGGCGACAAGATATTGATGAACTTCTATACATGATATGGGGGAACGTTGAACACTATGCAATACTCAGCATTTGTAAAATTGGCAACAACGGATAAGGTTAACCATTGCTCGATTGACAAAAACTTATGTGACTGGAGATGGTTCACCAGCAATCAAGGTTTCACAATATGCGCAGAGCCCGCTATTCAGGCCTTGCTTAGAATGGTAGCTTGCAAATTCAAAAAAGGGGGCTCAGGGTCGTGCACTTGCAAAAAGGCAAGACTCAAGTGCTCTTGCGAAATTACAACAACGTCACCTCTTTCATCCTGGACGAGGAGGACGAGGATATAGATGACCCAACACCATATGACAACCCGCTTCCACCTCCAGAAAATGATGTCTCTCCCTCACGGATCCAGATTGACCCTTCTAAAAAGACGAAAGTCTAAACTGTGTTTGTGCTTGATCGTGTAAATAGTATCTTATAGTTTACAATTATGTTTATGTTGTTTTACGTTTACACTTATTTGAAGCCATCTTGTACGTATTTTTAAACATTATTCAGTACAAAGTTTTTCCGAAAATCCGATATTTTACTATTTTTTTATTTTTGAGGAAAATATGAGGACTAGAAGCACCACTTAAAAACTAAATTAAAGATAATTCAATTCCCTACAATTTTTTTTCATGACTTTTCTCTAGGACCATTAGTTCAGCTAGTACGTGTTTTGGTAAATTAACCTACCAATATTTGTTTACTTTTTGGAAAAAATTGCTGATCTTTGACTAGCTATATCGTGTTGGGCTCAAATTGTAGCAAATATAACAATCTCTGTTCTTACCGTGTCTCAGAAAAATGTCGACATAATAAGGAATAATACTCCGATCTACGGACTTGGAATGATTTGGTTATGGTTATGGATTTCTTCAAACCTAAACGAATGCTTCCTGAATATCCGACTCGAAGGATCAAAAAATGTTTGTGCGTGGTTAATAAGTGCACTGTACTTAAATATTATCGTAGATATCATAATTTATAAAAAATTTACACATTGTTGCTATAGTTTTACAAAAAATAACAAACTGACATATATTTTTGCAATAATTTTTTTCATGATTTCTGAAATATACTGGAATAAAACAAGCTCCTTTTTTATAATTAAAATTCAACCATGAGCTAATATGCTGGCTTAAATTTTTTTAATTCATAATTCGCACACAATGGATTAGCTGATCAATTTTTTCTACGATTCTATTATTCTAAAAGAAAATTTTCTAATAGAAAAGTGTGTTGAAATATAATTTGTGTAGTTTTGTGTAGTATTTTTTACTTTATTCTATCATATTTTTGATATTTTAAAATCTTTGTAAAGTGTCTGGTTGGTTGGATACATATTAGTGATAAATTTTTTGAATGCCATCGATTTTTGTCTATCTGTTAGTATTCCATGGAATTTTAAAATTCTGATTTCAGATTTGGATTCAACATCAATAAGTAGACAGAAAATGGTATTACGAAAAAGTTTGTGCCTATTAAAACAAAAACAGAATTAGAGATATTTGCAAAAAACCAAACCCCATTTTTATTTAGAAAATAAAAGAATTTTTTTTTTAATTTTAAAGACAAAACTTATCAGAGTAATTTAAGAAGAGGAAGTAGACAGTAGATCATAAAATTTATTTATTATAAATTTTTTACAAATAGATGTTAATAAAAGATCATTTGAGAAAAACTATTGTTAAATTTGTCAAAAATTAAAAATAAAAGATTTTTTTTTTAAAAAGACGTTTAAAGGAAGATTATTTTTTTGAAAAGAACCAATTTAGAAAGAAATTTGAAGAAAGAAGATAATATAAAGGTTAAATAAATAAATGGAAGAAGCTATTTTGAAGAGGCAGAAATGGTACAAAATTTAAAAAAAAATTTTTGTCGGAGTAATTTAAGAAGAGAAAGAATTGTCTCTGGGAGAATTGTAATTGAGAAGAATTATCAATGAGAAGAATTGTAATAGAAAAGAATTATCTCTGGGAGAATTGTAATGGAGAAGAATTATCAATGAGAAGAATTGTAATAGAAAAGAATTATCTCTGGGAAGAATTGTCATGGGAAATAATTGTCGCTGGGATGAATTGTCATGGGAAACAATTGTCGCTCGGATTAGTGTCATGGACAAGAATTATCTCTGGGAAGAATTGTAATGTGGAAGAATTGTCTCTGGGAAGAATTGTCATGGGGAAGAATTGTTGTTGGGAGTAATTATCATGGGGAAGAATTATCTCTGGGAACAATTATCCCTGTGAGAATTGTAATGGAGAAGAATTATGTCTGGGAAGAATTGTAATGGAGACAATTATCTCTGGGAAGAATTGTCATGGGAAATAATTGTTGCTAGGATGAATTGTCATGGAGAAGAATTCTCATGGATTCCATATATTATACTTCCTAGACTTTTTTATTTCCCTATACTTATGATATGGATTATTAAAAAAAAACAATATTTAATTAACAAGTGCTATAATAATTTAAAATAAGTTTAATCTTCACATTTATCTACAATACACAGAGTTTTGCATACTTTTTCATAATATAAAATTTATTTATTATAAATTTGCCAAAAATTACAAATAAAAGAATTTTTTTTTAAATTTTAAAGGTAGATTTTTTTTGACCAGAACCAATTTAGGAAGAAATTTGAGGAAAGAAGATAATATAAAGGTTAAATAAATAAATGGAAAAAGCTATTTTGAAGAGGGAGAAATAGTAAAAAAAAAAACTGTCGAAGTAATTTAAGAAGAGAAAGTATAAAATTTATTTATTATAGATTTTTTACAAAAAGTTGTTAATAAAAGGAATTATATAACAACTGAAGAAAAAATATTGTTAAATTTGACAAAAATTAAAAATAAAAGATTTTTTTAAAAGATGTTTAAAGGAAGATTTTTTTTTTGAACAGAATAAATTTAGAAAGAAATTTGAAGAAAGAAGATAATATAAAGGTTAAATAAATAAATGGAAGAAGCGAGAAATGGTAAAAAATTTAAAAAAAAATTGTCCGAGTAATTTCAGAAGAGAAGGTATATAAAATTTCATTACTATGTTTAACTTTTTGTAATATTTATTATTTTTTTTTATAATTTTTGAATCCAAATTAGAGATTCTTTCTGTTCCAATATATTGAAAATATGTCTGTATATATTTAAATTTTTTTTATATAAAATAACTTGTTATTTGAAACCAGCTTCTGATTTAACCCGATTCATCCTTAATGAACTACAATTTATTTCTATTAACTGTTAAGTCAAGTTGCATTAATTCCTCCCAGTCAAAGATAACATAATAATCAATTGAAACTTCTACATAAACGATACCGTTAAACTAACTATTATATAAATAAAACAAAACAATTAGATGTCAACATATTTGATTTATATGCTTAAATTACAGCACACATTGTTGCAATTTATAAAATATCTATTTATGTTTATTCATATTTATTTTTAATTTATTCACAGCACATGGTCGTTGATAAGATTGAAATCTTGGATTTACTGTTTTGTAGCAAAATAAATAAAAATTTTTTGTAAAGGATAAAATGTTATAATTGGCTTAGACTGGAAATCATGTTGTGTGAAATTGGTGAACAGTTGTTAAACTTGTCACCACTATTGTTCTTTTGATAATAATAAAAATAATTGGAATACAGTTTAAGTATGATATAGTGCGTAAAATATATGTTAAATCATTTGTTATTTCATCCTTAAATTAATTTTATATTTATTGTTTAGACATAAAAATAAACTTTTATAATCATAAATTAAATAAGTAAATCTATATCTCAAATGTGGTCAAGTATTAATCATAAATGAAATCAACAAAAAATCATATACATATACCATTTTCAGTCCTATAATAGATATACAACGTATAGGGAAAAAATATTTTTTACAAAGAAAAAGATAATAACTTACCAAAAAAATGAGGGGATAATCCCACCCAACTTTCCGAACACTCCTAGTACAGTAATTGTTTAATCGATTATTTTAGTTTTTCTGCATCAAATATATTAATAAAATTAGTTTACAAAAATTAAAAAAAAAAATAATTTTTTGTAAAAATTTTTTTTTACCTTTTTATAATTTTGTATAATTTCCACAAGTATTATTTTAAAATTATTAAATATTTCACACATAATGTACTTTTTGATCCCTTTGGGACCTACTATTTACTTTTTTCATTTGTTTTACCATTTTTGATAAAACAAACGGATAAAAAAATTTAATTTTTGTTTTATTTTAGTTATAATAATTACAATGTTAAATTCGAAAAGACTAAATTATTTTCTAAATTTAGTGTTTTATATTACCTATCGAATGGTATAAATCCCATTTTAATATCTTTAATGATTTTAAAGTTATTCAATTTTTTTTTACTTTTATTAAATTTCAACAAGCAATTTATGAATTCTACAATTTTTTGAATAAAATTTTGAAAAAAAATCACAATTATAGAGTTTTTTACTACAAATTTCATGGTTTTTTTTGTAAATTTTTAATATTAATATTAACCTTAAGAAGAAATAAAACCTTTTTTGAATAATTTTAAAATCAATAAATAATTAATATCTAATTCAATTTTATTCAAAATGGGAAACAGACCTTTTTTTAGGGTTTCTGGATCAAAATGTATTAATAAAGTTATTTTAAAAAACTAAAAAAAAATCAAATTTTTTGTCAAAAATTCATTGAATTGTTTTAACTTTTTACATTTTCTGCTATAACTTTTACAAATACTATGTTAAAATTATGATATAATTTACACACAGAGTACTTTTCGATCCTTTTCGAATATGCTATTTACTATTTTCATTTATTTTATAGTTATTGATAAAGCGAAATTAGAAAAAAATTCTTTATTTTTGCTATAATAATTACAATTGTAAATTCTAAGAAACTAAAATACATTTTAAATTTAGAGTTTTATATTATTTTTAGAATGGTGAAAATACCAGTTCAATATTTTAGAAGTTATTCAATTTAGTTTTAAATCGTAATATAATTATAAATGTTTCTTAGCCAATTTTTAAAAAATTCCACAATTTTTGTAATAAAATTTTCATCTTTATTAAATTATTATTTTTTGGTTAAATTTTAATATTAAAATTTTTCTAAGAATATCATTAAATTTGTAATAATTAATTTTATAATTATAATTTTTTTCGTTATTGAAATGGGATTTCCATTATTCGAAAGATAATATAAAATGAATTTTAGTTTCTTAAAATTTACGTTTCTTTTTTGCTGTTCCTGTAAGTAAGTAATTTCTTAACTCTTAATAACCCGTTTGAGGTCTATTTTTCACCATTTCTTCTTATTTTTTCCCATATATTATCCCGTGTTTCCCTAATTTTTTATATTTTTCCCTGTTGTTCTCTAATATTCCTGTTTTTCCCATTTCTTCCAATCCTTGCTGTTTTTAATTATTTTTTACTGTTTTGTCCCTATTATTATCTATTTTTCGCTTTTTAACAATTTTTCCTTATTTACCCTATTTTTTCATATAAATCGTATTATTTTTCTCGATATTCTGTATTTATCTCTAATTTTTATATTTTATCTTCAAGCCTTTTATTTTCAAGTTTTTCCTATTTTTCCCAATTTGTCCCAAATTTTCGCAAATTTTACTGTTTTTGCCCTTTTATCTAGATTTCGCTATTTTTCCATTTTTTCTATTTCTTTCTATTTTTTGGTGTTTTCCATTTTATCCTATTTGTACTTATTTTCCCCAGTTTCCGCATTTTTCCATATTTTTTCTTTATTTTCACTATTTTTCCGTATTTTTTTCTATTCTTCTTATTCTCCTGTTTTTCATTATTGTTTCCTATTTATCTATATTAATCCCTATTATTTTCTATTATTTCATATATTTCATTTTATCTTATTTTCCCCAATATTGCCCTATTTATCACCATTTTCTCATGTTTCCATATTTATTTCCCTATTTTTCCATGTTTTTTCCTATTTTTATTATCTTTTACAATTTTTTCCAATTTTTCCTATTTTGCTCTGTTTTACCCTGTTTTCCCTATTTTTCCCAAATTTTTCTGTTTTGTCCCAATTTTCCCGTTTTTTCCCCATTTTTTCCAAATTTTCCTATTCTGCTCAATTTTTTACAATTTTTGTGTCATTCGTTCCTATTTTTCAACCTGTTTACCCCAATTTTTAAATATTTTGCTCTATTTTTCTCTTTTTTCCCATTTTTTACTATGTTCTCTATTTTTCCCATATCTTTCCATTTTATACTGTTCACCTATTTTCTTTATTTTTGCTTATTTTTCCCTATTTTCATCATTTTCCCTACTGTTTCCCTATTTTTAACTATTTTACCCATTTTTTTTGTATTTTTCCAAAATTTCCGTATCGGTGATATAATGGTGACATTTCCCTACAATAGTTTTGATTTTTTTTTCATAAACCGTTTACATTAGGACTTTACAAATTCCTCCCAATTTTCGTTTGGCTTCGATGATTAATTTTGAGTTTTTTAAATTTTATACTCTTTTTTCTGTCAGTTATAGTTATAGTTAATTGCAATACTATATTGTACGCCTATGGAATGAATAAATTATCCTAGTATAAAATAATTTATTACTGTTTAAATATTTGAACCAAACTTCAGTTCACTTGCATTTAAAATAAAAGTAAATATTAAATTTAAACGCCATCTGCTCTTCTCATCATAGAACTACTAGAAATAAATAAAATTATTGGTTATCGTGTTTTAAGCACCGCAGCGTGCTTCAAAGATTTTTTTCTTGTTAACTACTCAACTTAATTGATAAAAAAATACATAGTTGTAAAACCAATTAATTTATTTACATGCATACAGTAATTACATAGCTGCAATCAATAATTATTGTAAAACATAAATTGTTACAATGCCAATATCATTATCAGCTATTAGAAAAATTATGTCTCAATGAACTTGCATATATAATATTTATTGGTTTTATATTATATTTTGCCAAGTATTTTTTATGAATTTTAGAAGAATTATTTAATCATAGTTCAAGAAGTTTTTAATAATTTTTCAGATTCTTTATAGCTTTTTTTAATTGTCTGAATTCATTAATTTTACGAGGATTATTTAAGGTTATTTTATCGATTTTTTTTTAGAAATTTTCAATTTTTAAAGATTTTTCAAAGTTTTTAAAAAGAACATTTCAAGGATTTTTAAAAGGAACTTTTCAAAGAATTTTCGAAGATTTAGAAAAATTTTTCAAGGTTTATTATTCCCAGTCTATTTTGCTATTTTTTCAAGATTTTTAATATGAATTTTTCATGGAATTTTCAAGGAAATTACGATTTTTCAAGAAATATTGAAAGGTAGTTTAAAGATTTTTAATGATTTTTCAACGATTTACAAGATTATTCCAAGGATTTTTAAAGGACTTTTTAGAAATTTTCTAATGATTTATCAAAGATTATTTTTAAGGATTTTTCATTCATTGGTTTTTCAAGGATTTTTACGAATATTTTAAGAGTTATTCAATGATGATTCAAGAATTTTTTTAATGTTACAAAGTTTGTTCAGCGATTTATTACTAAAGTATTTTTAAAAAGATTTTTCGAAGATTTTCGAAGATTTTTAAAGGATTTTTCATAGATTTTTCAAGTACCTTTTAGGGATTTTTCAAGGAGTTTACATCCATAGTTGTTCCAAGATTTTCCAAGTATTTTTGAAATGATTTATAAATATTTTTTAAGGATTTTTCATTCATGATATTTTTTAGTCAGTTTTGTTTTTTCAAAAGTTTTACAGAGACTTTTCAACAATTTTAACTGTTTAAGAAAGATTTTTTAAAGAATTTTTGAAGTATTTTTCAAGGATTTTTTAACATTTCAGGAACTTACAAGGATTTTTCAAGGTTTGGTATTATTTGATTACTGTTTTTTCAAGATTCTGAATAAGAGTCCTTGAAGGATTGTTTACGTATTTTTTAAAATTATTCAAAAATGGTTTAACGATTTTACAAGAATTTTTCAAGAATTTTGTCAAAAATTTTCCCAATATTGTTCAAGGACGTAGATAACTTGTTTTTCTGGGGGGGGGGTTCTTTTTTCTGAGGGAGTAATCAAACTTATAGACAAATATGTTTGTCCGTTTCTCCATTTCACATATTTTATTTCCTCTTTTCGTGCTCTTTTTTGATATCCTGGGGGAGGTAATTACCCCATTTACCTCCCATATATATGACCTTGAAATTAGTCCAAGTATTTTTTAAGAATTTTTTTATGATTTTTTAAATGGTGTTGCACGATATTTTTAAGATTCAAGAAATTGCAAATTCTATTTTTTTAAATTTAGTCAGATTTCTTTTAACGATTTTTTAATGATTTTTTAAGGATTTTTTTAAAGATTTTTAAGAATTTTTTTAAGGATTTTTTAAAGAGTTTTTCAGGATTTTTTTAAGCATTTTTTAAGGATTTTTTACGTATTTTTTAAGGAATTTTTAAAGATTTTTTATGAAGTTTTAAAGGATTTTTTAAGATTTTTTTAGGTTTTTTTTTACGGTTTTGAAAGATTTTTAAGACTTTTTAAAGAATTTTTAAGGAGTATTTCAGGATTTTTAAGCATTTTTTTAAGGATTTTTTATGGTTTTTTAGGTATTTTTTAAGGAATTTTAAAAGATTTTTTAAAGGATTTTTAACGATTTGTTAAGGATTTTTTAAGGACTTTTTAAAGATTTCTTCAGTATTTTTTAATGATTTTTAAGGTTTTTTTAAGGGTTTTTAAGGATTTTTTAAGGATTTTTAAGGATTTTTTAATGTTTTTCAAGGGCTCTGTAAGAATTTTTTAAGATTTACGGCAAATCCATTTTACTATTTTTAAAAATTGTTTAGGAAATTTTAAAGGATTTTTTACGATTTTTTCAATGGTCGTTCAAAAATTTTTGAATATTTTTTCAGATTCTTGAAAGCTTTTGAGGATTTCTTAAAATAATTGTCAAGGATTTTATAAGGATTATTTAAGGATATTTTATAACATTTTTAAGAAATTTTTAAGGATTTTTAAAAGGAACTTTCAAGGATTGTTTCATGATTTTCAAAGACTTTTTAGAGATTTTTTGAAGATTTTACAATTTTGTTATGAATATTCTCAAGAATTTCATTAAGATTGTTTAAGGATTATTTAAGGATTTGTTAGGATTTTTTAAAGATTCTTTAAAGTGTTTTTAATGATTTTTAAAGAGTTTTTAATGATTTTTTAAGGATCTTTTAAGGAATTTTTTTTTATGTAGTTTTTAATGTTTTTCAAGGAATTTGTAAGGATTTTTTAAGATTTAGTATGGCACTATTTAACTATTTTTTTTAATCAATAAAAATTCATTACAAAATATTAAATAATTTTTTACGGTTTTTTCAAGAATATTGTTTCAGAATTTTAAAAGCTCTTTTAGGGTTTCTTAAAATAATTTTCAAGGATTTTATAAGGATATTTTATGGATTTTTAAGACATTTTCAATTTTTAAGGATTTTTATAAGGATTGTTTCATGATTTTCAAAAACTTTTTAGGGATTGTTTGAAGATTTTACAATTTTGTTACAAATCTAAAGAATTTTTGTAGATTTTTAAGGATTTTTGAAAGGATTTTTGAAAGGATTTTTGAAAGTATTTTTTAATATTTTTCAAGGACTTCGTATGGCAAATTTATTTTACTATCTTTTTAAAGTAATAAAAATTCTTTATAAAATTTTAAAAGATTTTTAGGATTTTTTAAAGATTTTTAAGGATTTCCTAGGATTTTTTAAAGAGTTTTTAATGATTTTTTAAGGATTTTTAAGGAGTTTTTAAGAAATTTTTGAACTATTTTTTAATGTTATTCAAGTACTTTGTTAGGATTTTTTTAAATTTAATATGGAAAATCTATTTTACTAATTTTTAAAGTAGTACAAATTCTTCAAGAAATTTTAAAAGATTTTTTACGATTTACGATTTTTTTAAGAATTATTCAATGGTCGTTCAAAAATTTTTAAATATTTTTCAGGTTTTTAGGGTTTTTTTTTTAAGAATTTTCAAGGATTCTATAAGGATATTTTTTGGATTTTTTAAGAAATTTTCAATTTTTAAGGATTTTTTAATGGAACGGATTGTTCCATGATTTTCAAAGACTTTTCGGGATTATTTGAAGACTTGACATGGTTATGAATTGTCTAAAGAATTTTGTTAAGATTTTTGAAGGATTTATCATTTGTGACTTTTTCTATGAAGTTATTTTTTATTTTTCAAGGATTTTGATTTTTTACCAAATATAAACTTTTTAGGGATTTTGTTTTAAGATTAAAAAAAAATAAAGTTTTTTTCTTAATGGTCATAAACTTTTTGTAATACAAATTTTTGTTTATTTTTACACAAGTAACGAAAATATTTTAAAACTTCAGACGCCTATAACTTTTTTATCCTAATAGGCATAAACTTTTCGTAATACAATTTTTTATTTACTATATGATACTGAACCCAAATCTAAAACCAAAATTTTAAAATTCCATGAGATATATACAGACCGAATCACAGAATTCAATAACGAACTTTTTTAAAGTTCGTCAAAAATATTAATAATTTCCTTTGTTTTTTTACGTATATATATATACTAAATTATTTAATTAAATTTTTAAATATTTTATTAAAAAAAAATAACAAAATATAGTAATTTAAGCAATCTTAAACATCAATTTAAATCCATTGACATTGACACACAACCTTACTTTGTTGACACTGATATAAATCCTCACAAATATATCAATTTATCGATTTTCATAATTCACATTTAAAACATTGATTTCACCTTCGATTATTTTATAAAAAACAACTTTAAATAATTACAGGCCCATTATAATAAATATATAGAAATATTAAAGTATATAAAGTGTCGGTTTTTAATATAAAGTACAGGGTGATCGCTACATGAAGAGAATAACTTATTCTGAAAAACCCTTTATAATTGATATGGAATTTCGCATCATACTGTAGGTTCCTATAATTTATAGTATTACGTCAATGTTTACAAAACAAAATCATCAAGTATCTCACCTGTCAGAATGCAGAAGAAGAAAAACAGACATGTAGAAGACCGGTTAAGAGTCCAAGCATAACCACAAAAATTAATCACTTCCACACAACTGTTAGACAACAGACACAAAATAAATCACAGTTCGCACAAAAATTATTCATCTCTGGGACAATTTCTGAGTACACCACGAGAACCTGGTGCACGTTGGCGGGACGTGGTAGTCGCGAGTTTGCAGTTCCAATCTCGCTGATACGATATTCTTGACTGGTTAGTCTTGGAGTCCGGTTGTGCGAGCCGCCGAACGGACTTAGTGATTACCTTTTGCTTAGCTTTGCGATTCAAGAGTTTGACCCCACCGATTGTCTTTCGCGCTTTGTACATTGAATATTCCAAAAGCCGTTTTTTATAGAAAAAAATTATCTCCAAGATTGTAAGATACTACTGAAAATTGGTAGTCAATTTT
Organism: Neocrepidodera transversa; assembly: GCA_963243735.1. Taxonomy (NCBI): domain Eukaryota; kingdom Metazoa; phylum Arthropoda; class Insecta; order Coleoptera; family Chrysomelidae; genus Neocrepidodera; species Neocrepidodera transversa. Next base: position 5,820,984 of record OY725342.1, read on the forward strand.
ACTTTCCGAACAACAAAGTTGTATAGAAGGAAAGTATTGAGGTCACCTGAATCCATTTATACCATTTTTAGCATGATGTCTGTCTGTGTGTGTATGGGTGTGTGTGTCTGTGTGTGTGTGAAGACGATAGCGTCTAAACGGCTGAACTGATTTCGATGAAATTTTATATACATATTTAGGGTAGCAAGGAGACGACCTGTATAGATTTTGGAAGTGACAGTTGCTATAAGTGATGACGTCATTACTAAACAAGATGGCAATAAAGTTTTACACATATATTTTTTATACGTTATAGTTTAATTTCAAATGACTAAAATTTTCAAAATCTTTTGCCATTGTTGCTAGATTTATCAAAAAGTAATTTTTTTTGATATTTTTTTTAATTTACCAAAATAATACATTTTTATGAAAAATTACAGGATATAAAAGTTGTAGAACATAAAATTTTATACACATTTTGTCATTACCGTTTTTTTGAATTCCTCATAGTTTCGTCAATAAAGGGCGTGAAAATAATGTATAAAAACATTTGCGCCTTTTTTTTAGATTTTGAGACAAAATTATGGATTTTTATGAAAATTTTCAAAAAATCAAAATTGTGGGACATAAAATTTTCTACAAATTTTGTCTTTACTTTTTTTTCTAGTTCCGCATAGTTTCGCGGCTTGTTTTTATTTTAATTTTTAAGCCATTTTTATCCTTATTAAATTATTATTTTTAGTTAAATTTTAATATTAAAAATTTTTAAAAAATATCCTTAAATTTGTAATAATTAATTTTATAATTATAATTTATTTCAAAATTTTATTCCAAAAAATTGTGACTGTGATTTAACTTCTAAAATATTAAAGTTATTACAATGGGATTTGCACCATTCTAAATATAAAATAAAACTCTAAATTTAAAATGTATTTTAGTTTCTTACAATTTAGAATTGTAATTATTATAGCCAAAATAAAGATTGTTTTTTTACTTTCTTTTAATTTCGTTTTAACAATAATTATAAAATAAATGAAAAAAGTAAATAGCATATCCGAAAAGGATCCAAAAGTGCTATGTGTGTAAATTATTTGATAATTTTAACATAGTATTTGTAAAAGTTATACAAATGAAAAAAGTTAAAACAATTCAATGAATTTTTGTCAAAAAATTTGATTTTTTTTTAGTTTTTTAAACTTACTTTATTAATTCATTTTGATCCACAAAACTTAAAACAAAGGTCTGTTTTCCATTTTGAAAATAATTGAATGAGATATTAATTATTCAATAATTTTAAAATTATTCAGGTTTAGTTTTTTTTAAGGTTAATATTAAGATTAAAAATTAAAAAAAATACCCTTAAATTTGTAGTAAAAAACTCTTTAATTGTGATTTTTTTCCAAATTTTTTTCAAAAAATTGTAGAATTCATAATTTTTTGTTTAAAATTTAATATAACATTAGAAAAAAATTGAATAACTTTAAAAATTTTAAAGAAATTAAAATGGCCATTCAATAGGTCATATAAAACTCTAAATGTAGAAAATATTTTAGTCTCTTCGAATTTAACATTGTAATTCTTATAAATCAAATAAAAAAAAAAATAATTTTTTTGTCCTTTTGTTTTATGGAAAATGGTAAAACAAATGAAAAAAGTAAATAGTACACCTGAAAGGGATAAAAAAGAACATTATGTGGGAAATATTTCATAATTTTAAAATTATATTTGTAGAAATTATACAAAATCATAAAAAGTTAAAAAAAAAATTTGAAAAAATTAATTTTTTTTAATTTTATTAATGTATTTTGATACAGAAAAACTAAAATAATAATCGTTTAAACAATTACTTTGCTAGGATTGTTCGAAAAGTTGGGTGGGATTACCGATCATTTTTTGTAAACAAATTAGACAAAGGGTGATAAAAATATATCTAAAGAGGGGGAAAATTAATTATCTTTTTATAAATCTTATTATAAAACCATATTTTGACCACATTTGGCCATATTGGAAGCGTGAGAAAGAAATAAAAATAGAGAGAAAATAATAAAAAATTGGATGAAAATGATGAGAAAATTGAAGAAATGGGAAGATTTACAAAAAAGGATATTAAACAAGAAATTAAAGAGAATAAAATTGAAATGATACAGAAAATTGAAGAGATGAGAGTATACACTGATAATAAAATAGAAGAAACAAAAAGCGAGGTAAGAATAGAAATGATAGGACGAATTTGCTATACTACTAGAAAAAGAAAGGAAATCTAAACAAGAAATACAAGTAGAAATTTTGAAAAAGTCAAATTGAAAGTACAAGATACAAGTGAAAGAATGTCAAATTTAGAAAAAAAATGGATTAGTAGAATTATACATATATATATTTTATTTTTAATTATTCTTGACCATTTCAATATTTTTTTTTTGGGTGTGTCTTGGTATAAAGGTCTTTTATAGTTTAAAATTTTTTTTTAATTTAATGACAACGTTTTGACATAATTATGTCATCATCAGGTCATCTACAATAGATACACAAACAAAATTACATATATAATATTTTTTTTTATAAATGTTAAAAGGTTTTATACTTACTTGGCTTTGTTTTAGTGCAATTTTATAATTTTTTAATTTTTGACATCCATTAAAACAATTTTAACTTTTAATACTAATTTTATTCTACAAAAAATTTTACGAAGGTATTATATATAGTTAAATTGGCAATAAATTTAAATGTGAAAGAATCTTAAATTTTATTCAATTAATAAAATATAGTAAAATTGAAATTTTGAAGTTGTCATACATGAAATTTAAGTAGTCAAAGTTAGTAAACAGGTAATAAAGGGTTAATAAGAAACTTAAGTTTGCGATATTAAAAAAATCTAGTGGTAAAAAAAAATTTGATACAAAAAAAATAATATCACATATCAAGAAGACAATTAATTTTTGTAATGTCCAGAATTGGATAATTTAAAATAGTTTAATTGAATTGTGATTTGAATATTAGATCTTTATGTTTGTTAGTTATATGTATAAAAATAAAACGTATACCGATGAGATAAATTTGTTTAAAAAAATTATAAGAAAAAAAATTATAATTCAGAAGAAAGAAGTCAATTAAAAATCCAAACGTGGTGGAAGTATAAAAAAAAACTAATCAAGAACAAGTCATGGAATAAATAATTAATTCAAGAGATTCTTCTATAGAAGAAAAGAAAAATCGGACAATTTATAGAATTAAGCAGATAAGAAGAAAGAAGTTTTGAAGAACAGAGGGAGATTGGAGGGGAAAACGAATTATACATAAGAAGGGTCCCAGAAGAGGAAGTGACTTACAAAAATTTATATTTTTTTTATAATGTTTATTATTTTTTTTATCTAGAACCTAACCCAAATAAGTTGTTAATATCATAACAATATATATACAGGGTGTCCCACGACGTTTTGACAGTCCAAATTCTCGAAAACTGTTCATATGACATGTATGAAATTTGGCAGATATAAATAGTAGAAACTGATGCTTATATTTATTATAAAATAAATAACATAATTTTTTTAAATGGGACAACCGGTATAATATTACAATTTTGGATATATCATTCAAAAACAAATTCAACGATACCACACTTCTCATCATTGTATTGTGCAGTAATGATAATAGTAGCTATTTATTTTTATTAAATTTATTTAAGCAATATTTTGCACTCAAAAGTTTAGATGGCTGTGAAACAATAGTATCAATAACATAGGTTGTCATTCATTATTGTTAGGTGAAAGGAGGGTATCGTTTTTTGGGTTTTTTGCGACCCCGTACGAAATTTTTCTCACTAAAAGATATTTAAAAAAAAATGAATTTCCCAATTTTTTTTTCTTTAAAACGTCCCGGAACATACTTTTTTTTAATTTTGAAATCTATTTTTTGACAAAATCACAAGGACTGACAAGGAGGATTTGGCAACATGGCGACCGGCTGTCATTTAGCATAAAAGTATACCGAAGTGCTCGAAATAGACCAGTTATCCACGAATTCTATTTTTTTTATTGTTACACTTAAATCCATAAATACTCGTATTATTACTACAAAAAATGGAAATAAAGAACTAATAATGTAAAATGGTTGAATTCGTGATGTCATCAGTTGTCATCGAATAATAAATACAAAAATTAATTTGCAATCTGTCACATTAGATGTATTGTTGTCACCACAGTTGTTATTGGTTGTATATTGCTTAAAAATAAGTTGTAACATTGGATCGCGGTTAATACAGCAAAAATCGGAAGAAGCTTATAAAAAAGAATACGACAAATTCATCACATGGATGGAAGAGCAAAAGGTATTAATTTGAATAGCATTTCCTCCAATTTAAAATACCGAAGTTTTAATATTTCAAACAATACTAACTATACTTTTCACTTTAAATTAAAAAATTATGATTGTTAAATATTTGAATAAAGCTTTTAAAAAATGTGTTGGTAATATTTTATTTGACGTTAGAAGGTACTCCTGTCAGAACAATAATAAAAAGGTTATTTCTGCCACTGTATAAGACTACTATAGTAGCTGAATTTTATTTGCAGTCTGATCAGTTCACTTCTGATCTAGATTACTTCAGATACAGTTTTCTTTGTAAAATAATCGGAATTTATCCGATCTGGATCACTTTCCATTTACCGATGCTGCTAAACCCGCAAAAATTGTTCAAAAGTGAACTATAGAAATGTTAAGTACAAGGGGTAATTAAATTGACATATATTATCATCTATAGACCAATCCAAGATGCTGTCAGATGAAATTCAAGATGGCCGCTGGTAGGCACACAATCCCATGTCTTTCACGTAGTTAACATGAAAAGAGCAGTTTATTTTAACATATGAAACGATTGGAGCTTAAAACGGACATTTTAATTTAGAATAGTTGTGTGACTAACTACTCGGGATGCATTATTGATATTTAATGAAGTGAAAATGTACAGAAAAAATATTGTTTGTTAGAAAGAACTAAACATGCGCACTGCTTGTTCTGTAGTCAATTGTGGGAGTCGAAGAGGTCGTGAAACTGTTAGATTTTATAGAATACCTAGTGAACTTCATTTTCCACATAAACCAGAACGCAATGATCTCTCAAAAACCATGAAAAATATTTATATGCTGACAAACTCTTGTAGACCTTGACTTGTTCTTTGCTGTAAAAACTATGTGTGAGGACCAAATATTAGATTATATGGAAAGCAGTAAAGCAGTCACTGATGATGGAAAGTCATCTTCTCGAGTTTTACATCAATTCCAGGAGTATTGTATATGTATTTTTTTATACTCTCATTATTTTTTTATTTCAAACACTTTCTAAAAGCACAAAATACATCAAATAAACATAAAACACATACAAAATGATGTTTGGTCACGTGTTCTGGATTGCCTTATCTAAACGTTGTTTAGGTTTAAGGTATAACCTAAAAAAAATATTTACATCTATTTGGAGAATTATTTATTTCTTATTACGAATGCTTATTCTTCTTGTTCCATATACTGTGGTTCTGTATTAAGACATGCGTTGTTGCCATATTTACAAATTGGTTTAACAACTGAGATTTTAATAATAAATGTCAAACTGCTCCAATTATTGGATTTTTTAGTTTACAATTGTTAAATATTAGAGCCATTTCAGGCAGATGTAATATTTTTAAAAATATTAGTTATTTATTTTTTTCCATTACAAAGAGATTTCTTGCATTAAATATGTTTAATTTATTAATAATTTTAGCCGTCGCGTATACACCCTAAATATCAGATAATTTAGAATTTCACACAATGGAAATTCATTTTAAGCTCATAGTTTTAATATAAAAACAAATTTTCATTTTCCTCTCTTTGATTTTCAAGTTTTTGAAACATAAAAATTGTTTTTATGAGAAACCCAAAACACCCATTTAAAACGATACCCTCCTTTATTCAAGAACTGTCATTATTAGTCAGATTCTTATGAAGACACTGTAATAATAAGTAAATAATGCCTTCAATTTTTACTTACGATGAATATGTTGACATGCTACTTATTTATGGAGAATGTGGAAAAACAAAACACATGCACAAGGTTTGTACAGAAATCGTTTTCCTCATAGAATAACTCCAAGCAGAAATACTTTTGTAAAAATCAAGTTCCTCGTCAAAAGACCTCTCAGACAGATGATAATGTGATAAATATTTTGGCTTATCTTCAAGTAAATCCACACACCTCAATACGATTTCTTGAACAAGAATTATAAATAAGTAGAAGTTCAATACAAAGAGTATTGAAAAATCATAAACACCATCCTTATAAAATACATTTAACTCAAGGTTTAGTTCCTGCAGATCCGGAAAGGAGAATAACTTTTATTGCTGAAATGTTAGTACATATTAATGATGACCCTTTTTTTTTAGAAAATATATTATGGAGTGATGAAAGTAGATTTCATAACAATGGTATTGTTAATCGCCATAATTGTCATTATTGGTCGCAGGAGAATCCAAAGTGGATGCGCGAAACCAATTTTCAAACAGTATGGGGAATCAATGTTTGGTGCGGTTTATTTAACGGTCGGTTGATTGGTCCCTATTTGTATGAAGGAACATTAACGGGGCAAAGATACTTAGATTTTCTTCAAAATACTCTACCAGAAATACTTGAAGATATTCCCTTACATGAAAGGCAAACAATGTGGTGGCAGCAAGATGGAGCATCTCCTCACTTTTTTGGGCCAGTTAGAGAATATCTTGACAACAGATTTCCTGAAAAATGGATTGGTCGGAATGGTGCAATTCTGTGGCCACCCCGTTCTCCGGATATTACACCCTTAGATTTCTTTGTCTGGGGTTACTTAAAAGGTCGAGTTTATGTCACACCCCCGATTGATTTAGATGATTTAAAAGATAAAATAAGACAGGCATGTCGGACCGTAACACCTGCAATGATTACTGCATCACTTACAAGAAATCTTTTAACAAGGTTTGAACATTGTATCAATGTACATGGTCATCAATTTGAACAATTTCGTTAATTACTTGTACTTTTTAATTCCCTATGTTACGTTTTTTGATAAAATGATTTATACAGATGTTCATTTACATAATTGCCCCTATTATCATTACTGCACAATACAATGATGACAAGTGTGGTATCGTTGAATTTGTTTTTGAATGATATACCAAAATTGTAATATTATACCGGTTGTCCCATTTAAAAAAATTATGTTGGGGTCACGTGACCCGAAACGACAGGAAAAACGGAAGTCATTTTATAATAAATATAAGCATCAGTTTCGACTGTTTATATCTGCCAAATTTTCGTACATGTCATATGAACAGTTTTCGAGAATTTGGACTGTCAAAACGTCGTGGGACACCCTGTATATATAAATATATTTATAATCAATATCTACTTTTTATCTAAATATACAGGCGACGAACAATTTGCTACAAGGGATACGTTACAATAAAACTGAAACGAAATATAAACCCACACCATATAGATTATTTATGCGCATATACAACCTAATTTGCATAATAAGCTTAACGATCCACCCCAACAATTTCTGATCTTCTACTTATTAAGATATAACTAATTAGCAGTCGATAAACCAGTCTATAGAAGAGAATTTTATCACTACAAAATACAAATTCAAAAGAATTAAATGGTTTTAAATTATGTTGCAGTATAATATAGTTCCTAAATTCTGTTTTATTTATTAATCAGTTATTTTTCACTTGTAATTTATAAGATTTTTGTCTTATATTTACTTTATGTGAACTTTTAGCTAATTTTGGACCAAGCTTGTGTTTCTTGGACGACATTTTTTCCTGGACTACGTTTTTGGACCAAGCTATCTAGTTTCCTTTGGAGAAGGAAGATAAGGAAAAATCTCAGAAACCCACAAAAAGAAAGGATGGATTTTGAAATATATCATAGTTTTTTTGTCAATTGTTTCTAATTACATCAAAAAATTAATTGGACTGGCGTCCAAAACTTTTTTTATTATTTAATATTTTATTTCTAATATATTTCAAATTATATTCGTGGAAGGAACCCATAATAAAAACATTTCAGCTTTAATTACATTAAAAAAAGTGTGAGAAAATAAAATCCGAGGGAAAACAAAAATAGAAAAATGTGGGAAAAAAAAATAATAGAAAAAAGAGGGGAAAGTAATAATTAGTAATAAGTGTAACATTTAAAATTCTGATTTTAGATTTGAATTCAACACAAAAAACTATATTACGCAAAGTTTTTCGATTAAAAGTTCGTCTTGGCAATGCTTGCTGGTATTCTCTTTCTTATTATTCTTTAACGTGTTTCCGGAGTATTTTGTCTTTACTATCTTTTTTTTTGTAAATAATAACTATATTAAAATACTCAAAAGCAATAAGCATAAATATAGTGTAAGTCAAAGTCAATAATAAATAAAAGTAAATAACAACAATTATGACATATTAAAGTTATGATTCGCGTATGTAAATATTCAAGTTCATGTTAATCTATAATTTTTATTTTTCTTCAAAACTAGTATCAACATAAAATTTATATTTTTAGACTTAAGTTAGTTCTCAGGAACATCTAAATATCCAAATAAGGCCAGTTGAGCATCCATCTATTCCACCTAATGTCATCTCGGGATTCTACGCCGACAAAGAAGACGTGCTTTAACTAAACAATAATATTCATATCGATTCCTTTCAGATAACGCCGAAAAGGCATCTTTACATGAAGATCTTATTCGCAAGCTGGAGCGTTTCGTGAATATCATTATTCCCACATTTTATTCTAATTTCGTGTTCATGTGAATTGAAATGAAGCGGTTGGTTTTCGTACATGGACAATCTGATTTTTTGATATACTTCCATAAGCGCCGGACCAATTACATATTATTTCTATTAACCAGTACTATTTTGTAAAAAAATAAATAGGCACTTAGAGCGAAGCATAATAATTTCCTCCTTTTCCCGTCACACATCACGGATTCCATCAGTCTAGGTCTCTTAAGGCTACATACATAGAGCTACGGTGCGATTATGTCCGTCGTCACCTTGCCGCGATTCGTTTTCAACTTCCCTTATTTGAACGAAATCTGCGTCAGAACAGCACTCTAATTTAAATTGGAATGGTGAATATTCACCTTCTAGGGCACATACTCGGTATACCACCGATAATGATATTTCTTTTGCCACCGCATGCATGTCATTCAGCCAATATCCATTAGCGGATCTACTGATAGTATGTGAGATACTAAAAATAAGTCATAGATAATAGAAAAATAAAGATATAGCTTTTTTTTTTTTAAATCGTAGTACCAACAACACTTCACATTTTAAAACAAATTTACTGAAATATACATATTTACCATTTATGACTGTATTCTGTAATGGATTTCTAGTAATTTTTATCTATTTTTGACAAGTTTCCTGGCATAATCTTATCTGATTAAGGTCAGGATCCGTTGCAGATCTCTCCTAATACAATCCTAACAAATTGATACGATTGCGTATACTTGTATCAAAAAGAGGTTTCTTAAGATTTAAATTTAGTAAATTTGTTTAGGTAGTCAATTTAGGAAATGCTTACATTCCCTTTAAGCAGAGCCAGCTAGGGCGTGGCAAGGGTGGCATTTGCCACGGGCCACGATGGGCAAACATTGGGCCGTATCAGTTCGGCACCTTTATTTTACATAACATCCGGCGGCGCTGGTGCCGGCTCTGGCTTAATCGTTCTGTAAACTCTATGTGATAGTCATAGACCAACCGTTCTTTTTACTACATCATTCTTTGGTCCATCTCTGATCTGGCATTCTAGTCACATATCCTAACCAGCGTAATCATTTCACTCTGACTATTTGGCTAACCTTTACTAGACCATGTAGTGCTTTGAGTTCCGCATTTGTTCTTCTTCTCCATTCAATCCCTTCTACTCTTACTCCTCCAAAAATTTTCCTCAGGACACGTTTTTTATAATCTTATTCATAACCCAGCATTCACTCCGGTACAATACTGTAAGTTGCTGTCCTTGATACCTTTTTCGACAGTATTTTTTGAAGAGCTCCAACTGGTCTTCATCCTCTCACCATTTGCTTCTCAATTTCTTCTTCTTCCTCACCTTTACTAGTAACTGTTACTCCCAGATATTCAAAACTATTTACTTTTCAAAACGGTACTCCTTGTCCTCTGTTAAATGCTTTTAAATCCATTTTTGCATCTTCTTCCATTTTGTACTTTGTTTTATTCTCATATAATTGGTCAATTCGTAGTAGCTCATGCGTTCTGATCCCGCTGTCTCTCAATATTCTTTCAAGTAACAAATTAAAAAGTGCTGTAGATAATGGGTCACCTTGCTTAAGCCCCTTTTTTACTTCAAACGTAATAGAAAGTTCAACATTGACTTTTAGTAGATATTCTGTTTTATCATGTCATTTTTACAAGTTGAATTAATCTGTTCATAATTCCTAGTGCACTCATTGTTTCATATAGACGTACTCTTATAACAGAGTAATTAGCTTGCTTGAAATCCATAAATAGCATTTTTTGGTTTAGTTGTTGTTCATGGTGATTTTCAAAACAAAAATTTGATCTATTTTTTAATATTATTGCTAAATATTTATTAAAGGTCAAAAATTGAAAAAATGGAACTAAAAATCATATTTAATCCAGTTGAAGATTGCTTATTCCCCTCCGCAGCGTAAAGGGATTGAGGCAGGGCATTGTTGAACGCCTTCAATGTCGAGGAAAGCTGTCATCGCAATCTCTTTATGCTGTAAAGAGTGGCCTATCTTTTCTACGACCTGGTAGGCATATTGTCTGTGGTTGAGAGGAATTTCCCTGCAGTTCCCGTCTCTAATGTACTTATCTAGAATTCTCTTTAGAGTTTTTAGTATGAATGAGGTAAAGGCTGATCGGTCTACATGATTTAGGCAGGGAATTGTTTACCTTCCTCGCTTTCCGTATATATATAACCTTGGAAATCGACCAGTCCTGTAGTATGTAGCTCCACACCAGGATCGCACGAAATAATTTCACGAGAAGAGGCAACAGCTCCGTTTTGCAACAGGGCAGGAAAATAACATCTTCTCCTGGTGATTTGTTTTGGGAGAGAATCTTCAACGTCCATAAGATTGAGTGTGAAGTGATCACCTTAGAAGCAAATCTCCACACTTTCTTAACTGATCTTATAGACGAGTCACGTGGAAGGGGAAAGGGTTGCGGGCGATGCTCCAGAAGCAGGCCACCTGGGAAATGATTTCGCATGAGCAGAAGTAAGGTGAAGACAGACGATAAATATCTGTGTTTTTTATTTAGGCCCCAAGGGAAGATAATCATCTTTAACAATAATATATAAAAATCCATCAATAATTATTTATTTAAAAAATTTAAAAATTACGAAGGGAAATAAATAACCTATAAACATTTGAACACGTATTGTCCAAAACACATTCCAATAGATAAAATGATAATTTAATCACTATCTAAAAGGAAATGGAAAGTTCGGCTAGTAGTAGTTAAAATTTTGGGTAACAAACTTAAGCTATTATCCAGTAGGTGGCATTAATTTTAACTGAAATTTTAAGATACGTTATTTAAGTTTTGCTTTTTGACTAGATACGCCCTAAAGATAATAAAAATTATAATACGATGTAAAGGTTTTTTCCGAGTCAGTTCCAACCGTTATTATTTGCTATTTTATTTTGTTAGTTCCCACCTCTACAATAAGATGACCGATAACAGATGGTGTACATTGAATATTTTACTGTGATTAGGTCTTGCTTAAAATGTCTTTGGTCATTATTAAACTAGTATATATTATTTATTTTTCTGCAATCCTACAATTAAAAAAAAAAGAGATTTGAGTCATCGAAAATTAGACATTTTCTGTTTCAATTTCATTTTTTTTTCTATTTCATCGCAAAAAATTGGAATTTAAATGGCACAATTAAATTAAAATCATAATTTGTAAAGATGTAGTCCGAGCATAAAATAGAACTTCGAAGTAATACGTAAAGTAAAACCAGGCGCAGTTCTGTAGAGCATAAATATATCAAACAATGGTCTGGCTAATTGGTCTCTGCCAAAGCCAATAAACTAGGAAAAAAAAAAAAAAAAAAAAAAAAAAACAGGCGCAGTAACACAGTTAAAAGGGCACTAACATATATCTTCTTTATTATTAGGTCAATTTTAATGAAAAAACGACGTTGTATTAAGAAGGGCTTGTACAATTAAAACCGTTAAGAAACATCATGTTCATTATGCCATTCGAAAGATAATAAATTGTAAAAGTGTGAATTTTCTAAAAAATTTTCTTCAAACAATGTGAATATACGGGCAAAAATAGTATAAATTGCCGAACATCGCTCGAAATTTTCATGTGGTACATTTTTCAACCGACTAAAGAGTATGATTTTTTTCAATATTTTTTTAATACAAATTGTGGGTGCATGAGCAAGAATAATGTAAAATGACGATATCTTCAGGTGGCACATTTATTTTTTAAAATATAGCAGATATTAAAATAACAGTAAGGCCATTCGAAAGTTGATAAAATGTAGCAGTATGAATTTTTTCAAAATTTTTCATTAAATATTGTGTGTGCAAGAATTGTGTAAATTGACGAAAATTACTGAAAATTTTCAGGTGGCACATTTATTTTTAAAACTATTGAAAACATTGAAACTTAAATTATACCATTCGAAAGATAATAATAAGTACTAGCAGTGTGATTTTTTTTTAATTTTATACTAAAAATTGTTGGTAGAAGGGAAAAAATTATATAAATTAACGAAATATTCAGGTGGTATATGTATTTTTTAAACTACTGAAGATATTAAAACAATAGTTACGCCGTTCAAAACATAATAAAAAGTTGTAAAAATATCAATTTTTAAAAAAAAAAAAGTACGAATAATTGTAGGTGCAAGAGTAAAATTAGTATAAATTGATAAAATCTTCAGATGGCACATTCATTTTTTAAACTACTAAAGATATTAAAATAACAGTTATGCCGTTCGGAATATAATAAAAAGTTGTAAAAATATGAATTTTTTCAAAAAGTTTTTTTAAAAATTGTGATTGCAGGAGTAAAATTATGAAATCTTCAAGGGGCATATTTATTTTGAAACTACTAAAGATATTAAAACGGTAGTTACATGTGAAATATGATAAAAAGGAAAAGAATGAATTTTTGAAATTTTTTCATTAAAAATTGTGGGTTCAAGAGCAAAAATAATGTAAATTGACAAAAATCACTCAAAAGTTTCAGTTGTCACATTTACTACTGAAAACATAGAAACGAAAATTACGCCATTAGAAAGATAATAAAAAGTTGTAACAGTATAATTTATTTTTAAATTTTGGGTAGAAGAGCAAAAACAGTGTAAATTGACGAAATCTTCAGTTGGAACATTCACATTTATTTTGAAATTACTGAATATATTAAAACGGTAGTATGCCATTAGAAATAAAATTAAAATTTGTCAAAGTATGAATTTTTTCAAAAAATTTCATTAAATATTGTGGATGCAAGAGCAAAAATAGTGTAAATTGACGAAAATCACTGAAAATTTTCAGGTGACACATTTATTTTTAAAACTACTCAAAACATTCCTATAATTTTCTTTTTGGTGTTTTCGAGCAATTCAGCTGAGCCACTTTTCGTATCCTTATTTGTTGGTCCACTTTTTTATATATACTTTAAACTTAAAATAAATAAACAATTAGATTATTTGTTTTTTCAATCATAATTCGTTAGCTTCAACCTTCCCTACTATATTCTGATTTTCGTTATTCCTGTACGTCTCTTCTTCCTCTCCTTTTCTGCTTGGGGTTAACTCGCTTGCTGGCGGAAGTCATTGGCTTTTACAAGGTCGCGATACAACGTGGTGAACGTATAGTAAAATCGCTTGATACGAGGGACAATCTAAAATATTATATTTTTCCATTTAGTAGAAAAAAATATAAATTAAATGTTTAAAATGAAAAAATATCACGCCGTGACTCATTGTCAAATCGCCGATAAACCAGATGTTTGAATCACGTAGTCATTTCCGTCGAAACAGTCAGTCGATCGGATGGAATAATGGGCACCAACCAAACAAGTTTAGATATTATTTCTTGCATCGCTATCCATAACTGCCATAATTCACGAAACGTTCACAAATACAGATTGCCATTTTAGTTAGACGTTTCCGACCCCGCAGCCACTCATCACGAAACAAATATTAAATGTGTAAATAAGGAAGAAAGACGTCCGTGTCCTGTTAAGGATTATTCACACGGTATTATTTAGGCCTGTTCTAATAGTTTATAAATGTAAAACTAAAAAGTAAATATTTTTTAGTTTCTAGTGAGACAACAGAATAAATAGGTCATATCAAATTAAATTAAATTTCCATTAATGAATATAAATATTCGTGGTCACCTCTTGTACTATTATGATATTGGGGTTAATTTAAATTACGTTTATAACAATAATTGTACTTTTATCATAAAAATACTGGATCACGAGTACACATTAAATGAATAAACTTGGAGAGTAATTTAGTAAAATTGCTTTTAATAAGATCGGCTTAGCGCTTTCGGTCAATAACCATCATTAGAACCTTAGTAACAAATACTTTTCGAAAACAGACAATTTATGGAGTGACTAAAATAAGGGGGTTGACCTTAAAAATGGTAGCGAAAGTGTTAAAAATACCTCGTAAGGTATTTTGAATTAAATTTCTTTTCTATATCAATTATTTTTTCTGACAGGCCTTTATTTGGTAAGTGACGTAACACCATATTTGAACATCTTTATCGAGTTTCTACAACAGAACTAACAATAGCATTAACAAACACTTGGCAACATCACAAAAATGTCTCCAACAAATTAGTAACACTAGAAAAAAGAAGAAAAAATCAGTTTATCTAAATTAGATTTTTTATTTTATTTTATTTAAAAATTTTTTTGTTTTAAAATTTAATTTACGTTGACTGTGAAGGTATCTACAAGATGATATATGGAAAGGGAAGGGCTCCAAATTTTTCAAATCGTGAGAAAGTGTTGTTACTGGTAACAAATTTAAAAAAATATTATTGAAAATAAAAGCACAAATAGACAAACCTGGCTAGAAAAAGACGATTTAATAGCGAAACTCCAGAAAGCTGTCCAAGAACAACGGACGCATTTCGAAAATACTATGACAATATCAAAAAGTCCCTGAGGAAGAATGTTGCAGAAGAAAAAATGAAACTGCGAAAAACAGGAGGAGGAAGCTAGTACATGAATAATGATCTAATTAAGTCTATCTCATCTTTAATGGTATTTAAAATGTGAATGTAATTCGATATCTTCGAAAAAAAATTATTGAAAAGTTAGGTTATAATATATACTAAGTGGAACATTATCTTCAGATATTTATGGTTCAACCTAACTTCTAATTAAGTTCCACTTAGACGTCGGTGCAATAGGCGAGATCCCTATCGCGTAAATTTGGTTCTTGTAGTGAAAAAATATTATGTATGCATAGTTTTTTCTAGAAAATATCATGTAACATTTGAATAAACGCCACTCTAAAACCCTTCAATTTAGTGAGACATTTTAACAACACCGTTATTGCAGCTTATTCTGACGTCATAACTACTTTGATTGGCTGGAAATTATATTCAGTTTCATTATATGAAAAAAATAGAACTTGTGGCAGTATGGATTATATTGAAATGAAGACTTCGTATTTGATGGCTGTTCTCGATTTATTTATTAGGAAGTAATATCTATGTATACCCAAGGTTACGAAGAGCCAGGCCCGTGCCCCAAGTTTATTGGTTGGAAAGGGGAGGACTTCGTATCCCCCTCCTAAAATGTTCAAAAACTAAATATCTGAAAATCAGATGTTATTTAACGTTATTTAGGCTATTTGTTTATTTTTTTGTTTTTTATTAGGAATATGAGCGCCTGATTCGGGTGTTAAAAAATACTTGAGCCCGGGTCCCTAGTTTCAGACTTTGCTGACATGGTCTCTCGGCGGCCCTGTGTATACCGAGTGCTATGTCATTATTTTTTCGACCTGCTCACATTATAAATAAATATTATAAATAACGCTTGGCAACGCTGTACATTATTCTACATTGAGAGCACGCTCACTAAAAAAGCAATTCTCTAGCGCTCGATAGGTTAGTACTTGTTACGTCACATCTTAGCACGATTTTCTCAGTATCCATACAGGAAATTTTCTTTGGAAATTTATTTTGGAAAAACTACTTCGAAAAAGAAAATTAAAAAAAATCTAACCATTTTTCTCACTGGTTATGGTATTTTTCCAGAAATTAGGGATCTCGCCTATACAAAAGGGTGCCTTCAGTTAAACTTAAATCTCAAGTCCACCTTAAGTGTAACCGGTGCAATTAGTTTACAAACCAAAAAGAAAAGTCAAATGAACGGAAATTAAATGACTCGACTTGGCAACGTGGCACTGCCGCGCTTCTTTTGATTGGATATTGAGGAGGGCGGGTTCTTAATATATTTTAAAATTAAAAAGACGTTATTTTGAAATATGCTTATTATTGCAGTAACGGCAATAATTATTAGTAAATATACTGTTCATTTAATGACTTTAATATGCTAAAATTCCGACCCATGAATGTAACCCAGGATAATTGTATTTAAAAAAACTATTTGGTTACTAAGATTTTGAAGTGTCCTATTTTATAGAATTAAAAATTGTAAATATGGGTTTCGTTTCATCATATTTAAAATTAAATTTTATTTTTACACTGGTTCACAATAACTATAACGTGCTCCAATTCTATTACAGGATTATAAATTTTATAATCATTTCCACAATGATGAAAATTATTTCATTGTTGCCACAATGTATACAAAAAATCAAGAAAAACTAGAGAAAACATATATATGCACATTTTTACGCGTCCTCCAGTGGCGCAACTAATAGAATTTCTGGAAAAAGCTTAAGACAAAAGTTGTAGGGAATTTTATGCTCTAAAACTTTGTACTACAACATTTTGCACTAAAGGGTATTGTTTGTCCTCAAAATTAAGAAAAACAAGAGACAACCTACATGCACATTTATTACGCGCCCTCTAATGGCGTAACTATTGGAAATTCTGGAAAAAGTTTGAAACAAAAGTTATAGGGAATTTTATGCTCTAAAACTTTGTACTACAATATTTTGCACTAAAGTGTATTATTTATCCTCAAAACGAAGAAAAACTAGAGAAAATATACATGCACATTTTTACGCGCTCTCTAGTGACGCAACTAATAGAATTTCTGGAAAAAGCACAGACACACAGACACACAGACAGACCATACGCTGAAAATGGTTTCAATCTTCTTGGGGTACCTCAAAATGGACATTTCCATGGATATCTCGATTTTTTTTTGCTCGTTCACCTTACTTTCCCTTTGATGGGGCCGGGAAAGTAAAACTTTAATAAATGAGAAAAATTTGATTAATGCATGAATTTTCTTTAGGGATTGGCCTATAGGTATTATTCACACGGTTAGGTGGTACATCAAAGAAGCAAACGAAATGGTAAAACGTAACGGGAATGCAAATCAGACGAAACGCCCAAATGAGGCGAATAATAACAAACAAAGCACAGATCATAACTAGATGCTAAAGCCACGATTTACGTGAATATCTGATCTGGTTTATAAGGACAGTGCTGGGGGAAGGAGGTCAGTATTTGATTGTTTTAATCTAGATCTATTAAAAAAAATGCTACCAAAACATGTAAATAAAGAATAGACGATTCTTGATTTTTAATCAAAATAGCCAAACATTTTATAAATTAACTCTTACAAAATGAAAAATATTTCAATGTTTTTTTTTATTTTTGATCCACCATTATTTGTTTTAACAAAACTGTTTATTTGAATATCTACATAAATGATTTAGTTGCAAAATAGTTATTTGTGTAACTAGTGCAAAAAGTGCATATTTGTTGCACGAAGCATGGTTTGCAGCTCGAGACGAAGTCGAGAGCTGCAATCATGCTGATACCTATATAGATACTTCGCTTTATGTAAATTCATCAAAACAAAATGTATTCCTGAGAGTCCCTATGGTCCAGTAGCACAGATACCGGGCTCCAACCCAGGCGGCTCGGGTGGCGTCGAATTTTTTTTTTATTTTTAGTTGCTAAGAAATTGACAATTCAAAACACTCTAAAATGTACTTTTATGCACTAGTGCACAAAAGATTTACTTTTATGCACTAGTGCACAAAAGTTATACTTTTAACACGGTGCAAAAATCATAAATATGAAAAAAAACGAGACCGAATTAAAAGCATCGAAAAAATCTGAAAAAAAAAAATAAGAGAGAATTAGAAAAAAAAGAAAAAAATTGAGAGCGAAATTGGAAAATATTGAGAAAAAAATGAAAAATAAAATTTTAAAATATGGAGAAACTGAAGAAATTAAAAAACCGACAAAAAAACGTTAAAAATCGTAAAAGAAAACGCAAGAAATCGAAAAATATCACAAAAAATTGTAACAAAATCAAAATAATGACAAAAAAATCGCAAATCATCACAAAAAATCAATGAAAAAAAAAAGACATCAAATTAGAAACAACAAAAAAAGAATCAAAAAGAGAACAATGAGAAAATTGAAATCAAAAAACCGAAACAAAAACACAAGAAATCTAAAAATATCACAAAAAATCGTAAAGTAAAACAATTCTCAAAAAAAACCGCAACAAAATCAAAAAAATCGCAAATTATCATAAAAAATCAATGAAAAAAAATGACATCAAATTAGAAAACAACAAAAAAAGAACAGAAACACAGAACAATGAGAAAATTGAAGAAAATAAAAAAAAAAACAAAAAATCATAAAAATGAAAAAAAAACAAGGAGAATTAAAGGACTCGAAAAAATCTGAAAAAAATATAAAAAAAAAGAAAAAAAAATGAGAGAGAAATTATAAAATATTGGGAAAAAATGAAAAATAAAACAAAAACCGCAAGAAATCGAAAAATATCACAAAAAATTGTAAAGCAATCGCAAATAATCACAAAAAATCAATGAAAAAAAATGACGAAGAATTAAAAAAACCACAAAAATAATAGAAAAACAGAACAATGAGGAAATTGAACAATATAAAAAAAAT
The DNA here is from genome assembly GCA_963243735.1 of Neocrepidodera transversa. Classification (NCBI taxonomy): domain Eukaryota; kingdom Metazoa; phylum Arthropoda; class Insecta; order Coleoptera; family Chrysomelidae; genus Neocrepidodera; species Neocrepidodera transversa. The sequence goes on from OY725342.1 coordinate 5,840,081, forward strand.
AACGAAAATGAAAAAAAAATGAGAACGAATTAAAAGACTCGAAAAAACTGAAAAGAATCAGAACAAATTAAAAAAAAAGAAAAAAATAGAGAAAGACATTGGAAAATATTGGGAAAAAATGAAAAATTAAACTATAAAATACAGAAAAAAACCTGAGAAATCGAAAAATATAAAAAAATCGCAAATTATCATAAAAAATCAAAGAAATAAGAAAAAGTGAGAAAAAATTAGAAAAAAAAATAGAAGAAAAACATAGCAATGAGAAAAAAATAATGAGAAAAACTAAAATAAATCGTAAAAAATCAGACAAACAAAACAGAAAAAAAAACCTGAAAAATGAGAAAAAAGCGAGAAAAATCGAAAAACAGAGCAAAAACCAAAGAACAATCAAAAAACCGGAAACAACTGTAAACATAATAAAATGAAAAAATTCAAAAAAATTGAAATAAATTGCAAAAACTCGCAAATAAATTCCAAAAAAGTCGCAAATAATTGCAAAAAAATCAGAAAAATAAGAAAAAATGAGAGAAATTTAAAAACCAAAAGAAAAAAACAGAAAAAGAAAAACAGAACAATGATGAAAAAGTAGAAAAAAACAAAAAAAAACAGAAAAAAATGTAGAAAGAATCGAAAAAACCACAAAAAACAGAAAAATAAACAAAAAATAAGAAAAAACTAGAACAAATAAAAAAAACCTCTATAAAATGATACATAAAAAAAATTAAATAAGTATATACCACCATAATAACAAGAATAATAAAATAGTTTTTTTGCAAAAAAACTATTAAAAATAGCGTCCTGAATTTCTAACTTTAAAATCTGGTTACCTCATTAAAATCAGAAAAATTGCAAAATTGGAAAAGTAATTAATTTTAAAACAAAATTTTAATTTTATTTTTTGGATCTATACATTTTAACCCTTTTGGAGATTAGTTCTGAAATAATTATTTCCTGATAAAATTTTTGTAACTAACAAATAATTTCCACAAAAGTAAAGACTTCTGGAAGGAATCATTATAATATAAATCAAACTGAGGTTATTTATTTGGAGAAAAAAATTTAAAAAAAATTGTTTACCATACAAATCAGGTATATGAAAAAAATATGGAAAAAATTTACAGGCGAGTTTATATATCGGATTATAGGTCAGTATTTTTGTCCAGGTAATTTTAATGGTGTCACAAAAATCTTCTATTTAAGTACCTGATGTCACTAAAATACCAAATTAGTTCAAAATTAAAACCTTGCGGTAGTAACATCTGGTAAACTAAGCAAATATTATTGGAAAATTATCAAAACTGATAATATAACATTGTTTATTTAAATAACCCATTTTTCTCTGTGTATTTAATAAATTTTTAATTTTCTGGTATTATTTTTTTTCGACCGGTAAAAAATTTAAGACACGCAAACGTATTTCTTTAATTTTATTACATAACCAAATCCCATCAAACTATATAGGAATGTTTTGTGAAGGATGAAATAATTTTTTATAATTCTTAACTTGTTATGACAACAATGAAAGCGAATATTCACGATTAAAGTATATCGTGAAACTAGACTTTGATAAATTGACAGGATCGATTATGGATCAGTTAATATGTTCCGATTTATTTGGCAGTTTTTTTATTACAATAGGATTAAAAGAAAAATGAGTCCAATAGAATTACAAACTTTGAATAGATCAATTGTGATATTAGGTTTAAGATAAACTTTAGATAATAAAAAAAAAATGATTTATTGAGATTATTTTTTACGTAGCATTTATAATATAGTGACCAATCAACCAAAGACTAAAATATAGCATATTACATCAACTCTCGGTGACAGCTTTTACTGCTTATATTTTAAAGTTCATGGATATAACAGTTTGACTATAATACTTCTTAGCTATTGTTGCAAAATCAAAGATTTATTAATATTATGGGTATTTCCATCAACTGAGCGTTGATCTGTGACAACTGAATCATGAATTCGCTACTATTTCGTAATATTTACAAGGTATGATCAAACTTGCAGTCACTTGAAAATTTTTTCTTTGTTTAATTTAATTATAAATGCAAGAATTAATTGCATATTTGATGTACAAATATACAGACTTGTTAGCATTTAACATGAAGAGACGTTAGAGAAAAAATTAATTAATTAGTAAATAGATTATTTTATGAATAATCTAAATAAAAATACACGTTCAATTAGTATCTATAAAATCCACATTCTTATCTTTAACCCTTTGATTGCGGGCAAAACTTTACAGCGCTAAACGCTCTAGGGACAAAAATATTGAAAAATACATAAAACATTTAGTTAAATTTTGAGTAAATTAAAACGAAATATCAATAAAGTTGTAATAATTTTCAAAAGGTTAAAAACAAAAATAAAAACGTCTAGAAATTCAAAAATTTCAAAAAATATCAAATTTTGCACGATTTAGAGTTAACACTACCATTCTTAATAACATTATTAAGTAAAACGTGAACATTAGCAAAATCGGGACCAATGAGTTGCATCCCATTTGAGCAGGCCAAACTTTTGACCGCTGACTTGCATCCGTCCAACCGCTGAGTTGCATCCCGTCAACAAATTTAATATTGTGTCTAAAACTGGTGGATAATTAAATAAAAGTGGGCATTGTTGTCATGTTTATTCTGATATCGTAATTGATACTAAATTTTATTTCCGAAACTGCAATTAATACAGTTGTATAACAATATAGTGAATATTTTTTTTTATGTAATTATTGTTTGCCCATTTTAATTTTTTTTTATTCATTAATATTATTATTTCATTATATCCTTTAACTGTATTATATATGATCTGCATAATTATCATTATATTAAAACTGTTGATACTCTCTATCTCCATTGGGAGTGGGTTCTATATAAAAGAAAAATCATAAATTTTTACAAACAAAATAAATAATTAATAAAATTTTGAAATTTTAAGTTGCCTTCCAAGTTCCTCTTCTCCTTTTTCTTCGTCGAAGATAATTCTGAGATGTACCTTCCTCAACTGTTCAAAATTTTCCCCTATACTCCTACTTGATGCTGCTCCACTTTTTGATCACAATTCCATGGAATATTTCTCTACCAAAAATTTTTTTTATAAATCGTAACTTTTCCTTTTCTTTTAAAATATAAATTGTATCCTTTTTACTTTCTGAACAACAGAGTTGTATAGAAGGAAAGTATTGCGATCATGATATTTTGACCATACCCAGATTTTAACGGATCTTTACGTTTTGAGGTCACCTGAATCCATTTATACCATTTTTAGCATGATGTCTGTCTGTGTGTGTGTGTCTGTGGGTGTGTGTGTCTGTTTGTGGGTGTGTCTGTGTGTGTGTGTGTGTGAACACGATAGCGTCTAAACGGCTGAACCGATTTAGATGAAATTTTATATACATATTTAGGGTAGCAAGGAGACGACCTGTATTGATTTTGGTGTTAATCGGACAACCGGAAGTTATTGTTTTTCATATATTACTTTCCCGGACCCATCAAAGGGAAAGTAAGGTGAACGAGCAAAAAAAAATCGAGATATCGATTTTAAGATCCCCCAAGATTGAAACCATTTTCAGCGTATGGTCTGTCTGTGTGTCTGTGTGTAATCTTCCACGATAACTGCCGAACCGTTTGACCAATCAAGCTGAAATTTGGTATGGAGGGTCGGTGTGTGCCTGGAATGCGACCATTAGTTTTTGGTTTAAATTGGTACAGTGGAGGGTCCTCAAGACCGACATTGGTTAAATACACATGTAACAATTTTTTGCTTTATTTAAATTTTAAGGGCAAACAATACATTTTAGTGCAAAATGTTGTAGTACAAAGTTTTAGAGAATAAAATTCTCTATAACTTTTGTTTCAAACTTTTTACAGAATTTCCAATAGTTTCGCCAGTAGAGGGCGCGTAAAAAATGTGCATGTAGGTTTTCTCTAGTTTTTCTTGATTTGGAGGACAAACAATGTATTTAGTGCAAAATTTTCTTGTGCAAAGTTGCAAAGCATCAAATTTTCTTTAACTTGTATGTTTAACTTTTATCGAATTCCTCATAGTTTCGCCGCTAGATGTCGAGAAAAATACACATTTAAAATTCCCTACAACTATTGTATGAAAATTTTTCCCGAATTCCCAATAGTTTTCACACATGATTTTAGGAGATCCTAATTGTAGCAGTATGATATATAACGTGCGCATGCGCAGCTTATGTCATTACCAACATTGAAATATTAATTCACCATCAGCTCGCTATTTTTAATGTGTTCCATAAATCAATGTAATGCTTAGTATTTTGTAATTAAAATAATAATAATAAATAACATATTCTCTACGTTCGAGCCGGGAAAGTCCTGGGGTGACACAGCCGATTTTTTTTTTAAATTGGATAAATAATGCATTTTTATGAAAAATTACAGGATATAAAAGTTGCAGAACATAAAATTTTCTACATATTTTCTCTTTACCGTTTTTTTGAATTCCTCATAGATATAGACTTCTGCGACTTTTTTTTTAGATTTTCCCAAAATTATGGATTTTTATGAAAAACTACAGGAAATCAAAATTGTAGAACAAAAAATTTTCTACAAATTTTGTCTTTACTTTTTTCGAATTCGGCATAATTTTGTCGCTAGTGGGCGTGAAAAAAATTTATATAGACAATTTTACCTTATTTTTAGATTTTGTGTCAAAATTATGATTTTTTTTGAAAAAAGGCATGATATAAAAATTGTAGAGCATAAAATTTCCTACAAATGTGTCTTAACTTTTTTCGAATTTCGCATAATTTCACTGCTAGAGGGCGTGAAAGAAATATATATGACTAAACAATTATTTTACTAGGAGTGTTCGGAAAGTTGGGTGGGATTACCCCCTCATTTTTCTTTTTTGGTTTTATTACTTGCAATATCTAAATTTACATATTTTAGGCATTTTTATTAAAATACAAAATTTAAATTCGTTGACAAATTGTATATAAAAATTATGACTTTTCTTATTATTTTTTTTCGTCTCTAATCAATTTTTATTATTTTTAAAACCTCCCAACCAAAATCATTACTTGATTTTTTGATCTTATCCCAAAATTTTTATACGGAACGATTTTTAATTTTCAAAGTTAAATTTTAAATAATTTTCTAAATATAAAACAAATTTTATTTCTATTAACATTTCATAATATTCTCCTTCAATATCAAAATTTGTTGATTACACTAGAATTTTTATTTATATACCCAATTATTTTAAATTAACTCAATATATCCAACTATAAAAACTTTCGAATATAATTTTATAATACAAACTTCTTTATACTAATAATAATAATAAATTAACTTCTATAAGTCATACAAAATGATTTTATTATAATATATATTATATACATAATTTATTTATAATTTATTAATAACAATAAATGCACATAATTTTTGTATTAAAACTACTATTATAAAATTACCAAAAAACTATTTATAATTGAAACAACAATCAATTATTATTATTGTTGTCCCAATGTTTATTTCACTTTAAAGTATTTGTTTTTTTTTTATTTCAATTTCAAAACTTTATTGACAATTTATTTTATTTAAGAGAATATCTTATGTTTTTCTTTTAATTAAAATATAGCGTAAGAAAATATGATGACATTTTTCAAATCTCATACACATGTATGTTCCAATTTTTATAAAAATATTTACCATTCAAATAATATACCGGCAACATTGCTATAAAATTTGACCAGCCTTGTCGACGGTCGTCTTTTTTCGTTCGGTAAAATTTTACTTTTTGGGATGCAAATCGCCGGTCGCCAGCAAAATAGCCAAGAACAAAAGATACAATCCTTTTGACTTCTTATCATATCGATACAGTATGTGACGTAGGTAAAGCTTCTGGTATTACGTCATCAAGCCCGCGTAATTTAAATAAGAGGATGTTTTTAGCTTAAAGGGTTGTCTTAAAAAATAACAAAGTAGTATAAATAGTACATTTGGACCTTCTATATTAAAATATCAATTAAAAAAAAAATGCTAAAATTGTCCATACTAGAGAGTTATTGCAGGACATCTGAAATATACCGTATACCTTACACTGACATCTAAGCATGCGCAGACCTAAACAATTTTTTATAAGGTATAAGGTCATGCACTATTTCTTAGGGATAAGGTTAAACGTTAAACCTTATACGTTATAGGAATTTTTTGTTCTGTCGATGTGTTTTGCTGATAAATAAAATGTTTTATGGTTAATAACTCACATTTAACCTAACCATTTAAAATTCAGATATATTTAAAAAGGGATTAACATCTAAAATTTCTTCCATGTCTCGCGAAAAAAAATAAAATAATCTAAAAACTCGAGTTACTTTTAACTTTTAACAAAAAACGTGGCCAACGTAACACAAACGAAAATTTTTGATAAAGGACAAGTCTAGCGTCTAACCTTACATAGCGTTTAAGGTAAAGATCCTTGCAATAACTCATATTTATATGCATGCACTAAGCCAAATAGTGCTAAGGTATAAGGTATACGGTATAAAAATTTGGTGTCGTGCAATAACTCTCTACTGAGTCCCGCCATTCACCTAACCTAACATCTATTGCCAACTGACATACCCTAAGGATAGGCAACATATCTTACAAATTTTGCAATTTTATGCGAAAATTTCAAAAAGTAAAAATTCCAAAATATTCAAAAATTGCAAAAAAAAAACATCAAATTATTCGATTCATTCAAAATATTTCAAAAATTTTAACCATTTCAGAAATGTCAGTTTCAAAAAATTATTTGAAAATTTCAGAAATATATCAAAAATTTTTTTCGAAACTTTCAAAAAGTAGAAATATCAAAATATTCAAAAATATATCAAATATTTCAAAAAACAAATCGATTAATTCAAAATGTTTCAAAAATGTCAAAAGTTTCAAATAAACATTAAAAAATTATTCGAAAATTTGTAAGATTTGTAAAATTTGTAAAAAAATTGTAAAACATGTAAAAAATTTGTAAAATATGTAAAAATTTGCAGGGAAATAACAAAATTGTTTATTTACGAACACAGCATAGTTTTTACGAATCATTTATATGCGACAGCCGCAGCTAAAGGGTTTAATACCTTCATATACATTTCCACGATTATAGCAAAATAGTTCTATTGTTCATTTAACGAAATTTATTCCTAGACATTTATTAAGTTGTGCAATAAGTATTTTAAAATATTTAAAATAGAAAGTATTTCCGGAAAATAATCAACGAAATGGTATTTATCACGAGCACGGACAATCGCGAATTGATGAGATTTATAGGAATCGCGTGCCTCCATTGAAACTTATGGCGCCTGGGTCTCGTTTTTAATAATCAGTAGTCACTTTATAGTTGGACCAGGTCACATTTACTTTCTCTTAAATGAACTCGAGACCCCAAAGAAAGAGGAACTACATCTTTCTTGAAGGTTAAGGCGAAAGTGGAGGGCTATTGCTCCATTGGTATATCCATATGAAGGAAATTAATTTTATTTATGGTTAATGAAAAATATTGACTTACCAGATGAAATCCCGCTCATAATATTGGACATCCTGGAAAAAAAATATCATTATTTTCAAATAAGCAATTGTTTAGTTTAGGTTAGGTTCAGGTTTTTTTTTTTTTTTTTTTTTTTTTTTTTTTTTTTTTTTTTTTTTTTTTTTTTTTTCTCTCTAACTTATAAACAAAAAAATGTAGATATTTATGACAATAGACCAAAAGGAAATAAAATTATAAATGTGGACAATTCTGTTTCCATAATAAATATAATGCATAAATAATTCGTAAAATTTTATAAACTTCCAACTAACTACTACTTCCATTTTTTTTATTTTATTTTATTTATAAAAAAAAATTAAAAAATTTACTTACATCTATTTTTAATATTGTCTTTTTTTGTAATTTTATGTTTTGGATGTTTTTTAATATTTAAAGTAATTTCTTTCATAATAATATAAATTTTTGTCAGATTTTTAAATTAGAACTTTTTCTACAATTCAGTCCGATATAATTGACTTAATTTTTATTCTGCACTATTATATATAAATAATTCAATATACATTAATAAACACAGAGAAAGCCGTGGACTCTTTTTTAAGCGCGAAAGGAGGAGTGTGAGATTTTACATAGTTAAAGTTTATGTACAGGTGCAGCGCATATATAATATAAGATTCAAATAAATTCAAAATAAATTAAATTAGGTATAATTAATATTATTTATCTCAATTTAAGAAACGAAAACTTCACTAGGATCGTTGGACGATTTTTGGATAGGTTTAAAATAGGAAAGAATAGAAACAAATGGTGAAAATAGGGAAAAATAGGAAAACCAGAAAAAAACAGGCAAAACATTGTAAAAACCGAAGAAGTAAGAAAAATAGGAAAAAATGGGAATCAATAGGAAATCGGGAAAAATAGGGAACTTGGAAAAAAATAGAAAAAAATAAAACAGATAAAAAGAGGCAAAAGTAGATAAAAATAGGAAATGGAGAGAAAAATAGGAAAATGGTAAAAAAAAATGAAAAATGGGGATAAAGGAATATAGGTAAAAATGATAAAAAAAAAAACAAAAACAGGAACAAACATTAAAATAAGGGAATAATAGTCAAAATACGAAAAAATGGTAAAAATAGAAAAAAACAGTAAAAAAAGGAAAAACAGGGATAAATGGGAAAGAATTGAAAAAAATAATGAAAAAATCGGAAAAATATAAAAAAATCAGTAAAACAGAAAAGTGAGAAAAACAGAAAAAATAGGAAATATTCAGGAACGACTCGAAAAATAATGTAAAAAGAAAAAATAGGAATAAATCGAAAAAAATTGACAAAGAAAAATAGGAAAAAAATAAGAACTAATAGGGAAAAATAAAGAAACATAGGAAAAAAACTAAAAAAAAAAAACCGAAAAGAAAACAGGAAACAATAAAAATGGAAAAAAAATTGAAAACGAGGAAAAATAGGAAAAATAAGAAATGATTGAGAAAAATTAAGAAAAATAGAAAACATAGGAAAAATGGAAAAAAATTTTTTAGAAATAAAGAAAAATAGGCAAAAACTGGAAAAAACAGGCAAACATAAGATCAAACAAAAAAAGTCATTAATAGGCAAAATGGGAAAAAATAGAAAAAAAATAAAAAGAAAAATAGAAAAAAATGGTGAAAAAATAGAAAACATTAAGGAAACAATAGAAAAATAGTGAAAAAAGAAAAAGACAAGAAAAAATAAAAAAAATAGAGAAAAATAAGAAAATTGGAACAAATAGAAATAAGTAAGAAAAATGGGAATTAATAGGGAACAATGGAGAAAGACTAGAAAATTAGGAAAACTTAATAAATAGAGACAAATAAAGAAAAATAGAAAAAAAATTAAAAAAGGAATAAATCCGAAAAAAAGAGAAAATGGGAGAAATTGGGAAAAACAGAAAAAAAATAGAGAAAACAGGAAAAATAGGAACTGATAGAGAAAAATAAAGAAAAACAAAAAATAAAAAAAATGGAAAAAACAGGGAAAAATAAAGAAAAATAGACAAAAATGCGAAAAAAAAACGGCAAAAATAGGATCAAAGGAAAAAAGGGAATAATAGGCCAATTGGGAAAAAATATAACAAAATAAAAAAAAATAGGGAAGAATCGAGAAAAACAGAAAAACCGAAAAAAAGATGAAAAAAACTGAAAAAGTAAAAACAGAGAAAGTAAGAAAAATAGAAAAAAATGGTAAAAAATTGAAATCATTCAGGAAAGAATAAAAAAATAGTGAAAAAAGGAAAATATAGGAATTAATAAAAAAAATAGAGAAAAATGGGAAAATCGAAAAAAAAACGAGGAAAAATATGAAAAAATGGAAAAAAAATAGAAAAAACAGAAAAACGCAAAAAATTGAAAAAATAAAAAAACAGGAACAAATGGAAAAAAAACAGAAAAAATAGAAAAAATAGAAAAAATAGGAGAAAAAATGGGAAAGAATAGAAAAATTAGGAAAAAAAGTAAAAAATAGGAAACAAAAAATTAAAAAAAATATGCAAAAATAGAAAAAGCAGCGAATAATGCAGAATAAATAGTTTTGCCATTTATAGTCAATTTTTTGGGACACATTTGGGTATAATTTTTTTTATACAAATAATTTGGCTCTTTTGAAAAATCTATTTTTTGTTGATTATCTATTTTTAAATTTCCACTACTTTTTTTTTCAATGATGATGGTGTAAATAAACCGATTTTTTTAAAAAAATTCTTCCTTGAAAAATTGGTAAAAAGTTATTTTTCCTCGGGGGCAATTTAAAGAAAATCAGGATTTATGAATATTATAAATTTTTTTCAATTTTTGTTTTGCTAAATGTTTTTCAATTTTTGTTTTGCTAAATTTTTTACTTGTATCTATTTTTTATATTTTTGAAAATTTAAACCTTTTTATAAAATCTGATTTCAATTTTTTTTTAATCTTTTGTTTTTTACACCGTATAAAATTGTTTTTTATAGAAAACAGAATTTTTTTACAAATTTCAATACATTTTTCAAATTTTATTACTTTATTATTTTTTAATGAACATTTTAGAAAATTTTTTTTATCCATTTTTTAAATTTGGGTTTTTTTTCAATATTTAATTATACAAAATTTATTATTTTATCAAAATTGTATTAAAAAAAAACATGATGTAAAAATTAAACACAAAATGAATTTGTTATTTTTTTGCAATCAAATTATTACCGATTTTTTTCAAGGTTGAATTTTTTTATTAAATTTGTACTATAATTTTTTTTCAATTTTTGTTTTGCCTATTTTATTTTTCAATTTAAGTTTTATCTATTTTTTATATTTTTGAAAATTTAAACCTTATTATAAAAACTGATTTCAATTTTGTTAAATTTTTGATTTTTACAATTTTTAAAATTGTTTTTATGGAAAACAGAATAATTTTGGAAATTTCAATACATTTTTCAATTTTTATTAATTATTTAATTTACATTTTTGAATTTTTTTATCCATTTTTTTAATTTGGTTTTTTCCAATATTTAATTATCTAAAATTTGTATTAAAAAAAAACATGATTGAATTTATTATTTTTTTACAATCAAATTATTAACCATTTTTTCAAGGTTTAAATTTTTTCTAAATCTTTATTATATAATTTTTTTTTTATTTTTGGTTATGCTAAATTTTTTTCAATTTTTGTTATGCTAAATTTCTATTTTGCTAAATTTTTAAATATTATCTTTTTTTTTTAATTTGTCTTGTTGAATGTTTTAACTTTTTAAACCTTTTGTTTTTTACAATTTTTAAAATTGTTCTCATGGAAAACAGAATAATTTTGGAAATTTCAATAATTTTTTCAAATTTTATTAATCATTTAATTCATATTTTGGAAAAAACTCGTACCCATTTTTAAAATTTTCGTTTTTTCAATGCTTATCTGAAATTGATTTTTTTTTTATTAAAGTTGTATTAAAAAAAAACGAGATCAAAAAATTCAATATAAAATGAATTTATTATTTTTTGAAATCAAATTATTACCGATTTTTTTCAAGATTGAAATTTTTTTTAAATTTGTAGCATATAATTTTTTTTCAATTTTGGTTATGCTAAATTTTTGTCAATTTTTGTTTTACTAAATGTTTTTCAATTGTTGTTTTGCTAAATTTTTGATTTTTACAATTTTTAAAATTAACTTTTTAACTTACTTATTTATTTAATTTACATTTTTGAAAATTTTTTATCCAGTTATTAAATTTAGGTTCTTTTTCAATGTTTAATTATCTAAAATTGATTTTTTTATCAAAATTGTATTTAAAAAATACATGATCTAAATATAACGAATTTATTATTTTTTTACAATCAAATTATTACAGATTTTTCACAAGGTTTAAATTTCTTTTTGTAAAATATTTTTTTTTTCAATTTTGGTTAAGAATATTAATTTTTGTTTTGTTAAATTTTTTTCAATTTTTGTTTTATCAATTTTTATTTTGCCAAAGTTTTTAAATTTTGTCTAATTTTATTAATTCTTTAAATTGTTTTCATGAAAAACAGACTATTTTTGAAAATTTCAATAATTTTTTTTAATTTACATTTTTGAAAACAATTTTATCCATTTTTTAAATTTTGGTTTTTTTCAATGCTTATCCAAAATTTTTTTTTTTTTAAACTGAATTTGAAAAAAAAAACATTAAATATTCAACATATATAATATTATTTCGCTAATATTAATTATTCATTGGCATTTATTTAAATTTTTATATAAAAGGATTTTAAATTTCCTAGAATTCAATCTAAATTATAACCTTTAAATTTCAGATTTTTTGGGTGTTGTTCACTTGGTCCCAGCGGTCAATTTTGTCAAGGGGGTTCCGTAATCTTACCGGTCTTTTGGCCTCAAGTTTTAAAATTAGGTGGGCCTTTTGGGCACAGTGGTTATCAACCATAAAGTAACTAATCCTTTTGATTCTAAGTAATATTTTTGAGAAAAAAATAATAGGAATAATTTTAGTGATTTTTTTTTAAATTTTGATGAACATTTTTGAAATTTTTTTACGGAATTTTTTCAAATTTTTAAACAAAATTCATAAAATATTTTGATTGATTTTTTCTGATATTTCTTATTTGCATTTAATATTTTTCATATAGTAATTTTTGACAGTTTATAACAATTTTTAGTTGTTCATATTTTTTTAACAATGTTTTAGTAAATTTTCAAATTCTTTTTTAACACTTTCCTTCACATTTTAGCGAACGTTTATCTTATTTTTTTTTAAACAATTTTTAATATCTTCTCACAGTTTTTTGTGAAAGCTTACAATATTTGTTATAATAATAAACGTTTTTTTAAACAATTTTTGAAAGTTTCTAATATTTTTTTTCAATTTCTGTTATCAATTTTCGAAATTTTCTAATATTTTTTGGCAAATTTTGAAGGTTTTTTGATTTTTTGTAAAATTTTTACAGTTGCTTACAAATTTTAATAAACTTGAACATTTAGAATGTTTTTCTATTTTGTTTCTGCAACTTTTAACAAATTGACTTTTTATTATATTTTTTCTACTCTTCGATCGTTTCTAATATTTTTTAACAATTTTTTTCTTAATTTTATTGTATAATTTTATCGATTTTTAACGTTTTTCTAAATTTCTTTAACAAATTCTCAACATTTTTGACATTTTCTGACAATTTTTTAGTTTAAAAAATTTTTTTAATAATTTTAAATCGTTTTTTTATTAGTCCGTTTTTTTAAATAAAATAAAATAATATTAATTGGGTCTTATATTATTTTTTTAATTTTTTGACTAGATCTAAATAGTTTTTAATGGTCCAAATGTAGTTTTTTTCAAACCAAAAGTATCTCCTTCATGTATGGACTAAAAAAATAATAAAATTCTTGATATTTTTATCAAAATTTTTTTTATATTTTGATCAACATTTTTGAAATTTTTTGATTAATTTTTTTCAAATTTTTAATCAAAATTCATGAAATTTCTTGATTAATTTTTTTCCAACGGTTTTTATTTGCATCAAATATTTGTCTTTTAGCAATTTTTGACAGGTTTTTCTTAATTTTTGACACATTCCTTCACTTTTTAGCGACTTTAAACATTTATAATTCCAGTTTTTAAGTTTGCTAGGTATATGTGTACTATTTAATTTCACATATGTATTTAACTGAATATCGAGAATAATACAGATAGATTTGAATATAACCGATTAAGACTATTAGAGTAATAAAATAAGACAATTCCATTCACAAAACCAATAATTTGACAATAATTTTATTTAAACTGTATCTAGGAATAACCCACAACTGAAGAGATTACAAAAATATTATTTAATCTTTAAATAATCCTCTTTCATTTTCCTAGAACCCTTAATCTCGCTTTCGTGCCCAGAAAGGCTACATCTTTAGAAGGGACAAAAATTAAATTCGGGTAATACTGACCGCTGTGCCGAAAAGGACTCCACCCGATTTTTTTAAAGGTTGAAATTTCTTAGTAATTTAGAATATTTTAAAATTTAAATTATTCTAAAATAATTCGTTTTAAAACTCTTGCTTATGTAATAATTGATATAATTTTTTAATATTTTGTTAAAAATTTAAAATTATTTTTTCAAAATTTGAAGGTAACAACCGCTGGTGGAATAAATCTCTAAAACTCCCCAGTATATCTGGACGTCCATTACGTCACGTTGAGGTATAATCAACAACAATAGTTACAATTTTGATTTAATTACTGTCATTCCGGTCGTAGCAAAAAGAATGCGACGCATGAACTTGAGACAGAGGAATTTCTATTTCTAGACAATGAAATAACTTTTTCTAAGAAAAGTCAGATCGATGATCGATGAACCAGGTTAAATAATTACTAGTCGATTCGACGGGAATTCGATTGCAAAATAATTACAATTATGAATTCAGAAAATGTATGAGTCATATAAGATTTCAAAATTTAAAACAAAAACTATAAACACAAATAAAAATTAATACGAACTAAGTATACCTGGAAAAAATCGACGTTATTATTTAGGCGTTTAAAGAACACCGCACACAAGGTTAACATATTGGCCTTCAGTGGAAATTAATGAAAATTTTTAATTGTGTTGGTAAAAGTAAAAAAAAAATGAAAAAAGTTTAAATTTTCTGCTATGTCTAGTTTAGCCTCGTTTAATTTATTTGTATTTCTGAGCTGAAACAACAAAAAAACAACAACAAAATAAACAAAGCCAATCTAGAAAATTAGTGTCACTGATAAAAACGTTTAGTACTATTATACAGGATGTCTCATTTATATGAAAAAATAATCAGATTACTTTAGAGCTCGAAATATCGATAAATACACCATCCTGTACAGTTAAAAAATTGTTTAAAAAAATAATTATATTTTGTTAATCTCTATTTAAAACCCTGTAATAAAATATACAGGGTGGGCCATCATATATGCGTCGCGTTGGTATTTATATGAAAAACGGTAAAATTGTGTAAAAAATGTTTACTGAAGGTACAATTTTAAATTATTTTGATTTATACACGTTGCCTCAATAAAAATATCTACACTTTATATTATTTTAAATGGAACACTCTGTATTTTTTACAATTGTATGTTTGTATTGAGAAGTTGATTTCAAAAGTCCATTACACCTTTAATGTAAACTAAATAGTTATAGACAATTGAAAATTGCAACGGCCAAACGACAAAAATTCGTGAAAAATCGAAATAAATCGACAAAACCAGAATAATAAGAAGAATGATAAAAAATGAGAAAAAACAACAGAGAAAAATTCAAATAAAATCAAAATCAGAAAAATGAGAAAAGAAAACGAAAATACCGAAAAATCGAAAAAACCAGAGGAATAATAAAAAATGTGAAAAATCAGAAAACAAAAAAAAGGATTAGAAAAAAAAAACAGAACAATGAGAAAAATCAGAAAACAAAAAAAAGGATTAGAAAAAAACTAGAACAATGAGAAAAAAATGGGATTTGAAAAAATAGGAAAAAAACAACAGAAATAGCAGGAGAAAAAAATCATAATAAAATGAGAAAAAATCTTAAAAAATGAGAAAAAATAACCATAAAAAATTAGAAGGATCGAAAAAATCAGAAAAAATCATTTAAAATCAGAAAAAAATAAGAAATAAAAACAAAAAAAATTGAGAAAATTAAAGAAAAAAAAAACAGAATGAGAAAACAATGAGGAAAGATTAGTGGAAATTGAAAAAAATGAGAAAAAGAAATAGATAAAACCGAAAAAAAAACAAAACAACATAAAAAATGAGAAAAAACAACGAGACAAATTAGAAGGATCGAAAAAATCAGAAAAAATCAGTAAAAATCAGAAAAAAAAAAAAAAATAAAAACAAAAGAAAGAATCAGAAAAAAAAACAGAACAATGTCAAAAATGAGGAAAGATTAAAAAAAATTCTCATAATAATGAGAAAAAAAAGAGGAAAACTAGAAGGATCGAAAATGTCAGAAAAAAAATTAAAAAAAATCAGAAAAAAGAATAGAAAAAAAAAAATCAGAAAAAAATAAAAAAATTGGAAAAAATAAGAAAAAAATTGAGAAAAGAATAATAAAATATTGAAAAAATGGAAAATAAAATTGTGAAATATGGAAAAACCGAAAAAATTAAAAAAAATTTATAAAAAAGAAGAAAGAAACACTGAAAATCGCAAAAATAAACGAAAAAAGTCGCGAAAAAGCACCGACAAAATTCCAAAAACAAATTATAGAAAATAAACAGAAAAATGAGATAAAAAAAAGCGAGAGAAATTGAAAAATATAGCAAAAATTCAAAGAACTAAAAAACCGGAAACAACTGTAACCAAGAAAAAGTAAAAAAAATTAAATAACGCACAAAAATTGCAAATGCTAAATAAGAGAGGAATAAGAAAAAATTAGAAAACAAAAGAAAGAAATGTATAAACAACAACAGAACAATGTGGTGAAAGAATTTGAAAAAATCAGAAAAAAATACAGAAAAAACAAATTATCAGAAAAATTGGAAAAAAACATGAAAAAATCAGAGAAAATCAGAAAAATCGGAAAAAAATAAGAAAAATGAAAAAAAACTAAAAACGTCGCAAAAAAAGAAAACCCAAGAAAATTCCAAAAAAATTAGAACAAAAAGAAAAAATTGGAAAACGAAAGAAATAGCAGAAAATAGAACAATCAGAAAGAAATAAGGAAAAATTAGAAAAAAATCAGAAAAACGAAAAAAAAGCAGGAGAAATACCAAATAAATCGCAAATAATCGCAAAAAACAGATTGAGAAAAAATGAGAAAAAAGTAGAAAACAAAAGAAATAGATAAAGAAAAACAGAACAATGCGAAAAAATTAGAAAAAATCGGAAAAAAATACAGAAAAAACAAAAAATCAGAAAAATGAGAAAAAAATAAGAAAAATTCGAGGCAAATTAGAAAAAATTAAAAAAACATCAGAAAAAAATAAGAAAAAAAAATAATAAATGAGAAAAAAATTAGTAAACATTTTGAAAAAATGAAAAATAAAATAGTAAAATATGAACCAACCGAAAAAATCAAAAAAATTGTAAAAAAGTAGAAAAAAACCGCTAAAAATCGCAATAGAAACAATGACCAAGTATAAAGGCCGATGCCCTAACCATAAAAATTCTAAATAGGAATAAATTCATAATGTTAAAAAAGACAAGATAGTGTGTCAGTAGATAGAACGTTCATTAACTTTAACGGTTCTGTAACTAATGACAATGACGTTTAGATTGTGACAATTGTACAAGAAATCAACTTGTAATGTTTTATTCTAAACGTCATTACCTTTACTTACTGAATCTTTAAAGGTAATGGACGTCCTATCTACTGACAGAGTAAGTCAAAGAGGGCGAAGGTCACTTAAAGGGGGTATAACGCTTTTTCCTTACGAGACGATTTTTACCAATTAAGTAACTTTATTCCAATATACAGTGTTCCGTTTAAAATAATATGATTTTGGTGGAGATATTTTTACTGAGGCACCCTGTATAAATGAAAATAATTTTAAATTGTAATGCAGTTAAACATTTTTTACACAATCTTACTGTTTTCCATATAAAGAACAACGCGACACTTATATGGTAGACCACCCTGTAAAAACGTAGACTGATGACCTTTTTCGACCAACGCAGGTAAAGTTCAACATGACCTACGTCAATTTCAGTGGAGTACGCCTGATTTAACACAAAGTTTATTTACTCCTTTAATTACAGGAGTTTTTCCAAAAAATTATTATTGCACATTTTAGGAGAATCTAAAACTTAACCTATGGGGAATTTTAAGAAAAAAAGAAACGAAAAATATAAAAAACTCATAGACAACTACTTAACGGTTGTACAATAAGAATCTATAATATGGTAAATAAGTAGTAGAAACAAATTGATTAAAAAAATCGATAAGAAGATCGATTTAAAAAAAAAACGTTAAAAAATCTACTAAAAACCGATTAAGAAATTTATTACAATTGAATAGAAAAATCGATTTAAAAATAGTTTTTTTTTAAATCAATTGTTTAATCTCAACTTTGCCTCATCCGCCCATCCCTGACCCCCTCCCCACAAAAAATCTTTTTTTAATCAGTTTTTTAATCTGAACTTTGACCATCAGCACCACACCCCGCCCACAATTTATATCAAATTTTGTCAATTTAATTAATTTATTTTTATCTCATATATATTTTGTTTAATTATATTTCTTTATGTAATTTAATCAAAATAGAAATAAAGTGGTTAAAAAAATGTATGGGATAAATGGAATAATTTTTTTATTGTAAAATGTAGGATTTACAGCAAAATATAAATATTTTATTAAAAGATGTCACAATAATCTTTCCTCTATCGATAATTACAAAAGCATATAATTTTAAGCCGATTTTCCATTCCGCCTACTCATATCAATAAACTAATCATAAATATTAAACATCCAAGTCGACTCTAAGGTATACTTTACTTCATTAACTATTTAACAATTATATTTATATAGGTAGAAAACCGTTTGCACTAAAAAATCTACCCTATTATTACGTGATTTACTGCCCACATCGAAATCTAACTGCTCAATTTTCGTGTCATTCGCCAGTAAATCAACATGGAAAGTGCGCTAGTCTGGAGGTCAAGATATAACCATACGGATATAGGTAAATAGATTGATTTTGCTCTGATAGATTAAATAGTGTCAGTATTAGGGGAAACCGGAACTCGTATTTTTATTTATTATTAATTACCCACCTCCTAGAAGGGAAAGTATTGTGAACGAGCTAAAAAAAAATTTCGAGATAAAAACGGAAATATCCATTTTCGGGTGCCCTAACACGATTAAGACCATTTCCAGATGGAAGTCTGTCTGTCGGTCTGTGTGTGTGTATGTGTGTATGTGTGTGTATTCTTCCACGATAGAGGCCACACGTTTAATCCGATGGAGCTGAAATTTGGTATAGGGGTTTGGGTTACCCGTCGGAAGAACACATTAGTTTTTATACAACATCTGTCAAACAGAAGTATCACTATTAAAAATGACAGATGCAATATGTCATGGAATTGGACATGCAATATGTCATTTGAAATTCCTTGAAAAACTCTATTCAGAACAGTCAAAATTATTTCTCCAACTGTCACCTGTCAAAAAAAAAAAATTTCAAAATTTAAAACTTTAACATTAAATATCTGAAAAAGTATTAATCCGATTGAGCTGAAATTAAAACGGTCAAAATTCTCCTAGAATGAACAAAAATATTATTTTCGAAAATAATAATCATTACATTCTGAAAATATGTGTTAAAACAGGCGTACGCCACTGACGTTGACAAAGATCATGTTGAAGTTTTGTGGATAATAATTTTAGTTTATTTTCTATTCTTTGATTTTATTTTCTGAAATTATTAAATTTCGAATTTTCTTTAAATTTTCGAAATATTTAAATTTTCAAAATATTTGTAAATTCTTGAAATTTTCAAAAACATTTTTGAAATTAATAAAATATTGAAATTAGAAATTCTTTAAATTTTCTAAATTTTTATAGATCGGGAATTGTTTTTTGAAATCTTCGAAATTTTAAAATTTTATAAATTAGGTTTCACATTTTTTAGAAATTTTCTAAATATTTATAGTAATTGAAATTTTTTAAATTCTTGAAAATTTTAAGACATTTTTGGAATTTGTAAAATATTGAAATTTTTAAAATTGTGAAGTTTAATGTTTTTGAAATTGGAAATTATTCAAATTTTCAAAATTTTAATAGATCGGGAATTATTTTTTAAAATCTTCGAAATTTTAAAATTTTCTAAATTAGGTTTAACATTGTTTAGAAATTTTATAAATATTTTTAACATTTGAAATTTTTTAAATTCTTGAAATTTTTAAAACATTTTTGAAATTTTTAAAATTTTGAATATTTTTGAAATTATAAAGTGTCGTGTTTTTGAAAATACAAATTTTCAGATTTTCAAAATTTGGAAATCTCGAATTTTTTTAAACTTTGGAAATTTTAAAATTTTGAATATCCGTTTTGACATTTAGAAATTTTCAAAATACCTATTTATAATAATTGAAATTTTTAAGATTGCATTTTTGAAATTTGTAAAATATTTGAAATTAGAAAATAATAAAATTTTTGAAATTTTGCGTTTTTGAAATTATAAAATATTTAAATTTTCGAAATTTAGGAAGCTCAGGAATTTTTTTTGAAATCTTCAAAATTTAAAAATTTTTGAAATTCGTTTTTACAATGTTTAGAAGTTTTTGAAACATTTATAATAATAAAAATTTTTTAAATTCTTGAAAGTAAGACGGCATTTTTGAAATTTGTAAAATATTTGGAATTATAAATTCAGAACAGTCAAAATTATTTCTCCAACTGTCACCTGTCAAAAATAAAAAAATGTCAAAATTTGAAACTTTTAACATTAAATATCTGAAAATGTATTTGTGGATACTCGTTGGGAAAGTTTTGGGGCGGCACAACCGATTTTTTTTTTATTAAGACGGAATTAGCACCCCATGATTTTCATAACACAAACTATTAATTAACTAAATTATTTTGTTGCGGTTTTTTGCTATTGTTTTACGATTTTTTGTGAAATGTTTCGATTTTTTTCGTTTTTTAGACATTTTTTTCGTTTTTCTGCGATTTTTAGCGCATTTTATTGTTTTTTTTTCGGTTTTGTGATTTCTTCATTTTTTTCCGAATTTTACAATTTTATTTTTCATTTTTTTCCCAATATTTTCTAATTTCTTTTTTAATTTTTTCCAAAGTTTTTGTTTTTTTTTTAAATTTTTTTTCCGATTTTTTCTGTTTTTTTTTTAATTTTTTCATTTTTCATGGTTACAGTTGTTTTTTGGTTGTTCTTTGGTTTTTGCGATGTGTTTCGATTCTTCTTGCTTTTTACTCATTTTGCTGATTTTTTTTCAGTTTTTTTTCTGATTTTTTTCGATTTTTTCTAATTTTTCGTCATTGTTCTATTTTTTTTCTATTTTTTTCGTTTTCTAATTTTTTCTCATACTTCTTGTTCCTTTTATTTTTTATGATAATATTTTATTATATTTTACAATTTAATTTTTTTATTTTTGAAAAAATACTAAAAAAAGTGAAAATACCTAACAAAAAGAGAAAAATATTGAAAATAGGGAAATAAATAGGGAAATTTGGAAAAAATAAGGAAAAACAGAAAAAAAATAGGATAAAATTTAAAAAATAGTGAAATTTGGAAACAACATGAAAAAAAAAACAGGGAAACATTGGACAAAAATAGAGAAATTTGGGAAAAATTGAGAAAAATACGAAGAAATAAGAAGAGGGAAAGGGAGGGGGAAAGAAAAGAATAATTACTCAAAAAATTGATTTTTTCGTAAAAAAATTGGAAATTTGACAAAACCTGTTAATAATGAGAAAAAATGGGTAGTTTTAGAAAATAAGGGAAAACGTGGTAATTTCAAGAAAAAGAGTGACAAAAATTGAGAGAAAAGAGGGGACATTTAAGACAAAAAGTTAGAAAATTAAAAGAAAAGAGGGTAAATTTTAGAGGAAGAGGGGAAATTTGACAAAAATAACAAAAATGAAAAAATAAGGGGTAATTTTAAGAAAAAATGGGGTAATTTTACAAAAAAACGGGGTAATTTCAGGAAAAGTGACAAAAATTGAGAGAAAAGAGGGGAAATTTGAGACAAAAAATGACAGTATTTGAGAGAAAAGAGGGGAAATTTTGAAGGAAGAGGATAAATATGACAAAAATGAAAAAATAAGGGGTAACTTTAAAAAAGGGGGTAATTTTAGAAAAAAGGGGATATTTTCAGAAAAAAGTGACAAAGTGAAAAGAGGAAAAATTTCAGACAAAAAAAATAACAGCATTTGAGAGAAAAGAGGGAACATTTATTTCGTAAATAAAAATATATATCAGGATTCGAACCTGGAACTTTTATATGTAACGTCTACACTCTACCACTAGACCACATTGTGGGAGAAACTTTTTCTCCTACATTTTTACAGCTTTTTATATTTCTTTATGTTCAAAAATTGTTTTTTTTAGGGCTTTGATTACTAAATAAAAAAATGTTTTGTAATTCCTAATCTCCCCTAAATATAATTGAAGAAATTGATTTTACCATGACAATAAAAATTATGCGGTGGCAATTCAATTGCAAAAGAAAATTAAAATTATTGAAGTGTGACACTTTTTAAAAGGTGTGTGCTATTGACTTTAGATATCATGATTATTTATATTCGTCAGCACAATATGGAACAATGCAGTTGCTAAACACCAACACAAAAATGTGGATAAAATATTAACACGAAATAATTTAATTAACATTTTTTTAATTTCATAAACGATGAGAATATGGATTAATTCAAAATGAACGATCTAAAAATGAATCTAATTACTTTTACTAGGCCTAATGAATATAATCTCGACATTTATCAAAATATAATTAGCTGAGTGAAATTTCAGCTTCATTATGCCAACGGTCTTAATAGGCCCAAACTTTTTTTTTATTAAAATTAATTTTAAATTTTACATTAATCAGAAAAAAAAAATAAAACTTTTAACTCTTATAAATCTTCTTTTAATAATATTTCGGTTACTTTTTTTGTGAAATTAAAATTTTAAATTTTACCGAAGTAAGAAGAAAATAACAATTTTTTTAAAATTCCACACTCATGTAATTTTTTTGTCTTTAACAAACACAAATTTTTCATAGTACAATTTTTTTTTTATTTTTATGGTTAATCTAAATTCAAAATCATAATTTTAAACTTTATACAAATAAAAAAAAAATTCTAAAATTTTTATTCTTCATACTCGTACAGGGTGGCGCAAATTTAATTCAAACAAATCAGACCCAAAGACAATCATTTGTTTTTACTTGACCATTTCAGAGACTTAATATAGATTGTTCCATCCTTTTTTTGGCCCCTTCTCACTTTTTTCATTCAATATCTTTTTACTATAAAAATAAAAATAAATAGGAAAAATAGTGACAAAATACAGAAAAATATAGAAATTAGGAAAAAATATTGAATAATATTAAAAATTTGGAAAAAATAGGGAAATTACGGAACTTAAAGAAAAATGGCAAAAAATATGGGAAAACAGTGTAAATAGGGAAAAATAAGGAAAGTAGGGAAAAAAGGAAAATAGGAAAAATAGAGAATAATAGAGACAAATACGGACAAATAGGGAAAATCAGGAAAAAATAATGAAAAACAGGAAAAATAAGAAGAAATAGGAAAAAATAGGGAAAGATACAGACAAATAGGAAAAATAGTTATAAATTGGGGAAAAGTAGGTAACAGTGAAATTAGTAAAAAATGAGGAAAATAGGGCAAAATAGGGAAAAATAAATACAAATTGACAAAAATAAAGAAATTCAAAAATTAATAAAATTCATAAACAATAGAAAACAGCAAAAATAGCGATAAATAGAGAAAATGGGGGAAAATTTAAAAAATAAGAAAATAGGGAAAAACAGTCACAAATTGGGAGAAATAGATAAAAATAGGGTGGAACTAGTGAAAAATGGGGAAATTTGGGAAAAATATTGAAAAATAGGTTAAAATGGGGAAATAATTGAGAAAAATAGTGAACAATTGGGAAAATAGGAAAAAATAGTCAAATTTGGAAAAAATAGAGAAAATAGGAAGAAATTAGAGTAAAAGAGGATAACATATGGAAAAATAAGGAAAAATATAGAAAAAGGGAAAATGGGAAAAATAGAATCTAATAGTGATAAATGGGGAAAACGGGAAAAGAAATAAAAAAAGTAGGCAAAAATAAGAAAATAGAGAAAAATGAAAAAATAGGGTAAAATGGTGAAAAGTAGAATAAAATTAGAAAAAGATAGAGAAAATAGGGAAATTAGAGAAAAATCTAGAAAAATTGGACATAGTTGAAAATAGTGAAAAATAGGGGAAATAAGGAAAAATAGTAAAAATAGATAATAATAGGGAAAAATAGAAAAAAATTAGTAAATAGGGAAATTAAGAGATATATAGATAAAAATCTGTAACCATATGGGAAAATAGTGGAAAATAGGGGGAAATATGGAAAAATAGTTAAAATAGTCAAAAATAGATAATAAATATTGACAAAAACCTAAAAACAGGAAAAAATGAAAAACAGGAAAAATAGAGAATTTAGAGAAAAAATGGTTGCAAACCTACGTCAAGATGTTAAACTGTTTTTCCGTGCACCGTACCAATTTGCAGAACTTTTGTAATTTTTTTAAACAAATTTCAATGGAAAACTTAAACAAATAAGAAAAAAACAATGTTCCATAACTTTTACAAGGTTGCAAACGTAATGCATGTTCTAAAACATTAATACTAGCAGTATTCCAAGTTTGCAAAACTTTTACAATTTTCAGTGCATAAATAAAGCATTAAAACGTTTTTTGCGATTTAAACAATGTTCCGTTCATCCCAGACTTCTGCAAAATTATAAAGTTTGTTTTCATTAATATACTAACACACTTTGAATATTTGAAAATTTTTGGAATGTGAATTGATTGTCTCCAAGGACTGGTCTATAATACTAAGAGACAAACTTATAGAATTCGGTAAAAAAAATACTCTATTTATAATTAAAGATTTAATATCCACGAATGTTTGTTTTAATTAAAAAAAAAAAAAAAAATCAAAATGTAATAGATATAACGTTTTGTGTTCATAATCTAAGGTCACACATAAACTGTTTTCAATCGTTCATATATTGAGGACAATTAGTGTAAAATATTAACAATCGGTAATAATATTTTATCGATCACCCATTAACTATTATTTCCTTATTAATAGTTTTAATTAGGAGTTTTAAGTTGAAAAGTAATACCTATCGATGGAACGTTGACCGTGATAACCGGATGCTGAGAACTAGGTCGAACACAATGGAGATGAGATGAACTCGAAATTACTTTTGGCAATTACGAATTAAGGGAATATTATTATGTAAACAGTGTGATTTAAAGCTGACCATATACGGATTTTAAACTAATCTAATATCAACCATGAATATTTTTATCAAAGTACTTTATTTATAAAAGTTAAAAATAATTCTATCTAAGTACTGTAATTTTTTACCTATGTAGTCTAGTCAACAAGTGCTTTTTGGGTCAAACTTTTTTCTCCGGCTCCGAAAAATATAAACGAGGTGTCATTCGATTCAGAATAGCGTGTAGATGATTTTGAAAAAAATCAAGAGCCGCTTGTAAAAATCGCAAAAGTTATATGGAATTAACTGAAAGAAAATGGGATTTGTTTTTTTGCAAATATCTCGAAAACTATTTGACATTTTTCAAAAAAAGATTCAAAAAGAGGTGGAAATTTACCAAAAAAAAAACTTGACCTTCCGGAACTGTAGGTCCAATATTTATAATTTTTCGAGAGTGTTGAAAATACGGCTTGCGAAGCGCTGCCCACTTTGGACCTTTAATGATTAAATATTATTTCAATTTATTAAATATGAAAATTAAAAATCGAAAAAATTCAGGCATCTACTGGATAGATTTATGAATGATAATCAGTGGTCAAAAAAATTTTATCGCGATTTTTCTATTAACTATACATAAGGTAATTAACACTTTTTTTGTAATTGAACATGAACATTTTAAGTGCGATAATTGTTAAATAACAAATCTGAACTTGTTTTAAAAGGTCTCAGAAGAGATTTCCGTTGGAAAAATTAAAAAATTGTTATTTTTCACTTTGTTATTAACAATTTACTTGGGTTAAAAATTAAAAAGCTTGATTACTCATTGAAACAATTTTTTTTTAAATTACTATTGATTCGTTTTTTAAAGTCATATGAAAATGATTTTTTAAATTTTTTATTTCTTATTGTTTACAAAAATTGTTATAAATAAATCCGTTGCTTATAAGATAATTTAATCTTTCTTTTTTGGAAACATAATCTTTGATACAAATTATGATTTAAAAAAATAATCGGTCCTTAAATATTTTTTTATTGTTTATAAACGTATTTGTAAATTAACAATTTTTTTCTATCACCTGTAATTATTATTAAGGACCCATTTTTTTAATCATAATTTATCTTAGGACAGGGTGGAGCAGATTTGTACACTTTTTTAAATGAAATTTTTGATAGAATTTACAATAATTTAAACTATTAAATTGTACTGAGCCATAGGTAAACTTATAGGTTTTAATATGATTTAATGAAACCGATGCAAAAAAAAGGGAATTTAAAGCAAAACATGTTTTTGATGAAATATGTATTTGTCTAAATGTGCCCCATCATGGGGCAGATTTGAACAGAGGTGGGGTAGATTTGTACAAGTTGAGGCAGAACTGGAAAAATGCTTTTGTGTATATTAACACTATTTAAATAAAATAAAAGTTATAATTCTAATAATACAAAAAGTGTTAAGACAAAACTGTTACAAATTATTGTATGTTATAATGAAAAAATGAAACATTAAATTGTAAGTAAGACGATTGTCTTGCAGTACCCTTATTTTGTTTTGGTGGTGGTAGTTTTGCCACAATATCATAATATTACTAATAAGTTGTTTCTTTGTGGCAAAAGTTCATTAATATCTATATCAGAATTCGAGCTTTCTTCCTTCATTTCAACATCTGAATCCGAAGAACTGCAATTGACTGGCTTTTTCTTTAAACTCTTCATTTTTTCTGGAACTTTTTCAATTTGATTTTCTTTTCGCACTTCTGGATTTTCTGGCCTCTTGTTCCCTCTTTTTGGCTTGTTTTTTTCTTCTTCTTCCTTTATTCTATTCATTTCTGGGGTACAGGTAAAAATAAAAGATTTGCCCTTCTTTCTACCTCGTTTATTGTTTTTTTTTCGCTGTAAAATAGGAAGAGGTCGAATTTCAGAGAGCGCAACAGCAATAGCTTGGCAATTATTTTTTGCTGACGTTGTCGTAGATATTTTGTTAAATATAGCTGCCATAACATCTTCCATTATATCCGTTATAAAACTCATAGCTTGCTCACTTCTGGACGATTCATATTGACTAGCTAGTTGTTTGTTCATGGATGGTTAACTGTCCATCAGGTTGAATTTTTGGGAGTAAGTCACAGTTTATGTCTAGTTGTGCATTTGTGGATGGTTCATCATACGTGAGCACACCTGAAAAACCGCTATCGTCAAAAGCAAAACTGTTTATGGGCCAAATTCTCGTTTTTTCAAAAGCCTTTTTAATATTACTCGGAGTAAATGAAAGCAAATATGGCTGGAAAGTTAATTTGGCAACATCATAAATAGTAATTGCTTTGTATTGTTTGCAAAGAATGAAATCATTGATTTGAATGGCCATACAGACATATATCTAGAGGCCACATTCGATGGGAGCAGTGCGGTGGAAAGCCATTTTCTCTGCAGTAAGTAATTGCATTCAGGGAAACATGGGTTTCGTGATTGTCCAAGAGTAGGAGAATTTTATTTTCAGGAGTGATGTTCATATGCTGTTTAATATGTTCTAGTAACATTAGAAATACTTCGCCAGTAAACGTAATAAGAGTAAATCTATCCAGTAGATGCCTGAATTTTTTCAAATTTTAATTTTTATTTTTAATAAGTTTAAATAATATTTATTCATTAAATATCAAAAGTGGGCAGCGCTTACGCAAGATGGAGTCCCCGTTTTTAGCCGTATTTTCAACACTTTGGGGAAATTATAAATATTGGTCCCACTATTCCGGGAGGTAGTTTTTTTGGTAAATTTCCTCCTCTTTTTGAATCTTTTTTAAATTTGAAATATATCAAATAGTTTTCGACATATTTGCAAAAAAACAAACCCCATTTTTTTCAGTTAATTGTTTCTAATGTTTGCAATTTTTGCAAGCGGCTCTTGAATTTTTTCAAAAATCATCTACACACTAGTCCGAATCGAATGACATCTCGTTCATATTTTTCGGAGGCCCGAGAAAAAGTTTGACCCAAAAAGCACTTGTTGACCAAACTAATAATAATAATACTAAATTTCAGTTATTTTGAGTTTTCTCTTATTAAGTAAATAAAAAAAATCTTGATTCTGACATTTAATCTAATTTGTTTTTAATTTATTTATTTTATTTTTACTATTGTCGTTTATTGGGATAAATAATTATTAAGAAATTTTATCAAATAACTGATCACTTGATTCGAATAAAAATAACTTCCAAAGTCTATAAATAACTCATTTATTTTTTATTTTTAATGCATTTTATATGAATGAGTTATTAAGCCAATTGATTGACAGTGGCGCGCATAAAATCAACCAACGCAAATTTATAAATGACTAATAGTATTAATGGCAAACTGGAGTATATAATTTAGTTTTTGTATCTATATTATTAAAATTATATTGATATATTGTTAACAACCCCCAGTATACCAGAGACAAAGCTTTTTGGAAGAAAAAAATTCTCTACAGGATAGCAATAGCGGGAATCCTCGCTAAAAATGATTACAAAAAGAGGAAAAAAATGCACTACTGCACATGTATCGGTTTCGAAGGCGGGGGGGGGGGTGAGTTTTAAGGGTTGAAAATCATCTTTTACGATTTCCGGCAAAGTGCAACTTGGAATTAAAAAATGATCTATATTAATATATTGAGGAAAAACCGAAGGAGGGTCGAAAATTTTGCAGTTTGCCCCTCTCTTTTCGAACAGGGTCCTAGAGGTACAAACCATAATTCATATTGTAACCCCTTGTATCTGATAATGAAATGACAGTAAATTCACCGAAAAAATTGTTCATTTACATATTTAAACATCAAAAACAAATTTGTAGATATGAAAAACATGAGAAAAATTTTATTTTTCTTCCTATGACTTTTGAATTATAAACTTTATATGTTTTGTTGTATTTGTTTAGTATCAAAGTAGCAAAGATCAAATATACTTGTTTAAAAAAAATTTTAATGACCGAAATCCAAGTTACTTATAAATAAAGAAATAAAAAAAAACTTTTTGCTTTAATACAGTTTTTCATAAATAACAGACGATCTAGATAAAATTAATAACCCTAGGTCCAATATAATATTTCGTAACAACAAAAAACCACAATAACTCTTTCTCGAAAGGAAAAAGTATTACAAAGTTCGCGTTTAGTCGAGCGCAGATTTATTTTAAAGGTGACCACACACTTCAGAGCTGGTTTTGATGTATATACACTATTTTTATTTTTTCTCCTATCACACTAGTCAACACGACTTTTTGTCATAACAAAAAAAAATAATGAAAAAATTACATCAAAAAATTCTAAACAAATGATAATCTATAAATGTAACAGGTTATC
The DNA here is from genome assembly GCA_963243735.1 of Neocrepidodera transversa. NCBI lineage: Eukaryota > Metazoa > Arthropoda > Insecta > Coleoptera > Chrysomelidae > Neocrepidodera > Neocrepidodera transversa. The sequence continues at coordinate 5,869,318 of OY725342.1, forward strand.
CATATCCCAAATGTGGTCAAGTATTCAATAAAAGTAATGAAACTCAAAGTCATGTACCACAATGATTTAATAGAAACGGCAACTAGTTTCGGCTAATTAGCCATCATCGGGCCTAAAAATGTTACAATTCGACAATAAAATTTATTCCAAGAGGTCATCCATATCTCAAATGTGGTCAAATTATTTAGAAGAAATAAAACTCCAAGACATGTACCACAATATAATTAAAAAACACAAGGGGTTTAGTGGGCAACTAGTTTCGTCTTATGAGCCATCCTCAGGCCATATTTTGTAAAAACAATTATAATTAATTACTAACATTATGGTTTTTTTTTGCTATAAAAAAGTGCCTCAGAAAAAAATGAGGAAAAGCTCTCTGGGTTTCTGGTCTTAATTTTAAATAGAATAAAAAGAATTTAAAATAAGGGACATTGCCCTCCCGTTAAGTAAGGAAGTAAGCCACTACTTTTTTATTTATTATTATTTGAGCCCCTCGTGGGGAGCTGTCAAATTTGTAGAATTATTTACTATAATTTTTTTAGCCAGATTTTTTTAAAATTATTATTCATAGATAAAAATCTTCTTAAGTTTAGTTACCGTTAGTGGACTACTTGTTTCACTTGTCAGATTTATCTTAGAGAAGATTTGACATCTAAGGGTCGTCTATACTTTATTTGTAATTACTTAATTTTTTTTATTATTTAGTCAGTAAGGCCAGAATCCGCGGGCACTAAGTCCCAAATATTTTGGTGCTATCTGCAGTATCTGTTTTTTTATATATTATTACTGAGGGGATCTTGATATTCGTGATAAGTTGGGTTTTTATTAAAATTATCAGTTTTCGCGTTGTAAGTTTTTTTTTGTAAATTTAGTCAGTCAGTTTTATTTTTTTTCTAATTTTTTTTGTTGTTAAACTTTTCATAGTCTTGTTTTTTTTTTAATAAATCTAGTAAAAAGTTCATTAGCGTATTTTAATTTTTTTCTTTCCCAAGGGGGTTGTAAGGGAAAATATAAAGAAATAGTAACGACTTAAAATAAATCAAAGAATCAAATATTTAGTAACAAAAAGTGAAACTCTCCCCATCCCCCAAAGTCCTGACTGTAAGGTAAAGACTCTCAACACCGCGAGAGCACGAACTACCCTTTCGTCCAGAGAATTCGGCAGGGAAGCGCGTCCATCTTTTCAGAGCTTTGACTAACGCTCCAGGCCCTTTTTTCTCTCCTAGGAAAATGGTGACAGTACGCTGCTGGATATAGGATATTACACTGGTAACCATAGGTAACCTTCCAGTTTTTTTCTAGGGGTTTTTAGACGGGTGTTTTTCTTATTAGGAGTTATTACACATTTTTGCAATTTTAATTCAATTACTTCTTGTTACTTACATGGTAATTTAGTTGGTTTTGTATAAATTTTATTGTCGAATTGTAACATTTTTAGTCCTGATGATGGCTAATTAGCCGAAACTAGTTGCCGTTTCTATTAAATCATTATGTTACATGACTGAGTTTTATTACTTTTATTGATAATCTATAAATTTGACATAATTTTTTACTGTTATTATTGTTTGAAACTGAAAGGAACTTCTTATAAAACAAGAGATAAAATGTATATCCTGACGTGAAATCAGTAATTAAACCGCTTCCTCATACTGAAGACCCATCTTCAATGAAGAAAGAAAAAGATGAAGAGTACAATGTTAGCGACATCGAATCCATCTTCACTGAAATTTTTTTGCTGAAAACTAAATCCAATGAAATTAGTTATTGAACATAACCAATCAGAACAAAATTGAACTGAAAATTTCATAAATTTATTTTCAAGCAATTAGAAGGCTCCTTTTTGTTTGGTTCCTATTAACTTAATGGAATTAATGAGTCTTTGAGTCGGGAAATTTTCCATCAATAAAAACATTTGTGACCTTGGAAAAAATTTTCGGTAATAAGTCTGTTAGAAATGTTTGTAAATTTAAAATTCTTGATATCATTTTGTTCAATTCAAACGCAGTAAGTGTCTTTTATAAACACCTTGTACATTTTCTTATATTAATACATTTTTGTAGTAAATATAATTTTCTAAAATAAAAATGTTTGTTATCCAAACAAAATATTTCACCACAGTCCACTTAAAATTTCACCCCGCGCCGGCACTAATACAAAGTAAATAATAAATCTATTTATTTTTTTATCTTCGTCAATTTTGAAGTCAAGTCGTGTGCGTCCTTAAGAGGTTGAAGAGGCATGGCACTCGGAAATATGCGCGGCTTTTTGTCACCCTAAAACGTCGACGTTACCAGAAAAACAAACCAGTTTCAGTTTGTGGTCGTTAACATGTTGCATTTGTTTAATTTTTGGCAAGGAGACAGTGGACCGGCATTTTTAAAAGTCAGAGGTGGACCGAACCAGAATTTCAAAGACATAAGAATAATAATTATATATGCGTCTCAAATAAATAATTAATTTAATGATTCATAATTTAAAAAAATAATTTGTTTACTATGGTCACTTTTTACTACTACTTAATAAAATTGTGTGCATCTAAAACTATGTCCCGTTATCCTAATATAAGTAGGACTAAATCTCTTTTTAAAAAACACTAGTTTAAAAATATCCCGCTTAACCCACAAGGTAATGTCATTACAAATTATCAAAAAATTGCCAATATCCTTGTCCAACGTTTTCAAAATAAAACCAAATCGAATATAGTACTTCTAAACCCCATTAACAGTGTTGCCAGAGTGGTACTATGGTACTCTTGATCGTCAAAAACTACGGTGGTACTCCTTTGATAAATGTGGTACCTAAATTTCTGGGAACAATGAAAAATATCTTTTTATCGATTTTTTCAAACAAGAAATCAAAATGTCCATCGCAGATGACTACGAAAAAAGAAAGAAGCAAGGTTCCAAAAATTTGTACTAGAAGTGTTACTCTACGGTTAGGTTATGGCGTTTTCCATTGGCAAAACTATGGTGTACTGAAACTGAACTGAGTGCAAAATGTGTATTCCATTGGTTGCACTATTGCATATTCCATTGGAAAACTAGTGCAAGTAAAGTTGCACTGAGTGCAGTTTTTTCCGCACCTGCTCATTAACTGGTGTCCTGTATAGTGCAAAATGGAAAATGGCGACGAATGATGGGCGGTGTTCTTTGGAAGAAAAAGCAGCTTATTTATTATTATCATCATCTTCTTCGGATGATAATAGTGATTCAGACATTTTAGAAGATCGGTCATCTGTGCCAAAAATTAACAATTACGTTAATAATGTAGTAAATGAAATCAATGAAAAGCAGGTGAGAAAATGTGATTTTCTTCAAAATTAAGTCTTCGTTTAATTTTTTTTTGTTTAAGAATCGTTTCAGACCTTTACCAGAAACTGCTGATATGCTAATCAAAAAATTTGAAAATTCCAACTGCACTAGATATGACAAATGAGAGCTTTTCCGTGTTCCAGTGGTCATGCACTGAGTGCATAATACAGGGCACCCCAGAACTAGTTCATGTCAATGGAAAACGCCATTGGATTCTCTATGGTTGTCCACTGTGGCCACGAAAAAAATCACGCATCAAATTTACCTCTAGCGGTTGATCTGGAAACTAAATAAACTTAAGTTATTTGACTTTTGCTTCTATTTGGCGCACACTCAACAACTAATCATTTTTCTGCGTCTTGGACAGCTTATTCGGCCCATAGCAAATATACATCGACATAATGTATTTTTTGCTTCATATGGAATGCAATTGGCTTCTTATGGTGGTGCTATGCTTCAGGGGTTTATGGTTGTTTCACGACTGATGAGCCACCAAGGGCTGATAATCGCAGTCGTCAGTCATGTCGAGGGTAACATAATCCATATTCAAAGAAAGTAATAAAATAAAACACAATTTTTGTTAACGCATTATTTATCAGCCACCGTTTGACATTGAAAAGGCTCCTGTGACGTCAATATTAAAAAGTGGTACACTGAGGCAAAATTTAGTATAGATTTTGTGGTACTGAAAATTTTCCCCACCTGGCAACACTGCCACTTAATAACTCACATCCTATACAAAACTCCAATACCCTCAATTTTCTTTTCACTCTTTCTGAATTAAATTCAGTTCTTCTCTATCTAAATAACACAGCTGCAGGACCTCATGATATACTAATGTTATTTCTAAAACATTGAATAACTCGAATTTTATAATAAAATATGGTGCAGTCAACTATTCTGGGCTATATGGAGAGAATCAATCATAATACCTATTAAAAAGAACCACTCGAATACAAACCTACCAAATTCATTTATACCAATTACCCGTCTATTCGCTTTGTAAAATTTTAGAAAAAATGGTTAACAGACGTCTACAATGGCTCTTAGAAGCGAACGACCTTTTATTTCCAACTTAAGTAGGCTTTAGACCAAATAGATGTACACTGGATAATCTGATTACTCCATATATCTCAGAAGCTATGGAAAGTAAAAATGATATAGTCGTAGCTAGTCTAAACATTGATAGCGCTTTCGATTTAATTGGTAAAAATTTTATCTTCCAAAAACTCCAAGACCTTAACTTAACTTAACCGATAGATCTTTTACTCTGGTTACAATGGGATAAACATCTACATCGCTTACCTAAGAAAACTAAGTGCTCGGTTTCAGCACAAGCATAGAATGATGACTATTATTCGCAAGAATTAATATTCCGATACTCGTCGGGAAAGTTTTGGATCGACACGACCGGTTTTTTTAACTTTTTGGAGCTACAGTCTTCAAATTTGGCCTACCCAATCAAGTGAGGTATCTCTAAAAAGAGCTCATTGAGTTGATAAAAGCTGTATTTTTTGTTTTAAAAAATATTGCAAAAACGTAGGCATGAGAAGTCGCTTAAGTCAGCATTTTTTGGTGATAATGTTTATTGTTACGTATATTTTACCAACAAATACCAATATATTAATAAATATGATTTTTTCATTAACATTCCCTCATTTTTAGGGTTGCATACCTTCGCATTTTTCATCTTTGTGATATTCGATATTTTATTATTTTTATCTGTGCTATTATTAATTTTGTTAAAAAACGCATTTTTCGTCTCCTAATTTTTTTTTCGTGGAACACCATTTAACTGAAAATTTTGATGTTATAATCAACTTAAAAGGACACTTTTTGTCAAAAGCTTCCTTTGAGCTAAAAAAGTCGCAATTTCGGCGCTTTAAGTTTTAACTTTTGATTTGTGTTACAATCATACTTAAAAAGCATATGAATAATTTCCAAACGTCTAGTTCAAGTTTATCTGAAGAAGAAGAATTCATGTAACAAAACATAAAATTTAAAGAGCGCGAACCGACTGTTTTGAAAAATATGATGAGTTGGATTTTTATCAATGATTCAGATTGAGAAAATAGACAGTTTCATAGCTTTTAAATAAGATATAAGAGCAAATCACTGTGCTTACTAACAGGTAGGTACGGTAAGTAGAAATTTTAGTAGAATAGTAAATAAAGTAATATTTATTTATTTCAGCATTACATCATTACAATAAATTTTATACCCGATTACATGTTTAAATTTGGCAATTTCTTGTAACAATAATAATTTTTCCTCTTTATTAACATTAGTGGAGTGAACTTTCCTAATATTTTTTATTTCCTATTTGTCATAAAAAACTCCTCAAAACAGTATTCTTCCTTATTTTTGGCGTCACTATTAAAAAACGCGCCAAATTAATGACACACATTTCCATTTAGTGTCAAATATACCATGTTTCAGGTTAGCCAACAGTATAAAAACTAATTAAAGAGCACTTTGCCGAAAGGGCTCTTTAAAGTCTACTTTGCGATTATGAAATTGGCCGTTATATTCTACATTTGACCGATTATTTGCCCTTTTTTCTGCTTTTTAAATTTTTTTTTTTACTTTTTTGGCGTTTTTTTATTTTTATCTCTTTATTCGTTTTTTTTGCTTTGTTTTACTTTTTTTGAGTTTTTTGCTTTTTTCCCATTACTTTGTCTAATTTGGTTTATTTTTTTACTTTCGGTTGATTTTCTTTACACTTTTATCTTTTTGTTTTGCCCATTTTTGCGTCTTTTGCCTTTATTCAATTCAATTCAATTCTTTATTGGTCCATAAAACACAATCACTAGGACATTGGACAAGTCAGATAAAAGTTACATAAAATATACATTAAAAATAGAAAATTAGAGTAAGAAATAATATAAACAATACAAATAATGGTTAAAATAGAATCACAGGTTATGGTTTAAAATGGTCATAAAACTCCTGCACCCCGTAAGGAGTTAGTTCAAGTAAGATTAACTTTACTTTTTTTTTGAATAAGTGATTAGGTGTAATGCTTTTTACGGGCGTGGGTAACATATTATATAGACGCGACCCCAGAATATTAAAAGATTTCATAGAAAGTGAAAGTCTTACATTCGGAATATGAATGTCAGTTTTTTTCCTAGTATTATAGTTATGCAGGGTAGAATTTACTTTAAAGTTTTCTTTATTTTTGTGAATATATGTAACCAGTTCTAGAATATATAATCCCGTTACAGTAAGTATTTGATGTTTTTTAAATAAACTTCTACAGCTAAAGCTAGGTGGCGCATTGAACATAGTTCTCAATATTCGTTTTTGAGCAACAAAAACGTCATAAACTCCCAACGAGCTTCCCCAGATAGTAATTGCATAGGTAAGTTTAGGTTGCACCTGGCCAAAGTAGAATGAGCGTAGCCCACCTTCATTAAGGACTTCCTGTAACACCCTAATCTGATAACACATACTATTTAAAGATTTTGTTACTTTGCTACAGTGCGTGTTAAATGTCATATTGCTGTCCAAATGTATACCCAAAAACATAGTGGAATTAATTTTTTTGATGGATTCATTATTTACAGAGACATCATAAGAGGGTACATTAGTTCTCCTTTGGGTGTGAAAAACCATATAACTAGTTTTAGCAGGGTTTATGTGTAATGAATGATCGCTTAACCAGTCGACAAGTATTTCACATGTTGAAGTAATCTTGGTCTGGATATATTTATCAGATTTGTCTGTGAAGAGCACTGTTGCATCATCAGCATACAGGCATGTGAAAGCTTGTATCAGGCTTTTAGGTAGTTCGTTTAGATATATAGTAAACAATATTGGACCCAGGATAGAACCCTGAGGAACACCATTATTGTTTACTATTTCAGTAGAATAATTTGTCGTTAAATAGTTACTTTTTATATGATTTAATTTCACAACTTGAGGTCGATCCCGTAGATATGAATCAAACCAATTTTGCGGAACACCACGAATGCCGTATTGAGAGAGTTTATCTAATAAAACCTTGTGATTAACGCAGTCGAAGGCACGACTAAGGTCACAGAATATCCCTGTCGCTTCGACGCCAGCGTCAATGGCATCAAGAATTCTTTGATAAACCGAATGAATTGCTGTGGTAGTACTATGTTTGTGTCTAAAACCATGTTGGTCGTCATATAATAAATTATTTAGATTCAAGAACCTGAGCAATTGTTCTAGTATGGTATACTCAAAAATTTTGGAGATAACAGATGTTAAAGCTATTGGTCGATAGTTTTCTATTTTTTGTGGATTCCCTTTCTTAAATATGGGCGATATTATTGTTTTTTTTAGCGCGGAAGGGAAAATTCCTTGGCTAAGTGATTCGTTTATTAAATGAGTTAAAGGTTCCACTAATCCCTCCGAGATATTTTTAACTAAAACACTAGAAAGATTATCGGGACCACAAGAATGTTTATTTTTTAATTTGTGTTTAATAATATATCGGACTTCTTCTCTCGTAATAGCCTGTAGAAATAGACTGTTTTTAAGGCCACTGCATTGCGCTTTAGCTAATTTAGCGTTATGACTGTTATTTATTTTTTTAATAATTTCAACTGGAGCTTCAATAAAATATTTATTAAATTTGTGACATACAATTTCTGCGTTATTTGTTAATATACCATTAACTTCAAAGTGGGGGATCTCAGAATGATTTTTAGTATTTTTACCAGTGACTTGCGAGATGATATTCCAAGTTGTTTTATTAATGTTAACTGAATTGTTTATTTTATCTTGATAGTATTTATTTTTTGTTTGTTTTACTAATATTTTATGTTGATTTTTGTCATTCAGATACTTACATTTTAGTTCTGGTTTAAGTTTTTGTATTTTATATAACTCTTTTAACTTTTGAGAAGACAGTCTTACGAAGTCATTAACCCAACAATTTTTAGGTTCTTTTTTTATTATTTTTCGTTTCCTGGGACATTCACGGTTAAAATAATGTTGCAAAATGTCATAAAATGAATTAAATTTAACATCTAAATCTTCAGAACTATACATTTCAGTCCAGCGTTCATTTATTAAAGCAGCTTTCAGATTTTGGACATTCATGTCAGAAATATCGTGATTAAATGAATAGATGTTTTTGGTAACTACACCCTTAGTATTATTATCTACTTCAAAGAGTACTGCACGATGCCTAGATATTATAGTATCGCAAACTTTCCAATTTGAGTTGAGAGAAATATTGGTAAAAATCTGGTCTAAGGTATTTTGACTCGTGGAAGTTATATAAGTGGGCTCATCTATTCTAGGACTAAGATTAAATGATGCTAGTAAATCTAAAAGACGGCTCGATTCATTATGCTTAAGGGAGCTCAAATTGAAATCTCCGTTAAGTAGTGCAGAAGTTTTATGATCATACACATCAAATAGTAATGAATTTAGGTTGTTAAAAAATGTTTCGAAATTCCCAGAGGGTGAACGATAACAAGTCAAAATTAATACACTATTTTTTGGATTTAATATCCACTTTAAACCTACTATTTCGATACATTTTTCAATACAGTATTTTGACAGGTCAATAGGTTTTACATGTAAGCCAGTTTTGGCCCAAATGCCAACCCCCCCACCTTTTGACAACGATCTACAGAAATGGTTAATTAAAGTGAAATCCGGAAAAACAAAACTGTTTATACTATCTGTGACACACCATGTTTCAGTCAAACAAATGAATTTAAAATTATTTACACTTATAAACGCTTGAGTAATTTCGTCAACTTTAAAAACATTTAAACAATCCGTATTCAAGAGGAGAAGGTCATAATTGACCTTTTGCTGAGTATGAGCTATTTGTTCGTTTGATTGTATTTCCGAAGATATAAAAAACGTTGCACATGGGCTCCATGAGGCCATTTTGATGGGTCCATGGCATCTTCAAAATTATGTTCAAATATACTGACCTTAAAAGAAGCATACATATTTGGATACTTTGATGCCAGCGTTTCACATTGAACTTCTGGAAAATGCGATTTTACGTATTCTTTTAGGACATCAGTAGTCATGGTGGGATCCACCCGGTAAACATGTAGGGTGACTAGCTTCGGTACCCCTTTAAGATCGTGTCCATTGACTTTTAGGGTATTATTCTCACCCACAATTAGTTTTCTTTTGGGTTTTTTCCTGGATACATCTTTCCACTGATATTTTTCATGATTTTCAGTAACATTATTCGAGTCTTTTAAATGGATAATTTCGTTGCATTTTTGGTTAGTCTGAGCTTCAAGTAACGCAAGAGATAATTGTTTTGTGGATACTTGCGGATGTTTAACATTTTCAGATATTTTAGAAGACGTGGCAACACTGTTTGTTTCGGGAGATCGGCAGTTTACATTTACAGGTGATTTAAGTGTACTAGCAAATGTTTTTTGTTTATGAACATTTAGTTTTTGTTGCTCTTGGTTTTTATTTTCGGTACTTGTCAATGGAACACTCATAAAATGGATTTGATCCTTTAATATTTTAACTTTTTCTCGAAGTTCGTTAATAATCATATCTTTCTGTTTTATAATGTAATTGAGAATATTTATATCTACCTTATTATCCTCAGCGATTGATTCAATAGCATCAAAGAACGCCTGGTCGTCCATTTCACTATTACTTTTAGGCAAACAACATTCAATTTGATCGTCATCGATAAATTTCACAAAGGTACATTTAGCTGCACAGCTAGGGTGGAAATAGTTTTCACAGTTTAAACACTTTATACCTTTGACCACATTATTTTTACACTTTTTACACGATTTATTCTTGAGAGCACTTTCATGTACGTCTGCCCTCTGGCTCGCCATGTTGCCTTTTTTCTTTTTTTACCTTTGTTGCCTTTTTTTGGCCTTTTTTGCCCATTTTGACAAATTGTATCAAGATTCTTATCCTATTTTAGATTATTGTGATCGAGCTAAAAAAAAATCGAAAAAAGATGGAAATATAGATTTTGGGGTCCCTGAGACGATTGAGACTATTTTCAGATAGAAGTATGTCTGTCTGTGTGTGTGTCTGTCTGTATTCTTCCACGATAAAGGTCACACTTTTAATCCGATTGAGCTGAAATTTGGTATATGGGTTTGGGTTACCCGTGGGAAGAAGCGATTAGTTTTTGTACGACATCTGTCAAACAAAAGTGTCACTGTCAAAAAATGACAGAAGCAATATATATTACGGAATTTGACTTGTAATATATCATTTTAAAGCCCTTAAAAATCGCTATTCAGAACAGTCAAACTTATTTCTCCAACTACCATCTGTCAAAAATAAAAAAATGTCAACGAAAGTTTTGGGACAACACAACCAATTTTTATTTTAATCTAATATCTACATGGCCTAGATATAAGATTTTTAATAAAGACAATAAATTAATAAACAGAGACCACAAATCTATTCCCAGATGTAACTGGAATAGAAAAACTATATTTTAATATAAAATACGCTGCTTGACTATAATTTTTTCTGTGAAGATTATATAATCTTATAGAATTATTATCATTGAATATTTTTAAAATAAAATCGATCGATATTATGATTGGTCTTAGGCCGAGCCTGGATTTACAAGTTACAGAAGAAAAGATAGGGCTTTGAAGAAGTCAAGATAAAAGCGGTAACAGACAAGGTGTGTTCCTTTTGATAAGATAACGTTGAATTGTCGGCACTGCTATAAGTAGGTACTTTTTTGACAAAGCCCGTTTATCAAATTTATCTTTCTAGATGTCGTTCGAAAGAATCTTTCGCAAATTCATAATGGCTCAAACGAAACAGAGACGGCTTTAATAATATTATTAAAATTTATTTAAAAATCTGTTTTCTATTTACAGTTATATTCTTCATTCACCCTGTATCTGGCGACACGGAAGAGGTTGAAAATGCAAATTTGCATCGGTAACGAGACAAAAACAATGTAGAATCGAAAAGCAAAAGATTAAAACGACGGTAATGTGGCATATATATATGAGGAAAAGAAGAAGACGAGATGCACGGGCCACCCGCGGTTCTCTCTTCGTTTCTTCTACATTCCAACTGATTCTTGCATACGAAATCACATTAAAAATCGACATACATAGAAATAATAGTCTAGGATTAGTTTAAAATCACAATTAACAAATATAACAGTTTGGTTAAATTTTTAACAAAGTACAATTTTAATTAGTATAATTTAACAAAAAAAAGACATATTTTTTTTTTCAATTTAATTAATAAAATTATTGGAGTGGATTATTAGATGACTGGCAACATCACATGGAGCAATTGTTAATTTTGATCTCACAACATTATGAACCTTGGGATTTATTACTGAGGTCCAAAAACCTCAGTATTAGTTTCATGATGGCGAAAAAATTTGTTACCCCTACTTTTTATCACTTTTCTCGACGTTTTGAGCTCCCCAAAATGCAAAAATATCGTGTCCAGACGTCTGGATGTCTGTCTGTCTGTCAGTCTGAATGCAAACACTGTAACTTTTGAACGAAAGCTCTGATCGATTTCCGGTTTTCACTCATAATGCTCATAAATAAGAGCTCTTATATGCATTATGAGTGCCATTTTCAGTTGTGTTCATTAAATTAGTTTTTTAACAAATTTAATTTATTTTTCTTGAGTTTGTCCTCCGTTTTCTACCACGTGAAACGAAATTCTTATTATTATACATGTAACATGATGTGTTAAAGTATTTTCAATCTACATTTAAAGTTTGTTCAAACATTCGCCTGATGATGGCCTGAGTGCCGAAACATATTGCGATACTGATACTTTTAATTGAAATTACCATTAATTAAATTTCTTTGAGTTTTTATGTCCTTTGATATACTTTACCACATTTGGGAATGGATAATCTAGAAGTCAAGACAAAATTAGAAGACTCGAAAAAATCCGAAAAAAAATTAAGAAAAAAAAAACCAAAAAATTGAGAGAAAAATCAGAAAGTATCTGGAAAAAAGTAAAATAAAATTATAAAATATGGAAAAAACAAAAAAATAAAAAAACTTGTAAAGAAGTTGAAAAAAAAACCGCTAACAATCGAAAAAAAACGAAAATAGTCGCAAAAAATGGTGATGAGGTTTTTAAGTCTAATTCAGGTCAATTTCAACATGACCTATGTCAACTATAGTGACGTACGCCTGATTTAATAACCATTTTCAAAATTTATTTACTCCTTTAGTTACAGGTATTATTACAAAATATTATTTTTGCACATTTTAGGAGAGTCTAATGATTAACCTGTTTACTGTAAATAGTAGGAAATTTTATGGAAAAATAAACGTATAAATCACAGATAAACTACCAAATTTTGACTGTTCTGAACAGAGATTTTCAAGGGCTTTCAAATGACATATTGCAAGTCAAATTCTGTGACATATTGCTTCTGTCATTTTTTGACAATGACACTTCAGTTTGACAGATGTCGTACAAAAACTAATGGGTTCTTCCGACATATAACCCAAACCCATACAGAAAATTTTATTTTAATCGGAATAAACGTGTGGCCTCTATCGTGGAAGAATACACACAGGCAGACAGATACACAGACAGACAGACAAACACACAGACAGACAGACTTCTATCTGGAAATTGTCTTAATGGTCTCAAAATGGAATGTTTATCTCGAAATTTTTTTTAGACCGTTCACAATACTTTCCCTTTTCGGATGGTGGGTGGGGAAAGTAAAATCTACATAACTTTGACCGATCAGTTTTTGGGTCAATCAATTTTTCGCTGTAAGTAGGCAATAGCACAAAATAAAAAAAAATCTAAGTTTATGATCCACACAGGTCGCTGGAGTCGCAATTTTTTTATAGGGATCTTCTAGAACGACTAACTGATAGCTCATTTATTTTTTCCTACTTTCCGTTTTTTTTCATGTAGTTAATTCTTGTCAAATTCGACAGAAACGCGTCGTTCGGGCAACTGAAATTGCGTGCGGAAAAGTATAACTTTCCGCACTTGTTAGGAAAATAACTATTGTATGTTTGTTAAAACTCTTAAAATTTACATTTCTGGCATACGTCAAAAGTTTGCGATTCTATAAAGTAGATATTGATATGGTTTTTTTTATATGTGTAGTTTTAGTTCTTGTTTTTGTATGCATTGTGGTTGACTGAGATTGAAAGGTAAAAGGTGATAGTCAAATGTAAGTATGACAGTGGAAATAAGGTTATGATAAGAAGTTTAAGGTGCGTATAGATGTGTTTAGGATTTGTTTACGTGTGTTTTGTATTTAGATAATTATTTTTTTTTGATTTTATAATGAGTTCATTTATAAGTTACAACAATTGTGGTACATATAAAAAAATCTTAGTATCAGTAACCAATAAATTGAAAAAATCTAGTTGGAAATAAAAAAAAACAAAAGGTTTATTATAAATATAATGGAAGTTGTTTTTTAGAAAAATAAAAAAATATATGAAAAACAAGGTTTATTAATATAAAGAAAATATTACATAATAAAAAAATATATAGGAAAACGAGGTAGTGCAGATTAGATTAGACGGAAAGAGAGAAATAGATAGAGATTAAAAAAATACAGAAGACAGAAGAGGAAATCAAGTGGGAAGTGATACAGAAAAAGAAAAGAAAGAAACTAATTAAAAGAAGACACAAGAGAGAGAGAGAGAAGAACCAGAAGAATATTAAGGCGCCTAAATTATAATTTTTTTTTGTAATGTTTATTATTTTTTTTTAATTGAAGGAACCCAATCAAAAAGGAGATGAATGTTTATATTACATTTCAAGTAATCTAATAATATATTTCTTTTATTTTTCTGAATACAATTCGAATAATGTTTTTTATTTGTAGAAAATATTTCTTTCCAAACTTGAAATAAACTGTAACAATAAATTGAATAACAATATACAAAATCGTATATTTTTAGATTTTATGGATAAAAGGGTCTTCCTGTTAAATAATTTACTATAATTTTTGCAATTTTCTAACAGATAAAAATATAACGGATAACTTTTTTAGCTGGCAATTTCGTACAATTGGTTAGACAGAAAACAGCTCAAAGAAGAAATATTGTATTTCATAACATTCAGAAACATTTTTTATATTCTTAATTACTATTTCAAGCTAACATTATTATAAACATAAAAATAACGCCCAGTCTATATGTTCTTTTTCGTATAGAAGTTGATTGTGATTGTGTGATATATGCCTCTTGGCGGGTAGCACTAGCACGCAATTCCATATGCGCATACTTCATGCAAGAATTCAAAACAGTTCCACTGAATGCATTTTCCTAATCAATAATCTTCAACTTAACATATTTCTTGGAAGTTTTGTTTTTGTCTATAGCTAATGTTGCTTTTTGTTTTATTCACTACGTTTACACGTTATTTATTTTTGTTTCGGGGGTAAAATAATTTTTTTATCGATAAATACATGTTTAATTGTATGAAAGTTTTATAGAGCTTGATCAAACGATTTTTTCTTAGTTCCCTTGATGACAATGTAACGCTCTTTGCGTCGTCAAGTGATATTTTGGCGCCTTCGCCCAATTTTTGGATTGCCTCGGGCGTCACCGTCTGTTTATAGTGTGAAAGCCACTTGCTCTGGCAGCTTCAGTGAAGAAAGAAAATACTCCAGGGGTCGTATGGCCAGAAGGGCGGTCTTTACTGGCCCTATTGGGTTAAGTACCTACGAATTTAGCTGCTGGAATAAAACAATAATAAGATTCAATAAATAAAACTTTTATTTATATAAAGAAAAATTTGTGTAACGCTCTTTATCGGTGATGTCGGACAGTACTGACACGTCTCTTAGGCTGACGTGCTGCTTCTCCTTCTCTCCAGGCTAATTAGAGTGCCATTATATGATAAAGAAGTGCTTCTCATTCTAAAAATTCATTATTCTATATATTTCTTCCTTAGAGCAGTTGAACTTTGTTCTCTCTTATCGTGATGCTTTCGTTTCTCATTTTTTGCATCTCTTGCTTCTTTAAATTTAATGGATTAAATTTTCGGGCGTACTGTTTGGAGTATTTTTTTTTGAAGAAGTTTTGCACTAAGATATTCGACATAGTCTTTATAACGCATTCTTTATAATCTTTACCATCAGCTCTCTTCATATTAATACCCAATCTTTCATGAATAGTTTATATATAATGTTTCTCTTTTAAAAATATTTCAAACTGTTTCCGTATTGACTTTTGGTTATTTACTCTACTTTTCGGAATAAGACTGTGCAGTTTTTTCGATATTTTCTAAAGATTCTTGAAACAGCATTGTGTTAGGAATCTGACACTGACAGTTATCAAAGTATAGAATTGTGAATGCTAGGTAACTTTTTATCATTAAAAATGACTGTTAATTGGTCAATTTTAAGAAATTGAAGCAATCTCATTGGTTCTTATATATTATATAAATTTAAATTTAAATTTTCAATCGAAGAAGTTAGTTTAGAAATTTACAAATTTATAACTTTATCAGTGCTCATTTTCTTCATTGAAACCTCAACTTTAAGATATGAAAAAAATCGGTTGTGTCGCCCCAAAACTTTCCCGATGACTATCCACGAATACTTTTTCAGATATTTAATGTTAAAGTTTCAAATGCTGACATTTTCTTATTTTTGACAGGTGACAGTTGGAGAAATAATTTTGACTTTTCTGAATAGAGTCTTTCAAGGGCTTTCAAATGACATATTACAAGTCAAATTCAGTGACATATTGCATCTGTCATTTTTTGATAATGACACTTTCATTTGACAGATGACGTACAAAACTAATGAGTTCTTCCCACGGGTCGGGAAAGTAAAAACTCAAAAAATCTCAAATGTCAAAAAATCTCAAATCTCAAAAATCAAAGATCTCAAAAAAGGTAAAATACCTCAAAACCATAAAAAATCTCAAAAATCAAAAAAATCTTCAAAAAATCTCAAAAATGTTCAAAAAAAGTTTCAAAAAATTTTAGACGCTTCAAAAACATCTCAAAAATCTCTAAAAATTCTTTAAAATTCACAAGGAATCTCAAAAAATTTAAAACGTCAAATCTCAAAAAATTCAAATCAGCAAGTGTCTCAGGAACTCAAAAATTTGATCAAAAAATCTCTAAAAATTCAACGAAGTCAAAAAATCTCAAAAAGTTAAAAATAAAATCGGAAAAAATCTTAAAAAACCCCAAAAAATATAAAAAAATCTCAGAAAACCTCAAAAAATCTCAAACAACTCAACAAATCTCAAAAATTCTTTAAAAACCTCAACAAACTTCAAAAAAATCAAAAAATTTAAAAATCTCATAAAATCTCTAAAAATTCTCAAAGAATCTCAAAAGATTCAAGGAGTCTTAAAAAACTCAAATGAATTTCAAAAAAATTTCAAAAAATATTAAAAAATCTGAAAAGACTGAAGAAATTCCAAATTAATCTCAAAAAATCTATACATTCTTAAAAAATCTAAAAAGTCCCAAAGAATCTCAAAAAATCTCAAAAATGCTCAAAAAACCTCTATTAATCTCAAAAAACCTCTAAAAATCTCAAATAATCTCAAGGAATATCAATAAATCTCAAAAAATCTCAAAAATATCAAAAAAACTCAAAAAATCTCAACAAATTGAAAAAAAAATTGGACAAAATTGGAAAAGATTGTAAAAAAAATTGTAAAAATTGAAAAAAATCCACGAATACTTTTTCAGATATTTAATGTCAAAGTTTCAAATTTTGACATTATTTTTGACATGTGACATGTAATCATCTGAGGGGACCTCAAAATGGAAATTTCCATCTTTATCTCGAAATTTTTTTTAGCTCGTTCACAATACTTTCTCTTCTCGGAAGTGGGTCGGGAAAGTAAAAACTCAAAAAATCTCTAAATATCAAAAAATCTTAAATCTCAAAAAATTTCAAAAAACCTCAAAAATCAAAGATCTCAAAAAAGGTAAAATACCTCAAAATCATAAAAAATCTCAAAAATCAAAAAGTCTTCAAAAAATCTCAAAAATTTTCAAAAAAATATCAAAAAATTCAAAAAATCTCAAAAACTTGAAAACCTTTAAAAAACCCAAAAATAAAATCGGAAATATCTTAAAAAACCCCAAAAAATATAGAAAAATCTCAAAAAACCTCAAAAAATCTCAAACATCTCAAACAACTCAACAAATCTCAAAAATTCTTAAAAACCTCAAAAAACTCAAATGAATTTCAAAAAAATTTCAAAAAATCTTAAAAAATTTTAAAAACCTGAAAAAAACTCAAGAAATCTCAAATAAAACTTAAAACCTTCAAAAAAATCTATTAATTATTAAAAAATCTAAAAAGTAACAAAGAACCTCAAAGAATCTCAAAACATCTCAAAAAAACCTCTAATAATCTCAAAAAACTTCAAAAATCTCAAAAAATCTCGATATCTCAAGAAATCTCAAAAAACCTCAAAAATATCGAAAACTTTCAAAAAATTCAAAAACAAATTGAAAAAAAAATTGGACACAATTGGAAAAGAAAATTGTAAAAATTGAAAAAAATCCACGAATACTTTTACAGAAATTTAATGTCAAAGTTTCAAATTTTGACATGTGACAGTTGGAGAAATAATGTTGACTGTTTTGAATAGAGTTTTTTAAGGACTTTCAAATGACATATTGCAAGTCAAATTCTGTGACATATTGCATCTGTCATTTTTTGATGACATACAAAACTAATGGGTTCTTCCGACGGGTAAGCCAAACCCATATACCAAATTTCAGCTCAATCGGATTAAACGTGTGGCCTCTGTCGTGGAAGAATACACATAGACAGACAGACAGACTGACTTCTATTTGGAAATGGTCCTAATCATGTGAGGTGACCTCAAAATGGATATTTCTATCGATATCTCATTTTTTTTTTGCTCGTTCACTATACTTTCCCTTTGATGGGTCCGGGAAAGTAAAATGTATTACTCGTATTCGTATGGAAAAATATCCTTAAAAATATAAAGAAAAATTAATGAAACGAAATTTTCATAATTGATTTTTCAGTTAAATATTCATTTTAAAATTTATCATGACATAGTGTTAAAATGGGAAAAATTTTAGTTCGTTTATACGTAACATTTAATAAAAAATATATATATTAAAGGTGAAGTTAATATGTGTCGATTGGATCTTCATGGCTCATATAAAGCCCGTTATCAATTCATCGCCAACGCTAATAGCGGCGATTAACCGGTTCATTCATTGTTAATTCTTCCAGAACAAATTTCTTCGTCCTTCTCAGAACGAGATAGAGGCATAAAAAGAAGACAAGACTAAATTTAAAATATATTATTAATGTCTCCGAAAACAAACTCAAGAGATTTCATGAATATTCTTTATTTATTATAACAACTGGTCTAAATTTGACCGTAATTCATTAAAAGTTAAAGTTTATGTATATACTTATTTTTTCATATTTCTCTTTATTTTTTCTCATTTTTTTCCCGTTTTTTTTCCAATTTTTTATTGTTTTTTTTATTTTCCCCATTTTTGCCTATATTTCCATATTTTTCTTCTGATTTTTTCTTTGTTTCTAATCTTTCCTCATTTTTTTCTTATTCGATTTTTTTTCAATTTCTTTTTATTGTTTTCTAAGTTTATCTTATTCCTCTAATTTTTTTCGATTTATTTCAAATTTTTTCATTTTTTTGCATTTTTGTCCGATTTTTTGCGCATTTACATTTACAACTTTTTGTGATTTTTTCCGATTTTTTTTTTCGATTTTTTGAAATTTTTTTGGGATTTAGTTTCGTTTTTTTACGCTTTTTTATCGTTATTGTTTGAGTTTTTTGTTTAATTATATTCGATTTGTTTTATTTTTTTTTTCATTTTTTTAAATTCTTTCCAGTTTTTGTGTTTTTTTTGCCATTTTTTACGAGTTCTTGCAATTTTTTGCGATTTTTTCTATTTCTTGCATTTTTTTAACGACTTTTTTTTGCGATTATAGCTTTTTTGCATTTTTGTGTTTTTTTTCGGTTTTTTACCATTTTTTTATTTTTCTCGGTTTTTTTTTTTCGTTTTTACAATTTTGATTTTCATTTTTCTCTAATACTTTCTGGTTTTTTCAATTTTTACCAATTTTTTTTTGTTTTTGTTTTTTTGCATATTTTTCCGTTTTTTCCGGTTTTTTATTGTTTTTTTTTTGTAATTTTCCCCATTTTCTATTTTTGCCTATATATCCCTATTTTTTGCTTTTTTTTCTGATTTTTTTCGATTGTTTCTAAACTTTCCTCATTTTTTTCTCATTCGTTTTTTTATATTTCTTTATATTGTTTTCTAAGTTTTTCTTATTCCTCCAATTTTTTTCATTTTTTTTAAATTCTTTCCGGTTTCTTTTTCGATTTCTTTCATTTTTTTAACGATTTTTTTTATTTTTTTGCGATTATAGCTTTTTTTTTGCTTCTTGGGTTTTTCCTATTTTTTTGGTTTTCTGGTTTTTTTTTTTGTTTTTTTTCCGGTCTTTCACGTTTTTTTTTCTAATTTTCTAAATTTTTTTTTCTGTTTTGTTCTGATTTTTTGTTTTTTTTTTTCTTGATTTTCTTCTAATTTGCCCTCATTTTTATTTGAATTCTTTTGAATTTTTTAATTTTTTTTTAAATTTTTAGATGGTTACAATTATTTTCGGTTTTTTGTTGTTTTTGCAATATTGAGATTTTTTTTCAAAATTTGCATTTGCAATTTTTTGTGATTTGATGATGGCCGTTGTCACTAAACGAAGATTTATTTTTTTGTTTTATTTTCTGTTTTTTTTTCAATTGTTTCTAATATTTCCTAATTTTTTTCTCCTTCGGTTTTTTTCTATTTATATCGTTTTCTAATTTTTCTTATTCGTCTAATTTTTTTTGATTTATTTAAAATCTTCCGAATTTTTTTATTTTCTTTTTAATTTTTTCACGTTTTTTTACAATGTTTTGTGTTTATTTTCGCATTTTTGGTCGATTTTTTCCGATTTTTTGAAATTTTTTAACTATTTTTCTGCGGGATTTTTTTGGATTTATTTTCGTTTTTTTACGTTTTTTTATCCTTTTTGTTTGAGTTTTTTTTAATTATATGTGATTTATTCTATTTTATTTCTTTTCTTTTTAATTCCTTCCGGTTTTTTTTGTTTTTTTGCAATTTTTTACGTGTTTTGCAATTTTTTGCGATTTCTTGCATTTTTTAGCGATCTTTTTTATTTTTTTCCGGTTTTTTGGGTTTTACTATTTGTTTTAGTTTTCTCGTTGTTTTTTTTGTATCCTACAAATTTGATTTTCATTTTTCTCCAATATGTGTTCAACTTTTACCAATGTTTTTTTTTCCGTTTTTTTCACGTTTTTTTTTCCTCATTTTCCAATTTTTTTTTGTTTTGTTCTAATTTTTTTTTTTTTTTCCTTATTTTCTTCTAATTTGTCCTCATTTTTATTTAATTTCTTTTGAATTTTATAATTATTTTTTTATTTTTTAGATGTTTTTTTTTGTCATTTATTGCAATTTTTTTCCAATTTGCATTAGCAATTTTTTGTCATTTTTTTTCACATTTTTTTGTATTTTTTTTGCCATTTTAGAATAAAGGTCCGTATTTAAATAATCGTTTTCTGATATGTCCCTTCCAATTTAAGACATTCCTGTATTACGATTTGACGCGGATCGAATAAAATTTTTAACACGTTGTCTGCGTAATAAAATATTTTTTTATTAAAAAACAAAATTAGACATAAAAAATTATCTTCAACGTGAGGCTAAAATTTTTTAACACATTGTCAGAGCGGCAAAAAGTGAAGAGCATGTAATATTTACATTTTTATATAAAAATATATATACACATTTACAAAAAAAAACGATCTAAATACGATAAAAATCCCTATACCTGAAAGTAGCTTATCAGTAGGACTGAGCAACTGGAAGTCAAGTTTCTTCTAAATTAGCTTGCCAAGCTATATATGGTGATAAGAACACGCAACTGCCAGAATCTAATCTAGAAATTAAACTTTACTAGAAACATTAATTGGCTGCTCTATAGGCACTAAGAAATCCCCATACATAGATAGAGAAAATGGTGGATGCACCACTACATTTACAAGAAAATATTTATTAGAAAATTATCATTTTATTTAGAATAAAAAATATAATTAAAATCATTTAATATTTTTATATAATTTTCCTGCAAGTGCTAATTATAAATTTTTCCTGGTATAATTAAAAAACAAAGTAATTTAATTAATTGAGTTATAAGTAGAGAGAAAGTTTATTCTCATAAGTCAATTATATTCTTATACGCTTTAACTCATCTTCTATTATTATTGTTATTATCATTAATTTGCTAATGATCAAATTTGTCTTTCAATGATTAGATAAAATTAATAATGTTGCCATCTTTTGTTACTTCAAATTAATCTAACTATAATTTTAATTTGTTTGAATATTTTTTTATTACTAATCCGGTTCTGTATTGGTGAAATATGTAAAAATAAATAAATTCGATTCGTTTATTCTTTACTAGCTACAGTTATACATAAATTCATAAAAGATGCTATCGCGCTATATCAGCGTGAAAAACAATATACAGGGTGGCGAAAATTTCATTGCAATGTATTCTAATATTGGAAACCGTAAGAGATACGAAGCTAATTGACTGGTACTCAAAAGCTATCAGGAACGGCTTTCATAATAATTGATAAAAATTAAAATTGCACATTTTTTAATTAAATGCTTTTATGTTGAACAATATAAAAAACTGTATTTAACTTTTCTGTATTACTAATAATATTAGATTTTGAATCTGGCCATTCCCAGTTTTTTTTTTCAAATACGGACCTGAACTTCTTATGAATTCATCCACTTAATTCAAGTTTAATTATTTCAATGAATTATTAACTATTTTGGAAAAAGGCTTTTAAATACGGTCCTGTACATTATCTGTTGTTTAAAATATAAGCAATGGGGAAAAAAATAAAAAATGAGCCAATTTGGTTTTTTTTAATTATGAAAATCGTCCCTGGCATCTTTTCCATTTAACCGACTTTGTATCTTACAGTATTCGGGATCACAATATATTGCAATGAAATTTTCGCCACCCTGTATACTTTTATTTTGAATATATGGATCAGGTATTTCAAGTAAAAGTGTAAAACACGGTATGAATATATAAAATGAAACCGAAAGTGGCAAAAACGCAGAAAGTGACAATTTTTTACAGATCTATTATACCGGGTGTCGCCTATTTTAACTGCATATAATTTCAAAACGGTTCAGGATTAAAAAATGCGGTTTTTACTGAAATGTTTTATTTTAGTACAAGTTTTGTTTGAATAGATTATGACGTCACAACAAAAATGGCTAATTTTTGACAATTTTTTGTTGACCTTTTTTAATGGAACACCTAGTGTATTTTTGTAGTTTGAAAGGACACCCGGTATAAGATGAGTGACTGACTGACTGACTGACTGAACCCAGAGACTTGAAATTTCAAATAGGGTAAAATAGGGAAAAGAGGAAAAAATTGGGAAAGTAGGGAAAAATGATAAAAAATAAGAAAGATATTGGCGAAACAGGAAGAAACGTGAAAAAATAAATAAAATAGGAGATATAATGGAAAACAGGAAAGAAATAGGAAAAATAGAAAAAACAAGGAAACACAGAAAAAATGGCGGAAAGTGGAGCAAATGGGGAAAATAGAGAAAACTAAAAAAATTGGAAAAATAAGGCAAAATAGTGAAAGATAGGAAAAATAGTGAGAAATATTGATTAAAAAAATGGGGAACAAATGGAGAAAATCTAGGATATCGTGAAAAATAGTAAAATTTGGGGAAAAAGTGAAAAATAGGGGAAAATAGGGAGAAAATAGAAAAAAACGGTAAATGGAGAAAATTTGGTAAAAATAGTAAATTAGGAATAAATATGGCAAAACAGGGAAAAATATAGAAAATTGGAAAAAATAAGAAAATATTGAATAATAGGGGAAAATAGGAAATAAATACAGAAAAATCGGGAAAATAGTGACAAATAGGAAACTTTGAAAATATTAAAAAATAGTGGAATATAGGAAAAAAATAGAAAAATAGCGGAAAATAGAGAAAATTGGGAAAATAGGGCAAAATAGTTAAAATAGAAAAAGTTCAGAAAAATATTGTGATGGAAAAAATAGTGTCAAACATTGAAAAATGGGGAAATTTGGTAAAAATATATAAAAATATGCAATTAGGAAAAATTGGAATAAATAGGAAAAATTGGAATAAATAGGAAAAATTGGAATAAATAGGAAAAATTGGAATAAATAGAAAAAAATAGAGGAAATATGCGGATAATAGGAATAAATAGAAAATAATAGGGTTAAACAGAAGAAAATAATGATAAACAGGAAAAATATAAGGATATGGGAAAAATATTAAAAATTGTGGAAAATAGGGAAACAGAGAAAAATGGGGAAAATTGTTAAAAATAGAATAAAACTGGGGGAAACTAGGAAAAAGAGGGACAAAATAGAGAAAATAGGGCACAATAGATAAGTAAAAATTGTAGAAAAATAGCGAAACTTGTAAAAATACTAAAAAATAGAAAAAAAGGGAAAATAGGAAAAAATAAAATAATAGGGATAAATGGTGAAAAACGGGAAAAAATAATGAAAACCAGAAAAAATATTCAGCAATTGGAAAAATGGGGAAAAATGGGAAAATAGGGACAATTGGGAAAAATAGGTAAACAGGGTTAAAATAATTTAAAATAGATAAAAAGTAAGGGAAAATTGAAAAAATGGAAACATATAAGGAAAAAAAGGAAAAAATAAGTACAAATAGGGACAAATAGGAAAAAATAGGGAAAAATAGGGAAGTTAGAGAAAAATAGGGAAGTGTATGGGAAAATAGAGCGAAATACGGAAAAATAGCGGAAAATAAGGGGCAAATAGAAAATAGGAAAGAACAGAAAATAATAGAAATGAATAGGTAAAAAAAAATTTTCATGTCCGTCGGTCTGGATGAATTTCTCGTATCTACGAGAGGAACCCTATTGTTTTTGGGTTTTTTTAACTGTAAGGGAGTGGAAACTGGAGGGTGTTGTAATTACAAAAAATTCATATCTCCGCGATTTTTAAAAATATCGAAACAAGTCATAATACTTTTTTCATGTCCTAATTATTATAAAATAAATTCGCTTAAAACTTTTTTTCGATTTGACCTTCATGAGTGGAACTGGACGGGGTTGAAATTTCAAAAAAGCGTACCCGCCATTTTTGAAAATATGGTAACGGGTAATACTTTTTTGATGTCCTAATTATTATTATAAAATTAATTTGTATAAAACTTTTTTTTATCCGACCTACGGGGGTGAAACTTGAGGGGGCTGAAACGTCAAAAAAAATTACATCTCATTTTCAAATTTTTATATAATTAATTCGCTAACTTTTATGATTTTTTACGATTTTTCACGGTTTTTTACGCTTTATTTACGATTTTTTATGATTATTACGTTTTTCTATGATTTTTTACGACTTTTTACGATTTTTCACGACTTTTTACAATTTTTTACAATTTTTTACGATTTTTTACCATTTTTTACCATTTTTTACGATTTTTTACGATTTTTTAAGATTTCTTACGATTTTTTACGAGTTTTTACGATTTTTTACGATTTTATACGATTTTTCACCACTTTATACAATTTTTTAGGATTTTTTATGGATTTTTAAAATATTCAGGAAGGAAAAAATCAAAAAAAATTGTAAAGAATTTTAAAAAACCGTAAAAAAAACGTAAAAAACTGGTAAAAAGTAAAATTTCGTATATAATACCAAGTAATCGTAAAACATCATAAAAAATCGTAAAAAATCATGAAAAATCGTAAAAAACCGTAATAAACCGTAAAAAAACCCGAAAAAAAACTGGAATAATCTGGAACAAATGGAGAAAAAGGGATAATATCGAGAAAGATCGAAAAACTCGAGTAAATTAGAAAAAAAGAAAAATATAAAATAAAATCGAAAAAAATCGTACAAAATCGGGAAAAAATGGAAAAAAACATAAAAAGACGGAAAAATGGTTAATGATGGGAATAGTTAAAATAAACAGGAATAAAATCCGTAAAAAATTTGATTTCAATAAAAATGTATAATAAAATCAATTTTTTCTAGAAATGTTATTCTGATTAAGTCTGTTTAAAAGACTAAAATGTCTTCATAGCTTTATATCCATAAATTTCGTGTTGCGTATAGTTCTTGTGTTTATTGTTAAAGTGAATTTTTCGGACCAAAGCACTAAAATCATCATCATGTAATATTTTTGTGTATTAAATTTAAACTGCATTATGCATCGTTTAAAATTATGATAATTGATTGAAAATATTCTATAGTCGTTTAAAAAAATTTCCTAGGAATTATCGCTTTTGTTAGCGCGGAAAATAAAGTCATTTGGGCGTACCGCCAGGTTGATAATTGATTTTATCTTGGCACATTTCTTATCCGGTATCTTAATCATGATTAGTTTGGTACCTCCGTACAATATATGAACTCGATTGAACCCGCGCAAAACAATTGCAGATATTCGTAGCCTTTGAAATTATTCGCTTTGTTAATACCGACGGTAATAATTAAGATGATAAATTGGTGATATATTGTTTATTTAAATATTGGGTATTTTTTAATTTATAAAATTAGCTATTTTGGAACTATGAATGATTATCCTACTAGATTCAAATTGATAAAACTAAAAGCAGGAAATACGATATTAAAAAATGTTTTACTTTTTTCACTGATCATTCGTTTTATCTGATCCTCGTCAATCACCGTAAAATGTTATTTAATAATTGATGTTTGAGGTCATCGTACAGTCAATTCAAGTCCACGGCTGAAAATCGATACAATCAACGGTAGAACTTCAAAATCAATTCATTATTTTGTTTGACTACCTACCTTTCAATAAAAATCTGATAAAGAATCAAGAATTTTGCGTATCTGATTGTTTGAATTATTTTTATTGTTTTGATAGATTATTGAATTAATCGATTGCAAAAAATATGAACTCTTTTTGGATATAATGTAGGTAGCATAATTTTAATTATGTCAAAATATAATTTCAGTTCTGAGTTCTTCCGGAATCAGTTCAGAACTGTCCTATAATGAAAGGTATATTTATAATACAGTATTTAATTTATGATTTCAAATGGACAATAGGCAGGTTCGACATTTTTCTTATTTTTTTTATTTTAACTTAAATCGAGATTAATATTTACGTCCGCTGTAAGAATTTTAAAATCAAGGATCGGCGAGAAGCTGGAAAACGGTACCTGTGCGCGAGACTAGACCGTGTGACGTCAGTAGACATGAATGGTTCGCCCCTTGCCAGCTGCTGCGCTGTATTCACTATACAAACACATTTTACAGGGTTACCGTTTTTTGTAAATTTTCTACTAAATTAGTAGATTTTTAAGAAAAATGAGGGTTTTTGGTAGAATTTTAGTAGAATTGATAATAGACAGGATCGACATTTTTTTTAAATGAAATCGATATATTTTTTATTATAAAACGATCAAAAAAAAATTGAGAGTAAAATATTCATATTTACATCTGCTAATTTTAAAATGCTTATTAAATATTATTATTTTGCACTCAATTTTTTTTTATCGTTTTTAAATAACAAAATCTCTCGATTTCCGTTAAAAAACAAAAATGTCAAACCTGCCTATTGATGGAAACAGATGAGCCCTTAGGATTCTACGAGAAGCCAAAGATCTTCCAGACAAGATCTCATAGAGGAACCCCTCTATGCATCAGGGGAGGCTCGTAAGTATCAATCCAACAATATATAATAAAATATCTTAAGTTTAATAATATTTTTAAATTTCAGAACAACACCCCTCTACAGCAATCCTAAAAAGGAGTATTTTCTCCTACAGCAGGATTCTAAGAATAACAACAATCCCAGGATAATTTTGCTGAGGAGGGTTTAGCCCCACACTTTGCTTGCAGAGTGATCAGGGGTGAATCCTGCACTACCTCAGGCATAAAACATAGCTTATGATGCACGTGATAATTAAAGTATATTATTCCAAAACAAATGTCGCTTGCCAACGTGGAGCCAAAAATTTTGAATGGATTTTGAGGTAATTAGAAAGAGCAACTTCAACAACAATAAAATTAAAATTCAGGAATTGGTAAGAAAATTTTTATTACAATTTTTATTACACGATGAAATAAAAAAATTTAATTTGTTTAAATCTTCATTATATTTGAACTAAGGTCAATATAAATCCGTGACGCGTTTCGCTAACACAGTAGCTTTCTCAAACGAGTGAAGTTATATGAACAAATTTTTAATTTATACAGTGCATTAATAGGGAATTTTACGGTTTTTTTTTTATTTTTTTTTTTCTTTAAAAAAAACATAATTCTTTTCTAATAAAAGAATAAAAGATAGATTTATAGATGGAATCCATAAAAAAAATTATAAAATTGAAAATTAAAATACAAGTACATATTATAAAGTACAATTAAGTATTTAAAAGGTGGAATAGTGAGTGTTAATGATAATAAGTGTTAGATATTGGTGAAAATAATTTTAGGTGAAAGATAACTAAACGAAAATGGATTTAAGAGAAGGAAAGAAAATTAAACAAATGGATGAAGAAGAATAGGAATTGAACAGAATGTAGAAGAAATATTAGCACGAAGAAAATGGATGATAATAGCAAAAATATGGAAAATAAATTGGATGATAATAGTAAAAATGTGGATAATAACATTAAGAATATTGAGAAAAAAATGGATGAATATTATAAGAATTTAGGGGAGATAAAACAGGAAATTCAAGAATTAAAGCAAACTAATGAAGGTATAATTACAATAATAGAAGATTTAAAAGTTTACACAGATAAAAATATAAGAAGATATACGATATGAAAAGATTATGGAAAATATTGAACAAACGATAGGGGAAAAGTTAGAAAAGGTTTAAAAATGAAATAAAGTTAAGTGAAGAAATAAATAAAATGAAAACACGAGTAAATATGGAAAATATTTATAATAAAAGAACAGAAATTACAAGAAATATAAAAGAAAACATTGAAAAAGAAAAAAGAAAATAAAAAAAAGGAGATTTAAAGAAATTGCAACAAAAGTAAATGGAAGGATACAAACATGTTATAAAAGAAACAAAAAGACAATTGTGAAAAGATATAAAAGACGTAGGGTAAAAAATAGAAAAGAAACAAATTATATTGGCTTAATTGAGAAAAAACGGAGCCCAGATACTGAACACGAACATAGGAATAAAAAAATAAATGTAAATTAAATTAGTTATACGAAATTGAGTTAAAAAAGGTGAATTAATGTTAAAGTAGTTAATGTATTGTTAATAATTAAAGTCTTTTGAGGATATTATTAAAAACTATAATATCAGGAATCGAAGCAAGTATAGAAAAAATTCAGATGTCTATTCTCAGGGTTAGAGATTTTGTAAAATTGTAAAAATTAAGTAGGCAAACATTGTATTAAAAAGAAAAGAATTGAATAATTATCGATTTGATATAAAACGGGTATTGTCAGATAAGAATTTTTGTATTAGATTGGTTGGAGATATAGAGAAATATGTTAAAGTTAAAAAGTTGTTAAAAAAAGGTAAAATTTTATTTATCAAAATTAAAATAAAAAATACTGGCTTAAAACAAAATAAAAAGAAGATAGAAGAATCGTCAATGTAAGTAAGAGAGATAGTAACAAAGACAGTAGCAGATGCAGTTAAAAAAATAGGAGAAAACTAAATATAATACTGGGTAGCAGACAGTGGACTGGTTATAGATAACATTATTGAGATTTTATTGAATTTTTAGAAAATTGTAAATCTAAAATTTTTGTTGTTATTTAGGTATTGTAAACCATGCCCAAAAGGAGAACTACCTGATAAGGAATGGAAATTCTTTCAAAAATTAAGGTTTCCAAAACAATATAAATTATATCGAGCACCGCTAGAATCAACCTAAAATTATGGGAAAGGCAATTTCCTTCGATAAGGTTAGTAGTACCAGTTGAACAACCGTCCGAGGGTTGGAGACAGTCGCGTCCATACTTTTTAGATGCTGAGAGTCCGAGTTCCAGTGGCAGTCGCAGTTTGAGTTGGAGCTCCAGCTGAAGGGAGCGAAGCAGAGTCCAATTGTACCGGAACCGCCCATCTGACCATCCAACCTCAATACAAGCCGTGTCTGTGCCGTCTGATAAGTTATCAGATAAGGCTTGTTAATTAAAACGAACTATACAGGGTGTTTCATAGGTAAACCGACATACATTGACTGCAAATAAAGGGCACCTAGGTGATTCCAAAAAACTATTATTTTATGGGTCTAACCCGCCTCATAAGTGAGGTACAGGTTGTTTTCAGCAGTATAAATATATAGGTAATCAATACAATGGGGCAAGAAAAACCACCTTTCTGGTCGCTAAGGCATTGGTCGATACCATAACGATCTCTGGAGTATTTCTTCTACACTGACGCTGCCCGTGCAAGTGGCCTTTACACTATAAACGGAAGATGGCGCCCGATGCAATCCGAAACCGGAACTAAGGCGCCAAAATATTGCTTGACGACGCAAAGAGCGTTACAATTTTTCACCTACGTCAAAATTCTAAGGGCGTGCGTTAATTTGACGCATCATTTCTTACGTTCACTCATTTACTTAATTAATTGCGATATCTAGTTTAAAAAAAATAAAAAAAAATGGCATCAATGGATTAAATATTATAAATTGCTCATTATGCACTGTTAATTAGATTAGTAAATTCAGAATTACAAACACTGTTACGTAATTATTAAGAGGTATTTTTTTTTATTACGTAACAGTTGCAATTTCGAATTCGAATCACAGCTGGCATCTGTCAATGTTATTATTGTCATTTACACTTAAAAATTGAAATAATTCATCACTCTTTAATAACTCTTTCAACATCTCAAATAGTGCAAGAAGCTAAAACAGCTATAAATAATCAAAAGTTTCATAATTTTACAATGAATTACAACTAAATTTGTTTCAATAAAATTTGAGTTGAGAGTAACGCTTTTTATTTAAAACACAATTTAATTTTGTGTTTATAGTGTGACAACTTAACCACTGAAAGTATGTGTCGTAGAAAAAGTAAAATACATTAGTAGTACAGTAATGTTGATTCTGGACAACAGAAAAGATGGTGACCTTGACCTTATTTCGTCATGTGGTAACATTGCTATATTCTAAACCATAAGAGATACGAAATTCTACAGAGAATCTCGCCCTTTTCAAGTTATACAGGGAGAACTAAAAACAATTTAGTTGGTTTTTTTACGCATGGAATATGTATTTAAAAAATATCAAAAAGGAGAAAAAAAGTTGTATTGTATCTCAAATTTGTTACAAAATTGTACTAAAAAATCTTTCGTTTCGTGTTTTAACAGCCGCTATGAAGTTTTTTTTAATACGGTCCTGTCTTTTTTATTATAAAAATTGATAAACCGTTAAAATCAAAATTCACTGAAATAACTAATATAATCAGTGGCAATAATTTTTAATTACGGTCCTGTCGTATTTTTGTTCTAATTTAGTTTATAACTATTTAGAACCAGTTCAGAATTATTTTGAAAAATAAATTCTAAATAAAAATTTCATTAGATCCGTATAATTTTTTGAATAGTTCTAGAACCATCCTAAAACTATTTTATACAATTCTAGAAATTTAGAAATATATTTGAACACTATTTTTTTCTTGTACATATTAAATAAATCAAAAGCTAGCTCCCTACTGTAAACAAATTAAATTATAGTAGCTGTATAATTAGGCTTCTTTAAGTCCGGCTCTGATATTACACAGCAATAGGCGCCAAGATCAAATATTTATCAAGTATTTATCACTGTTTCTTAACAGAACAATCGGATGAAAGTGAAAGAACATAATTCTTACTTTCTTTTGTTTAAACTTTTATATAAATCCATCGATGTATTTTCCGCAGTCACATTTGCATACATAGAATATTTTTAGCTTAAATAAATCATTCTAGAATAAAAAATTACGTTGATGTAGACAACGCTTAATTAATTAAATGAGAAATAATTACCATACCCTTAATTAACGAGGTAAACGCAACTTTGATTTTATCTTCGAACAAGTACTCTATTTTTATGGTAGTTAAAATAGATAAAAGTACTATATAAAATTTTTGGATTATTTTTTAATTATTTTTTTTATTGATCTTTAGGATAAAAATAATTTTAAATGAACAAAAAAAACTTTCTTTCTATTTATATAAAAAAAATAAAATTATCCTATCTTTTGATTTGTATTTGTATCTACAACAGGTTCCAATATAGTCCATTGATTATGATTACGAATTATGTAATCAGTCTCAGATTCTATACTCGATATGAATAATTCATAGATTTACATTGTCGTGAAATTCCTTTAACTTTATATCTAATTTGCATATAATAAATGGATGAAAATAACGATTAAATGTCAATTTAGTCAAGTTGAATTATTTAAATTTCACTGAATCAAAGGAATTGAAAAAAAAATAATCAGGAAGAGAATTTCATTAAAGTATTTATCGGTAGAAAAAAAATTAAATCTGCTTCCCAGTAAATTGGATTTTTTTTTTACCAAAAAAAAATATATTGACTAAAAAAAGGACAAAGATGTGGATTGAGGAGAGTAAAGAAGAAACTATCAAGTGAACATATAAAATATACAGAGAAATATAGATGAAAATAATAATTATTTATTTAAACTTGTTTCGTATTTTTTTTAGAGAATAAACCCAGCCCAAATGGGGATTTTTGGTTTGGAAATGTACATAGTAATATTAAAATATTAATTTTTGGACTTCATTTATTTTACGACCTTCATCACTCTATTCCGACAGAAAAAATAAAAACGGAGATCGAAAAACGGGACACAAAAAGTCAGTGTAAAACTTGAAAAAAAATTTCGAATTATTCTGTTACACATTTGAAAGCATCGGACAGCTCCAATAGAACTTGATATCAAGTTAGCAAGACACTGAATTTTTGGTAAAAAAAAAGAGCGGCACATTTTTTTTCCACAACTAATTAACGTTAAAAAAGCGGCAAATTCTCCAGCTGTTAGTTTTTTTGATATCGTCATTATTTACGCAATTGTCTTGCTAGCAAGATGTTTAATTTTTAATAAAAAAAATGAGGGGGTAATCCCACTCAACTTTCCGAACACTCCTAGTTAAGTAATTGTTTAATCGATTATTTTAGTTTTTCTGCATTAAAATACATTAATACAGGTTTTCTGGATCAAAATTTGTTTAAAAAACGAAAAAAAAATCACATTTAATCAGAAAAAAAAACTAAAAACAAAAAAATGAACAGAAAAATGAGAAAAATTAGAAGAATCGAAAACACCTGAGAAAATAAGAAGAAAAAAACACGAAATATTGGAACCAGAGAATATTGACAAAAAACTGAAAAATAATTGTAAAGTACGGAAAAAACAGAAAAATCAAAAATAAGGAAAAATGGCAAAATAACGCTAAAAATCACAAAAAACGAAAAAATCACAAAAAATTTAAACAAAAACTGCAAAAATTTGGAAAAAAAAACCAAAAAAATCGTACAAAACATTAAAAAATCCGAAAGAATTGAAATAAATCGAAAAAAATTATTGAATGGTATAAATCCCATTTTAATATCTTTAATATTTTTAAAGTTATTCAATTTCTTTTAAACTTATATTAAATTTCAAAAAAAAATTAGGAATTCTACAATTTTTTGAATAAAATTTTGAAAAAAATCACAATTATAGAGTTTTTTACTACAAATTTAAGGGTAATTTTTTTAAAATTTTTAATATTAATTTTAACCTTAAAACAAATAAAACCAATTTTTGAATAATTTTAAAATCAATAAATAATTAATATATCATTCAATTTTATTCAAAATGGGAAACGGACCCTTTTTTTAGGTTTTTGGATCAAAATGCATTAATATAGTTAGTTTAAAAACTAAAAAAAATCAAATTTTTTTTCAAAAATTCATGGGTATCCATTGAATTGTTTTAACTTTTTTCATTTTTTGCTATAACTTTTACAAATACTATGTTAAAATTATGAAATAATTTACACACATAGTACTTTTGGATCCTTTTCGGATATGCTATTTACTTTTTTCATTTATTTTATACTTCTTGATAAAACGAAATTACAAAAAAATTAAAAAAAATTCTTAATTTTTTCAATAATAATTACAATTCTGAATTTTAAGAAACTAAAATACATTTATAATTTAGAGTTTTATATTATCTTTCGAATGGTGAAAATCACATTTCAATAACTTTAATATTTTTGAAGTTATTCAATTTGGTTTAAAATCGTAATATAATCTTAAATTTCTTAGCCAATTTTTTAAAAATTCCAAAATTTTTGTAATAAAATTTTGAAAAAAATTATAATTATAAAATTAATTATTACAAATTTAAAGATATTTTTTTAAAATTTTTAATATAAAAATTTAACTGAAAAATAATAATTTAATAAAGATAAAAATTAAAATAAAAACTAGCGGCGAAACTATGCGCAATTTGAAAAAATAGTCAAGACAAAATTTATAGAAAATTTTATGTTCTACAATTTTGATACCATGTAATTTTTCATAAAAATCCATAATTTTGTTTTAAAATCTAAAAAAGTCACAAAAATGTCTATATAAATTTTTTTTATGAGGAATTCAAAAAACCAGTAATGACAAAATGTGTAGAAAATTTTATGTTCTACAACTTTCATATCCCGTAATTTTTCATAAAAATGCATTATTTTGTTTATTTAAGAAAAATATGAAAAAAAAATACTTTTTGATAAATCTGGCAACAATGGCAAAAGTTTTTAAAAATTTTAATCATTCGAAATTAAACTATAACGTATAGAAAATATATGTGTAAAACTTTATTGCCATCTTGTTTAGTAATGACGTCATCACTTATAGCAACTGTCACTTCCTGTTGTCTGATTAACTCCAAAATCTATACAGGTCGTCTCCTTGCTACCCTAAATATGTATATAAAATTTCATTTAAATCGGTTCAGGCGTTTAGACGCTATCGTGTTCACACACCCACACACATACAGACAGACATCATGCTAAAAATGGTATAAATGGATTCAGGTGACCTCAAAACGTAAAGATTCGTTAAAATCTGGGTATGGTCAAAATATTATGATCGCAATACTTTCCTTCTATACAACTCTGTTGTTCGGAAAGTAAAAAGAGCGGCAAAATTTTTTTCCACAACTAATTAACGGTAAAAAAGCGGCAAATTCTCCAGCTGTTAGTTTTTTGATATCGTCATTATTTACGCAGTTGTCTTGCTAACTTGATTGAATTTTTGTTAAAAAAAAATAGCGGCAAATTTCTTTTTTCCACAACTAATTTACGGCAAAAAGCGGCAAATTACTGATAAGATACAGTTGTAATTTTCCGAAGTTGTCTTGCTAAGTTGATAGACGTTTGTAAATTTGCAATAGAAATTTTATTATTCATAATACTTTATGGATTGTTTTTTCCTTAGGAAAAACTGCATCAGCTCATTTCTCGAACTGAGGAAATAATTTTGTCTAATACTGAAAATGGTTTTCTAAAAAAGAAATCAAAATTTTAATATCAACGCCATCAACCATCTTGCTACCTGTCATAGTTAATCACATCATCATTTCGCAATACTGATAAATTTAAATAAAAAAACAGCCGCAAGAATTTTATTTATTTTATAAATTAAAAAATAATTATTATAACATTTTTTTTTAAAGACTTTTAATCATTATCTTAGCATAGCACAGTTTTTTACTTATTAGGAATGCGGTATTCGTGACGAAGTGTCTGGAATAATGTAAGCAATTAAAACTCTTCATATATTTTATATTCTCGTACCTCTGCGTTTTGCTTTTTTTATTATTCTACACCAATACAATATGTCACTTTGCAAATAAATATACAAATAATAAATAAATCAAGCAATTTATCACTCCATAATTCACCGTATGGGGGCCCACTAGCATTAAAAAAAATTGGCAACAAGTTTCATTTTACTCGAATGTACAGTGCCGGTTCAAGACTATGAATATAATTATTACATTCTGCTAATTCCTTGATTTATATAAAAAATTGAGTTTCAGTTAAAAAACTGTTTTTGTTAAAAATAATTAATTATAATTGAAGCTTGAGAAAAGAAAAGCCAAACCGCCACAAAGTAAATATTTCAAGAGGCGAGAAGTCAGATAAAGGAAATGCAACAGTCATCACAAATGAGCAAACTTAATGATCAATCAAGAAACAAAAAATTACCGAAAGATCTTAAGAAAAACTACCAAACTGATAAAACAACAATGTACGGGAAAAATAGGGAAAAATAGCTGAACATAATGGAAAAGGGAAAATAATAGAAATAAAATTAGGGAAAAAACAGGAAAAAATAATGAAAAACAGGAGAAATATGAAAAATTGGGAAAAATAGAAAAAGAGAAAATATTGAAATTAGAGATAATTAGAGAAAAATCTGAAAACTTGGGGAAACATATGGGAAAACAAGGAAAAATAGTAAAAATAGGCAAAAAATATAAAAAGTGGGACAAATAGGGAAACAGGAAAAAACAATGAAAAACTGGAAAAGTAGGCTGAAATGGGAAAAATAAAGAAATTAAAGAAAAATATAAAAAAGTAAGGAAAGATAGGAAAATATTGGAAAAAACAGGGAAAAATAGAGGAAAATCAATAAAAACAGGGATAAATATTAAAAAACAAGGAAAAGTCGGCCGTTCAGGTACTCACTTTAGACTGCGTAGCTGGTTAATTTTATTATACATTTTTAGTGAAATTAATTTTTTTAGGGTTTTTCTTCCAATTTTTTTTTAAACTTTTCCTATTTTTTCCCATTTTTTTGTTTCTCCCAATTTTTTTCCGAATTTTTGTGATTTTTTTTTATCTTATCGAATTTTTCGATCTTTTCCGATATTACCCCTTTTTTCCATTTCTTCCAGATTTTTCCAGTTTCCTTTCGGTTTTTTACGATTTTTTACAATTGTTTTATGATGTTTTAAGATTATTTAACATTATTTACTAAATATTATGACTTTTTACGTTTTTTACAATTTTTCACGATGTTTTACGATTTTTTACAATTTTTACGATTTTTCACGATTTTTTTATAATTTTCTCAATTTTTTAAAAAACCGTAAAATATCGTAAAATACCGTAAAAAAACGATTCTTTACCAGTTTTTTACAATTTTTCACGGTTTTTTACGATTATTTACCATTTTTAACGGTTTTCTCCGATTTCCTACCATTTTTTACAATTTTTACGATTTTTCACGATTTTTTCCTTTCTCAATTTTTTAAAAATCCGTAAAGATAATAAAAAATCACGATAAATCGTAAAAAACAGTAAAAAATCGTAAAAAACCGTAAAAAGCCATAAAACCCTTAAAAAATCATGAAAAATCGTAAAAATTGGCGAATTAATTTTATATTTATTTATCTAAAATCTGCCAATGTTATTTTTTTCTCGGGAATATATAATTTTACCGGAAAATTGGAAAAACGACCATAAACCCCAAAATGTTATATACAGGGTAGCGCAAATTTAATCGAATTGAGAGGGGTATTAAAAAGGACAAATATTTTTCCATTGACAGGTTTGAGCGGTAAAAAATAAATATTTTTACATGGACAAGTTGGACGAAAAATTAAAAAACAAAACTAATATTCTAAAAAAAGCAAAAATTATAAAAAAATTAAAAAAATCCAAAAATTAAATGAAGTTGAAATGGTAAAATGAACAAATATTTTCACAAGGGCAGAAGTTAAAAAAGTTCTAAAAATTTAAAAGAGTGACTTTTCCAGAGCACACAATAACATATTTTCAGTGGAAGAAAACATCCTATGAACAAATTGATGGATTCACCATGGGAAGCCCACTCAGTCTAGTTGTAGTCAACTTTTAAATGAAAAAATTTGAAGATGGAGTCATCCAAACCCCTGAAAAACAACTGAAACATTGGCTGAGGTATGTAGATGACACATTTGAAGACTTCCTAAACCACCTGAACAGTTTTCATCCTAAAGTCCAGTTCACCATAAAAATAGAAGAAAAACTGATAAATTAATTTCCTAAATGTATTAGACAATCAAGAAAATATTGAACTAGACCACAGAGTATATAGAAAAAAAATACATACTGATCGATACCTACAGTATGGATCCAACCATTATCCAAACCAAAAAATTTTCTATATCGCACAGTTGGTTTTCCTTTCTCTAAGAAGTGTTTTGCATGCTTTATTAATAATGCTCAATCCATAATTTTAAATTTTTACAAGAAAAATATTTCACAAACTTTTTTAGCTAAATAGGCAGAATATTTTTGTTATACGCTTTTGTGTTAACTTGTTTATGTTAAATCCAAATCTAAAATCAGAATTTTATACAAATAAAAAAAAATTCACATATTTTATCTCTATATTTTTTTTTGTCTTAATAGGCACAAACTTACGTGAGACAATTTTTTGTTTACTTTTTTATTCCGAATCAAAATCTAAAACCAGAATTTTAAAATTATGATAAACAAAATTTTCTGATTTGGGGGGAAGCATAAAACGTGGCAACGGAGTAAACGATTTTTTGAAAAATTCATAAATCTAATAAAAAAATTAAGTATTCTTCATGGGTGGACAGAGAAAAAATGGGGATTTTAATGAAATAAAAAGTATAGGTGTAACGGTCCAAAAATTCCTTTAGTCTGTTCCCACCTCTACAAGAGTCTCATTTTAATTTGGTAAAATTTAGATAGCTCTGATATGGATTGTTTTTCAGTAATTGTAAAATTTGTGTTAGCGCTTATAGGTAGTTCCTCTATGTGACAATTATTAGAATGCGTTGTTGTCGAGACTAGTTTGAGGTTAGGTCGTTATTTTAAAGCAGTAATTTCATTTTACTCATTCTTTATTTAGTTTCTTTTCAAATTGTGAGAAAAAATTCCCTCTTGCTGCTAATCCAAAATTTTTTTTGTTCCTTCGACTAGGTGTTTTGTCACTTGACGCTAACCGGTGTCAGGATCGACAATTTTTTTTAAAAATTGTTAATCAGTGACATCTAAACAAATAATACATGACAGCTAGAATAATAAAAATTTATGAATATTTGCTAGATTTTCAGTCACAATAGTTTATCACACTTATTTTTAAAATAATTTTTAGGCGATGATGAATGTAATTATTCAATCAAACTGGATTTAAGTCTATTCAATCAAATCAAATTTGAGTCAGTCTTATCAAATATTATTTCAACCCCAAACGATGGACAAAAGGAAGCAAGAAACAAATTGAGACATAGTGGCAAAAGTTATTTAATCACATCGAATAATTGTAGATGTGTTTATTTATGACAAGAGCCAGATTTCAGGAAAAAGTTGGACTAGCGAATAAGGCCCTCAGCCTTGTTTTATTTATTTTAAACAGTTGCTTTTTCTTTAAATCGCCTTAGGATCCACTTTTTATATTAATTATTTAAAGCATTGTTTG
Organism: Neocrepidodera transversa; assembly: GCA_963243735.1. Classification (NCBI taxonomy): domain Eukaryota; kingdom Metazoa; phylum Arthropoda; class Insecta; order Coleoptera; family Chrysomelidae; genus Neocrepidodera; species Neocrepidodera transversa. Next base: position 5,908,104 of record OY725342.1, read on the forward strand.
TTGGCCAGGTACATATATCCTTTGACTCAAATTGCGCGCCGTTTAAGAGTTTTCTGTTTACTATTAGTTGCATTTTTTTTTCTTTTTTTTTGTGTTGTATCTATTTGAATAATAAACCTGATACATGTATTAAGCTTAAGTTGTTTTATTTTCGTAATAGGGTTATGGTTTAATGTTGGTACGTTATGGGTTCAATAGGAAGACTTTCTGTCAGTAGATAGAACGTCCTTTAACTTTAACGGTTCTATAACTAACGGCAATGACGTTTAGATTGTGACAATTGTACAAGAAATCAACTCGTTCAATTTTATTCTAAACGTCATCGCCTTTAGTTATTGAATCTTTAAAGTTAAAGGACGTTCTATCTACTGACAGTTTGGGATATATGGACCAATTTACCTGGCACCCTTTTTAAAGATCATATCATTTTATGGACTATTCCCGTCTCCACTGATTTTTAGCCGCGAGTATCAAGAAAATAATAATTAAGCGCAACCTTCTACTCTATATGAAAGGATTAGATATTACTTTCCCGGACCCATTAAAGGGAAAGTATAGTGAACGAGCAAAAAAAAATTTGAGATATCGATGGAAATATCCATTTTGAGGTCCCCCAAGAAGATTAAACTATTTCCAGAATATGGTGTGTCTGTGTGTCTGTGTGTCTGAGTGTCTCTGTGTGATCTTCCACGATAACTGCCGAACCGTTCGACCAATCAAGCTGAAATTTGGTATGAAGGATCGGTGTGTGCCTTGAATCAGACCATTAGTATTTGGTGTAAATTGGTAGAGCAGAAGGTCCTCAAGACCGACATTGATTAAACTCAAATGTAAGATTTTTTGCCTTTTTTAAATTTTAGGGACAAACAATACACTTGGTTGCGAAATGTTGTAGTGCAAAGTTTTAGAGCATAAAATTTCCTACAATTTTTATATTACACTTTTTCAGGAATTTCCAATAGTTGCGCTACTAGAGGGCGCGCAAAAAATGTTCATGTAGGTTTTCCGTAGTTTTTCCAAATTGTGAGGACAAAAAATGTTTTTTAGTGCATATTTTCTCATCGAAAGTTGTAGAGAACCAAATTTCCTTAAACTTTTATTTTTAACATTTTTTCGAATTTCCCATAGTTTCGCCACTAGAGGGCGAAAAATATAGACATTAAGGCTCTTTGCCTTATTTTTTATTTTGAAGACAAACAATAGGCTTTAGTGCAAAATGTTCAAGAGCAAAGTTGTAGAATATAAAATTCTCTACAACTTTTGTATTAAACTTTTTCCAGAATTCCCAATAGTTTTCACCCATGAGTTTTGCTTAATATTTAAAATTTGTTCCATAAATATTTAGTATTTTTTAATTAAAATAATCCTATTCCTTATAGCCGAGCCGGTAAAGTTCTGGGGTGACACCTCCGATTTTTTTTATTGTAATATTTTTCGTGTTAAAGGCTAGGTTAAGCAGTATTTGAATTTTAATAAAAAAACCTTATAAAATTTTTTTCTACCTTTAAAAATTGAGGTTAATTAAACAAAAATTGTCAATGTCGATTTTTCCAAATATCTCAGAAACCGGTCTTGATATTTTAATTGTAAAAAAACGTTCAATTCGTCCTGAAAATACGCATCGTTTCTCTAATTTAACGAATTTTGTATCTATAACAATTTACGAATTCCCAACAATATTTAATTGAATATGTGCCACGCTGTATACTATTAAAATATGCCAAAAACAGTTTCATACTTTTCTAAATAAACCCAATTAATTTTTTTTATATAGTAGTTAATTTAAATTTTTAATAAATATATTTTGAGACCATCTCTGTACATATTTAGTTATTTTATAATAGGAAATGTAGTTGAACTCTATTGGAAGAGTGACCATAAATCGTGCGTCGTTATTTGCATATTGCCTCTGTATTCTTCTTCAAATGATTTATACATCCATGTCATCTTACAATCACTATGAACAAGATGTTATACTTTCAATTTTATTTCGACTGACAGACAAAATAAATCGCTAACTTTACAATGATTTTTATTAGTTTTAAAAGTATTAAAAGTGGCATTTATTATATGATGATAAAATGTATCATTGATTTATTAAGTATTTTTTTAAATGGAAATTGCAACATTTTAATAATTTCGAATCATAGAAATATACGTAGTAATAATACAGGGTAATTCATTGGGAAATGCGCATACTGTAAGGGTAGATGAGGCACACCGAAGTGAAGAAGTGAAAAAATAACCTATATATAATGACCTGTCTTTCTTTATAACCTAGATACAGAGTGATTTAATAATTTTGTCCCTTTCCTTTTTTTAATTAATCATAACTTAAGACGACCCTATATATTTTTCTAATATTTGATAGGTACGTTTATTGTCTACTGTCTTATTCGAGGTCTGGCGTTAAAAAATTAATAAGTAGGTTTTGACTCGAAACAACACCCTGTATATTAATATTTTAAAATTGTATTAACATATTTGGAAAGAGCAGAAAAAGATAAGTAACACTGAATATATTTAGTGTTTCCGCATCCAATTTTGTTGCTTATTAACTTGAGTCAAATCTTGATCTTTTGATAAAAAGTGGCACAAATTTAAAAAAAAATAAATGTTCGTTCCTAACTGATAATTTTCTATTTCATATTCCATTAATTTCTGAATCTTAACCTTAATGTAAAACTTTAGCACAGATCCGTATTTGGGACAAAATTTTATCATTGAGTAACTTTCAAACGCCCTGTATATGTAAAAACTCTGATATTAACATTTGCTCATTGCGCTGTATTTAAAAAAATAATAAAATAAGAAAATGTCTATTCTACATTAAGGTTAAAATTCAGAAATTAAGATAATATGAAATAGGTTATGATTTTATTGATTAAAGCTGGAAAATTATTATTTAGGAACGAACATTTAATTTTTTTTCATTCAATGTTACTTAACTTTTTCTGCTCTTTCCAAATATGTTAATAGAATTTTAAAATACTGATATACAGGGTGTTGTTTCGAGTTAAAACTTATTTATTATTTTTTTTAAGGCTGGACCTAGAATAAGATTTTTAATTATTATTTTAATCGACACCAGAGTGGACAAAAAACGTACGTACCAAATACTAGAAAAATATATAGGGTGGTTATGATTATTAAAAAAAAGGGACAAACTTATTAAATCACTCTGTATCTAGGTTATAAAGAAGGACAGGTCATTAAATATCGGTTATGAATCACCCTGTATAATATATTATTAACCAAATAACTACCACTGTATATAGGATTCCTCAAGGTTCTATAATATCTGTATATACAATATTAGAAGTGGAATTATTGGGAGAAAAATAGTCACGTTTGTGAGCATGCGTTGTTAATATTAGATTAGGGTTTTTCTGATTATTTAGCATAAAAATAACAAAACTACTATCGGAATTCAGGGGTTAATCACTAATTAGAAATTGCATTTATTTTTCCATTTATTCCCAAAAAAAATTTTTTTGATGGAGTATTTGTTTCCAAATGGGGGGGAGTTCAACTTGAAATATTAGTCAATCTTCTTTTGGATTATTTGAGAAAAACATGAATTTCTTTTTATGAAAAAATCGTTTTTTCTGTTTTTTTCTTCTTTAATTTAACATGAAAAAATTGATATTTAAAAATTACTGCATCTATGCACCTACGTCACTTATGTGCAATAGCTGCAGCAAAATATTAACGTGCGCCAGTTTCTCTAAATTAAATTGACGCTTTCAAATATAGATGACGTTTGCTTATAAAGTGTCGTTTGGTTAATATGTTTTTAATTGTGTTTGCTTTTACCTTTGTTTACGTATCTTTATAAATACAAATAAACACGGAAAATTATCAACATCAACCAGCTCTACAGAGTACAAACTACAACAATGACAGTGAACTATGCAGTAAGCAGATGCGGACGAGATCTTTCACTTAATCAGGAACGCTTGTGCCCAGCATTTATGTACCAAACAGCAAATTATTACCGGATCTCGTTAAAATAGTCGTTTTCTTTATCTGACAGCGGAATCTAATATCTATTTATCTCTCTCGATTTTAAATGCGAATTCACAGTGGATAGGTCCAAGTTTTCATCTTTATCCAATTATCATATAATGGTTTTCTCCATCTATGTCTGTATAAGTGAGATTTAACAGCTGTTAATCATTCATATGCTCTTCTTTACACATTTGTAATTAATGGCTTGACGGTAACTTCATTGCACATAAGTGACGTCACGATAGTAATGGCGGCATATTCAAATAATTGGAAATTTGAATTTTTATATTTATTTATTCAAAAATCTAGCTCAAATTACGGCAGGTAATTAAACTCAATGGGTTTGATTTGATCAATTCTAACTGTTAATAAAGTAAAAAACGTGAGGTTATATTTTTGCCCCACAGCTCCTCCTAATATTAGTGGCAATAGTTAATATTATTAAAATCCTAGTTAAAGTGGAAATATATAAGCAGACTGCCTGGTAGTGAAAAGTTTAAATTTTAAATTTCATGAAGAAATATTTTTATTACAAATTTATTTATAAAATCACTCTATTAATATAAAATCTAAATACATTCGTACTTATACAAATTAATCCAGCGATCACAACAATTATAATAAAAAGATCAGTATATATTTTAAATTTTAGGTACCGTTTCGCAACTTCGGCCCATCGGGTTCCGGAATGGCTAGTACGATCCTGGCTCAACTTCTCAGATACATATGAGGTAATATTATACAAAATTATGGAAAAAGTTCTAAAAGGAAGGACTTCAGAATCATGCTCAAATTAAATACGATTCTTCCCTCGAGAAAACTAACTAGTAATATGAAAACCAGAACTCGATCGGAGTTTTCGTTTGAAAGTTACAGTGTTTACATTCAGACAGACGTCCAGACAGGTTTTTCGAATTTTCAGATATTGGGAGTTCAGAAACGTGGAGAAAAGTGGATACGAAATTTTTTCGCCATTACGAAATTAATACTGAAGTTTTTAGGACTCAGTAATTGATCTATTCCGTTATAATCACAACAAATTTATTCCATCTTAAAAATGTGTACGGTACGAGTCTATACAGTGAAGGGTCTTACTTTTTTTTAGATACATCGATTGGTAAAAATGGCAGCTTCATATCTATAATATTAATGGAGCGCACGTCCAAAAAAAAATTGAGGCAAGATAACATATGGTATTGGCGCCTCTTAATTGATAATAAAACGATAAATTTATTTATTTCTTTACCCTCCCTTATAATAAAAAAACCAGATTTTAATATCGCCAAAATTAATATCGATTTTTATTGTCGTTTTGTTTTCCAATGTGACCAAAAAATTAAATGACTGGCGCCCTTTATTTCAAATTAACATTTTGAATGCTGACGAACAACCAAAAAACTTGAGCTAAATAAAATGGTTTGTTTCAATATGAACATTTTTATTATGTCTTTAATTTTACCATTTCGTTTTTTTAAATTATATTCAATATTTTATTTTAAACATTAATTACTCTTTTACAGAGCTGACTGGTAAAAAATCACCTTAGTTTTTTTCACAGTTAACCGTTCTGGACAAAACTAGTATTGGACACCACTGTAAAGCTCTTTGCGTCATCAAGCGGTCTTATGGCGCCTTAGTCCAGGATTGGAATTGCCTCGGGTGCCATCTTCCACTTTATAGTGCGAAGGCTACTTGCACCGGGCAGCGTCAGTGAAGAAAAATAACTCCAAGGGTCGTTATGGTATCGACCACAATCTCTTGGCGGCCAGAAGGGCTTTCCTTACCATTTTTTTACTATTATTATAAAAAAAATGATACCAAACCAAATCTGGCGAGGAAGAACGGTTGTGCAAGACGGTTCAATATCGGTGATGGGTCGGACGGTACAGGCCTGTCTTCTAGACTGGCATGGTCTGATTTACGGTTCCGGTTCCGGTACGATACAGGTACAACTTGGCTTCGCTCCATTTAGCTTGACCTGTCCCTAAAGGTCGAGGAACTACAACAGCATTTTGGATTTCGGGTTGCCACTGCCCCTCCAATTGGATCTGTCACATATCATTAGGTCAGCTGGGTATGAGGAACAAGTACTCGAGTAACTCCATTTTTCGGGTAGGGTTATAACTGGTACGGCTGGTCTCTCACATAATTTTAAAGTAATTCTAAATCCAGTGCCGTGCGCGATTTAATTTATTTTAATTATCACGGAAAGTAACTTCGTTACATCACTGTAAAAACTCCGGTAAATACATACATACTACAACATATAATTATAGTTATCTCAGTTATAAAAAAAATTTGTAACTTTTTATCAAAATTCTTGAAATTTCTGAAAGTTTTTGACAGAAATTTTCAAAATTCAAAATTGGATCAAAATTTTACAATTTTTTTCATTCATTATAAATTGTTGGAATGTTTTGGACAATTTGGCTAGTTTTGAACGTATTCTATCAGTTTTGTCTAGTGTTCTATTCAAAATTAAAAAAAGTGGATTATTGGCAACCCTGTTTTTTTATCACGGAAAGTAAGTTCGTTATAGTCCAAACTCCGGTAAATACCTACATATTACAACATATAATTATAGTTATCACAGTTATAAAAAAAAAACTGAAATTTTTGATCAAAATTCTTGGAAATCCTGAAAGTTTTTGATTGAAATTTATAAAATTCAAAATTTGATCAAAATTTTACACTTTTTTTTCATTGTCCATAAAGTATTTGAATGTTTTGGACAATTTGACCAGTTTTTAATGTTTTCCATCAGTTTTGCACAGTGTTCTGTTCGAAACTAAAAAGAAGTGGATTTTTACCAATCCTGCTTTTTTTATCCCGGAAAGTAACTTCGTTACATCACTGTCCAAACTCCGGTAAATACCTACATACTGCGACATATAATTATAGTTATCACATTTCTAAAAAGAAATTGGAATTTTTGATCAAAATTCTTGAAAGTCCTGAAATTTTTTGATTGAAATTATAAAATTCAAAATTTGATCAAAATTTTACACTTTTTTTCATTGACTATAAAGTGTTGCGAAGTTTTGGACAATTTGACTAATTTGGAACGTTTTATCCAGTGTTCTTCTCAAAACTAAAAAAAGTGGATTTTTACTAACCTTGATTTTTTTATCACCGAAAGTAACTTCGTTACATCACTATTCAAACTCCAATAAATACCTACATACTACAACATATAATTATAGTTACCGCAGCTATAAAAAAAATTGAAATTTTTGATCAAAATTCTTGAAATCCTGAAATTTTTTGATTGAAATTGATCAAAATTTTACACTTTTTTACTTTCCCGGACCCATCAAAGGGAAAGTAAGGTAAACGAGCAAAAAAAAATTGAGATATCGATGGAAATATCCATTTTGAGGTCCCTCAAGAAGATTGAAACCATTTTCAGCGCATGGTCTGTCTGTGTGTCTGTGTGTCTGTGTGTCTGTGTGTCTGTGTGTCTGTGTGTCTGTGTGTCTGTGTGTCTGTGTGTCTGTGTATCTGTGTGTCTGTGTGCCTGTGTGTCTGTGTGTAATCTTCCACGATAACTGCCGAACCGTTTGACCAATCAAGCTGAAATTTGGTATGGAGGGTCAGTGTGTTCCTAGAATGCGACCATTAGATTTTGGTTTAAATTGGGTCAGTTAAAGGTCCTCAAGACCGATATTAATTAAATACACATGTAACAATTTTTTACTTTTTTTAAATTTTAAGGACAAATAATACACTTTAGTGCAAAATGTTGTAGTACAAAGTTTTAGAGCATAAAATTTCCTATAACTTTTGTTTCAAACATTTTCCATAATTTTCAATAGTTGCGCCACTAGAGGGCGCGTAAAAATGTGCATGTAGGTTTTCTCTAGTTTTTCTTGATTTTGAGGACAAATAATACACTTTAGTGTAAAATATTGTAGTACAAAGTTTTAGGGCATAAAATTCCCTACAACTTTTGTCTTAAGCTTTTTCCAGAATTTCCAATAGTTCCGCCACTAGAGGGCGCGTAAATATGTGCATGTATGTTTTCTCTAGTTTTTCTTGATTTTGAGGACAAACAATGCATTTTAGTGCTAAATTTTTACCAACCCTGCTTTTTTTATCCACTACATTCCATGTAGTAAATAGTTTTTCTTTCCAACAATTTGATATATTTTTTTGTATAATGCCACTGACGCCGCTTAGTAATTATATTAAAAGGTAAACAGTACATTTACTTAATTGTTTTAAACATTTTATTTGAGCAATAAATGCCGCCGATTTCTTTTACTTCTCTCCTAGAAAATTGTTAAGACTGACTAAATGACGGTCATTCCTTAAGCAACAACAACGCGAGGGATATCTAGGAAATTTTTATTAGACATTCTTGACGCAAGGTGTGCAAATCCAGTGTAAATAAATGTACAGTTACGGCTTTAATTGACTTTAATTGCATTAAAATATGGGAAACAACCATTTTCTAGCCGCCTGTTTTATTCCTTTGAAGCTATATGGGATCCGACGTCATAATTATTTTTAAATTTTTATTACATTCAATTATATACTTGGTTATTTAAAAAAATATATGTAAAAAAACTCCTATACTCATTTTTTTTATATACATTTTATTATCTTTTAACTTGGAAACATTTTTTTTTTTTTGATAGGTTTATAATTATGTTTCCCTGTATAGATACACACATATGCCCACAATTAATTTAACGCAGAAACCGGTGACCTTGAAATATATCTCGCGGTGTATTATGTATGAAGTAGGGAGTTAACGAGCGAGTGTACTTGTAATATGCAAGAGATTTATTAGCTGGAATGCAAGTTAGGCGCCCTCGCAACCGGCCTATCTCTTGTGCTATCTAAATGAGAAGCAATTAACACTCCTAACTAGAGATTTTTACTTTACTTTCCTGCTGTAACACACACACACACACACACACCAGACGCTCCATCATTCATTGACGCAATTAGAAAAGGGATCTTCTTGACTCGCTATTTCTTATTGAAAAATTATAACAATTTAACAATTTTTTTTATCCGGGGTAGATTTCTCATTTATATTGATTTTTTTGTACATTTTGACAACGTTGCAATATTTTTATTGACTGGTAAAAGTACAGTTTAGATTGACACTCCAAATTACCCACTTTCGAGATAGAGATGGAAATATCCATTTTGAGGTCACCTGAGATGATTAAGACCATTTCCAGATGGAAATCTGTCTGTCTGTCTTTCTGTCTGTGTGTATTCTTCCACGATAGAGGCCACAAGTTTAATCCGATTGAGCTGAAATTTGGTATATGGGTTTGGGTTACCCGTCAGAAGAACCCATTAGTTTTTGTACGATATCTGTCAAACTGAAGTGTCACTATCAAAAAATGACAAATGCTATATGTCACGGAATTTGACTTGCAATATGTCATTTGAAAGCCCTTGAAAAACTCCACCTGTCACCTGTCAAAAATAAAAAAATGTCAAAATTTGAAACTTAACATTAAATTTAAATATCTGAAAAAGTATTTGCGAAAGTTTTGGAGCGACACAACCGGTTTTTTTTAACTTTTTGTCTTTTTTGTACTTTTACTTTCCCGACCCATCTCCTAGAAGGGAAAGTATTGTGAACGAGCTAAAAAACAATTTCGAGATAAAAACGGAAATATCCATTTTCGCTTCGCCTGAGACGATTAAGACCATTTCCAGATGGAAGTCTGTCTGTCTGTGTGTATGTGTATGTGCATTTTTCCACGATAGAGGCCACACGTTTAATCCGATTGAGCTGAAATTTGGTATACGGATTTGGATTACCCGTCGGAAGAACCCATTAGTTTTTGTACGACATCTGTCAAACGGAAGTATCACTATCAAAAAACGACAGATGCAATATGTCACGGAATTGGACATGCAATATGTCACTTGAAAGCACTTGAAAAACTCTATTCAGAACAGTCAAAATTATTTCTCCAACTATCACCTGTCAAAATAAAAAATGTCAAAATTTGAAATTTCAGCATTAAATATCTGAAAAAGTATTAATCCGATTGAGCTGAAATTTGACTTGCAATAGGTCATTTACGTCATTTGAATGCCCTTGAAAAACTCTATTCATAACATTCAAAATTATTTCTCTACCTATCGCCTGTCAAAAATAAAAAAATGTCAAAATTTTAAACTTAACATTAAATTTTAATATCTGAAAAAGTATTTGTGGTTTTTTTTAACTTTTTGTCTTTTTTATACTTTTTTGACCTTTTTTGCCTTTATTTGCCTCTATTTTGGCTTTTTTTTGCTTTTTTACCTATTTTTACCCTTTTCACCCCTTTTTCCCTTTTTTGCGCTTTTTGTGCTTTTTAAAAATTATTTGACATTTTTTGCTGTTTTCCCTTAATTTGCTTTTTTTTGCTTTGTTTTACTATTTTTTTTACTTTTTTGACGTTTTTTGCTTTTTTCCCTTTACTTTGTATTATTTGGTTTATTTTTGGACTTTTTTCCTTTTGTTTTGCTCATTTTTTGCCTCTTTTTGCCTTTATTAGGCCTTTTTTTCTTTTTTTTTCATTTTGTTACCTCTGTTGCTTTTTTTGCCTTTTTTACCAATTTTCACAAAATTGTATTAAGATTCTTATCCTCTTTTAGATTTTTACCTATTTTCACTCGATATACTTTCCCGACCCACCTCGGAAAAGGATAAGTATTGTGAAGCAAAAAAAAATTTCGAATTAAAGATGGAAATTTTCATTTAGAGGTTCCCTATTTCTATGTCTATCTGTCTGTTTGTGTGTGTCGGTCTGTATTCTTCCACGATAAAGGTCACATGTTTAATCCGATTGATCTGAAATTTGGTATACGGGTTTGGGTTATCCGTGGGAAGAACCGATTAGTTTTTGTACGACATCTGTCAAACGGAAGGGTCACTGTCAGAAAATGACAGAAGCAATATATATTTGACTTGTAATATATCATTTGAAAGCCCTTGAAAATCTCTATTCAGAACAGTCAAACTTATTTCTCCAACTGTCATGTGTCAAAAATAAAAAAATGTCAGTTTGAAATTTTAACGAAAAAAATATTTGTTTCTGGATACTTGTCGGGAAAGTTTTGGGGCGACACAACCGATTTTTTTTTGTTTTGTGATAACTTTTTGTTGATAAGAGACCGCCATGTTTCTTTTTAATTTTCTTATTTCCTGGCCTCAAATTAGGTAACAATCTGGGTGTCACTCTAAACTAGATTTTTTTCATTTGCAATTTTTTTAAGATAGTCAAAATTGCACAAATTGTAAGTAATATAAGAAAACTAAATAATGGAGATCTACAAGGAACGCTCCTGAGGCCATTGGTATTTTCTGTATATATATAAATGGTTGACTTAGTTTACATTTTACTAAAAAAATATAATTACAGCTGATTTATTGTCTGGAGTTTTAGGAAAATATGGAAACAGAAGGAGGACGTTACATAAAATCATATATTCCTTTAACTACAGGGTGTTTCATTCGTAAACGACATACGATAAGGATAGATAGAGGTGATCTAGGTGGACCTGAATATCTCATATTTAATAGTTCTTACAACCTGTATAACCGAGATATCAATTTTGCCTAGAACCACCCGGTATATTTTTTATATTTAGCACACATTTTAAGTCTCAATTGACATATTAATATTTGGAAAAATCCAGGTCAGGCTTCATGAAAAATTATCAATTTCTTGTACTCACAAACACCCTGTGTTTAAAAATTTTTGAAATCTGTTTGAAAATTTAAAAATATAAGTCGATCTGTGTACTTTTTTTAGCTCCGCATTAATAAGTTAAAGATAAATTTTTAGTAATTTTAAGATATACATTTGGAAAAAATATGTTTTTTTTTTAAATAAATTAGTAGATTCATTTAATTTAAATTATTGTAACCTTAAAAAAATTCATATTTTTTTGTTATAGAAAAATAGGGATGGACTTCACAGGTGGCCTCCAAGGTCACCAGATTTTAACGCCAATTATATATGGGTTATTTATGACCACCTCTATGATAATTATCCACTCTTACAGTATGTCCGTTTAACAATGAAACACCCTGTATAACACGTTTAAAATAAATGTTTACAATGTTTCATTTACTAGCAACTTAACCTTGTTCGGAAACAAAAAAAAACAATTTTACTCTCAAAATCAAATATCTATAAATAGACAATTTAAAATGAAAAACAGATTTGTTATACAGGGTGAGCCAATTACTTTCCCGCGGTTTATGGCGTCGAAACTAGTAAAGATATCAAAATGAAAAAAAACTGTTTTATGTGGTTCGAAAATCCCTACAACTAGAAAATATTTTCATTTATACAGAGTGATCCATATACGGGCGGCTACAAAAATTGTAATTTTTTTAAACGACACACCCTATATATTTTTACATTTTTAGATTACTACTTTAGTGGCCTTTATGACAATATTTTATTTTTTTAAATCGGATGCTGCGTTGTCAAGATATTCAAATTTTTATTAAATTTTCTGAAAAATCGCTACATTTCAAAATCATTCAAAAATTAATGTATTTTCCAAATTTTAAAATGAAACTTTGGTTAAAGTTAGTTTAGATATGGATGTACGTCCTCCATATTTCATAATTATTTAAATATGTACTAGGTGTTTATAATATAAGATTAAAGTTTCAAAATTGTAATCATAAAAATCTTTGTTTTTTTAAAGGAAACACCCTGTATATTATTTAATATTTAGAAAGCCTAGTATGTGGTATGTATAGAAAGCCTGTAGAATAGGCTTTCTAATTATTAAAATATACAGGGTGTTTCATTTAAAAAAACAAAAATTTTTATGATTAGAATTTTGAAATTTTAATTTTATATTATAAACACCCTGTACATATTTAAATAATTATAAAATATGGACGAGGTAAATTCATATTTAAACTAACTTTAACTAATGCTTCATTTTCAAATTTGGAAAATACATTAATTTTTGAATGATTTTGAAATGTAGCGATTTTTCAGAAAATTTAATAAAAATTTGAATATCTTGGCAACGCAACATCCGATTTAAAAAAATAAAATATTGTCATAAAGGCCACTAAAGTAGTAATCTAAAAATGTAAAAATATATAGGGTGTGTCGTTTAAAAAAATTACAATATTTTTAGCCGCCTGTATATGGATCACTCTGTATAAATGAAAATATTTTCTAGTTGTAGGGATTTTCGAACCAAATAAAACAGTGTTTTTTCCATTTTGATATCTTTACTAATTTCGACGCCACAAACCGCGGGAAGGTAATTGGCCCACCCTGTATAAATATTTTACAATGGCTGAAAATATTGAATCGTGTTGTAAACCGGAAGAGAGAAATTTTGGTGGGGACGCTGTATATTGTCCAACAACTACTAAACCGACCGCTTCGTTAAAAATTAGGGAAGTGGGGAACGAACGAACAAAGGGAAAATTAGGGAAGTGGGTGTGTGGTTTTAGCTGTTAAACAATTTTTATTAGTTTTACATTTTGAGTTGCACTTTACTTTTCTAATTTATTATTTTTTGAAAATAAACATTTAGGTCTTATGTTTATAAAATATTTTATTCTTTATAAAATTTTCCAAATTGAATAAACAATATGAAATATAAAATAATGTATATTAAAATATAAAATATTTTAGCCTAATAAAAGATTAAACAAATTATTTTTTGTTCAAACTAAATCTATTGTAATGAAAATAATTTCTAACCATAATATATTTTATATGAACTTACCATAATATAAAATTAAAATAAAATTAGATGAAATCTACACAGCTTGGCAAGAGATCATAAAAGTTTACGATTCGATTCTCGATTCACGTCATTTGTCTAGACACAGTTTAAAATCGATTTTATCTGAATTTTCCGAGTTCTTCGGCTAGTATCGATACTAACGAGAAAATCGTTTTGGTTAAGTGGTATTTTTGCGTTGTTTGTTAATGGTTGTTTTTAGACATTTCAAATAAAGTTTCTATCATTTCGTTAAAGTGAATATTTGTTTTACATAAAATAACTTGTGATGAAAAAAAAACATAAAGAAACTTAAAACATACAATAAAAAAAATAAATTCCAAGAATAAATAAAAATAAAACTAATATTCAAAATTGCTCCATTTATAACACTATATTTAAAAACGATTTTTACTGGCACGTTACGGAATGATTTAATTAAATTACTTGAATGAGAAATGACGTATTAAGAAAAGATTGAAATTATGAAAATCTCGTACTCGGTTGTAACCACAGGTGGTGGTACACAACGTTGCAAACAATTTATTTCTTGTCAGTTATCGCACGGTAATACACTTGTAAAATTTGATTATACTTCCTGTTTTTCTTTAGCTGAATTCGTATAAAGGCGTTAGTTATGATTTTGCAATTTTAGAATATTTATTAATAGATATATCAATCTGTTTTAAATTAGCTTTGTATATGGTTAGTAAAAGTCAAAATAATTGAACTGATTTTTTACTTTAAGAATCTAAAGGAAGATGAAAATAAGTGTGTGTTGTATTGTACTGGTAACGTCATGTTCCACGTTAGACATGACCAGTCAGTTGTCAACACGTCATTAACCTAGAAATAATAGCAATGTGCATTCGTTGAATAAAGAGAATATGTATCATTTTGTGAGACAAAACTTTTCAAAGCTAAAACAATATAATCGGTTTTCCAATGTTGAAAATTACATTTAGTCCAGGGCAGATAGAGAAAATTAAATGAATTTGGAGGTGAAGCAGATATCGAGATGCGGTTTTCTACATTGTGTTCAGAAACGTCACAGAAAACGAAACTACATGGTCTGGTTAATCCGTTTTTGGAAAAATACCTTCTGGGCCGGTAAATGCATTTTCCAATTGCATCACTACTTGCACCATTATAGGAACGACTGGAAACCCGGAAAAATCGCTCGGAAATTGTTACTCGGGGGTTTCCAGGACCGCCGAACTCGATTTTGGTATTAGAATTAACCGGGGGTGGTTAATTGGGAGAGAAATTGCAGCGTGCATGGAAATCGCTCAAAACTCGTTACTCGGGGGTTTTAGGGGATGACGAATTCAATCCCGACATTGGAATTGCCCGGGGGAGCATGGGGGCGGCTCTGCGGGGGTATCCGGTGATCATTTTGGGGGGGGGAAATTGCATAGTCCATGGGAAGCGATCCAGGCCCGTTACGCGGGGGTTTTCGGGGATGCCGAATTCAATTCTAGCATTAGATTTCTCCGGGGCCGCTCAGGGGCCCCTCTGTGAGGTTGTCTGGGGGTGCTTGGGCCCGGGGGGGGGGATGTCAGCGTTCATGACAAACAGACATTAGACTTCACCGGGGATATGAATTATAAAAATTTTGATGGAATATTAAATAAAGTATTTTTCCTACAAGCGTGCGGAAAGTTAACTTTCCGCACTAGTGCGGAAAGTTGTACTTTTCCGCACTAGTACGGAAAGTTGTAACTTTCCGCACGGTTGTAGAAAAAATACTTTTTGCTAAAATTTTTTTTTATTTCTAGGCGCTTGTAGAAAAAATAGTAAGTAAGGTGAACGAGCAAAAAAAATCGAGATATCGATGGAAATATCCACCGTATGGTCTGTCTGTGTGTCTGTGTGTAATCTTCCACGATAACTGCCGAACCCTTTGACCAATCAAGCTGAAATTTGGTATGGAGGGTATACATGTAACAATTTTTTGCTTTATTTAAATTTTAAGGACAAACAATACATTTTATTGCAAAATGTTGTAGTACAAAATTTTAGAGCATAAAATTAGCTACAATTATTGTTTTAAGCCTTTTTCAAAATTTCCAATAGTTGCGCCACTAGATGGCGCGTAAAAAACGTGCATGTATGTTTTCTATAGTTTTTCTTGATTTTGAGGACAAACAATACATTTTGGTGAAAAATATTGTAGTACAAAGTTTTAGAGAATAAAATTCTACATAACTTTTATTTCAAACTTTTTCCAGAATTTCCAATAGTTTCGCCACTAGAGGGCGCGTAAAAATGTGCATATAGGTTTTCTCTAGTTTTTCTTGATTTTGAGGACAAAAAATATACTTTAGTGCAAAATTTTGTAGTACAAAGTTTTAGAGCATTAAATTCTCTATAACTTTTGTCTCAAACTTTTTCTAAAATCTCCAATAGTTGCGCCACTAGAGGGCGCGTAAAAAATGTGCATGTATGTTTTCTCTTGTTTTTCTTAATTTTGAGGACAAACAATGTATTTAGTGCAAAATTTTCTGGTGCAAAGTTATAAAGCATCAAATTTTCTTTAACTTTTTTGTTTAACTTTTATCGAATTCTTCATAGTTTCGCCGCTAGATGGCGAGAAAAATACACATTTAAAATTCCCTACAACTATTGTATGAAAATTTTTCCCGAATTCCCAATAGTTTTCACACATGATTTTAGGAGATCCTAATTGTAGCAGTATGATATATAACGTGCGCATGCGCAGATTATGTCATTACCAACATTGAAATATTAATTGACCATCAGCTCGCTATTTTAAATTGTTCCATAAATCAATGTAATGCTTAGTATTTTGTGATTAAAATAATAATAATAAATAACATATTCTCTACGGTCGAGCCGGGAAAGTCCTGGGGTGACACAGCCGATTTTTTTTAATTCTAGGCGCTTGTAGAAAAAATATTGTTCCTAACACTTGCGTAAAGTATCTTTTCCCCACTTAATTGCATGCCCACTGCAATTGCGTGCGGAAAAGTATAACTTTCCGCACTTGTTAGGAAAATAACTATTTCCACAACAAATTTACGGCAAAAAAGCGGCAAATTACTAATAAGATACCGTTGTAATTTTCCGAAGTTGATAGACATGTAAAACCTGGACAGGTTGATATTTTCTGTAGCATCTCAATGATACTTTACTCTAGTTATTTTACACTCTACATCCTATATAGTAGACCAATACCAAATTGTATAAAAATCCATTAAAGAAAATCTAAAAATATAATTTATACCACTCTTATCACCCTGTATACCGATCTGTATTATAAAACTACTTGTTTAACTGCACTCCATATTTAGCGACTAATCTAAAGGAGTTAATTTATGATTAAAAGTTATATTTGTCATTAATTGCTAGTCTAACATTAAACCTTAACTCTCTTTAATGGTACTTTCTTGGTCTATTGTTAGAATCAAATAAATTGCATGGTATTTTATGTAAATTGCCGGCTAATTTTCTGATGGTAATAAACGGCGAATCATAAACTTGGATTGTTTATATACACAGATTGAATAATAATTAAGAAAATGCCAGTGGCAGCGATATAATTTTTCCTGCAATGAGTTAAATTTTAAGATAATAAAATGCTTTTTAAATTTCATATATCTCAGCAGTAAATGCTGAGGCATTGTTTGGTAATTTATAACTAAATAATTTTTTGTTGGTTATATAGACAGTGCAACCTGTACCATCTTTTCCTTTTGACCTATCAGTAAAAATACAAGTGATATCAGTGTAGTTTCTAATGATAACTTGAACGATTTTATTGTTTATCTGAGGTATTAGCACCCCTGTAAAATCCGCATTTTTCAACCGATTTTGATTCAATTTTTTTTGTTAGATTTAGTATCAAAAACAATATTTTGGCACTAATTTTTATGGCTTAATTTCTATTTTCAAGGCCCTCTATGTTAATTTTTCTTTGCCAAAAAAGACGAAAGTATATTAGGCATTTTTTTTCTCAAATATGACTACACCACTAGATTCAGAATCGTTACAAATGTAAATAATAAATAGTTTAGAAAAACTGCCAGAAAACTGGAAAATTACCAAAAGTAATAAAAAATTTATAAAAACTGCCAACAAACAGGAAATTTACTAAAAATAATAAAAAATTTAGAAAAACTACCAGAAAACAGGAAAATTACCAAAAATAATAAAAAATATCGAAAAACTACCAAAAAACAGGAAATTTGCCAAAAATAATAAAAAAATTAGAAAAACTGCAAAAAAAAAAATAAAGTTACCAAAAATAATAAAAATCTAGAAAATCTGCCAAAAAACAGGAAATTTTGCCAAAAATTATCAAAAAATCAGAAAAATTACCAAAAATAATAAAAAATTAGAAAAACTGCCAAAAAAAACCAGAAAAATTACCAGAAAGAACTAATAAAAAATTTGCCAAAAAAACAAGAAAATTACCAAAAATAATAAAAAATTTAGAAAAACTGCCAAAAACAGGAAATTTACCAAAAATAATAAGAAATTTAGAAAAACTGCCAAAAAACAGGAAATTTGCCAAAAATTATAACAAAATCAGAAAAATTACCAAAAATAATAAAAAATTAGACAAACTGCCAAAAAACCCAGGAAAATTACCAGAACTAATAAAAAAATTGCCAAAAAACAATAAAATCACCAAAAATAATTAAAAATTTAGAAAAACTGCAAAAAAACAATAAAAATACCAAATATTATAAAAAATTTAGAAAAACTGCCAAAAAAGAGGAAATTTGCCAAAAATTATCAAAAAATCAGAAAAATTGCCAAAAACATTAAAAAACTAGAAAAACTGCCAAAAACCCCAGGAAAATTACCGGAACTAAAAAAAAATTGAAAAAAAACAAGAAAATTACAAAAAAAAAAAAAAATTTATAAAAACTCAAAAAAACAATTAAATTACCAAAAATTATAAAAAATTTAGAAAAACTTCCAAAAAACAATTGAATTACCAAAAATTATAAAAATTTAGATAAACTGCCAAAAAACAGGAAATTTGCCAAAACTAATAATAAATTTAGAAAAACTGACAAAAAACAATTAAATTACCAAAAATAAAAAAAAAAATTAGAAAAACTGCCAAAAAACAGGATATTTGCCAAAAATTATGAAAAAATTAGAAAAATTACCAAAAATAATAAAAAATTAGAAATTCTGCCAATAAACCCAGAAAAATTACCAAAACTAATAAAAAATTTGTCAACAAACAAGAAAATTACCAAAAATAAAAAAAAAAATTAGAAAAACTGCCAAAAAAACAGGAAATTTACTAAAAATTATCAAAAAACCAGAAATATTTGTTTATGTAAAAATGCACACTCGCTTTATTTTTCAAAATCGTATGTAAAGAAATGCAAATTTTTATTTTGAAAAATGCATTGTCGCATTGTTTTTAAAGTTCCTGGGTGAAAAAATGTATTGTTCATTTATTTTCCTAATTCGAATTGGGGAAAATGTATTATTGCTTTATTTTTACATTTGTGTTATTTTTCCTATTTTTAACGGTTTTTCTTTATTTTTCCGTATTTTTTACCATTTCTTCTCATGTTTAAATTTTTTCAACAATTTTTCCCGATTTATAACTATTTTTTCCTATTTTACTCTATTTTTTCCTATTTTTATATTTTTCGCTATTTTTCCTACTTTTCTCTACTTCCTTTAATTTCCCTATTTTTTCCAATTTTTCTTGTTTATCATTATTTTTTGCTATTGTTATCTATTTTTTTCTATTTTCCTTTGTTTCCATATGTTTTCCTATTTTGCCAAATTTTTCTTTATTTTTCTCTAATTTCCCTCCTATTTTATAATTTTTTCCTTTCTTTGAAGAGTTTACCCATTTTGCCTTATTTTCCTAATTTTTTACTACTTTTACCTATTTTCCTTATTTTTCAATAATTTTCCACTATTATTTCTATTTTGCGCTATTTTTTTATTCACTTTTCCTGTTTTCCATTATTTTTCCCTATTTTCCTTGTTTTTTATTATTTTTCCTATTCGTGTATTTATTTTTCTCTATTTTGCCCTTTTTTCCACATTTTTCTCTATTATGCCCTAATTTTTCCCTATTTTTCCAATTTTTTTCCTACAATTAAATTTATTCTATGAAATTTTATGTCAATTAAAAATAACAAATTACAATAATTTGTGAAGGAAAAAATTTTAATTATTTATGACCTTTTCCGAAACAGCAGTATTTTTCTTATCTACTTTACTTAAGATAAAAAACGCGAATACATAAAATCCTTTTTTTGAAAGCCGACCGAAGTCTTCTCGATAAACACACATATTCCATTTTTTTTTTATTCGCAAACAGTGAAATACGAAATGCCTTTTTACATTTTAAATTCAGACAAGCTGTCCCGGTTGTTGCTGTTTAGTATTGGCGGTATAAAACAGATTGATTTTTTCAGTATTTAAGATTTAAATACTTTTTCTACTAATGATAATTAAAAATGGCGAAAAAATTAGAAATTATTTATTTTACCAAAAATATGAGTCAAGGAAAATTTGTTTATTTTTTGGATAATCCAAAATTACTGAGAAAATTTTGTCATAATAAATAAACTTTCAAAAAAATAAGAAATTAATAATTTTTTTAAATTATACTCAAGGGAAAATTATTTGAAAAATTAAAACTTTTTCAAATAAATGGAAATCGCGAAAAAATAAAAAAATATTTATTTTACCAAAAATATGAGTCAATGGAAATTTGTTTATTTTTTGGACAATCTAAAATTAGTGAAAAAAATTTGTTGAAATAAATAAACTTTCAAAAAAATAAGAAATTACTAAATTTTATTAAAATATACTCAAGGGAAAATTATTTGGAAAATTAAAACTTTTTCAAATAAATGGAAATCGCGAAAAAATAAAAAAATATTTATTTTACCAAAAATATGAGTCAATGGAAATTTGTTTATTTTTTGGACAATCTAAAATTACTGAGAAAATTTTGTCATAATAAATAAACTTTCAAAAAAATAAGAAATTAATAATTTTTTTAAATTATACTCAAGGGAAAATTATTTGAAAAATTAAAACTTTTTCAAATAAATGGAAATCGCGAAAAAATAAAAAAATATTTATTTTACCAAAAATATGAGTCAATGGAAATTTGTTTATTTTTTGGACAATCTAAAATTAGTGAAAAAAATTTGTTGAAATAAATAAACTTTCAAAAAAATAAGAAATTACTAAATTTTATTAAAATATACTCAAGGGAAAATTATTTGGAAAATTAAAACTTTTTCAAATAAATGGAAATCGCGAAAAAATAAAAAATTATTTATTTTACCAAAAATATGAGTCAAGGAAAATTTGTTTATTTTTTGGACAATCTAAAATTACTAAAAAAATTTTGTTAAAACAAATAAACTTTCAAAAAAATAATAAGTTACTAAATTTTTTTAAAAATACTCAAGGGAAAATTATTTGGAAAATTAAAACTTTTTCAAACAAATGGAAATCGCGAAAAAATAAGAAATTATTTATTTTACCAAAAATATGAGTCAAGAGAAATTTGTTTATTTTTTGGACAATCTAAAATTACTGAAAAAAATTTTGATAAAACAAGTAAACTTTCAAGAAAACAATAAATTACTAAATTTTTTAAAAATATACTCAATGGAAAATTATTTGGAAAATTAAAACTAAAATAAACTTTCAAAAAAATAAGAAATTAATAATTTTTTAAAAAAATACTCAAGGGAAAATAATTTGGAAAATTAAAACTTTTTCAAATAAACAGAAATAGCGAAAAAATAAGAAATTATTTATTTTACTAAAAATATGTGTAAAGGGAAATTTGCTTATTTTTTAGACAATCTAAAACTACTGAAAAAAATTTGTTAAGACAAATAAACTTTCTAAAAAATAATAAGTTACTAAATTTTTTAAAAAATACTCGAGGGAAAATTATTTGGAAAATTAAAACTTTTTCAAACAAAAGGAAATAGCGAAATAATAAGACCTTATTTATTTTACTAAAAATATGCGTCAAGGGAAATTTGTTTATTGTTTGGACAATCCAAAATTAGTGAAAAAATTTTGTTAAAATAAATAAACTTTCAAAAAAATAAAAAATTACTAATTTTTTTAAAAATATACTCAAGGGAAAATTATTTGGAAAATTAAAACTAAAATAAACTTTCAAAAAATTAAGAAATTAATAATTTGTTTAAAATAAACTGAAGGGAAAATTATTTGAAAAATTAATTAAAAAAATAAAGAATTATTTATTTTACCAAAAATATGAGTCAAGGGAATTTTTTTTATTTTTTTGACAATCTAAAATTTCTAAAAAAATTTTGTTAAAACAAATAAACATTCGAAAAAATGAGAAAGTACTAATTTTTTTTTAAATATACTAAAGGGAAAAATATTTGGAAAATTAAAACTTTTCCAAACAAACGGAAATCGTGAAAAAATAAGAAATTATTTATTTTACCAAAAATATGTGTAAAGGGGAATTTGTTTATTTTTTGGAAAATCTGAAATTACTGAAAAAATTTTGTTACTTAAATAAACATTCAAAAAAAATAAGAAATTACTAATTTTTCTAAAAATATACTCAAGGGAAAATTATTTGGAAAATTAAAACTTTTTCAACCAAATGGAAATCGCGAAAAAATAAGAAATTATTTAATTTTCCAGAAATATGAGCGAAAGGAAATTTGCTTACATTTTGGAAAATCAAACTGGTTCAAAATAATATAGTCAAAATAAAAGAAAATTACCCAATTTTTTTAAACACAATCGAGGGAAATTAGTTTATTATTTGGGAAATCAAAAAAAAAATAAAATAATGTGATCAAAACAAAAGAAAATCGCAAAAAAATAATTTATTTATTTTACCAAAACCATGAGTCAAGGTAAACTTGTTTAATTTTTGAAAAATTACTGAAAAAAAATTAATAGGGAAAATTAGAAAAAATAAGAAATTAATCAAAAACTTGAGGAAAATTAAAAAACAAAATTAATCATTTTTTTAAAAATATGGGCAAGGGAAATTAGTTCGATATTTGGAAATTCAAAAATTTTTAAACAATGTATTCAAAACAAAAAACAATCGCGAAACAATAGAACATTATTTATTTTGCCAACATAAGAGTCAAAAAAATTTTGTATGTTTTTTGGAAAATCTAAAATTACTTAAAAAAATCATAGGAAAAATTAGAAAAAGTAAGGGAAATTAGTATATTATTTAAAAAATCAAAATTTTTTCAAATAATGTGATCAAAACAAAATAAAT
Source organism: Neocrepidodera transversa (assembly GCA_963243735.1). NCBI lineage: Eukaryota > Metazoa > Arthropoda > Insecta > Coleoptera > Chrysomelidae > Neocrepidodera > Neocrepidodera transversa. Next base: position 5,931,112 of record OY725342.1, read on the forward strand.
AAGATATTATTTAATTTGCCAAAAATATAATTCAAGGAAAATTACAAAAAAAAAAATAAAACTTTCCCACTTTTTAAAAATATAATCGAGGGAAATTAGGTAATTAATTATTTGGGAAAATAATTTTTTTTTCAAACGAAAAAAAAATCACGAAAAAATAAGAAAATATTTAATGCGCCAAAAAATATGATTCAAGAGAAATTTGTTCATTTTTTGGAAAAACTCCAAAATTACAAAAATTCAAAAAAAAATTGCTTAAATTTTCACAAATATAGTATAGGAAAATTCGTTTACTTGTTATCAATAAATCAAATTTTATCTAGTTTAATATTTAACCATTACCAAAAAAAAATTAAATAATTCTTACCTTTATGATAAAGCTCGTATCTTCAGTTTTTTTCTTTCACTTCACTTTATTTTAACTGCAAAAAAAAGAGAAAACGTGTTAGTAAAAAATAAGAGGGCTCAATAAGTGTAAATATTTAAAACTTGAGATTGAAATATTTACTCATATTATTAAAAAAAATAGTGCAAAGAAAATAAACCCAAAAAAAAAATAATTCCTATACATTTATAATATTTTAATTGTCCACTAAAAGGACTATAGAAATCTTTTTTTATTAATTGAACCAGGAAATAATTATCATCTTGTATAATAAAATATAGGTAATACAAAAAGAAAAGTTTATAATATAAATTTGAATCTGTAAAACAAGTTATAAATACTGTAGAGAAAATTCAAAAGCTTATAAAAAAAAATTTAAATTGGTTTTTCTACATGCGTTATGGTATTTTAAACCCATAAAAAATATTAATATAAATAAATTCGTATAAACTAACATACCTTTTATAATTTACAAATTTTAAAATCACTAAACATAATTTTTATACGAATTTTGTAAAAGTTTATTCACCGCCGTAACTAACACTATTCCCGGAATTGTTCTGACTTGTTAAAATGTTCCATAGTCCACTATTTTTTTTTTGGAAATTTTATCGCGTCGGCGCGTCAGTGGAGGTGGAATTTATCTGTTTGTTTAAGATTTTACTGTTTTTATGTAAAAAATGATCTTTAAAAATAATGTATTGAAATATTTACAGAGCAGAATTAATTTATATTAAAATTAAAGTGTTTTACTCGATTTTTACTTTTACGCAATAAACTACGAATTTTATTAAAATTTATAGAAATGCATCATTTTTTCCATATAATATTTATCAATTATTCAGTGTCGTATTATTAAAAAGAAATTATTGAAATAAAAAAAATTATAAATGGCCCTTTTTGCAGTTTTTTCAAAATAACTCAAAATAAATCAAAATTCGAGATTTTTACAAGATTACTTTTTTGTAGAAAACCAAATTTTTTAACGAAATGCCTTTTTTCATTATTTAGTTTATTATTACTTTCCCCAAAGGGAAAGTACAGTGAGCGAGCAAAAAAAATTCGAGATATCGATGGAAATATCTATTTTGAGGTCCCCGAATAAGATTGAAACCATTTCCAGAGTAAGGTCTGTCTGTGTTTCTGTGTGTATTCATCCGCGATAACTACCGAACGGTTTGAACAATCAAGTTAAAATTTGGTATGAAGGGTTGTTGTGTGCCTCGAATGCGACCATTAATCTTTGGTTTAAATTGCTACAGTAGAAGGTCAGATTTTTTGCCTTTTATTAAATTTTAAGGACAAACAAATGCAAACAAATGCAAAAAATGTGCATAGAGTTTTTCCGTTGTTTTTCCAAATTTTTAAGACAAACAATGCACTTTAGTGCAAAATTTTCTAGTGCAAATTTGTAGAGCACCAAATTTCTTTTAACATTTATTTTTAACTTTTTCGAATTCTCTATAGCATCGCCGCAAGCGGGCAAAAAATATACACATTTGGGCTTTTCGTCTGTTTTTAAAATTTTTAATCAAACTTTCCTAATAGTTTTCTTGGGTTATCTTGTACCATTTTTTTATTTTTTACCATGTTTTTGGCTAAATTTTGCTTTTACTTTGCCCTTATTTTGTCTTTTTTGGATTTTTTACCTTTATTTTCCTTTTTTTTCTTTTTACCCTTTTTCTTGCTTTTTTATTATTTTTTTTAAATTTCTTGGCGGACTTTTTTGAGCTTTTTGCCTTTTTTTCCTTTCAAAAACAGAAGATTCTCAAATGTGCTAAAATTATTCAAAAAATAATAATAATAAACTCAAAGTCATACCGTATAAAATATATTATAAATTATATGATTGAGCGGGGAAGGGCGACATGTTTCGGCCAAACAATGGCCATCATCAGGAAAAAGATTTAACATTTTATTAAAAAAGATTAACATATTTTTAAAAAACTGAACAAACGTTGTAAATTCGTAAAACATTTTTAAATTAAAATTAAAGAAAAATTATATGAATTGAAGCTGTCACTTGTCAAAATTGTCACATGCATGGTGGTTAAAACGCAATTTAAAATTTCAAATCTTTAATTCAACTATAATTGCATCGTAGTTTGATATCAATTGGCGTTTATTTTGTATCCTCCAATATGGACGAGGCATCAAAAATTCATATAATTTTCCTTTAATTTTAATTTAAAAATGGTTTTTACGGATTTACACTGTTTGTCCAGTTTTTTAAAAAAATGTTTTGATATTTTCACTTATAAATCATACCAATTTGTAACTCATTTGTACGAGCTTAATCTTCTGTAACTTTAATCTTTATGTGATTTAATTTTGTATGTTAACAATTTATAATTTGTATTGTACCTGATGATGGCCATTGTTTGGCAGAAACATGTCGCCCTTCACCGCTTATTCAACTAATTTATAATATCTTTTATATGGTATGACTTCGAGTTTATTATTATTATTATTTATTTTTTTGCCTTTATTTGTCTCAATTTTGCCTTTTTTTTGCTTTTCTTTCCTTTTTTTGGCATTTTTACCACTTTTTTACTTTTTTTTTGCTGATTTAAACTTTTTTTTGAACTTTTTTCTATTTTTGCCTTTTTGGCGTTTTCTGCTTTTTTCCCTTTACTTTGTCTTATTTGGCGCTTTTTGGACTTTTTGTTGATTTTTGCTTTACCTTTTTTTCCTTTTTTGACTGTTATTATTTCTCTTTTTCTCTTTTGCTTTATTTTGCGTTTTTTTCCTTTTGTTTAGCTACCTTTTTTGCTCTTTGTCTTTTTCTACATCTTTGTCTATTTTTCCAATTTTTCCAAATTCTATCAAGATTTTTATCGAATTTTTAATTTTTGCCTATTTTCACTGTTTTTTTATTATATTTTTAATTTTTGCAATTATTTATCATTTTTAACAATTTTTTAGAAATAATTCGTTACCTTGTTAATATTATTACACTTAATTGATTTTTGCGTATTTTTGCAATATTTCCTCATTTTTTTTAGCAATTTATTTCATTTTTACAGCATTTTACTTTCCCATTAAGGAAGTTTGCATTTTTTAATTAAAATAATCCTATTCTCCATAGAAGAGCCGAGAAGGTTCTGGGGTGACACAGCCGATTTTTTTACTTTTTCCGACCGATCTTCGAGAAGGGAAAGTACTGTGAACGAGCTAAAAAAATTTTTCGAGATAAAGTTGAAAATATCCATTTTGAGGTCCCCTGAGATGATTAAGACCATTTCCAGATGGAAGTCTGTCTGTCTGTGTGTTTGCGTGTCTGTCTGTGTGTTTGTTTGTCTGTATTCTTCCACATTAGAGGCTACACGTTTAATTCGATTGAGCTAAAATTTGGTTTATGGCTTTGGGTTATCCGTCGGAAGAACCCATTAGTTATTGTACGATATCTGTCAAACGAAAGTGTCACTGTCAAAAAATGACAGAATCAATATGTCACGGAATTTTACTTGCAATATGTCATTTTAAAGCCTTTGAAAAAAATTATTTCTTCAACTGTCACCTGTCAGAATTAAAAAAATGTCACAGTTTGAAACTTTAACATTAAATATATGAAAAAGTACTTCATGGATTTGAACTAATTTCGATAAACTGGGTTTCGGTTAACCGTTGGAAGAACCAGTTAGGTTTTGTCCTACATCTGTCAAACGGAAGTGTCACTGTCAAAAAATGACAGAAGCACTATGTCACGGAATTTGACTTGTAACATGTCATTTGAAAGTTATTAAAAATATCTATTCAGAGTAGTCAAAATTATTTGTCCAATTGTCACTTGTCAAAAATAAAAAAATGTTAAAGTATTCGTCTCTGGATAATCGTCGGGAAAGTTTTGGGACGACACAACCGATTTTTTTAGTACCACTTGTACTAATTCATTTCCACATTCTTTACTAAGTTTCATACGTGAGAACCCTTTTAACAGACATCCTGTAAAGGTATACCGTAAAGCCCTGTTAATCGGTACGCTTATTTCCTTATTTGTGCGATAATTTAGTAAAACAAAGCGTTCATTCATTACTGAATACAAAACCCGTAAAACTCATAGTTCACCAAGATCAAAGGAAGTGAAATGCAACTATTTGACAAGTAGTTAGAAGGTATTACAATGTACGCCAACAAGTCTGAACCATTATGAGAAATTTGTTTTAAAATTTACCATTTTTTATTATTTTGTTTATTTATGAATTGTAACACTATTTTTTGAAGAATAAAAACGAACATTTGTACTTTTATGTATATAATAATAATTATAATACCCGCCCTACATTTCACCCCCTTACGAGTGAACCCCAGAAAGCTAATGGCTTGTGCGGGGAAGAGACGGTTATTATTATTATATACCGTGGCGCTCAGAGGCGACTTACTGAAGATTGATGGCGCCATTTAGCTATAGGTGTAGGAAAGCCCGGAAAACCTCACCACCATCACCATTATCGGCACAGTGACACAGGGGGATTGAAAATCAAAGCTCCGCATTAGACATTAATTAAATTAATATTCAATGCGGTTTACCTCTTCGAGCCAAGTATTCAACATTAAAATTTTTTAAATTAAAATTTCACTGCCAGATACGATTCACGAACCCACGTTGATCTAACATGTAAAGAGCCATAAATGAAAATGACCGATAGCCAACGATCTGTGCCACCGTGACCGATTAAGATAATAAAGAATAAGAAAAATACATATCTATATCTATATATTTCTAGTCATATTAAAAAAATGTCTAGCGCTTTTGACCAGAAACTGGCCATCTTCAGGGAAACTAAAATTAACAATATAGGTAAAAGGTTAGTAACAATATATCAAAATTTAACAAATACAAATAGACTCAGAAGCAAGGACAGGATAAGTTAAATCCGTGCTATTCAGTTAATCAGGCCATGGCCTCAAAGTTATCTCAATAAAGGATAACATTAAGGATATTATGAAAGTTATTCTTAAAAAATCTAAATGGCAAAAATTTGTAATTTATACTAGTTGCTGGAAAGATAAGTGAGGTTATTTTTTAATAAAAAAAAAAAAAATAAAATGAAGTAAGGTTTACAAAAAAAATGAGTGAAAAAGAGGAAACTGACAAATGAATGTTCATCCTTAAGTTATTAGTTTTGGATAAAAAAAGAAGAAGAGTTAAAAATATACAAGTGGCTAGCCAAACTATGGAAGTGACTAATCTTCACATGCCCCCGAGGCTCTTAAATAAAAGTTTAAGTTTAATTATTGTTTAAATTAATTTGTCTGCTAACATAAATTGAAGAAGGATTCTCCAGTTCACGAAAAATCTCAATATCTTCTAAGAGGTCGAGTTTAAAATTACATTAAAAATGTTATGCAAAATTTTAGCATTATCGGAATGAGAAAATTTATAATTATTGAATTTTAGGATATCTAAAGCCACCCATACACGAGCGGGACAAACGGCTCCAGTCCATTTGGCTCGAGTCCGTTTGCCCCGATTTAAAAAAACGGACTCACTTACGACCGATACAAAAAACCAGAGTGCCCGGCTCCCCAGTATGTCATCGAACTGTACATTGTTAAGTCGTATTTAAACAAAACCAATTAAATTATTATGAAATTAGAAATATTATATGCTATATTGTCATTTAAAAAAAAAAACAAAAAAACAGTGGCAAAAAATGGCTTGCTAATAGAATTAAGTCATGTTAATTTGGTTCAGCCACTTTCGCTTGAACCGTCTGATTGGCGAAATTATCCTCGAATGGATGAGACGACGTACAATAATTTGTTTCAAAAATGTACCCCATTAATCAAGAAAATGGACACTAACATGAGACAAGCCATCATACCACACGGGAGATTGAGTGATGCTCTTCGTTACTTAGCAAGCGGATGTACCTATGAGAATCTGAAATTTCGTACTGCTATTTCATTGGGGAAAATACTACCTGAAACGTGTAAAGCGATTTTGCGCAATCTACATAAGTACATATTAAGCATATTTTGTTTTAAGGTTTTATTGAAAAAAAATGACATTAGAAAAAGAAATAGATGCATTAAAACATGATAAACTTATTTGTTCTCCATATCTTGCCGTAGTAGGCCTGCATGCCAAGGACAACAGGATCAATGTCACTTGTTTGGTTGGTGGGGGGAGGTTTTGCAGGAGCTGACCCAATTACTGCGGTATTTTCATCGTCTAAGACTATTTTTGATGCTACATTTAATGATTCCATTTCTGCTATAAAAATTACGTCGTTGATTAATTTTTGGCAGAAGGAGATTTGAGATGTTTTTATTAATCGCAGTTTCTCCAAAACATGCTGACCAAATGAATCATGTTTCTTGGGGAAGAAATAATTGCATCCATCCATTTTGAAATTTTTTCTAAAATCATATCTGCCCTGGGAGGAGGGAGTATTTTAAATTTCTGTGAGGACGACGCAGATGAATGTGAATCGAACCACCTCCAGAAAGCGGCTCCTATTTCTATAATTATAAGCAATTTCATTCTAGTGTTTTCATGGCATGTGTTAATGCTAATTATGAATTTATATGGGTTGATGTTGGAACGAATGGTAGAATCTCATTTTGGGCATAATAAAAAGTACCAATTTTTACGAGAAACTGAACAATATCCAACTTAACCTACCTTCTGCAGAACGTGTTTCGGAAAACTTCACTTTACCCTACCGAAGGACTTCATGAAGCCATTTAATCAAAGAACGTTAACTAAATAACGAAGAATATTTAACTGCAGAGTCTCAAGGGCGAGAAGAATTGTGGAGAATACTTTTGGAATCGTGGCGAATCGCTTCCGAGTACTACTCGGAACTATTAATTTGTCACTGGAGAAGATTGATAATATTCTACATAACTTTCTTGGAAAGAATTGTCCTACATTTAATACTGAAGAAATGGAACCACAAGAGGGAATAGAGCAAAACAATCAACTAACCCTTCAAAAACCAAAAATCCACAGTCAATTGTTAAAAATCCAACCTGTCCACGAGTCCATCCAAGCTCCACCATACATGGGTGAGTTTTTGACTGATGGATCATTCGAGAATGGAGGCCTTCCTTGACGTCGAGTTTTTTAGTAGTTTTCTGAACATAAGTGGAATTACAATCAGCACAAGATAATTTGTTAATGCCACTTTTTCAAGTACCTGTATAGGTATTATCAAGTGTTAAAGACACTATTTATTTGGTTTTTTAAATTAATAATAATTATTATTATTACATAAATTTATGATGGTATTTGTGAGTTGTTTTAAATTTTATGTAGACTAATGAACGCATGTAAACTTACCAGATCTTCTCCCACTGATTCATGTAAATATGCCGTCAAAAAAAAAATCAGCTGGCTAGATTTAATAAAATATCTACCCAGTTTTGTTCAAATTAAAGAATAATACTATTTAATACTATTATTTACAACTAATTCTATTTGCAATACTAATTTAGTATTGATTAAAGTTTTTGTTTTTTGTAGTCACTTAACCTCAAATATTTTAATAAGATTTTTTTTTTATTTTAGTTACCTCTCGCAGATGATTGTTAACACTATTGCACTATTCCAGTCGTCCAGGATAATTCCATATATTTAGTTTTCCTCTTGATTTTACAATACCTTGATTCTATTTATGCATTACCAATTTGATAATCTTTAACTTTGATATATTTATCTTGATATTTTTTTAATCTCCCAAAAATTTTAACCACCATCATTCTAAAAAAATTCCCCGTCAAGAACTCCCTAGTTTCATCTTAACAACTAACTAATATTTGACTGATGTTTTTTATCAAATTACTTTGGACCAATGATTACTTTATGATTTTAGTGATGTCATAAATTAAACATTAATTTCAAGAGAATGAATTTATTTGGATTACTTTATTACTGAAATTATATTAATATTCTACTGTCAGATTGATTTAATGTTTAATTTACATTTATACAGAGTGATACCTTTTATTTTTATCAGTATGTATTATTATCGGTTAAATAAATCTTCCTGGTGTGGAAGAGCATATTGAACAAGATTTTTTATCGATTATGGTATACATATATGATATGAATCATTTCGGTTGAAGAGAAAACTCCTATCATCATTCTAGAAAGGTTGCATATATTTTGTCACATTACACAACAATAATAAATTTCAATATAACATTGCACTGATAGCCGCGATCGTTTTCCTACGGGCCGCGTTCATAAACAACGCAACCCGCCAGTTTAAATCATTTATAGATTTATCTCGTACTGTGTATTTCATAGACCTGGCAATATTTTCATTTCTGTCTTGCTAACAATGTACGTGTGGAAAATATTGGAGGTATTAATAAGACGATACGAATTTATAAACAATTTTAGTTGAATTTATCAACAACAGTAACAGTAGGTTAATTCCATTCAGTTAAAGTCTCGATGTCGAAGAATGATGTATATAATGGATCTTCAAATAATGTATTCCAAAAAGACGTAAACAATTATAAATAATTCTTATAAACCGAAATTAGAGCAATAAATTACTGAGATATTATCAGTATTAATTTCGTGATAGCAAAAAAATCTTACCCCCAAATTTTCTTGATCTCCCAGTCTCTGAAGATACAAAAAATCCTGTCCTGATGTAAACACAATAACTCTCGGAACGAAATCTATGATAAAATTCCGATTTTTAATTTACTAGTTAGTTTTCTCCAGAAATGAACCCTAGTGAATTTGAACAGAATCGGACCGGCCCTTCCGGGACCCACCATACAAACCAAAGTGTTTTGCATAGGAAAACTTTTTTTCAGTTCAAATTTTTCTAAAATAACCTTTTACTTTGCACACCCTGTATTTTTTATGTAACAGTAAATTTTATTCGTGATGAGTTTCAAAATTTAATGAACTTTATTAAATTACAAAAATAATGTTAAAAATATACAAGGAGCTTCAAAAAATTGGTGAATTATTAAAAAATAAAATTTTACTTTGCACATCCTGTATTTTTTAGGTGACAGAGAATTTTATTCTTGATAAAAGTTTCTAAATCCAATCAACTTTAATAAATTAAAAAATAAATGTTAAAAATATACAAAATATACAAGGAGATTGGATAAATGGGTGAATTATTAAAAAATATCATTTTACTTTGCACACCCTGTATTTTTCATATGACAGAAAAATTTGTTCCTGATAAAAGTTTCTAAATCCAATCAACTTTAATAAATTAAAAAACAAATGTTAAAACTATGCAAAATATACAGGGAGATTGAAAAAATGGGTGAATTATTAAAAATTATAATTTTGTTTTGCACACCCTGTATTTTTCATGTGATAGAAAATTCTATTCTTGATAAAACATTCTAAATCCAATCAACTTGATTAAATTAATAATAAATGTTAAAAATATACAGGAAGATTCAAAATTATTAAAGAATATCATTTTCTTTGCACACCCTGTATTTTTCATATGACAGAAAAATTTGTTCCTGATAAAAGTTTCTAAATCCAATCAACTTTATTAAATTAAAAATATAAGTTAAAAATATTTAGGAAGATTCAAAAAAATGATGAATTATTAAAAAATATCATTTTACTTTGCACACCCTGTATTTTTCATAGGACAGAAAACTCTATTCTTGATAAAAGTTTCCAAATCGAATCACCTTTATTAAATTAAAAAATAAATGTTAGAAAGATACAGGGAGATTCAATAAATTGGTGAATTATTAAAAAATATCATTTTACTTTGCACACCCACCCTGTATTTTACATGTGACAGAAAATTTTATTCTTGATGACAGATTATAAATCTAGTAATATTTATTAAATTAAAAAATAAATGTTGAAAATGTACCGGGAGATTCGAAAAATTGGTTAATTATTATAAAATAGCATTTTACTTTTCACACCATGTATTTTTCATATGACAGAAAATTTTATTCTTGATAAAAGTTTTTGAATTCCATCAACTTTATTAAATTAAAAAATAAATGTTAAAAATATACAGGGAGATTCGAAAAATTGGTGAATTATTAAAAGAGAATGTTGTTTTGCACACCCTGTATTTTTTAAGTCATAGAAAAATTTTATTCTTAGTAAAAGTTTCCAAGTCCAATCAAATTTAATAAATTAAAAAATAAGTGTTAAAAATGTACAGGGAGATAGGAAATATGGGTGAATTATTGAAAATTATAATTTTGTTTTGCACACCCTGTATTTTTCATGTGATAGAAAATTCTATTTTTGATAAAAGTTTCTAAATGCAATTAACCTTAAAATTAAAAAATTAATGTTAAAAATATACAGGGAGATTCAAAAAATGGTGAATTATTAAAAAATAACATTTTACTTTTCACAAGTTGGAAATAAAAAAATGTACAGGGAGATCCGAAAAATTGGTGAATTATTACAATAGATAATTTTGTTTTGCACCCCTGTATTTTTCAAGTGATAGAAAATTTTATTCTTAATAAAAGTTTCTAAATCTAATGAACTTAATTAAATTTAAAAATAAATGTTAAAACTGTATAAGGATATCCGAAAAATTGGTGAATAAATAAAATTGATAATTTTATTTTGCACACCCTGTATTTTTCAAGTAATAGAAAATTTTTGACATTTCTTTAAAGATTTGATTTTGTCAGCAGTTATCGTCCTGCTTCCTGTATGTTAATCTTAATATAAGTGTCAGATTGCATTGAGTAGTGAATCTTGCAAAATAGAAAAAAACATATATTTATTTTGATGAATCTTATATATATAGAATACTTAATTTTTTTACTAAATATTGACACTGAATTGCAATTTAGAAATTTTTCTAAATACAGCCCTGTACATTATAAAGAATAATTAATATAGTGTCCTTAGAAAAATGTCTAAAATACAGTGTTAAAAAATGAATATAAAAATAAGTATTATACACAGTTGGATAGAAAAATAAATGAAAATTTCAAAAATGAAATAAAAACTACAGGTCCGTATTTAAAAATAATAGTTGAGTGTGGTCATTTAAATACGAAACGGTGATTTACAAAATTGAATCTGATGCCTTAATAGGTACTTGGCTTATAATAAAAAAAAGTTTTTTATGATAAAAATTTAGTTTTTCCCAAATACTTTAAAACCCGAACTTGATAAAAATACCCATTTTTTTCCATTTTAAAAAATATGTATCTATAACGGTTTACGAAATACAAATATTGTTTAATTAAATTTTCGCCACCTTGTATATGGTATATGTAGCAGGAAAGTAAAAATGTGTGTTTCGAACCGTTTGATTGTGTCAATAATTTTACTCTGTTTTTCAGAAAATTTATCAAATTTTTGACTTTATTTATTTATAATTTTTAATTACTTTATAATTTTACTTTATTTTATAAAATTTGTACTTAAATTCCTTTATTAAAATAAATAATAAATTATAAAATATAGTTATGACAACAATTTTATCACTTCCTGTATGAAAATGATCGTTGAAACTTTCATTGGTACCGCCCACCTAGCCCAACCCTGTAAGCATGTGGAAATATAACAAGATGCGAGATAATATTTTAAAAAAATTGCAGTCAGCGTATGGAGTCTTAGCAAAATATTTATTGTATTGCATGTTTTTATGAACTTATCCATCCAACATATAAGATTTTTTTTCTTTCTATAGTTATAGTAAATGCTGTAAATTTTATGATAAAAAAAAATTTTATCGGTATTTTATGTCTACATATTTCGAACACTTTTCTTCAATAATGCAGAATTTTTTTTGTTAATTTTGAAAAATTCTATTCGCCTTCAATTTGATTCCTTCAATAATCGGAAAAATTGGATTAATATACAGGGTGTAAATGGGTCCATATAACTTTTAAACGGGTAAATAGATTTATACCAAATTATGGTCGATTTTGGTTTTTTAAAAAAAAATAAAAATCAAGTATGGCCGATATCCGGTTTCACCGGAAATGACATGAAAATTAAAAAGGAACGCCCTGTACATTTTCACACATTTGGATTCTACGACAGATCGACTGTCACATGTCACTTTGGGCGCCACTTTATTTAGTTTTTAATTTTTTTATATACATCCTACGTGGTCATGATTTAGTCTAAATTACTTATAATCAAACTAAAATTACCTAAAATAGTTATTTTCCTAACAAGTGCGGAAAAGTATAACGCAATTGCAGTTGCCCGAACGACGCGAAGCGGAGTTCGGGCATGCAATTAAGTGGGGAAATAGTAGTTTTTACAACAAGTGCGCAAAGCGTCACTTTTCCCACGAGTGCAGAAGTTTGTGGCACGAGCCGTAGCGACGTCCCCATAGGGAGTTGCTTACTACGACCTATATGAAATCGCAATCTTCGTAACTAAGCGAAAACGGGCTATAGTATCTTCGGGAGAATTGATTCCCATCGAATTCTGAACAACTTCATTTTTTTCTGTGGTCTGTATGTCTGTCTGTCTGTCTGTCTGTCTGTATGTCTGGTTGTCGTCCGCAAAGCTTACTTTTGAATGCATTGATGTATGGACTTCACCATTTTTTAAGACCCATGAGTACTACATTTTAATAAAAAATGAATGAAATCGGAAAATGATTAAACGAGGTTTTCCGGGTTTTTCCCACTTTTTTATAGTTTCACAGCAAACACGCTGCAGGTCGTAATTTTTGAGCAAATCGCTTCAAATTTGGGAAAAAAATACCTTGAAGTACTATTATGAAGCCTATTGAAAATCGCAATAATCGGAAAATTTCTTCCGGGTTGTCCGAAAATGTCATCATTTTAAAACAACGATATCTCTAAAACCGTGAAAGATATTCAAAAAAGAAAAATAGGCAAATGTAGGATTTAAATAGATCAACAAGTATTATTTGAAGTATTTTTCCAAATTTTTTTGAAAAAAAAAGAACTTTTCGAAATTAAATTCCGAAAATCTCGGACACTAGGGGGAATATTGAAAAATGTCAATAGTTCTTTTTTCCTGTACTTAAAAAGATCCTATGAAATGAAAAAAAAATTTGTAAAATTGGAAAAAATATATTAGAAAATAGGAAAAAATAATGAAAAATAGGAAAAAGAAATATGAAAAATTTGGAAAAAAATAATGAAAAATATGGAAAAAATGAAAAATGTGGAAAAAATAATGAAAAACTTGAAAAATATGAAAAAAATATCGAATAAAATAATGAAAAGTATGGAAAGATATAATGAAAAACCTGAAAAATATGAAAAAAAATAATGAAAAATATGGAAAAATAAATATGAAAAATATGGCAAAAATAATGAAAAGATATTCAAAAAAAAATATGAAAAATAGGAAAAAAAAATAATGAAAATATTGTGAGTTATACCGGGTTGCTTTTCCGAAAATGTCATTATTTTAAATTTATGTCTAAACCTTTTTCTCCGTTTTCTTTACTTTTCCATTTTTTTTTATTTTTTAACATTTCTTTTATCGTTCCCCATTTTCCTATTTTTGACTATATTTTCCTATTTTTTCCTACTTTTCCCTACTTTTTTCTTCTTTCCTATTTTTACTTGTTTTTCTTTTTTAAATTTTTTCTTCCCTATTTTTTTTTGTTTTTTCTGTTTTTTATTATTTTTTTATGTATTTTTTTCATATTTTTGCCTATATTTTCCTATTTTCTATTTTTGCCCATTTTCTGTTTTTTCTATTTTTATCTATTTTTTTCCTATTTTTTCCTGTTGTTTCCTATTTTTTTCTATTTCTTCCGATTTTTTTCAATTTTTTTCTGTTCGTTAAGTTTTTTTCTATTTATCTCCATTTTTACTATTTGCCTATATTTTCCTAGTTTTCCCTATGTTTTCGATTTTTTCCTATTTTACTCTATTTTTTCCATTTTAGTTTTGAAAAAAAAAACTCTTATAGAGTCAAGCATACATATAGAATTTTGTTTTCGTGACTTTAATTTTTTGAAAACCTGAAAAATTACGGCAAATTAAGAAAAATAGGGAAAAAAATTATGATAAATAGGGAAAAAAAATAATGCAAAATAGGGAAAAAATAATGAAAAATATTGAAAAAAATAATGAAAAATTGGAAAAAAATAGGGAAAAAATAATAAAAAATATGGAAAAAAATAATGAATAATATGGAAAAAAATAATGAAAAAATGGGAAAATATAATGAAAAATATGAATAAAAATAATGAAAAATATAGAGAAAAATAATAAAAAATATTGAAAAAAATAATGAAAAATATGGATAAAAATAATGAAAAAGATGTAAAAAAATAATGAAAAATATGGAAAAATATGGAAAAAGATAATGAAAAATATGGAAAAAAATAATGCAAAATATGGAAAAACAATTATGAAAAATATGAAAAAAATTATGAAAATATTGTGAGTTATACCGGGCTGTTTTTTCGAAAATGTCATTATTTAAAAAAACCGTTATCTACGAAGCCGTGAAAGGGATTCAAAATTTAAAAATAATAAAATGTAGGAATTAAATAGATCAACAAGTCTTATATGAAGCATTTTCCATAATAATGCCAAGAAAGTTGAGAAAAAAATAAAATATGAAAAAAAGATATTTTTCTAAATTAAATTCCGAAAATCTCAGAAACGAGGGGTAATATCCAAAAATGTCAAGAGTACTTTTTTGCTGTACAAGCAAAGATCCTATGAAAAGCTTTATCCACTTTACTTCAATTTTGATAGGATTTGAGATACTTCGAAAATTGTCCAAAATTACCAGTTTAATTTTCGAATTATTTCAGGAAATGTCAGTCGTAAATTGTTCTACAAGAAAAATATAAGCATAGTCGACGACGTTTCAACATGTGTGCAAAAAATGTCTATGCGGAAAAAAAATAAAAAACTTCAAATGTCCAATTTACATATACATGGAAAATACATATATTTCAAAATTATCAGGTATCATAAATAATCATGATAATAATAGTAAAAACTGATTTTTATATACAATTTTATTTTCTTAAAATGATGATTTTTAATTTCGTAATCACCCTGTAATTAACGACTTTTGGTTTCCTCTGTATAGGTCTGCATATTCCAAAATAGTACAAGAATTATGCTGACTACAAAAAAAAATTTTAATGAATTTCTTAAAATTCGAGATATTCCGTAGGAAAAATTTCAAATTTTGTAGCTTCAACACCCTGTATGTCGATAACTAACCATAGGATTGGATTATGCCCATGGATACTTTTTGTCAGAAGGTCATGTATAATAATTTCTCAAAGTTTTAAAAAAATCGACCTGGTCCATTCTACATAAAGAGTGTGCCTCCTCCTTTGTTGATTTTATTGCTATATCTATATACATATTAGTAAAAAATCCAATTTTCTTAGAGTATTTGCTTAAATTTATTTTTAAAATATGCAAGTTTTAATTGGGCCACCCTGTAAAAGATATAAAAAATATTGAACAGGTTTTTCTAACCAAAAATTATTTTTCCTGGTATTATTTTTATTGAAATATCTTTTAATGTTTATTGAATAAATTTATTTTCTAGTGACCTTCCTTCCAATTTATTCATGCATATCTTTGCAATACTTTCAGGTCATTTTCAAAAGGGTGTATCTATATATGTATGTCTCTGTCTTTTGCTCCTTTTTATCTAAATATCTATTAGCATGTTAAACGGCGACCGGTCAAGAATGAATAATTGCCCAGAACGTGCTACCATGTCATTATAAATTACTCCAATTACCCAGTAGTAATGCAATTATCATTCGTTTCTATAAGAAATAAAATATATTTTAATGTTTTATTGCTTAAGAAAAAAATATTTTTTTTGCTAAATTATATGAAAACAAGATTCCGTTCATATTTATATAGAGTGCGAGGTTTGAAAAAAAATCGTACACGTCAATTTTTGATTTCAGTATAGCAAATTTTATTGTCAGAATTTTGTTTCTTCTTCAATATTATTAGATTCAAAGTTTTGTCGTTTGAAATTCGGTATTGAGAAATTTCAAACTAATAAATTGAAAATAATTAAATTTACCTTAAACCGACACTGCCTATTATGAACAAATTATATAGGGTGATCATTTAAGGCATTTTAGAAGGGACAGGCACAATAAAAATGTGAGAATTTGAACAATCAGTTATTCCTAGTTATACCGGAAACTTTAAATGAAACACCATGTATAATTTAGTCAAAAAAATCATTGTATTGAAATTGAATAAATGAAAATTAAAACGAATAAATTACAATTTATATGAATAACATTTTACCTCACAGTGGTATAAAACGAAAAACCAGAAGTAAATAATTGTTTTTTTACACCGCAGGGAGTGAAACTGGTATTTTGATCCCGCATTTGCGGGACTAAAGTGCCACGTTTACTCCCTTGGGACTAAATTTTTTTAATCCCAAGGGACTAAAATATTTTAGTTCCGCAAATTAAAAACAATTGAATTGTCAAATACTTCAACAAAGGAGTAAAGGTAACAATTTTCGGAAGCATAGTCTTAAATTTTCTTTTCTCCAACACGCTACGCTCGGGAAACGCTGAGGAAACAAACTTCACCCTCGGGATTAAAAGATGCACTTTAGTCCCTTGGTATATAATATACTATTTATCCACTTCTGATTAGGTTACTTCTTGACCCCCCGGAAAAATTAGATACAAATTAAAAAATTTCAAAAAAATCATGAATATATGTGATATCTAGACTAGTATTTTCCTAAATTTTCAGCAAAATCGCGAAGGTGGTTTTCGACAAAATTGACAAAAACTTTTTTTCCAAGTATGAAGCAAAAAAAGCACTCTATCAATATCAACTTTTTTCTGTGAACTAATTTATTTTGCTGAAATAAACAACCACAATTTTTTTAAAATTTTTTGAATTTACGATTTTGGTCCAACAGAAAAAAGATTTTCTAAATATTTTATTTCTTTGTATTTATATAAATCTTGTTTAAATATATTTGAAAGAATTAATTTACAAGTACTTAATAAAAAAATATACGACTCAGTTAGGTTTGTTTTTAAAAAAATCAAACAAAACAGTAATATTATTTCAAATTCTCGGGCTAGCTTTATTTATCTACGGAGTGCCATCTAGTTGAGACACAGGAACTTTTTGATACACTTCGGCTACGTAAACACAGATGCCACTAATGTTTAGTCAATGGACTGTTCGATGTTGCCGGTTCGATATTATTACTTTATTACTTAGACTTTAATATTAGAACATGTCTAAAAAATGAAAATATGCCGAATCTTTCATGAACAAAATTGCGATGACAATAGAAAGGTAGATAATTACTTTTTAAGATGTAAATACTTTTTGACTTTTTTTTTGGAAACAGACAAAAAAAATTCTACTCATATAAAATTTAAACGTGAAAATGCCGGATAACGAGAATTTGTCTCTGAGCATACCATCTAGCGAAAGATTGTCGGATCTAAAAGTTATGTCAATAATATTCTGTATGACCAAAAGTTAAACGAGGTAGAGCTCTCTTGCGCAGAAAAAAAACAATTAAATGTAGGTCAACTTAAACGTTAACTATTATTATTGGTTTGAAACTATTTACTAAGTTGAATTTTTTTTTACAATTAACATAGGATTTTTCTTTTTACCTCTAACCTTTTTCTCTGACCTTTTGATCACAAATTTTAAACTCATAAATAAATAAACTATGGAACTGATTTGGTATTAACACTCCCTTTAAAATTGATAAAACGTATAAAATTGTTTTTACTAAAAATGGAATAAATAACGAAAAAAAAAATGAATACGTGGGTGAAATTAAAAAAAAAACTCATATGAATTTTTAGAGCCAATTTTCGAAGAAAAATACATTAAATTGCTGCCAAATTATAGTAGGGTATTTTTTTTAAATTATAATAAGTTTTTTATATACTTTCATCTGAGCATATGCAAGAGTTAGTTACTTTACTTCATTTAAAATAGCGATTTTTTAATTTTAATTTTAATTTCACTTTTTGCCATTTTTTGCTTATTCATTTTCTATATTACGTTTCAGGTCCTATTAAAGGGAAAGTAGAGTGAACCAGCAAAAAATAATCCATTTTAAGGTCAACCGAGAAGATTGAAACCATTTCCAGTCTAAGGTCTGTCTATGTGTCTGTGTGTAATCTTCTTCGAATTCGACCATTATTTTTTGGTTTAAATTATTGCAGTAGAAGATCCTCAAGTACAACAATAAATAAAATATTTTTATAGTCGAAAAAAATTATTATACCCAGGATAATAAAAAAGAAGAAGTATCCAAGAAACATATTTTTAATCGTGATTTTTTTTCGTTTAACCCTAATTAGACTACGTAAACGATGCCGTCCCTGACATTGGCGAATTTTAACGTTGAAACGAAAACTTGTCGAATTTCATGGTGCGATGGGTTGGCGTACGCTTATGCCGCCGCCATCGTCATCGTCATGGCAAAAGTATGAATATCCTTGAGAAGGTCACTGGCTTGTCGCAGCCTCCCCGGATCGTACGATCTGTATAAATCACAATACAATATCGACGCCTCCGGTTAGGTTAACGCAGCCTAACCAGATCCTGATTCCCTTTTTTAATGCGCAATGGCTCCAAAATCGATCACGGAAATTTAATTCACATTTCTTTTTATAGTATTACTACTACTTTGTCTTTTTAAAGTGGCCGAAAATTAACGGTATTTGCGTTATGCGAAAAGTACCGGTATTTGCGTTACGCGAAAACGTTACTTCGTTAGAGTAACGCGCGTTACTGCAAAAGTAACTCGTTACTAAAAAGTAACGCGTGACTTTAAAACTAAGGGTTTTCTCTTTTGTTTCTGCTGTTTGATATGAAATAATGTTTTTATTTTATTTGTACTCCGTCGATTTCGCGCGCCACTGTGTTCTGGATAGCATTTTAAAAAATTAAGCTTAATCATACAACTTTTCTTTGAAATTTTTGTTTGTATGTGCTGTAATAACGACGATAAATGGTGAAATGGACAATAAAAGAACGAGAAGACATGGAACAAAAAGAATATATAGAAAAGTAACACGTTACTTTTTAAAAGTAACGAATAAATCGTTACTTGTTAAAAAAAGTAACGGTAAAGTTTATCAAACGCGTTACTTTTTAGCAAAAAAACGTTACTTTTTTTAGTAACGCCCCAACTCTGATATTTAGCTAAAAATATTTGTGTATTGAAATATACCTCATGGATCCATTTTAAACTCATTACTTTCAATATTAATATTAAACTATTAAAATGTGTGTTTCGGTGCATTTCTAAAAGTCCGACTTAACGGAACTTGTAGTCACGGCGACCTTATAATGCATCTGCTAGATGCGTTGATCGAATTTTTTTTCGAGGACCGTTTACACGGGCGAAATTCGTTCAAAAATAAACGTCGAGTCACCGTGGCTCGGGTCAGAAGCCTCTTAAGTAATGTTCAATTTCGGTTTCATCCGGCAGAAGGTTAATGACAGATAAAAGAGTTTTAAGCCACGTTTTATAAAAAATTTCTTTAGTCGAGTCGATTTAAATGATATTTGGTACAAGAAGAGCAACAGGATAATAAAATGTTCATGATCTGATTTAGTTGGTTATCATGAAATTGAGTTTAAACGTCTATTTCTTTAAATATTTCAAGGGCGTAGATAACTTTTTTCCTGGGGGGGGGGGACTTTTTTTCCTGGTAATCAAACTTTTAGACAAATATGTTTGTCCGTTTCTACATTTCATATATCATATTTATTCTTTTCGTGCTAATTTCTGGTATCCTGGGTTAGGTAATTACCCCCTTTACCCTCCCTTGCGGATGATCCTCCAGAAGATTATCCGGGAAGTGATTTCTTTTCTCTTTTTGTCCAAGATGTAGAAAAATGCATTGTTGCTTTGTTTCTCAAATTCTTGTGTAAAAAATATGCACTGTTGCTTTGTTTTTTTAATTTCCTGTGTGGAAAATGCATTCTCGCTTTGTTTTTCCATTTTTTGTATGAAAAAAATGCATTCTTGCTTTGAATTCCAAATTCTTGTGTAAAAAAACGCATTCTTGCTTTGTTTTTTTAATTTCCTGTGTGGAAAAATGCATTCTCGCTTTGTTTTTCCATTTTTTGTATGAAAAAAATACATTGTTGCTTTGTTTTTCAATTTCCTGTATGGAAAAATGCATTCTTACTTTGAATTCCAAATTCTTGTGTAAAAAAATGCATTGTTGCTTTGTTTTTAGAATTTCCTGTGTGGAAAAATGCATTCTCGCTTTGAATTTCAAATTTTTATATAAATATATGCAATGTTGCTTTGTTTTTCATTTTTATTTGTTGAAAAATGCACTTTTGCTTTGAATTTCAAATTTTTATGTTAAAAAATGTTTTTTGTTGTATTTTTCAGTTTCCTGTGGGGAAAAATGCATTATTGCTTTGTTTTATAAATTTCTGTGGGAAAAAATGCATTGTTGTTTCCGTTTTTTTTTTCAAATTTGTGTGTGAAAAATGCATTTTCGCTGTTTTTTTTTTTAATTTTTTGTAGGGAAATATGTATTTTTGCTGTTTTTTCCAATTTTTTGTGGGGAAAAATGAGCATTTGTTTTTTGTCCAATTCATATTTGAAAAGTGTATTTTTGAGTCAAATTTATCTGTGAAAAATGATAAATTCTTGTTACTTTTTTCAAATTTAACTATGGAAAAATGTATTCTTCTTTCTTTTTTTCAAATTCGAGTGTAGAAAAATGCGTTCTTGCTCTTCTTTTTTTAAATTAACAGTGGAAAGATACATTCTTGCTTCTTTTTTAAAATTTAACTGTGGAAAAATACATTCCTGCTTTTTTTCAAATTCGAGTGTGGAAAAAATGCATTCTTACTCATTTTTTTTTCAATTTTAATTGTGGAAAACTGCATTCTTGCTTCTTTTTATTCGAATTGAATGTGTAAAAATGTATTCAGGCTTTTTCTCAATTTATTTGTGATTTTTTCTAAACCTTTTTAGAGTTTTCTCCTAACTTTCGTAAAAAAATTTATTTATTTTTGTAAAAATTTGCACTTTCTAAGTTGTTTTTTCCATACATTCGTTTTCATTGGAAACTGTGGGCATTTCTAAATCAATTTCCTCTGATTTTCTGCAGAAAAATACATTTCGGCGTTTATTTCTTTGATTTTCTGCAGTTTTCCGTGAATTTTCCTTCACTTTTTTCTGGATCTGTTCCAACAGTGATTCTATAATTGATTGATTATTTTCTCCTAACCCTCGCGATGAAACCCTCTTGTAAAACACGCTGTATACAAGGGCGTAGATAACTTTTTTCCTGGGGACGGTGGTAATTTTTTCCTTGGGGGGGGGTAATAAACTTTTAAACAAATATATGTTTTTCATTTCACATACTTTATTTTCATTTCATATACTTTATTT
The DNA here is from genome assembly GCA_963243735.1 of Neocrepidodera transversa. Lineage (NCBI taxonomy): Eukaryota > Metazoa > Arthropoda > Insecta > Coleoptera > Chrysomelidae > Neocrepidodera > Neocrepidodera transversa. The sequence continues at coordinate 5,952,819 of OY725342.1, forward strand.
CTTTTCGTGCCATTTTTTGGTATCCTCATATCTAAGCCGGTGAAAGAATGAACAATTTTTGAAAAATACAGCTGCTGACTTAAATTGTAAAAAAGATAATATAATATAGTTTAGTTCTACCCCCGTTCTGACTTTCAACGCATAAATTAGTTGACTTGAACAAGTGTAGGAGAAACAATTAATTCTACTTCCGACATTTCTAAAACACTAAACTAAAACTAGTCCGCTGTATGTAAAACTAAGATATAAATATAAACTAATACCAGAGAGTCGACAATTTGCTAGAAAGTGCTTGTAAATGAATGAAATATCAAATTATTGTTAATGGGTATGAGAAATAGCGGTTTGTTAATTTCAAGACACCAACTACTAGAGATTTATTGGACCTGCAACTAAATTGAATATAGAACTAGTACGTTGTTATTAAGCAATCCTTTTGGTAGGAAAGACAAGTTCTATTAGAAGGCGTGCAATAAGATGAATAGCATGATTGTCTATATTTTAGTACAGATAAAATAACATGATTATTGGAATGAAGATAAAACAAATTTTTACTTATGAGCGACAGTTAGTCAGCTAGAAATACCGAAAAACGTATTTTTAATATAAAATTTACAATTTTCAAAATAGATTTTTCAATTTTTTTATACCAAAAGTGTTGTTTAAGGATTACCTGACAACATTAAAATATAAACAAAAAAACTTAATGTGATCCAGAAAAAAAATCAATTTGCATGTGACCATGGGCGTTTTAAGCATTGTGAGTTTACTATTAATCTAATAAAAAAAAAGTTCAAGCAGTTTGTAGATAATTAATATCACATGAATTTCTATTGAAAAAAAAATTTTTTTTTTAATTAGTTTCCAATATGTATATCAAGACTAAAAAAAAATTAGAAAAATGGGAGAACCCTAATTTTAAAGAAATTTACTTTAATTTTTGATAAATGTTTGTAATACAAATTGTAAAAATAAAAAAAGAAAATTTTAAATTCTAAACAATAACTGTCTGGCGTTTAAAATAAGAATCGCGAAATCATCATTTTTAAAACCAAATAATTTTTTTTCTGGACCATGTTGAGGTTATTTGTTCATATTTTAATGTTGTCAGGTAGTACTTAAAACACACTTTTGGTATAAAAAAAAACAAAGACTGATTTTAAAAATTGTGAATTTTATATTAAAAATATCGCAGCCAACTTTTTCGGTATTTTTACTTGACTCAATAGCTCTTAATGCTGTTAAAATTAATGTTGTCTCTTATGATGACAACATACAGGCTTTACCCTTTCATATACTATTAGTCCAATGAAATAGACCTTTGAATCAAAATTTTGGGAAAGTACAGGCATTTATGACATAAGATACTTTAAAGTATCCGAAAACGATAAATTCATTTTTTTTTCGTCGCAATAAGTCAGTTAATATTAATAATATGAAAAAAAGTCACAGACCACTTTTGTGTAGAATTTTATGCTTTATAATCTCCATTCAGAAGTTTTTCTTACCCCTACTGAATAATCTTTAAAAAAATACTTTATTTTATTTTTTTCACCCCTTTAAAGTATCTTATATCAAAAATTCCTGTACTTTCCAAAAATTTTGATTCAAAGGTCTATTTCATTGGACTACTATGTATGAGTTGTTTCAGCTCAATACTAAATATGATTTTTCTCGTTTTTTGAAGATTCTTCATTTCACAAAAACGTAATTTAATGGGTTGTTTTTTTTGTCATTTTTTGCTGTCAAGTTTATATAATCTTGTAAATACCACATTAAGGTTTCTGTATTTATGTTATCTTAATTTTATAAAATGTATTCTTGTTGTCCTGATGATGGAACTGTGATGCCGAAACCTTTTAACAAGGAAAATATATATATTTTCCACTTGATTTAATCACACCTGGAGAACTTATTTTAGCAAAAAATAAATACAAAATATTACAAATTAGATTACAATATGATGAAACACAAGATAGGACAATATTATTGCATCAAAGGGTCAAAATATTCTAAATATTATACAAAAACTTTCTAGCGCTTGTTGCGGATATTATTATTTCGTTACTTTTTTTGTCTAGGTATTTAATAGAATTTGATCTACTAGATAAGCTATTAAGGCGAGACGAGATAAGACGAAAATTTCAAAAATCTCTTCTCGGTCTCGTTAGATGAGAAAAAAAGAAGTCTCGTTTCAGTCTCGGTCTCATTTCGTCAAATGTCGTTATTGCTAGAACTTATTTCTAAGATAGTACAAAACGAGGTAATTATTAATCCTATTGTAATTCATAATATTTATTTATTTTTATTTTTTATTTGGACGTTATTAAATCATTATCTATACAAATTATAATTATAAACATTGTTATATAATACAATACAACTGTTCTCATTCATACACGTTACAATATTTTAAAATTTTACATTTCGGTAATGAAAATTGTTAATTAGTTTAAAAATATTATTTTATTATAAATTATTTTTTATATGTCTAACATCGTTTTAAAAAAATTACAATTGTCGAATTTGAACTGGAGGTACATGTTAATTTATATTTCGTTACTAATATTTTCCATAAAATTGAAAATTACTTCGGTCCGGACCGGAAATATTAAAATTCTAAAAAAAAATAATTTTATTTTGCTTAAAATGACTTTTTTCGACGTTTTGAGTCACCCACAACACGATTAGGTGAAAAAAATTTTCATGTCCGTCGGTCTGGATTTCAAAAGTTCTTTCGCCAATCATTTTCTCGTATCTAGCAGAGGAACAATATTGTTTTTGTTTTTATGTTCTAATTATTATAAAATTAATTCGCTAGTTTTACGGATTTTTAAAAAATTAGGAAAGATCGGAAAAAAATTGAAAAAAATTGAAAAAATCGTGAAAAATCATAAAAAAAACAGTAAAAAATGGTAATAAATGATAAAAAATCGTAATAAATTGTAAAAATATTGAAATAATTTTTAATTATAGTAAGAGACATAAAAACCAACTAGAACATATTTCTAAATTATTGACATTTTTTAAATATTTGGAAATTTTTAAAAAATTTTAGTTTTGATCTTTCAAATTTTTGAATATGTATAATTTTTTGTATATTTTGAACTTTTTGGCTTTGAAAATTTTTATTTCTTTAAAAGTTTTGGAATTTTTTTAAATTTTTGGAATTTTTTAAAATTTTTGAAATTGTTAAAACATGTGTCCCTTAAACCTGCCCATGTGAAATTATTTGTTTATTTTACCATTTCAGTTTTAGTTAAAATTTGATTTTTTTTAATTTATTAAAATTGAAATTTTTGCTTTTTTTAAAGTATTCTTTTTTCTTTAAATTTTTCCTATTTTTGAAATTTTTCGCCTTTTACCTGTCCATGTACAAATATTTATTTTTTACCACTCCAGCCTGTCAATGAAAAAATATTTATTCTTTTTATTACCCTCTCAATTCAATTAAATTTGCGCCACCCTGTATATAACATTTTGGGGTTTATCGCCATTTTTCCAATTTTCCGGTAAAATTATATATTTCCGAGAAAAAGGTAACCTAGGGAGTTTTTGGATAATTAAACTCTCTACAACTTTTGTTTTATGTTCTAATAATTATAAAATTAATTCGCTAATTTTTACGATTTTTTACAATTTTTTTATGGATTTTTAAAAAAATTAAGCAAGATAAAAAAAAGAAAAAAATCGTCAAAAATCGTGAAAAATCTTAAAAAACCGTAAAAAATCGTAATGAATCATAAAAAATCGTAAAGAATCATAAAAAATCGTAAAAAATTGTAATAGATCGTAAAAAACCGTAAAGAATCGTAAGAAATCGTAAAAAATCGTAAAAAATCGTAAAAAATCGTAAAAAATCGTAAAAATCGTAACAAATCGTAAAAAATCGTAAAAAAGTTGGTAAAAAACTGATAAAAAGTCGTAAAATTAGGTAAATAATGCCAAATAATCGTAAAACATCATTAAAAATGGTAAAAAATCGTGAAAAATAAAAAACCGTAATAAACAGTAAAAAACGAAAAAAAATGGAAAAATCTGGAACAAATGAAAAAAAAAAAGGTTAATATTGGATAAGATTGAAAAACGCGAGTAAATTAGAAAAATTCAAAAAAAACCCAAAAAAAATAAAATAAAAAAAAAAATTTCATAAAAAAATCGGAAAAAATTGGAAAAAACAAAAAAAAGACGAAAAAAATGGGGAAAGTAAAAAATAGGACGACAAAATAGGAGTACAATAATTATATTATTAATCAATCGCTTAAAAGTTGCATTTATAAAAAATTATCATAAAATGAAACTGTGAATTGTTCTTTTATTTTTGATCAATCAATTACTAAATTTCAATGTCATAAATTTTTGTAATTTTTCTAGATATTTTATAATCTTTCGATTGTGTAAAATTGCCATCTTTTATAAAGTTAAGAATGATAAAATAAGTAAACCTTCAACTTTCAACAACAAATGTAGTTTCTGACCGATATAAGGTACCCAAAGACTTTTCTGGGTCATAAAATGTTATTACTCTCAAACTGTTTGAAAAAATTAGAAACATATTGAGAGTTCGTCATTTCTTGACCCAAATCATTTATGCTCAATTGTTTATGAAAATTTTTAATACCGACTTTAACCATTTTTAGAAAAAATTTAAATATATTTCAGAAAATTAATTGATGATTTAAGGTACTCTCATTGTAATTAATTTATGTTTATTGAAAAATTAATAATTGCCTTCAAATTTTAATATTTTTATGACTTAAATTTACCTAATAGTTGATTATTAATAAAACGATATATTAATGTGAATTTTAAACTTTCAATTATTTATTACTTAGAGTCTTATCAGTACCAAAAATTATTTTAATTTTTATTAAAGAAAAATTATGAAAAGAAAAAATAAAATAAAATAAAGAAAAGGTTAGTTGTGCTATATTCTTATTCTAAATTTTTCAGACATATTGCTTTTTTCTAATCTTTTATTATTTATTTTAAATTTTTTGTCAAATTTTGATGCCACCGAAGTATTTTTTATAAAACACATTTTATTAACTGCTTCAATTTCACTTAATGCATCATCACTTTCATCTAATTTCGGTCTTTTATTAGGGTTAATATAATGTATCGTAACCTATGCAGACATTTTTTTATTATAAAAAAAATTAAATATTTATACAACTTGCTAGTTTATTTTTCTCGGAAAATCCGAATAAAACTCTAACGAAATATGAACAAGACCAGAAACGAGACTCTCGGGTCTTACCGTATGTGGTCTCGGTTTTATGAGATGAGACGAGAAAAGTATCATTCTTGTGTGAAGCTAATAAAATTTCAGCTTTTTAAGTATATCCAATTAGATATTATTTTCCACTGCAACTGCGGTAGCCACCTTCAGTGGCGCTGACGAAGTACTTTTCGTGACATATCAACTGAAACCGCCTTCGTATCGAGTGTGCCATTTATATGCGTGTCTGCTCGCGCTTTTTTGGCTCGACTATTATTTAGCAGCTTTATTTTTGCACTATTTATTCCTGTGTGCCAGATCCTAGGTAATGTTGTTGTTTCCTTTTGTATATTGAAGTCCTTTTTGTGTTTATACATTTCTATTGCTTCGAAGTTTAATCTGGTCGAATAAGCTTGATATTGCTAGCAGGTCGATGTAGAAAAGGATCTTGTAATCTCCGCCGGATAATTTGTGTTCGGCGGTTACACAATTTTTGGTTTGTCCTAAACGACAGCTTCGTTTGTGTTTTACTTCTTCTCTTTGTTTGTCCAACGTATACATTTCCACAAATGCACTTAATTCTATAGACTCCTACTGATGTTAAGGGACCTCTGAGATCTTTTGCTGTTTTTAGATATTCTCCTATTTTCTTTGTTGACTGGTAAATAGTGCTGATTTCCTTATTCTTCAAGATTTTCCCAATCCTGTCAGTGATATCTTTAATGTATGGTAAATATACAGTTCCTTGGTATTGTTCTTCACCAGGATTGGATTTCTTCTCAATTCAGTTCACCGTTGACGTATTTTGGTTCACATACCCTTAACGATCTGTTTACTAAGGTTTTTCTTTTGAATGATGGTTGGATACATGTTGTAGGTATCGATCAGTGTATTTTTCCGTCTATATACCCTGTTGCCTAGTTTATTATCTTCTTGATTGACTAATACACCTAGGAAATGAATTTATCGGTTTGCTTCTATTTCCACAAATATGTCCGCACTATAACTGGTCTTATTGTATTACGAATTATATAAGAAATTCTTTAAATTGGTATAGGGTTAAATGTTACCGCAAACTAGTGATATTTTAATCTAAAAAATGTTTAAATGGGTGTAAATAAAATGATAACTCAATTGGCAAGGAATAGAAAGTAAGGCACCTACTGAGAATACCGAACACCGTAATTCAGTGGAATTTTTCGTGGCTTAATTGCCAGGCGTCACGTCGATGTTTTCTGAAAATTATTGCTGTAGGTGTGGAAGTGTTACAATTTAATAATAGTTATAAATTATTTATGTGAAATTATGTTTAAAACTATTGTTAGTAAATAGTATTTGTTTTATTATTTTTGAAGGTATTTGAATTCGCCTCGTTTGTCAAACTTTGCACTTACTCAATATCTTTTATTTTAATTATATACTCATTCATTAATTGTTATAAATTTCAGTATTAAGCGTTACTATTTTTTTTAAATATCTTAAAATTATGAAATTTTTTGTAATATTTTTAAAAAGATAATAAAATAAAAATATTTCCTTTTTTTTTTTAAGTTCAGATTAATCTTAACTTACGAATGAAAATAAGTCACACTGAAAATATATTTCCACTTTTTAATTTAAGTTAATGGCAGTATTAATTTTGTTCAGCAAATTCCATATACAGTAGATAACTTCAACACCCTGTATCTTAATTTGACCCAGAGTTATGCAGTAAAATATTAACCAATGATTAAAATATTGACCATTCCTTATGAAGCACCCTGTATACAACGTGTGGTTCGAAACTATGGCAACAATTTTTTAGTGACAATTTCCAAATTATTTTCCATCTAATTGTTTGGTGGAATACTAAAATTTTGTCGAAATGTTGTTACTAAAATGTTTATATTTTAAGTATATATAGGGTGTTCGCGAAAATATGACGTTTCTTAAATGTATATGTAGACTACAACATTTAGAACAAAAAATTATTATTTCAAAAATAACTGATTTTTTCCAAATTTCATTTTAATACTTTTAAGTACACAAAATTTAGAGTGTTGACTAATACTAATATCAAAATAATTTTGAAGTGTGGATTTGAATATATTTTGTTATTCTAATTAACCAAAATAATAGAAGTTTATACTCAAAAACAGAAAATTTCCTCATTTCTCACTGAAATTATTCTTAATTACGTCACTTATAAATCAATAATCAAAAAACATTAATATTTTACATGAGTAAAGTAACTTTTAGTACTGAATTACTTTCATTAATTTAATATTATGGAACAATAAAAAGTAAGGAAAAAATGAAAATTTTTTGTAATATTTTTAACAAGCGGTCTTTTAGCGCCTTGGTCCAGTCTCGCATTGCTTCGGGCGCCACCTTCTGTTTATAGTATGAAAGCCACTTGCACCAGGAAGCGTCAGTTAAGATAAAAAATCTCCAGGAGTCGTTCTGATATCGACAAAATCCCTAGGAGACAGAAGGGCGAGCTTTACTTGCCCTACTGGGTTAATGCCTGGATATTCGCTGCTGGGTTGTTGGAGTAAAAATCCTTAACAAAAATAATTAGGTAAATCGCCGAATCCAAACTGTCGGGAAGTTCTGACTCGTCTCGAAGAGTTCTCGAGGGGTGCAGATAAGAGTACCGCAATTGTTTTGAGGAATTTAAAAAAATAAATAAATGTTGGGGTGCTAACTTCATGACGCACCCCTTTTGTGAGAAAAAAGAGTTCTAATTAGGTGAATAGATATCTGATATCTCAGCAATAAAGAGTTTTAGAGTTCTCGGTTGGTTTTGCAAAGAGTTCTGGGAATTTTCGGAAATTACAAAAAAAAATAAGTTTTGGGGTGTTAACTTCAATGTGGATACTCGTTAGGAAAGTTTTGGGGCGACACAACCGGTTTTTTTTTTTACTTTTTTGGCATATTTTTTACTTATTTATTTTGTCTCTCTTTTGCCTTTTTCGGTCTTTTTTTTATCCTTTTTCCTTTATTGCCCATTTTTTTGGCTATTTATTTTGCCTTTGTTGTTTCTTCTTTTACCATTTTTGTTTTTTGCCATGTTTTTGCCTTTATTTTACCATTTTTTTAATTTTTTTTTTGCTTTTTTTTTCCTTTTTCTTTTTTAGCTTTTTTACCCTTTTTATTTTTTTGGCTTTTTTGGCCGTTTTTGTATTTATTTTCCTCGATTTTGCATTTTTTTTTATTTTTATACCCTTTTTGGCCTTTTTTCCACTTTTTGTCCCTTTGTTTGCTTTTTAAAAAAAAATACTTTTTTGGCCTTTTTTGCCTTTATTTTGTTTTTTTTTGGCTTTTTTGAAAACTTTTAAAATTTTTTTTTAATTTTTTTAGACTTTCTTGAACTCGTTGTCTTTTTTGCCTTTGTTTTGCCTCTATTTTGTCTTCTTTGCATTTTTAAAAGTTTTTAAATTTTTTTTATTACTTTTTTCGCATTTTTTAAATGTTTTGTCATATTTTGTGAGGATAAATAGCTTGATGAATATCTTAGAAATGAATAGTTCTAGACTTCTCGATGATTTTTATACCAAATAGTAAACTACGACAGGATTAAAGATGTGTAACGTTACGGATTTATTTTGCACTCGGATATCGACGGTGAATTGAAGTGCAACTCGAACTGGGACTGCTACTTGAACTCGGATTGAAACTGCAACTCGCACTAACTACATCGAATCCGGCCGCGGTATATCATAAGGTTGGCTAGATATGCAAAACCCGTGCGCGAGTGATTCCATCTTTCGTCGGTAGTTACAACTGACCTCATATTCGAAGGAGAATCCAGTACCGGCGCTATATAATTCATATAATTTAATTATAACGGTAATTAAGTAACTTTGTTACAATAATACACAAATTAAAATGATTCGCACTGAACACAATTTTTTTTTATATTGATTATAATATAAAAAAAATAATTGGTGGTAACCGTTAAGACACGAAACGTCATATCGAAAATTTATTAGTAAAGTTTTGTAGCAATTCTAAGATACAATAAAACTTTCCTTTTTAATTTTTTGATATTTTTTACACAAAGTAGCATTTTTAGTTTTCCCTGTATATAGGGTGGTCGCGAATATTTTAAGATTCTTAAATACATATGTAGAACAAAAATTCTTTTTTCATAAATATCTTCGGCAACAATTTTATTTTAATTCTATTTAAAACCACAAAAATACAGGGGTGACTCAATAATTGTTTAATACTCGGTATATAAAAATATCGAAATAATTTTAAATTGTGCAGTTCATGGTCTAAAATGTCCTTAAACTCTTTAGAATTCGAATTGCACTTGGGACTCACAGTATATATGTAATAGTTGATTTGAAGAATATTTCCTACGCCATTGCAATCGTTACTATAAAGAATGCGGAAGTGAATCGAATTTTTGTCCTTTCACAGAATAAATGTCTAAATTTCACACGACTAAACACTACTAACAATGCTATTATAGCTTTATTAGCAATTCCGCACAGATGAGGGGCTGATTTTGCGGTTCGACGCAACCTATGATCATTAGTCAGTGGATTTTAAAGCGATTCGATCTTCCCGAGAGGAAGTCCTTAAGATGAATCTCGTACTTTGATTCAAGAAAATGTACATGCTTTCTCCTGGTAATGATTTCACGAAATGCTCTTGTTAAATTTTATATTTCAAATAAATATTTATAAACGAGCATTGTCAGCTTTTAGTTCATTTCATATTAATAAATTTTCCTAATTATATTAATTATAATATACAGGGTAAAAATTTGTATTGTAATGGCTTATTTTTTAGTTCATGAAAACCATGTATGTTGATGGTGTATGGTAAAACTCGCGGTAATAATAATAAAACTTAATGGTGAACTATATCCAGAACGTGGACAGCCTAATGTATGAAGTTTGGTCAATTTTTCCCACAGATTATTGGAAATTTGTTGTGTTATACCAAAAAATAAAACAGTGTTAGAATTCGTCTTGAATGTGTATAAAATGAATGCAGACAAGCGCTTTAACTATAAAAAAAAGTTTTAGTTATGTGATAAATGTAACCAAAATTTTTTTGCTTAAAATTTATATCGCAGAACGTAAATATTAAACTTTTATTTTCATGTACTTAGATTTTACATGAAACTTCTAAAAATTTGATAAAAATTATTTTTGACTTCATTAAAAAATTTTTGTTTGTTTTATCTGTTCAAATATGTATGTACCTATAAATTTTTTTCACGATTGAAGTGCAAGGAGAATCAAATCAAAGAGTTTCAATTTTAGTAATCATGTTAGATATATAATTTTGTGTATCATTATAAAGTCACAATAGATGTTTTGGACGTTCATGTTTATTTTATCTGTATGAAAAAAAGTAATGGCGTATTTTGTGTCCGATTAGTTTTGGATATCACAGCTCAGAAAGACAATGTATAACATCCGTCCTTATTCGCCTGTTCTACCTACTCTTTTCGAACACCTGCATCTAGCCACTGAATATTCTATAGCGACTAGTAGAGTTATTTCCACCAAAAATCAAAGACACTTATCCTTTGTCGTTTTTCTTACATAATTCTAAAATTAAATTTGTGTAGCCCTATTGATGAGCATAGACCAGGATTTAGAAAAATGTTTGGCATTCAGTGAGTTTAATTTTGAATATTTTTTTTTGCTCAATCGGGCGTGGGATGTCCAACCCGCACTGAGGCTCTAGGCCTATTGTGCCCCGCCAGTTTTCACATCAGACAGTACTCTTGAAAAAGTCACGAATAATTCTGATGTTAGCTATCGCTATCTCTTCAGGACCAGGATAATGTACCCCAAAGTGTCATTCCCTTTCCCAGTTCAGGTCCCGGCAATAGCATAATACATGAAGGGGAGTTTCGTCCTCTTCCTCACATTTCCTACATCTGGAATCTTCCTAAACTCCTATGAGGTTCAGGTGTCTTCTGAGCCCTCAATATCCTAACAGGACACCGAGTGCAGTTTTAAATTCCCATCTTCTTACGCATAACAGCAAATTGTCTCTGCTCTTGGGTGGACCTTCTATAAGTGCTTTGGACTGTCTTAGTCCTGGAAGTTTCATCCAGTATTCCCTGTGGGTTGTGGTTCAATTAAAGGTATTTCGGCTCCTTTACCAGCCAAGCGTTCTGCCTCTTCATTTCTTCTATGCCCTCATGCTCAGGCACCCATTTAAGAGTTATCTTGTTGTGTTGTGTCAGTACATTTAGGTTTTTATGTCTAATACTATTTAACAGTATTTCCACTCTTTGTATTGCTTTAAGGGACGCTTGACTATCTGTGAGTACACGGATTCTCTTATTTCTAACATCCTCGCGCAACATCACATCACTCATTTTCACTTGAAAGACCGTTGCCATAGATCCCAGGTTTAAAATACAAGTTCTCCCTGTGTTATCTTCTATTTTTGACCCGTCCGTATACCAGACTGATTGATTTTTCTGAGTCCTGACCTCACCCTTTCTGTTCCTCTCAGGTATGATTATCAAAAAGTGATAAAAGAAAGGTACTGCATGGGGTGATCCAATCTATCCTTCTGTATGGAGCACGAGTATGGCTCGGCGATCTAAGAGTGTCATCATATAGAACTAAAACCACCAAAGCAGACAGGAAAGGTCTATTATGAATCGCTAGTGCCTACAGGACGTCGTCCATTAAGGCGTTATATGTCATCACTGGTGTGATACCAATTCATCTATTTGCGGGAGAAAGGGCATGTACGATAGAAAGGGAGAAAATGGCACCAACAAGGAAGAGATACAACATACTTTGACCGAGTGGCAGAGGGAATGGGACGAAACAGAAGACGTGGCCCAATGGACGAAAACCCTTATACCAAACATAAGTACATGGGTAGAATGTAAACAGCGGGCTATTGAATATTTCCTCACTCAAGTGTTTGGATAGGAAGGAGGAAGACATCTGCATGTACTGCTCAGACGAAGTACGTTACACGTTGATTTCCTGCCAAAGGTGGTATCTCGAACGATTACAACTAGATCTGACCCTCGATGAAAAACCTGACCCGACAAATATGGTGGACCTGATGTTATAAGCGAAAGAGAGATGGAAGGCTGTAAATGATTACATCAAATAAATTATGAAGCTGAACGAGCAGGATGATAGGAGAGACTTTCAAACATAGATAGAGACAAACTGCGAAGTCCCTGAGTCCTGAAGAATGTCCCTCAACCCCGGGATGTTGGTGGAGTTTTAGGGAGTAAACAGTAAGGGGGAGTATTACATTACCTGGGATCTCTTCCCAGGTGTCCATTAAGGATTTCTCCACCAAAAAAAGGTTTCACAAAGTTATTGCTACAGGCATCTGTCCGATGGCACCAGATTTTCTCTTAGTTTTTTTGCTGTTATGGAATGGTATCCTTTCCTTGAAAGTTCCCGTCCCATGCCGTTTATACCCAGCCTGTACGTTGCTGCCAGTGCCTCTTTTTCCACTAGTAGGTGTAGCTGAGAAAGTTCCAGCAGAACTTCCATAGCCGTAGTTGGCGTTGTTCTAAAGGCCCCTGGAATCAGTAGCTTGCCCAGCTATCTAGCTGCGTTCGCGCTGTTCGCTTTATGCCACCATATTACGAAGACGTAAGTCACGGCAGGTCTCACAACCCTGATATAGAGCCAATGCACCATTCCCGGGTTGATTCCGCACTTAGATCCCACCATCCTCTTGCAGGCCCAACCAAAGGGCTCTTAGAGCTTTTTCCGTTGCCCTGCCTATATAGCTGGAGAACGTTATTTTCTTATATAGGATAACTCCGAAATATTTAACTTCTATTGTCAGTTTTAATTGTTTTCCACAAATGGAGTCCTTTTATGTTTAGGTTTCTTCTCATTGTCAAGGCAACAACTGATGTTTTCGCCGGGTTCGTGGCTAATCCCGACACCATCTTTTCTACAATGTTGAGTGACCGTTGCTTCCTATCAGATACAACTGCATTAAATTTTCCATTTATAATGAATATTGAATATTAAACATTTCTGTGACGTCTTAAGGTAGTTGAGAAAACAGTAGCCTACAATTACTTTTAAATCCATGAATTCTGTATTTGCGCGAAGATGGCACTACAATCGAAGTTTTTTATACTTGTATTGAAGTGTAGTAAACGGTCTATTGCCGACACGTCAGAGAAAACTGTCGGCTATAACCTGAATTCAGATAAATCAGAGTGGCGCCATCTTTCGCACATTTCTTTAACTGATCTACCTTATGTCGGCACAGATTTTAATTATATGGCGAATATAGGTTTAAAAACATCTGGAAATGCTATTCTAGCATGTACCGCAAAAACTGGAGGGAATCTGTATGGCTGTCTGTCAGTAGTGTAATTTTTTTTATTACAATAATGAATGGATATGCTTATTAGCTGTGGTCCCATTTCAATAAAAAGATGATTTTTCAATTTTTTTAACTTTGGCCGCCATTTTCTCGATAACGGTTCGTTCGACATCAAAACTAAAAGCACTTTATTATCTTGATGTTACACATATACACATACAGAATTATAGAGTTTGTGGAAATTAAAAAATGCTGGTTAAATATTTATTAGTCAGGTATCTAATGAGTCATTTGCCGAAAATAATGCAAGTATCCCATTGGACCATTATGATGAGCTTGTATGCGAAACAGAGGGGATTCGTTAAAAAAATAGTATTCTTTACTGGTAAAATTTTTGTAACGGTAACCAAATAAAATATGTAGTAAACATAAGAAAAACTTTTTATATAAAAAAAAATATTTTAGACCCAATGTAGTAAAAAATATTTTTAAATGTACTAACATAACTGTAACAATAAAATGATCTAATTTAATAAATGAACTACATAAAAAGATAAATTATTAACTTTGGTGGAATTATCAGGCCAACAATACATATTGTTACGCACGGTTTCTTGGTATATTTTTCGTTCTTTTTTTTATACAAGGTCGTTTGGAAGCCTTGTAGAATCCCTTACCATTTCCATTGGTTCAGCTTTCACCAGAAATTGAGGAAAAAGTCCGTGTAAATTTTAATTTACGGATCGAGACCTTTTTTATCGTTGCTTTTGTTTTAACATAAATGAAAATCAGCAGCGCGCGTTTAAGTGAAATTATACACATCAAATTTCATTAATAATAATAATAATAATAATAAAAGTGTTAACACTATAAAAAATATTTTTAAAAGGAGATTTTTATATTTTAATTATTTTTTATTTTGTTTATATGTAAAGAAAATATTTTTGTTTAAATTTTCGACGAACTTAAAAAAAAAATCGTTACTGAATTCTATAAGTCTGTCTCTCTGTCTATAGCAAGGAATTTTAAAATTCTAATTTTAGAATTATATTCATCATAAAAATTGTAAATTATCAAGTTTTTATTGCTCTTCAAAAAAATGCAAAAATGTTTTAATTCATTGTATAAATTTCAGCGCAGCTCCAGGACTATTTAAAATCAGCACTTTAAGGTATGGTCGGTTAAACAGTACTAGGGCCGCGCAGTAATTTATATATTTATACATTTTACATAAATGTGGGAAAAAAAAATTTGTTACTTTTAGAAAATGTGGCCTGTGATCCAATAAATTGTCAAACTTTCGGACTAAATTCATTCCCTTTCGGGTCACTTTTTTTTTGAAGATATTTAAAAAAAAATGTTCTGTGCTTTTTTTCTAAAGTTAACCATTGTTATGATAAAAATACATTAAATAATTGAAAATGAAATTTAATAGTAAAAGAACCGGAAATGTCGCTTTATCTGTTACATGCTTGTACTTAAAATTTGTATTGCAAATATAATACATGATATGCTTATGATTTATGGTAAAATTGGAATAAAGGTAATAACTTGATTTCTTATTCTTTGTAACTACAATTTAGTAGTACAATCATTTGGTAGTTTTGCCTGGAACGTTTCCCGGGGGTTTTTGAAATATTAAAAAAATGGTGCCTAAAAACAATTTTTTTACAATAACTCTTTTCCGAATATTTTTATGATAAAAACAGTTACACTATAAAAAATTAAACTAGATATAAACTTTTTTTTGTAAAATCAGTATTTTTAGCGTACGAGCGCCGTACTTCAACATGCGTTTTGGTCAAAAACACTCATTTCCACACTACCATGAGGTAGAATAAGTGGCGAATTTTCCAATATGGCAGCGCGAGCGTCAAAGATACGAAGTGGAAAAGTAGAAATTTGGAAAGAGCACATCAAAATTTATAAAATCACTTATTTTAAAAACTCCCTAAAACCTCTTTTTTGAGCACCAAATGACTGTATTAGTTCTACTGGTAGAAATTTTAAATGATCATTATACAGAATGTTGGAAAAAAAAATTATTACGGGCGAGTATGAACTTATTAAGTAGGCATTTAATTTAGTTTTTAAATTTAAAAATTCAGATATACAGGGTGAAAAAATGTAAGTTTTAGAATCACAGTTAACATATCTCCGTTTCAGAATGAATCGCCCTCTAGATTGTAACGATGTTAATTGCTAATACTAGTGATAATTTATAAATTTAAAATAAAAATATTACGGAGTAAAAACATATGATGTTTTTAGTACTTCAGCCTGAAAAATTCGCTTTAAAAATAAACACAAGAACTATACGCATCACGAAATTTTTGGACAAAACTCTATGAAGACATTTTAGTCTTTTAAACAGACGTAATCAGAATGAGATCTTTTATTAGCCACTGAAGAATTTCCAATTTTTTCTGATTTTTTATGATTTTTTCGATTTTATTTTTTTATTTTTTTTAATTTACTCGCGTTTTTCTATTATCCCTTTTTTTCGATTTGTTAAGGATTTTTCTAATTTTTTTCGGTTTTTTTACGGGTTCTTACGGTTTTTTAATATTATTCACGATTTTTTAAAAATGTTTATGATGTTTTACAATTATTGATCATTATTTACCACATTTTACCAGTTTTTTAGGTTTTTTTTACCATTTATTACGATTTTTTACGGTTTTTTTTGATTTGTTACGATTTTTTACGACTTATTACGAGTTTTTTACTATTTTTCACGATTTTTTACAATTTTTTAGTATTTTTTACGATTTTTCATTTTTAACGATTTGTTTCGATTTTTTCCACTTTTACCCGCTTTCTCAAGTTTTTAAAAATCGGTAAAAAACGTGAAAAATCATGAAAATTCGCAAATTAACGTTACATACAAATTAATTTTATAATAAAAATTAGATTAGGATATGAAAAAAGTGTAAAGATCTGTCACAATATTTTAAAAAATGCCGGATATGAATTTTTTGACATTTCAACCCTCTCCAGTTCCACCCATGAAGGCCAAATCAAAAAAAGTTTAAAGCCATTTAATTCTATTTTAATTAGGACATGAAAAAAGTCTTATGACCTATTTCGATATTTTTAAAAATGGCGGATATGAATTTTTTGAAATTTCAACTCCCTCCAGTTTCCACCCCCTTACAGGTAGAATTTCCAAAAACAATAGGGCATCTCTCGTAGATACGAGAAACCGAAAGAATTTGTAAAAACGGACTACTGGTTCTTGAGTTATCGTCTGCATATATATGGACATGAAAATTTTTGTCACTCAATCGGGTTATGGAGGCCACTTGCACAGGGCAGCGTCAGTGGATAAAAATATACTCCTAGCGTCCAAAAGGGCGGTCTTTACTTGCCCTACTGGGTTGAGTAAAAATCAAATTTAAATAAATAAAACAACGTTTTAAGATTTCCACAAAAATAATAACAAAAGTTATTAATTTAATAGTGACTAGTTTGGTTACATAGTAACTTCATCAGACTAATATTATTTACAAGAAAATCAAGAAATTTATACTAAAACAACTAAGAATAAAATTACCTCTCTAAATTAAATTAAATTAATAACTTTTGTTATTATTTTTGTGGAAATCTTAAAACGTTGTTTTATTTATTTAAATTTAATAATGGATTTTCATCAAGTAAAAGCCGACACAGTTAAACAAATAAAAATCATTAGGTACAGAATAACTGTCTATTAAATTCAAACTCCTGCGAAGAAGAAAAAGGTGTGCAACACGGTTCTATCCTCAGTGAAGTGTTAGACGGTATAGGTCATACTTCCATGAGTGCTGTTCTACCACAAGGTTCAATATTAGGACCGTTGTTAACATTTTGAATAATATAAGTGTGCTGTATGTATATATTTTCAAATTTTATAAAAAAAATGAAACTTTTTCTCACTAGAGTTATTATAATAAATGACTTAAACAGTGTAAAAGAATAAAAGATCTGATTTGGTTACAAACATGACAAAAAAAAATTCTCTCGTTGCAGCATACAATACTGAATAGTGAAATTTGAAGAAAATAAGATTACCCAAACAGCACAGACCGTCCCGAGGACCTCCGATTTAGATCCGATCCAGGTCTGAAGGTCCCAGGCCTTTTTCAGGACGTCCTCGGGACGACTGATTTTGGACTTTCCTTGAACATCTTTTTTGTACGTCTCCAGGACGTCCAATTTAGGTCCACTGTTGAGCATTCCAGCGATCTTAATTTTTTATATATTTCATCATAAATTAAAAGTAACTGCGTAAACTGATGCAGCTGATAGGTTGTATTAAAAAAAATATTTTAAAAGTGAAATGTCTTAAAGTTGAACTAACCCATAAATATTCCATTTTAACATAATTTGTAAAAAACTCAAAATATTATTGGAAAAAAATTAAATACCAAAGTCGGGTGGTTGATATAAAAATTATAACAAAGATATATCCAAATTTCACAGTTTAAGAATAAATACTATTTGACCGTGTAGATGTCAATATTAAGTCAATAAAAGAATTTTCATTAAAAACTTATTTCGCTATTATTTTCACTTGGATTATAATGTGTTGAGTTATACAGAACGTAAATGTTTAATCTTGGCAACACCGCGAGCCGTCCGCCATTACACTTTTAAGCAAGAGGCAACATCAAATAATAATTTAAGAATATAATAATAATAAGAAAAAATAAGAAAAAATAAGTGTTTAAAAGTTGTTTTGGGTGTGCCGTTTGCTGCCAAAAGGTAAGGAGAATTATATAAGTGTTTTTATAATATATAATGTCTAATATAAACAAATTATTTTCCTTTCTAGCATATTAAAATTTTGAATGATTTTTATTATTTTTTGTTGCGGATGATAGAGCAAGTTTAGCCAATAATGAGGCACAGACTGAATTGTCAATAAAATCCTGGTTGAAACGGAGTATCTACAGAACAAGAAAAAACAATAAACAAAAAATGTTATTACTGTTTTTTTAATAAACTCGTTAATAATACTGTATTAATATTTATTTGACCATAACGGTCCCAGAAAGATCCCATACAGGTTCTAGAAATGTCGTAGGAACGAAATTTTGTTCTAATTTGGGACCAATATAGAACGTCCTCGGGACGCCTTGATTATTAACAAAATCTGCCCCGAGGACGTCCCGGGGACGTCCAAAGTCCGGGGACGTACGAGCATCCGAAAACGGACGTCCGAGGATGTCCGGGGGACGTATTTGTGCTGTTTGGGTAGTAGCAAATTAAAATATAATATATTTCAGTTATTAATTATAAATTAAAAAATAATAAATTTGTATTTGCAAATTTCTACTACTGACACATTCATAAATATATGTAGGAATGTAGAAAAAATCATTTGATGGTATGTAATGAAACATGTTAAGGGTATCAGTTATTCAGATCAGTTATCGAAGCAATGACTTATGATTCCATTACATAATACAAATAACATCATTCAGCATATATTTATTCCGCTGGTATTTATCATAGTCTTTGCATTAGGACTTTTATCATTCGATGATTGAAAGCAATTGATAACTGTCGTCCTTATTTACCTTCAGATTGCCAGCCAGTCTAATGGATACCATCACAAAACGTATAAAAAAAAATGAATCCTTTAAGTATGAATATCTTCGTTTTGTTGATTAATGTTTACATATAGAGTGGTTCTAAGAAGAATGTTCTTTTACTACTTCTTACTACGAACATAAATAAAGAATAGTTTTAGATTTAGTCTTTAATCGGACATTCTGTATAGTTAAAATGGCTATGATTAAAATTCGTTATTGCTTTAAAATAAAGTACATGATTTAGCTATGAATTTTTAACTTACGAGCATTTCTTTAAAATTATTTTTAATATCGTGCTTCGATCAAAGTTCGTGTACTAATAGCTATATCTGATCCACCGCAAGAAACCTATTTTTCTCAAATAAATCACTAAACACTAATTTTAGATAAATGATTGCCTTTATTGCTGCCATTACAGAAATAAGAATCTCCTGCTTATTGGAACCTTGCGTCCACCCAAGATTTATGTTTTACAAGATTTGTTTTAAAGATATGGCAAAGCTTCTCTTTTCATACGCCATTAGAAGACCCATTAGACTATATCGTGCGAACAATTGCCTGACATCATAGAACAGTTTTAAGCCATTAAATTTATGAAAAAATAAGAGATTACGTCAGTTATTCGGTACTTTTTCCAAATTAATATTTATCTAAAAATTATAATTAAAATAATATTTAACGGAAATGGTAACTCATCGAAGTTGATTACTTTTAAAAATTAGTTATTATTAAATTTTTAGTTACAGATCAAGAGCCCACTGTAAAAAAAATCGTAAGAAAAAGAGAATCTGGTATCAAGGCGCCTATACCTAAGAGGCACGAAATTGAGAAATTCTCCATGGAAAGAAGCAATGCAGCAAGACACTGTATATATAGTTGCTGCATACGTTATTTTATATTTGTTGATAAAAGTGATTTAGTAATAAATGTGATTTAAGCTCAATTCTATTTATTATAAGTTCGTTCAACGAATACAATTTGAAGTATATCAAAAAGTAAAATATTAAGTAAAAAAAAATTGGACCCCAGTCTAATTGATTTTTTCATGTATTTAGAAATAATGGACTCATCCAGTGATTTTTTTTTATATTTTTATTTTATAATTTTGGCCTACCATAACACATTGCACCGAGTCCAGCCCTTCTGACTTAAAATTTGAATATCGGGGCTATAGTGGCTTGTGACGTAGCCCAATTGAAATAGATTATATTTGGCTATGTTGTCATATCGATAAAACTGGCAATACTCGTTTTCTCATTTGTTATGATTAAAAGAAGTATGTCAACTTTTTCTACAAACGAAAAAAGTTAGAATCTTGGCAATGCTGTAGAAAGTAAAACGTTAATTATTGATCAAGAAGCAGCGCCACTTTCAAAATATATTATTTACTTTTTATTGATTTTTATTAATTAATGAGTATTATAAGAACAAAGAAAATCAACATAAGCAACTAGGTTCTTTAAGCTATTCATTCATTAATAAAAAACCAATAAATTCGTTCCTACTGGATAAGTCCATTGACAAAAAAAACTATGATATATTTTAAAATCTGTCCTTTCTTTCTTTTTCTGGGTTTAAGGAAATTAAACGTTATATTTGTTTTATTGTAGAAGAAAATTTAGCTAATAATCCTTTAGAGACTTTTTCTTTTATTTAAAATAACTTAGCTTGGTTTTGTTCTTGTCTTTGAGTTTCTTCCTGGATCCGGCAGTAAAAAATGTCAACCCAACAGCAGGTTCTGATGAAGTAAGAAAAGAAAACTAGTTCCAAAAGACTCGTTTCAAAAGACTCGTTCCAAAAACTTAAATCAAAAAAAGAAGGACTTGTTCCAATATACAAACGTTCAGTCCCAAGGAAAAAACTTGTTTCAAAAAGGACTTGTTCCAAAAAAAAACATATCGAGAGGAAGAAAAGAAATTTTTAATAAGAGACACATACAAAATAAAAGTCAATTGTTCTGACTGAAGAGACAAAGAGAGAGAATTGTTAACATCGGAAAGACATTTAATAGTCATACCAAGAGAAGAGGGAGATCTTGAGAAGCGAGCCTGAAATTAAAATATACTGAGCAGAGGAATAATGAAAATACAGGGAAAAAACGTAACAAACTGGAAGTGACCAAACCCGTTAGGAAAGAAGATGCAGCAAGTAAAAGAAATTGGTTCTCTTGGTCATAGAATCACAATATCACTTGGGGTATTGACTCCAAATTTGGTGCGATTGATCAAGGGTAGCCCCTGGTGGTCAAAAATGCGATTTGCTGCATTGTAATGGTGCAAGTACTAAGGAGGGGGACAAAAAAGTGGTAGAGAAAAATTTCAAAACTATTCCCCGTCTCTAAAAAATGAAAAATTTAAAATTTGGCCATTTTTGTACCCACATCATGTTTATTGAGTTATAAACTAGCAAAATCTCGTTTGCTGCATTAAAGAACGCGTTTATAGTAATTTTCATACATTTTTATCGGATACTGCATGATCGTGACAAAAAACACGTCACTTCAAAAGTGGTGGCAGATAAGGGGGACGCTCTGCCACTGTGATTTAGGAACTCTACATGAATGGTATCAAAGCCAGGGGAGGGGCTCTTACCATTTTTATTTCTTTCAGGGTTTCAGTTATTTCTTCATTGGTGAGGGGGTTCTTTCAAGTGCACAAATGAATTTTAAAGCCTTGAGATATTTTTTAATTTTTATTGTATATAAGTAGTTTTATGGTGCTTGAGGTAGACACTAAGTGGGACGCTACTTGGTTTGGTGTTACTAGGTTGATTTAACGGCTGATTGGATTGCTGCCTCCAGGCTTTTGCAGCTGGGACCAGGTTTGTCTACTTTATTTTAAACAATTTAAGTTTTCAACTGTCTCAGTCCATTTCTCACTCATAGCAGTATCAATGCTGTGGAGCAATTCATCAGCAATTTATAGCTAGGTCCATGATTTAGATAAAACGGTTTATATATCCCTATCTTATTTTTCTGAGTTCTAATTGGTGGTATAAGAACAAAATATATACAGGGTGATCAAATTTTGTGTATTGTTGATAAACTTGTATACATTTTTCTTACATGCTACCAAGTAGCACTTAACGTTAAGACATGGATATCTAAGTCGTTTTGTCCGATTTTATGTTGTTTGGCCAGAGCAATCACTTAAGAGTGAGAGGCCAGGTTTTGCGGCGTATTTGCAGACATGTAGGCTTTCTCAAAATATGTAATGACAGATATATTTAAAGGATTTCTGGTTATTTTATTATATGGAGAAAAGGGCATGAAAGGTCTGGACGAAGAGATTTATAACCACAAAAAATTACTTAAACAAAATATTATGGTGTGAAATGTTATGTTTGAAGGTGTTTTATTTAATGTTTTTACTGGACAATGCCAATTAAAAATTTAAATATTGCTTCGTCCTAACCTTACCATGCAAATGTAGCTTACAATAAGAGACTCAGTTTTGAAAAAAACAATTTTTTACAACAGAACATCGCTAATTGCCTAAAATCAGGCTTCATAGAAGTACAGTACAGCGGCGCGCGATTACAAATATTAATATTTCTTTAAAAAAATGTAAACGGATTGTTCGGAAATTGTACGGAATAAATATTAATGACTGGATATTTCAAATTTGAATCATAGGAGCCTTCAAGGTGTATTTATTTCACAAGTAGTGAGGTATACAACATGTCTCAAAAAGTCTGCACCTGACGGCTCGTGTTCGCAATCTTTAGCGCTCGTGGGAAAAGTATCACTTTCCGCAGTGGTTGCATAAATTGCTATTATTAAAATATTTCTCATTTGACACAACTTGAGGATTTTAAAAAAGTAACAAAATCAAAACGACAATTTATTCGCAGTTTAACAACAATGATCGAAGCAATTCATCTGTTTCATCAATCAGCAAAATTTGGTTGATTTTCAATATTCACTTGAAAACATTTTTTGTAACTTCGAGAGCTCGTAACGTAGTAACAAATATTTTAAGAAAAAAATCATATTTTGACTCTATCCACAAATTTTTTGAAAAGAAATGAGGAAGTCCTGGGACACACTCTATATTATGTTGATTTGTTTTGTTACTTAATCTATATTGACTATCTACCATTACGAATTTAATGCGTTGGGGGTGTTGGGTTGCTTGCAGAGGTCTTCCATATCTTTTTCCATTCTTTTACGTTCTGTACCATATTCCTAACAGCTTCCCACTTCTTTCCTCGTCTATCTAGTGCTTCTTTTCTGCCATCTTTTAATCGGTCATCCTCATTCCCATCATTTACCCTTTGTCTTGGTCATCAATCAAACTGTTTCTTTTCTAAGGTCTTTTCTATTTGTTATCTTCATCATCACCATGGTGGTCTGATGCTTTTCCTATGGCTTCTTTAACCTTTTTTATTGTTATAACTTCTTCTACTTATTTGATCTTTTGTCCCATTACTATTGTGACACTTTTTATAATACTCTTTGTATTTTCCATTTAATAGATCTTTAAAGTACTGTTGCCATCTTTCCACAATCTGTTCTTCTTCTGTTATTCTATTTGCTTCTTTGTCTTTGAATTTTTTTACTATTACTCTTTTATTTTTCCTCATGTTGCTTACTGCTCCAAAAAAGAGTTTTTGATTTTCGTTATATGTTGCTTTCATTTTGTTTTCGAATTCTCTACAACTTGTTTTTCTTTCTTGATTGTTCTTTTTTGTCCTGTATTATTTTAATTTATTTTGTTTGTAAATACCTTTTACATGGTTGTTAACCTCTCGCCCTTCAGATAAGAGAGGTATAGTAATCGTGCTAAAAATTGGGTAGTGAGTTTTCAATGGATAAACACGTTTTAAGGTCCCTAGAATACGATTTTGATATTTTCGCAATGATGTCTGTGTGTGTACGTTAAGAAGGATGTTGTAGCAACGATAACTCAAAAACTGCTGAATTAAAAAATTTGAAATTTTGCATACATGATTCTAATATCCTAGATTAGATCTGATTAGATTTTGGTGTGAATCGGACAACTGGAAGTGGCAGTTGCTATGAGTGATGACGCAATTATTAAACAAAATGGCAATAAAGTTTTCCACGTATATTTAAGTATCATTAAAGTTTTTAAAAAATTTGCCATTGTTGACAGATTTACAAAAAAGTTTATTTTTTTCATACTTTTTTGTGTTAACGTGTAAATTTTTGATTAAAAAATGGCGAGAGGTCACGTGCTGACCTCATCAGATTTTTTTTGTTTCTAATTGCTGTTTTGACCATATCATTACACCAATGCGTCTTTTTTTCTATTTCTATTTACTATCCCGTAGATGCCACATGCTTGTTCTGTTTTTCTTTCGAAATTATCTGGTATTTTTGGTTTCTTTAATTTGTATGCTTGTATATTATTATTTGGTTTATGTTTATTAATTTAGGTAATAAAAGTGTGCAAAATGAGCTACAATATTTTTTATAAAACTAAAAATTAAGTTGAAAAATCATGCAAATTATTATTTTTTACGAAAAAAGTTTCATAAAATTAAAATAATAGTCAAAAATAAGAGGTGGCCAATGTTTTCAATTTTCAATATTTTTATAAATATTTGATATTAAGCAAAATATTATCATTCATTATAGAGTCCTTAAACCCTTATTATTAACAAAATGATACTAGTTATAAAAATTTGTCAGTCTACAACATTCTTGACCCCGTCCATGCAGGCATAGTCAAGGCCACGACTCGGTTTTTATAATCTTGCACAATATTAATGTTAAATAACTACAACTTCACGATAAGTGATGTTATTAGTGAAGTGCCTGCAGCTCTGTTGGAATAAAACATCGACCATCACAATATTTCATTATTTTTACGTTAATAGAACGAAGAAGAAGCGTAGAGCGCACAATGGGAGAGGACGATTACGAGCTGGGAATTTTTCGTAAAAAATCCTTAAATGAGGATCGTTGTTATATAGTTCGATCAAATTGGCCGTGAGATTGGTAGTTTCAGGTGGATATTCAATTTATTCCACTTTTATGCTTTAATCACCAATGAGGTCTTTAATTTGAACTAGCGCATTTGCTATTTTTCCCTTTTTGATTAGTTAACAAATATCTAAAGATTGCTTAATTTTAACCCACACGTAAGTCATTTATAATAGATTATTTTCTTTTTTCTATCGATATCGACATTAAGTTTAAGTAATATTGGTGTGGCTATTCAAAAGATGTAATTATAAGAAACGTTTTACTGTTTAACATGAAAATCAACCTGCATCAAAATACATCACGTACTGCGAATAGGTTTTGCTTTTATCAGAACCAGTAAAGCAGACAGTTTAATATAAACTCAACAATTAGTAAAGAAAGTTATGTTATGTTGTGTAAAGCGAAACGTTATTACAACAAATTTCAAAAATAGAAATAAAAATATAAAAGGTGGTGGATGAGCTATAAGAAAACTAGAAGCATGAAAAAAGTGAGTAAATAATCAACAGCTGAGTATAATATTAAAAATAATTTTAAAAGAAACAAAAAACGCAAAAGAATCCTATAAGAATAATTTTATTTAATTAAACGAAGCTGAAAGAATAATTAAATAACAATTTTTTTTTTAAATTTCATTTTCTTTTCATCTTCGACCGCGCTATAATCCTAATAAACATAAACAACACCTACAGACGTATTTCTAATTCCGCTTGGAAAACGCTAATATAATATTGTACTTAAATACTGAATTTCAAATAAGTGTATATCACATTACAAATTATAATTACTTAACATCAGAGATGTACCGAAGAATTAAGTATACAATCCTTAGTCTTATTATACAGGGTGTAACTAAAATATATGAACATATTAAATCTGACAAGAATGTATGAATTTAACCGTTAAATTTTAAATAAATAATAATAAATTTATTTTACGTTCGATAACGTTGAAGGTTAACAAGACACTTATTAGCTCTTTTGGCGCCTTATCAGTTTTCGGATTCCCTCGTGCGCCACCTTGCGTTTATAGTGTGAAGACCATTGCACGGGCAGCGTCAGTGGAGAAGAAATACTCCAAGGGTCGTTACGGTATCGACCAAAATCACTGGCGGCAAGAAGGGCGGTCTTTACTTACCCTACTGGCAAAGAATATCTATCGATAAAGAAGCGAAGGCTACTGTATTTGCAAAGACCAAAATTTGTACGCGCATGCGCGAGTTATATAAGTTATACGTCAATGTCAATTCTGTCTGAAGGTGCTATATTTTTGAATAAAGTGCTCATTTTTTGTACATTTTCTTTTCTAAACATATACATAAAATGAATTTTTGTCAATACCCGAACAGATAGATCAAAACGGGGTAAAACGAGTGAAAAGAGTAACGAAGCCGAACTCAGTTTATATAAGTTAAGTTTGTTCGTGTTCTTTAAAATAGAACCGTTCTAAAATAGCGCAGAACTAGTTGCTCACTGACACAAATTTAAAATTGTTCAGAACAGTTTTGAAGTAAGAAATTAACACCTCACTAAATGTCAATGTCAAGGCAGCTGAGGCCTTAAAAGAAGAAGAAGAAGAAGAAGATTTGTCAAATCAAAGAATATGTATTCTTTGGTCAAATTGTAATACTAGAAAAATAAAAAATCTGATGTGGCCAGCACATGACCTCTCGCCATTTTTGAATCAAAAATTTACAGGTTGACACATAGAAGTATGAAAAAAAATTATTTTTTTGTAAATCTGGCAACAATGGCAAAAGTTTCGAAAATTTTAATGAGATGAAAATAAACTATAGGGTATACAAAATATATGTGTAAAATTTTATTGCCGTTTTGTATAATAATGGCGTCATCACCCATAGCAACTGCCACTTCCGGTTGTCCGATTGGCACCAAAATCTAATCAGATCTAATCTAGGGTATCAGAATCCTGTATGCAAAATTTCAAATTTTTTTATTCAGTAGTTTTTGAGTGATTCCTATACCTCTCTTATCTGAAGGGCGAGAGGTAAAAAGATAATTATTGTGGGGTTACATGGAGTTTTCCCTTTTGGAAAGTGGTAAATCAAACTAGTTTAGTTTGAAGAAGACGAACTTGAGCTTTTCCAGTCGAATTCCAAAAATTAATAATCTCAGATAAACAAAGAATTTACACAATATAAACATAACCTTAAACCTTGTTTATTATCCTTTTTTTATAAAATGCCTTGCAATGCGCATGTGTGACTGGAACGGTTTTTGTCAGTTCACACTTTTAGGTAGAATCACATAGAATTATTTGAAATAGTTCAGAATCGTTCTGAAAAAAAGCTGAAACACAGGATTCTTAGTTCAGGACTTGGTTCCAGAAAACACGAACACTTTTAGTCTACTATGCATATCTGGAACTGTTCTGCACAAGCAAAACTAACAACAGGAACAAAGCTGTTATCTGTCACTTTTCACAAAATTTTTTGCTCTTCCACTATCAAAGAAATTTCACCGGCCTTCGCTTCTTGGTAATATGTATTCTTTGCTACTGCGTTGAGTACCTAAGTATTTATGCTGCTGGGATATTAAAACTTACAAATAATTAAAAACAAATAGTAGAAATAATTCTTTATTCAAAAACCTGATTACCAAATCCGGAGGAAGGTGTGTAACACGATTCCTTATTGGACGGTACAGGCACGTATTCCGGGCTGGCGTGGAGGTCGGTTGACGGTTTTGGACTCTCCGGTACAATTGGAATTGGCTTCGCTTCCTTTACCTTGACCTGTCTCTCAAGGTCGGAGGACTGCCACTGGAACACGGACTACCACTGCTACTCAAATTGGGACGGACACATCAACTACTAACAACCGATTAAGAACTTCGGCATCTAAGAAGCACGAACGCAAGCGTCTCCATGTCTCTATCTGTGGGGCGAGGGTTCAGCTGGTACGGCTGTCCACTTGCATAATTTTAAGTTGATTCTTAATCTAGTACCGTGCGCAATTTAATTTATATACTTTAATTATTAAGGAAAAAGTAACGTTATATTGTCGTAGTGTTGCCAAATTGCGGTACGAGCAAAAAATTAAAATATTGTTTAAAAAAATACAATACAATAAATTGTAAACAAATAAATTTACACTTTATTAAATTTTATAACGCAATAATAATTTTTTTTAAAAAAATTTAATTTCCACTTAATTATCTTAAAAGTACTATAAATTATATTATGACTAGAAACACTGTAGATCTCGAAATAAAAACGTAGGCTGATAACGGCTTCATGTCTAATTCAGGTCAGGTTCAACATGCCTTATGTACGGATTTTTTAATGGCTGTGTGCAGTGGTCTTCTGGATCCAGTTGTGGTTTTTCAATATTCTTTGTCTTCTGTGATCCAGTGCCTCACATTTGCACAGTATGTGGAGTGCATTCTCGGTCCCTTTATTACATTGTCTTCATTTAAAGATAACGTTGTATGACCCCATTTTGTGATAAATCATAATTGATTCCTACTCGTTAAAAGCAGTTCTTCAGTTACGTTCCTTGATGGTTCTATTATAATTTTTTTTCCGTGTCGTAGTCTAGATATTTTGACCCAGTATAATTTGTGTTCTCGGTTGATCCAGTCTTTTATATGGTTTCTGAACGTACGCTTTGGTACTCCTATCGCTGGTTCTAGACCAATTAATATGGTTGCCTCCCCATGTTCTAATTTTGTGTAGTCATGTACCCGTAATTGGCCCATTCTAGCCTCCCCCGTTATATGTTAATGTAATTTAGGGAGGTCAAGCAGAATTTCTAGAGCAGTTGTAGGTGTTATTTTTATGTTACCCGTTATTCCGAAGCAGACAAGTTCTTGTATCTTGCCCAATTTGGACATAGCGGTTCGCTGTTTTATTTTGGCCACCAGAGCAGAGATGCATATATTACCATAGGTAGGACTACCATATTATACATCGAGCGTACCATTTTTTACCATTTTTTGGTTGACTACCCATGTTTTTCCATACGTGTGTCTAGTTATAATTAACGTTTTGAATCTGAAGGTTCCAGATAAGTTTTGGGTCTAACATTACCCCAAGGTATTTTACCCCACCCTTGATATTTACCTCTTCACCCAGAAGTCTTAACGGGCTAAGACCCTCTAACTTACTTCTGAATGCTGTTATGTTGGACTTGTGGACTTGGAAGGGCTTATTTTCAATCCCTTATGTTCTGTACAGAGGGTGACTACGTTTAAGGTCATCTGCAATCGTTCCCTAATGAATGTGTCTTAAAATTCATGCTGGTTCGTTCTTCCAGATAATGACTTAGTATCGATGAATTTCGAGTAGTGGATATAGACATACAAGTGGTCCGGCCTGACGAGTGGTCCAGCCAGCATGATAAATGGTGGCCTGGTCTAGCCTAACAAATGGCGGCTTGGAAAATGGTTCAGCCTGAACCCCAAACAATATTTGAGACAAAAAACACTACATTCAATAACAAGAGACAGAGGACAAGCAGTTATGGTAAATAAATTATTAATAAAGTATGTCTCAGTAAGTTGGAACCATATGGGAAACTTTTTTATTATTAATTTTAGGAAAAAAACTTATTCTTTATAAAAAGTTCTAAATATTGTGAAATCTAAAATACAATTAACAGATATCAATTTTTTCCAGCAGTATACGAAAAAAAAAATGTTATTTAAAAAAGTTGATTATAACTAAAAACTAAGTTCAAATATGCAATTATATCCGTTTACATTGAAAAAAAAATCGGCTGTGTCACCCCAGAACTTTCCCGGCTTGACCGTAAAAAATATGTTATTTATTATTATTATTATTTTAATTACAAAATACTAAGCATTACATTAATTTATGGAACACATTAAAAATAGCGAGCCGATGGTAAATACGTCTACCGAATTGATATTTCAATGTTGATAATGACATAAGCTGCGCATGCGCACGTTGTATATCACACTGCTACAATTAGGATCTCCTAATATCATGGGTGAAAACTATTGGGAATTCGCGAAAATTTTTCATACAATAGTTGTAAAGAATTTTAAATGTGTATTTTTCTCGCCATCTAGCGGCGAAACTATGAGGAGTTCGATAAAAAGTTAAGCATAAAACTTAAAGAAAATTTGATGCTTTACAACTTTGCACAAGAAAATTTTGCACTATATGCATTGTTTGTCCTCAAAATCAAGAAAAACTACAGAAAACCTACATGCACATTTTTTACGCGCCCTCTAGTGGCGCAAATATTGGAAATTCTGGAAAAATTTGAGACAAAAGTTGTAGGGAATTTTATGCTCTAAAACTTTGTACTACAACATTTTGCAGTGTATTGTTTGTCCTTAAAATTTAAAATTTAAAAAGTAAAAAATGTGTATTTAATCTGTGTCGGTCTTGAGGACCTTCTACTGTACCAATTTGAACTAAAATCTAATGGTCGCATTCTAGGCACATACCGACCCTCCATACCAACAGACACTCAGACACACAGACAGACCATGCGCTGGAAATGGTTTCAATCTTCTTGGGTGACCTCAAAATGGATATTTCCATCGATATCTCGATTTTTTTTTGCTCGTTCACCTTACTTTCTCTTTGATGGGTCCGGGAAAGTAATAGGTTTTGTGATTGTTTAATATTGTTTTATTTATTTCTTGGGATTATAAAAGTCATGATAACCTTTTCGTTTCTTAATGTTTTCTAACAATTTTACAATTTAAATACGTAACTACAGTAAAATTTGCATTGTTATTGTACCTAGAAATACATTTCAAAAATGAATACATTTTTTTAATGTAAATGGACGTAATTCTATTTTTGAACTTAGTTTTTAGTTCCAAATTAAAAGGTACTCTTGGAAAAAAATCATGTTTTTTGACAAACTTTTTATGAAGAATAAGTTTTTTTCCTAAAATTAATAATAAAAATGTTTCCCATATGGTTCCAACTTACTGAGACATACTGTATATTATTAATGGTAGTGATATAAGAATATTTTTCCAATTTCATTGAAAAATGTCTACTTTAATTAACTGAAATGAGTGACCAAAATATATCTTTTAATCACTGGTGATTAAAAGATTTTTTGTGATTAAAATACTCACCTGATTGAGGCCTTGGCCTACGGCTCAGGCGCTCAACATTCAGGTTCGTGATTAAATGTTACACTTTACTCACTTGTACTAAAAATAACTATATTTGGATATTTGAGATTGAGTTTCAATCATCGCAAGATTCCATTTAGTTGTCAATCATTTTACGTCTTCCTTGTATAGTCGCGATTTAAAATTTATGATAATTTCATCAATAAAACAAAACTTTAACAAGCGATAATTCATTTTTGCTTTCACTATCGTGCAAATCCCCGAGTCCATAATAAAACGAGTGATACAAATCGGTATGCCAAGCAGTAAAAGTAAAAATGATTTTTGTTTTATTGTTTATTCGCGGTTGAAGCATCGAGATAAGGCAATAAATGCTGCCAATTTGCCATTTTTACGCATCTTCTGTCCAAGAGATACAATTAAAATTCCTAGACAGCGACTATGGCTATGGAAGTTGCATTACGGGGATATTCCACAAGTATTCAAGGACGTGGCAATAAAGCGAAACTAGAGGATCCCAAAAATTTTACAATAATTATCATTTTAATAATTCATTAATCACATAAATTGATTATGATGAAAACGCCAATAACAACAATTTTTGAAGTTTTTCTATTACAAAATTCATTAATTATTATGGACAATGAATTTGCGAAAAAAATTAATACAACTTACTATGATTGTTTTTAATTTTACCAAATAAAATTTAGCAAAATTAGTTTAAAGAAAATTATAAAATAAAGATAATATATTAATCTTGAAAAATCTGGAATAGCGATATTAAGCACTAATAGAAAAAAATGTGAAAAGATGATATACAAATGTGATTAGGATATAAAGAAATGGGAAAAAACAAATAACAAACTTTTTTTTCTCTAAAAAAATATGTCAAAGAAAAAATATTTGCAAGGTTATAAATTAATCGATTCAATAGAATTTATTTAGAAAGAAGAAAATAATGAATAAAATATTCCACTATTTCGAAGAAAATTAATAGAAAATAACTGGAAAAGTAAAAATAAATTGCAACTTGAAAAAAAGAGTAAAAAAGTAGGGAAAAATAGAGTTGGAGAGAAATAAAGTTTCCCCCAAGATGTTATGTCGAACTGGATTCTTATTTTTAGGCCTAAAGAAGACACTTAGCCTCATAAAAATGATACGATTGAATTAGTAATTCAATTAAATTAATTCATGAAGAAGGAAAGTACTAGAAAAAAATCGGTTGTGTCACCCCAGAACTTTCCCGGCTCGGCTATAGAGAATAGGATTATTTTAATTACAAAAGACTAAGCATTCGATTAATTTATGGAACAACTTTTAAATAGCAAGGCGAAGGTGAATACGTCTACCGAATTGATATTTCTATGGTTATAATGACATAAACTGGCGCATGCGCACTTTATATAGCACACTGCTACAATTAGGATTTTCTAAAATCATGAGTGAAAAAAATTATTAATTAAAATACACAAATACAAGAGAGATCTTTTTTATTTTTTCTGATTTTATTTTTTTGATTTTTTTCTCGTTTTTTTCTTTCTCATTTTTCTGATTTACTGATTTTTTTAATTTTTCCTGATTTTTTCATTTTGTTCTGTTTTATTTTTCTTTTTTCTGTTTTCTGGTGTTTTTTTCTCATTTATTTCTTATTCCTCCGATTTTTTTCGATTTTTCGGTTTTTTCGATTCCTTTCTCATGTTTTCTTTTTATTTCTTCCGATTTTTTTTATTTCTTACCATTTTTGCGATTTCTTTTGATTTTTTTTTGCCATTATTTGTATTTTTTTGTTATTGTCTGAGATTTTTTGCGATTTTTTTTGATTTTGTTTCGATTTTTTTTAAGATTTTTTACGACTTATTTCAAATCTTTCATTTTTGTCTCCGGTTGTTCCTAGTTTTTTGCGATTTTTTGCAATTTTTTACTATTAATTTTGTGATTTGTATCGATTTCTTGCATTTTTTTGCAACTCTGTTTTTTTTGCGATTTATGTGCGTTTTTTTTTAGTTTTCTGTTTTTTTTTCTAATTTTCTCGTTGTTCTGTTGTTTTTTCTATTTCTTTTTTTGTTTCCTGGTTTTTTTCTTATTTCTCTGATTTTTTCGATATTTCTGTTTTTTCAATGTTTTTCATGATTTTTTTTTATTTCTTTCTGATTCGTTTTTTTCTAATTTTTCCAATTTATTGTTTTTGTTTCAGACATTTTACCATTTTTCACCAATTTGTTCAATATATTGCACTAAAGCCCATTATTTGCCTTCAAAATAAAAAAAACATGGGAAAAGAATAAAAATATGTATATTTTTCGCCCTCTAGCGACGAAACTGTGTGGAATCAGAAAAAAAGTTAAACATAAAAGTAAAAGCAAATTTGGTGCTCTACAACTTTGCGTTAGAAAATTTTCCACTAAAGTGCATTGTTTGTCCTCAAAATTTGGAAAAACTGCGGAAAACCTACATGCATATTTTTTGCGCGCCCTCTAGAGGCGCAATTATTGGAAATTCTGGAAAAACTTTGATACAAAAATTGTAGAAAATTGTATGCTCTAAAACTTTGCACTAGAACATTTTGCACTAAACTGTATTGTTTGTCCTTAAAATTAAAAAAATGACAAAAAATCTTTCATGTGTCTTCAATCAATGTCGGTCCAGAGGACCTTTAACTGTACCAATTTAAACCAAAAACTAATGGTCGCATTCCAGGTACCCAATTTCAGTTTGATTGGTCAAACGGTTTGGCAGTTATCGTGGAAGATTACACACAGACACACAGACACACAGACAGACCATACGCTGGAAATGGTTTTAATCTTCTTGGGGGACCTCAAAATGGATATTTCCATTAATATCTTGAATTTTTTTTTTGCTCGATCACTATACTTTCCCTTTGATGAGATCGGGGAAGTAAAATTATGAAAAGAAAATGAAGATACCTAGGTGAAAACAAATAATAAAACAATCTGGAAATAATAAAGATGATATAAGAGGAAATAAATTAGCAAATTAATTTTTTTTTTGTTTGCAATTTACCTAAAAAACTAAATTCTCAGTACGGCCTTGTTGGGTTCCATTATTATGGCAATATTCTTCGAGAATCGTTCGATGAATATTCCGATATTTATTGTTTAATCAACTTTGATAGTTATTGGAGGATCGTGGATTTGTAAATGCACAAGGCTATAATGGAAGAAACATCATTAAAATCGTTCTTATTATCCGGCTCTTTCTGTGCTATACTTCGCTTCATTACACGATGTTACATTAATAGGTTTTGTGACCAATGGGTTACAGATATTTATTTATAGATGAAAGGATAATGAAAAATTTTAAACTCGTACCTGGAGTTTAGATCTTACAATTATAAAGTACGTTAATATACAGGACGATACATTAGCCACTATTGAAATATGGATTTTCAACTATAAATTATTATACTAACATTGCATAATAAATATCAAAAGTAAACCTTACACATTAGATTTTATTACAAATAATTTTGTTTCAAAAATCAATAATAAAATATCTGTCCATACGGTGCAAAATTTCTGAGATACACTGTATCTATATGTTCTAAATGAAACAAAAAAATTCTAAATGTAGGGGACAGCTGGGAAAAATGGTGTACCTAAGGTTCAGAATGGTCTATAAAAAATTGAAGGTTTACAGTATCGAACATAAAATCAAGGTTTCATGACAGTATTAACTATTTATTAATTATGTTAAGATATACATAATATATAATACGTTTGTTCCCGAAGCGAGTTCCTAACTTGTTATGAACATACTGAGTTGCGCAGTATAAAACAACTCTTCCATTATTTTGTACTGCGCAGACTCCTGATCCATTATTTTATAACTGCGCAACTCCATATGTTCATAACAAGTTAGGAACTCGCTTCGGGAACAAGCCTTATGTGAACGAAAAATAAAATATTGTTATGAAATTTGTTATACCCTGTATAAAATAGAATTAATTTGTTATAAAATATTATAGTAAGTAGGCATTGGTTGAATTACAAGAAAAAGGATCGGAATTTCAAGTAAAATTAACAGTGTTCCTTTATTTGTAGTATAAAAAAGAAAAATGTAAATTAAAAAAAATTTTTAGTAAATGATATTAAATGTATAAACTAATTTTGGTAATATTAAGCCATTTGAAGTATAAAATTCCTTGTGACAGGTGGGATGACATTTGCCATCAGGTAAAATGATTTGTCATTGTGGTGTCAATCAAAATTATAGTTAAAAATTAAAAAAAAAATAGTAGGTAAAAAGTTTGGGCTACAAAAAAAAGAAGATGATTGATTAGATTACTGATTGTCAGATAGAAAATGTTAATAAAAAACATAAAATAAAATTTTGTAAAAAAATATTTATAAGTAAAATGGAATTTTGTAAGGTACATGATGACGAGAATGTTATTAATTGATCAAGAAAAGGAATAAAATAATTTATAAAAAAAGGTAAGCACTATTATTTCATTTACAATATTTAATCATAAGAAGGTGATAGGAGGCGAGTTTAGAAGGACTACACGTAGAAACAGTTGAACGAATATTTCAGAGGAAAAGTATACAGTTAAAAAAATTAGAAGGAGAGATAGAGAGAGGTAGAGAGCAGAAGTGAGATGCAGAGATAAAAAAAATATATCAAGAGAAGAGAAAATAAAAAAAAATTATTAATTTTATTATTTTTTTTTTTAATATTGTACTGTTATTTTTTTTTAAGCTCCTGAACCCAACCCATTGGAGAATCGTTTTACAGGTGAGGAAATGGAATTCACGTTTCAACGAGAATTCTTATTTCAATATATTAATTTTATTAAAAAAAGTCTTGACTATCTAAATCTAACCTGTGTATTTAAAAAAAGAAAATATAACTTCAATTTATTTCGTAAAATATATATCTGAATTTGAACCTTGAACTTTCATATGTAACGTCTACACTCTACCACTGGACCACACCGTTCACAGTGATGAATAATCAAAATTTCAAGTTAACGTACAATAAAAGCCGATTAGGGATAAACGAATAATGCGCAAATGTGCACCAAGGATTCAGAATAGATTCGTTTCCCCAGACGCCCTTTTACCCCGTTTTGCCCGGCTGTCCCCTAATAGTTATAAATACAATGAAATTTGTTAAAAAAAATACCTTAACTATCTGTGATATTATAAAAAGTTTCTGTATTAACGTAATTTAGAAATAATTTATATAATCATAGTAAAATTTTGTCTATTAGTAATGGTTGCTGTAAATGAACGCGGTGTGCAATTCCAACAAAGTAAAAAAGTTCTAGTAGTTGCTAACGTTGGTAAATTCACTAAAAACCAAGCAGTACAAAAGAAAGAGAAGCAAAAAGTACGTCCCATTGAAAACATGGGTTTTACATAAATAAAACATTACATGCTTCGAGTCTGTATATAGTCATAGAATAATTGGCCATGCACTTGAAAACAGATCCAAAAGTGTGTGTGTCAACTTTTTTTTTATAAAGTCGGTTGAAACTACCAGTATACAGGTGTTTCGCTAATAAGGAAATATACCTTGATTCAATACTTAATCGTATTTCTGTTATCGAAGAAGTGTGACAAGCCGAGAGCGGTCTCTTTAGACAATCATTTTTTTTTTGCTGTTTTAACACAAATAATTTATTAAAATATTTCACATAGGTTATTTCACTAATTTACGCCGCCTCTTTAAGATTATGAGTGCCAAACAAAATAAACTCAATTATTGGATTTCACTGGTGAGGACCTAATTTTCGATCCAAAATATCTCAAAAAGTACTTAATGAAAATAAATAAATTAAATAAGAACAGATGATCTAGATCTTACCTTAACATTTTTGAGAAAAAAAATGAAGAGGCACTGAAATTAAAATTTTTTAAATTTCATCCATGAATCACTAGATATTAAAATTTTTAATATGATCCAAAAATTTTAATTATATTTTGGTACAAATACCAAATCCCTGCCTAATGATTTTGTTTATTGTAAATAATTATTTATTAACCCATAACATGAGAAGGAGTCAAATTGACGCGGTCCAGGTTTCCAAATACTAATTTTTTCTCACTTAAATTTTCTATGTGCCTATACGTTCCGGTAGGCTTTGTTTAACCATCCTCTGCCGTTACGTCATACATTGTCCAACTTGATCTCTCAAGCATGAAATGGATGAGACGGAATTATGACGTCATTAACGTATTTCTTAACTAATGTCGACGTAAATGTTATTTATTACTTTTGACAGTTCAATTAATTTTTCATTGTCAAAATGTTTCCAGGTATAATGAGAAAGTGCAAAGTTTAATTTTGAAGTTGATTAATTACTTTTCAAGAGAAAGATGCAGTCTACAACGTTTCTGTTTACCCCAAAAATATAATCGTGTAATACATTATTTTCACCATTTAATCACTATTCGATCATCCGTAATTTTTTTATTTACTCAAAAATCATGCTTAGGGATGTTAAACATCCTCAAACTAGAAATTTTAGTTAAAAAAATGAGGTTTCAAGTTAAAAAAAATTATTAAATTGTGTGAAAACGCATAAATCAAAATACAATTTTTGGTATTACCAATTTATTTATACAAACACACCTTAACATGCGTCATTGAAAACAATCCTTAACATATGTCATTGATTATATTTTAATTTTGAGGTTAGGAGTAAAATATCATTCAAATAATATATGACGTAACGGCAGAGGATGGTTAAACAAATTGTACATTCTCAGCTCTCACAGGCCTCCAGTGATGCCGATTTGCGTATAATTATACGATTCTCGTATATTCTGACTTGCCAGCATATCTTTTTTTGAAATTCCGTATAAATTCCG
This sequence comes from Neocrepidodera transversa, assembly GCA_963243735.1. Taxonomy (NCBI): domain Eukaryota; kingdom Metazoa; phylum Arthropoda; class Insecta; order Coleoptera; family Chrysomelidae; genus Neocrepidodera; species Neocrepidodera transversa. The sequence goes on from OY725342.1 coordinate 5,990,786, forward strand.
TACGTTCTGGGAAAAATTATGATCTTTTTGGATTTCCATTTATTTTAGACACTCCTGAGTTTATTTGGACAACTTAGTTGTTTCAGTGTATCTTCGCTCCACTTTTATGGAACCGCGCGCAGACAGTTGCTGACTGGTAGCTGGCTGTTTATTTTATAGAAGGCCACAATCCATGTCATTGGCCAATGAAAACAGGCCCGGAGCCGGTGATTCACCGAACCGATATTATTCGTATTAAGTTTGTTCTGGTTTCGAAAATTATCTGTCCTAGAAAGTCAGGCGCATGTGCAGTATAAGATTTGTGCCAAGATTTATCTACTGCACATGTGCGAGATCTACTGCACATGTGTCTGACATTCTCGGGCAGGTATTTTTCGAAACCAGAACAAAATTATTGTTGAAATGCACATTGGAACTTTTGGCAGTCTGTCTGAACCTATGAACATAGTGCATTGCTACATTTATTCTGTCGATTGTTTTAAGTTACGAGGTTTTTAAAAGAACGTATGTGGTTTTTGTTTTTTGTTGGTTCTCTTTATATAGGTAAGACAACATTTTAAAAATTAAAGTTTACAATATTTCGTGCAGATTGATTTAACATTTTTTAAAGGACAAAAAATTAATTTTAGATTCCTGATAGTGATCAAAAGTTTAATCAGAACATTAATCTTCCAGAAACAGATCAACTTCATAATCCGGAAGATTATGATGCTATATCAGAGCAGCGTCTTAGGACGTATCAATTGTAATGTAATGGTCTAGGATTGCCATGTGATGTGGAATAGTAAAGTAGCCATGTAGATTATCTCAATGTGGGGAAGATAAACAGTAGATAATTTCAACAACAAATGTATTCACTGCTACAAGAATGAATAACGAATCAAGAATCAAGAATGACTGAACTCTCTCAAAGAAATAACAAACCATAAATGCAAACTCAACAATAAACAGTTCTTGACCTATGGGCAACGACCGGCGTTCAACCTGTTGGTGTTACCTTCCTATACCACGTTACGTATACCTCACGTCTTAACCTTTATATTGTTTAAATTAAAACTAGTTTAATGAACTGCGATATATTATTATTTAAGGTTATTCTGTGTGGTTCAAAAGGCATCACACAATTAATACAAAAATAACGTCTCAATAAAAAGCATGACATAACAAATTTTCGGATTTAATATTGGGGGAATTCACAAGTGTACCTTTCAGCACAGTCGTATCTTTTAGTCGATACCTCCGTACAATCCGAAACGGGCATATATTGGTGGAATTGACTATACACAAGAAAAAAGCTCAAACAGGTCAATTTTTATATTAAACGTAGTATGTTATGACATAAAAGTTTCGAACCTGACATAATCCCTCTTCATGGGGGTGTCACAAGCTTCATGTAATAGAAATAAAAATGTATAACAAACAAATGTTGGACAGTTTTAGATTATTTAGATCGGGATATGAAGATTTAAAAAAAATTGATAGCTATTTAAAGAATTTTCTTTTGTTCTCATCAACACAATTATTTTGTAAATTATTAATATTTTTCTATAATATACTTCATTAGCGAAGATTTAACTCGTTTTTAATAGACACATCAGACATATCCACTCTATATTTATAAGGAAGCTAAAGGAAGTTCTCGACCCAACAAGTAATTTACAACGTGGTATGGTGTATTCACGACCGAAACGGGCATTATTTCTCCGCAACACAGTACAAAATTTTATGAATTATTTAGTATTGTCGCTAACTTATGGGTATGAGTAGATCACGAGCCAATTCCTATTTCGTAAAAAGATGACTACGTTCGCTTATATTTTCTACTTAAGGATATAACCGGGATACACGTATGTTTCGTTAGTTGATCAGATCCGGATCCACGAACGAAAATAACCAATTATTTATATTTAAAAAATAAATAAAAAATAATAGTCTCCAAACCAATAAATAACTTATTTTATAATGTATATACAAGTTTGCTCCGGAACATATTAAATTTATAATGAGAGGAAGAAGAATAAATACCGGCTCTCATATAGGCTTTACCACAATTCGTTGGGATTCACGTGGCATCGCAAGAAAGCAACCAAATTACCTGTAAAGTTCTTATATAGGCTTCAAATAGAAGAGTTAGGCAGTCAGTTTTTGCCAAACCAGCAAAGTGAAAAGTTTACTTATTTATTCTTGGGATTACTTGAGTAAAGTAAGTTAAAGTAACAATGTTTAGAAGAAGCAGTTCTGACAGTATATCATCAGATCACGAATTTGTAATAGTACTAATTATGTGTGATTACGAAAAACGCAAGAACAGAAAAAAGCGTAGATATTAGAATTACCTACATTTTTTAAACGGCTGGAAGAAGACAATATTTAATAAATATTTCAGAATGTCTTTAAGTAACAAATATCAGCGGCGCTTCGTGTAAGTGAGAACCGTTACATAAAGTCGGGTTCCACCAAACTGGGCTGGCCCGGCGGCATGTACCGCCGGCATAACCCACCGGCTTTTACTGGAGTACAAATTTAATGAATTCCCTTGCGGCCGCCGGCATAATTTTGCTAGCGGCTAAATGTTGATAAAGATCAAAGGAGTTTTTAAACAGTTTTGAAGGTTTTACTGAATAGTACGTTTTTTTTTGTTATATGTACACAATAGCCTGAAAAAGGTCTTATTATTGATAGAATTATTCCGAAATGAAAATAATTAGTTAGTCCAGTTTGATGGAGCCCCGCCTTAAGAAATACCGAAAACTGATTCAAGCGTCATTTTAAAGCTCAACGAAGTAGATTATATGAGAACCGACCTTAAGACGAAATATTGACTCCATCACTTTTAGGTACGTTGACGAGAGATGAAGGTGTATGGCGGCTTGGCACGCTTTAAATAATATTTAATAATTTATGAACTGTAGGAGAGGTTACTCGTAAAAACTATCAATCTCACAAAAAATTTTATTCTTTACAAATTTAAAGCTTATAATTTTTTTTCTAGTATAAACGGTTACCGAGAACGGACGTTTATAATGGTTTTTCCCGACTTTAATAACAATTATTTTATGACGTAAGTAAAAAAATGTTAAATGTTTAACTGTGTTGGCCTTTTACTTGATGAAAATCCATTATATTATTTAGATAAATAAAACGCTTTATGATTTTCATAAAAAATATAAAAAAGTTATTTAATTATTAGTGACATGTCTGATGAACTTATAGATTGAAACATATTAATAATCATTAAATAACTTTCATTATATTTTTTTTTGAAAATCATATAACGTTGTTTCATTTATCTAAATAAAAATTTTTAACTTTAAAACGCCCTCTCTGATTCAATTTAACCATAAATAATCTTCAATCTTCATATTTTAATATGTTTCAATTTTATTTCTAAATCTTAGTTTTATGTGTTAGCATAAAAATATAATTCAATTCATTTCTACTTATCTTGACATGCATATCTTCTACGTTACTTCATACCTTCTATACAAGATTACATTAGCAAACAACCAGTGATGTATATTTTAGTACGATGGGACTAGTTCTAGCCCTTTTAACACTGATTTAGTCTCCTAGTACCCTGATAAAATTTAAGTCCCCTAGTCCGCCTGATAAAATTTTTTATCAAACTTTTCTTTTCTTCTTTTCTTTTGTCGTCTTAATCTGACATGACATTTCGAATATTTTCTACTTGTCACTTTTGGGAAAGAAGAATTATGGATCAAATCATGATCTTCATTGTAAAAGTTTTAAAACGAAAAACAAGAGTTAATTTGTTGATATTTGTCAATGTAAACATGTCATCTGTCAAGAAAAATGACATAAAACAACCACTGTGCATTATATAGGTAAAGTATTTATTTAAAAAAAAAGAAGTATTATCAGTTCTTCTTTTTCAATAGAGTTAGCCTCCTCCGTGAAACGCGAAGTAGTTACATATAAAAATTGAGTTTCTTTTTCTTTTCGAAAAATTTTCCTCTTTTTATTTATTCGAAAAATTTATTTGTGTAGCTCTCAGATAAGTTATTTAGTCCTCAACGTGTTACTCTTTCAATCCGCAAATCATTCGTGTCAACGTTGGAAACTCCATCTCTCTTCATTTCACTCCATAAGCTGGAGTCATCCAAGGCTCAGTATTAGCCCCCGTGCTGTATCTCATATATACACAAGACATCCCACGCCCCCCTTACCGAGCCAAGATATTCACCTGTATGCTGATGATACTGCTTTCTCTGCAACATCTTCATCCACTAGACCACCAAAAATCAACAACTTCTAAACCACTTTTCTTAGTGGTGTAGTAAATGGAGGGTTACTCTAAATCCCCAAAAACCCCAATTCATCATCTTCAAACATCCTAACTGCTCCTTAAAAGCAAATCAATCTCTTAACGACCTCAACCTGAGACTCTGGGAACAGAGGCTCGTCCCCTTGGCCGAAGTTACCTATTGAAGTCCAAAGAAATCTTGACAGAGTTAGGAGACAAACTTTCCTCATCGGAGACCTGGGTGGTAAATTTGGGAGATGTAACCCCCAAACCTTATTATACACATGCAAAATCTACATTCTTCTAAGCACGAACTATGAGCTGCAAACTTCTCACCCTCCCTACTCATCTGTTGCACGCCGTCACGGCAACCGAGAGGAGGATCCTCAGGAAATGCTCCTACCACCTCTGGCGCTTCCCATCCAACGAAATACACGAACAAACTAATATGACACCAATTACTTTCAGATTAAAGGAACTACAAGGAAGATATGTCCGGAGAAAAATGGATAGTACCAATGTCCAGGAAACCCTATGGATAAAATGGACAGTTGACCACTAAAGGGATTCACTCAATCGAATCTGAGGTTTCTAGATGAAGCAAAAGATCTTATGGACGAGCTCCTAGATCTTATAGAGGATGCAAACCTATATCTCAGAGCCTGTCCTCCCGGAAAGATCGGAAGCATCAACAAAATAAGCACATCTTTAATAATAATTTTTCTTTTCACACCAACATCTACTCACTGTATTCCTGTAAAGGAGTAATTCTACTCCGACAGCAGGAACAAATACTATATCAGGACAAATTACATAGGTTTAGCAGGTATACCCGTGAATCTGCTTGCAGAATGATCAGGAGCGAATCCTGCACTATCTTACGCATAGAACCTAGCATGAGGCAAATTTCTGAACGTTCTGTGTGGGATTCTTTATCGTAAAATAATAATATCAATAATAAGGATCCAGTTATATTAACGTCATATTAAAATTGATCTGTATTGATCCTACGTAAAAAGTATCATTTTAAATAATCAAAATTAATGATTTATTTATTTAAAATATTAATGGAAGATTTTAATTTGATCCTATAAAGTCTTCTGGAAAATGAAGCAGTAAATAAAAAATTCATTAGCAGAAATATAATCATTTATCTTACCGACGAAAATCAAATTACATGAAAATCAAAATCAAAACATTAATTATATTTATGTTTAAAGAAACTTGTCGAGATCTGAGCAGGGTGTCTCGACTTGACTTTATTATACTCATGTATCTGTCAGTCTTGACCGCGTCTATTTTTTTTGTAAGTCGTTCACCAGCCACAATCTGACACGAAACGTGACGTGCACTTTTCATATACAGATATTGTCTTTTACTTTATACTATCGCAGATTTACCGAAAGTGTCGTGGTGCTTTTAACAGGGTTGTCTCTAGGTTTAAACATCAACAAATTATTTAACTGCATTAACTAATTTAATAATTCATAAATATTTCTATCCAATAATTTTGGGTTAAAGAAAGTAGGGAACAGATGTCTTGAGATATGATGGGGTTAATATTATTAGTACGTAACAGGATGATACTGGTGAACAAATAATAATAATAATCGATATAAGTTGAAGTGTTAACGTCAACCATTAATCGAAGGACCAACCAATAAAATATTGGATTTTATATTATCATTATTATAAGCTTATAACTGCGTTTGAATCAGTTACCTAAACAATAAAAACAAGCAAAATTATCGTGGTAACTTTAAGGGTTATTTTTTCACCCATTTATTAACTGTAAATAGAAATTATTACAGGCAAAACATTTTGTATCACTGAAAACTGGCTAGTTGTTTTTCGAATTTACGATTTTTTTTAAACAATATTTTATAATTTCATATTTTCATAAGTAATATCACTTTACTATAATTTTTGGTAAGTTACACTATGTTTTCTCCCCCCAACCGTAAGAACTTTGTATTCTAGGCCTGATGATGGTAGTTTGCCGAAACTAATTACCAGTCTTAATAAAATTTGTGGTACTCGACTTAATTTATTACAAATGAATTTAAATTTGGGACATCCCGTACACTACTGAGAATACCACAAACTGATATTTAGCGCGGTACACACTTATCATTACCAACAAATGCAATTAATCAATCTTGCCGAAATCTTTAATTATTGCATGAAATATGGTTACGTTGAAAATTACTAAGCCTTTTGTTTTATTACAACCTTCAGAGGCAACATCATTATCATTATTTTATTAAGTGAGTATATACCGTCTTGCAATGACTTTATCTTCTGCATCGATATACTTTATAACATCCTGGGGATTAAACTGTTGAGAAAAAAATTAACTTGTTTTAAGTATTGATGGCGGTAATCCTTAAGGATGAAAAGAGGTAATTTGTTAATACGTACATATATAATCTGTTCTACTTTATCCTTGCGTCTAGATGATTTTTCTCCTGTCTATTTTTTCTTCTATTGTATTCAATACAATAAATTCTTAGATCGATATATCGACTATTGAATTTTTAAAGAAAAAGAATAATTACTTTTCTTAAGAGCAGCCAAAATTCTTACTGAAGGGAGAAAAATAAAACACTCTTCAAAGTCTGGGAGTGAAATTTTTTATTTCAAGAAACGATTAATATTAACAAATTGCTCTCATATTGATATTTCTAAAAATCTTCTTTTTCCTAATACAGGTTAATAGACAGGTAATATTTTAACAAAAAGCGCAGTTCGGTAGTTAACCGTTTAGATTTTATAGATATCACATTGTTTATATCAGAAAACTGCCAAAAAGAAAATCAACTCTGCCAAAATCTCTTCTTTAAAATATTTTTTTCCAAATAAATTTGTTAATGAAACCGTTTATTCGTCCTAATATAAAGTTTGTCGTTTTTGGAAAAACACATTTTGCTTATTAGACCGACGAAATGTTATATGAACTTACATGACGAAGGACGAAGGAGCGTAAAGGGGGAATAGCCTAAGCTTTATCTAATGTCTTCAATCGGGTTTAATTTTTTCCTTTATTTACTTAATTTGATGATTTTTTTCATAAATTATCTTTGTGTAATCAGACTGAAGTCATAATTAATTATTTCATAAATAGAAAATAAGGAAAAAGAAACGAGATACAAATATATTTTTTTTCAGCATAAAATAAACCCGTATAAATTATTTTTCTACAAGCGTGCGGAAAGTTGTAAATTTCCGCACGCTTGTAGAAAAAATACTTTTTGCTAAACATTTTTTTTAATTCTAGGCGCTTGTAGAAAAAATATTGTTCCTAACACTTGCGTAAAGTATCTTTTCCCCACTTAATTGCATGCCCGAACTCCGCTTCGCGCCGTTCGGGCAACTGCAATTGCGTGCGGAAAAGTATAACTTTCCGCACTTGTTAGGAAAATAACTATTTCCTATCATCAGTATACACAAAAAATATTTTGCATGCAACTTTATGATCGGGAAAATAGGGGAAAATAAGGAAAATAGAAAAAAATGATAGAAAACAGGAAAAATAGAAAGATATAGGAAAAATAGGAACAAATAGGAGAAATAGTGGTGAAAATGGTGGAAAATTAGGAAAAAAATTGAGAAAAATAGAGAAAAATTGAGAAAAATAGGAAAAATTAGTCCACATTAGTGAAAAATAGAGAGATTTTGAAAAATAGTGAAAAATAAGAGAAAAAAAAATGGAGAAAATTGGGAAATTTTAGAAAAATAGTAAAAAAAATGAAAAATAGTAAAAACAGAGTAAAATTGGAAAAAGGAAAATTTGGGAAAAATATGAAAAAAGAACAGGGAACCATTGAAAGAAATAAGGAAAAATTGGAAAAAAATAGGAAAAAATAGCGTCAAATTATCAAAAAGTATGGAAAAATAGGAAAATTAGATAATATATATGGAAAAACGGGGAAATAAATAAAACAGTTTGGAAAATAGGGAAAAATAAGAAAAAATGAGGAAAATTTGACAAAATTCGAAAAAATAAGTACAAATAGGGAAAAATAAGCAAAACACAGAAAATATGAAAACTAATGGTAAAGAGGAAAAAATAGGACGATATAGGACAAGTAGGAAAAATAGAGAAAGTAGTAAAATAAGTGAAAAATATGGAAAATATAGATATAAATAAGAAAAACTTGAAATAAGTAGTGAAAAAATAGAGCAAAATAGGAAAAAATCTGTCAAAAAAAGGTAAAATAGGGAAATATATAAGAAAATTGTGAAAAGTAGGGGAAAATAAGGAAAAATAGGGAAATTAGAGAAGAAATAGGGAACCAAATAAGAAAGTAAGTAGTAAGGAAAATTGGTGAAAAATATGGAAAAATGGGAAAAATATGGAAAAATAAATACAAATATGATTAAATAATGGAAGACGGGAGAAAATAGAAAGAAACAGTAAAATAGCGGAAGAAAGCGAAAACAGAGAATATAGGGGAATAATAGGAAAATTTGCAAAAATATGGAAAAAAGCGAAAAACGAAAAAAATAGGGGAAAATAGGAAAATTTGCAAAAAAATATAGAAAAATAGTAAAAAAAAAACATGGACAAATGGAAAAAAAATTGGAAAAATAAAAAAAAAATTAAAAAGATACATAAAATAGGGAAATTTAGAGATCATTATAGGAAAATCAGGAAAAATAGGGGAATAAAAGAAAAAATAGTAAAAAATAGAAAAAAGATATATAATAATAGGGACAAATAGGGAAAAACATGAAAAAATATTGAAAAACAACGAGAATAATTTTAAAGTTAGTTTTCAGTTAGGCTTTAACTATCAGTTGAACAACATAAAAATTTTTGTTAACTTTTAGTTACCTAAAAAACGGACCCTAAAGTAGTTAAAAAAATCGGTCAAGTGCATGTCGGACTTCGCACATTTAGGGTTTCGTACAAAATGTAGAATATAAGCCAGCTGCGTGCAGAGGCAGG